>CM045770.1:87908659-89119027 GCA_025200525.1 Camellia lanceoleosa
AAACTAGTTTTTGATTCAACAGGTTTTCGAGAACTTATAGATCGACATGAATTGTCATGAATATGTGGATTTCTAGTGTAGATGATTCTAAAAATGAATCAAATGAAGGGTCTCTTCTCTTCCAATCCCTGATAAATTCCCTTTAGAAAAACAGAAAACAGAGGAAAAAGAATAAATAACCCCCCAAAAAAAGAGGAATTTTTTGCAATTCAACAGGTTTTTTAATCAACTATTGTTTATGAATTTTGCAGGATAATTGTGGCAGTGTTGACAGTCTTTGAGAGAATCGGGGATATATTCATTTCGTGGTATATACACAACACAGTTTTTCTCAATCTTTGCTTGTACATATCATCCATTTCTCATGTTGAAATATAAAGCTCTGTTTTAACGCTTTTGAAGGTTGCCAATGTATGGTGAGATGAAGCTTGCCATGTTTATCTACCTGTGGTACCCAAAGACCAAGGTAAAAAAAGAAAGAAAGAAAGGGACAATTAATCGCATCACCAAACCTGGCATCGCCAAACATGATTATGATGTGCTAAAAGAAATAATTTTGTGGTGGTTAATAATGCAGGAACCAGCTATTTCTTTACGAAACTTTCTTGCGGCGCGTACATAGCAAAGCATGAGACAGAGATTGACCGGAAATTGCAGGAGCTCAGGGCCAGGCATGGGACTTGGCTATTTACTACTGGCAATACTGCACAAAAATAGGGCAATCAACATTCATCCAAGCTCTTCAGTACATGGCTGCTCAGTCTGGAAAGATTACAACAACAAAACCCAACGATGAGGTAAAGTTTCCAATGGGTTAGCTATCGAGTCTTGCTATGCATGCGCACAGAAATAGAACACAGAATATGACACTGTCACTCACAAGGCTATTGGTCCCATGTTATTATCTAGGGTTCATAGCTTTGTGAGCCTTATAATCATCCCACCCTTAAAGCAAAGACGCAATCTGTTCCATGAACAATTAGGCATAACATGTATAGACACACTTGTAGTTCCAAATCCAAACCAAACCAGACCACTTGTAAATGACAAGTTAAGTTTGAGCTTTGAACTTCCAGTTATGCATGGTTTGGATGATATTTTAGAAATACTATACTGTTACATTTGACAGGTTGAAAAATCTAAGCAAGAAGTGCTTTTGACAGCATTTCTAAACTGTCCCTACTTTCTTTCTTAATTTCTATTACCGTATCACAAAATTTCACCATTGGGCAAACAGATTTGAATTGCAGAGATTTGTGACAATGAAGTGTTTATGGAAGATGGTTTGTGATACCTAGACAAAAAATTTATGTGTTTTGTTCTCGTGTTTTCGAAATAAAACAATGAAAAGTTCAAAACATCTTCATTTTCATTTTTGTGCAAGAGACAGTTTTAAAATTCAAAACAACTTTTGATATATTTCCTAAAAAGGTGGGTTGTTAATTTTAAAGAAGCTGTTTTCGGAAAGTTTGCTGCAAATTTTACCTGTGCTTTTGGGAAAATGAAAACATAAAACAAAAACAAAACGGAAAAATGAAAACATAAAACAAAAAACAAAACAAAAACCAAAACCAAAACCAAAACCAAAATCAAAACCAAACATGACAACCATGGAACTCGAGCCCCTAATCACTAAGTTAAGAAAACAAGCACATATACCATTACCTTAATGTAGCTAACAAATCATAATGTCATGGACAAGCAATTGTAGGAAAAATTCCATTCATTCATTCAACGACACAATTGCACTAACAAGAATGCATTGTACCAAAACACAAAACGATTTAGTCTATATATTAGAAAAATGGTTCACTATTTTCACCTTCATATGTTTCAAAATTCAATCTAACAAATAAGCTTATTCAGCCTATGCTGCAGCAGCAGCAGCAGCATAAGAATGAAAACCCATACCCAACAGAAGCAGCTCCTCCATCCTCTCCGACTGGATCACCGGCATTTCACCACCGTATGGCTAATAAGCACAGGCACCCATCCTCCGGAGAGGAGGCGGCCACCACTACCTCCTACATCTCTTGGCACTGCAAATCACCAGCGGTTCGTACATTCACCCAAATCAGAGGCAGGTCAAGTTCATGTCCACAGCCAAGCAGAATTCATACACACTACTACTCAAGAGGAACCTAAACTGAGCTCCGGTAGCGAACCCAGTTCAACCGATGAAAAAGAAACCAGTGTCGACAATCAGCTACACGCTGCCCGGCTCCGACTCTGCCGGTCCAAAGGATTCCATTAAAAATAAAAAAAATAAAAAATAAAAACTCTCAAATTCAATTATCCTTTGTACCCCATGTAATTTGTTTTCTACATATGGAGAGAACTTGAAATTAATGAAAAATTTAAAACAAAAAACAAAAAAAGAAAAAGAAAAAGTTTTGAATAATTACCGTTAGGAGCAGATAATGCAATAGGTCAGAGAAGTTTAATCATTAATTTATTTATCTTTTAAATTTTGGATAAACTAAAATAATAAAATGTCAATGAATATAAAGAAGAGTTGTTATTCCTAGTTTTGTGGATGAGGTAATCAATAATATGTTTTAGTTATAAAATATGTAATAGATTAGGTTTAGTGAACATTAAAAAGCAAGTGTTATAGGTGATCGATTTTAAAATATAATTTGAAAAAGACTTCGGACATGATAGAGTCATAATTGTAAAATACCTTCTAATTTTACCCATACATGATGATATTAATTAGATTGGCATGAAATATTAGAGTATGAATAGATTGGGCCCGTTTGGTTTGAATTTCTCAAAAATTTTGGGAAAATTTCTACAAATGAGTTTTCAAAAATCCAAACCAAACAAATTTTTTCAAAATTTTTCCAAAACTTGTAAACCAAACAAGTTTTCCAAACAAATCTCTCTCATACACATCAAATCAATCACTTTTTCCAAAACTCTCTCTCAAAATAATTTTTCAAACATATTTCCAAAAAAACCAAACCAAACAACTTTTCGTACTTTTTATCTTCCAAACTCATCTCTCAAACTCAAACCAGAGATGGAATAAATATTGATTATATTCGATTTGTCAATGTTCAACCCTTGTTGAATTTGTATCAAGCCACAAAGTATTCAACGTAATAACACAATAATTTATCTCGAAGAAAGAAGAAAACATGGCCTCAATACTCAAATAAAATTCACTATGAGAATCAAGAGTATAAGATAGAAGACTTATAACGCTTAGGTTTATCTACCTCTGAAATCTTAAAGAAACTCCAAGCATGGCGTAATACATCAAGCTTAGGTTTTTATCCATTGGACCCCACAAAGCGCCACGCCTCGATCTTCACTCTTGAAGGACTCCAATTACCTAATCACCTCGAGTGTAAAAAACAAAGCAATAAAATGATATGCAAAGTTTTGAGGGTTTTTGAATACTAACTCAGAAAATTCTCTCGGGATTATAAATCTCAAAAAAATTCTAAAAGTCATAAAAAAAAATAAAATAAAATAAAATAAAAAGAAGAGTTGTGCAATAATAGATGGAATACCCTAAAAATATTTTTGATGTGTTTATATAAAAAATCATATTTGAAAACTAATTTAGGTAGGATTTGAAAAATCATTCTAGTTATCGATCCCTTTAAGTCAAGTGACTAATCACTTCACTTTTATAGTGATCGATTCCTTATCAAACTCATATCGACATATCGCCTTCCTCAAAAAATTATGTATCTTTATTTCAAAATAGGATCGATTGCATATCAATTGTTAGTCGATCACTTTCCACTAAAAAAATTCTTTTATCATAGGATAGATCACCTAGCAATAGCTTATTAATCGTTAGTCTTTGAACGAGCAATCGATCTCATCCAAAAGAACTTCAAAAGAATTTTCTTTTTTAACCATGGATTCCAAGAACATTTTACATTCCCATTACGACACTTCTTTTCAAAATCCTTTTTTAAGTGAAACATTTTTTGGAGATTGAATCTTAAGTTGTCTAATCAACATTTTGTGTCGGTTTAATACTCCCTTGCTATGCGAGTTCTGACTTAAAGGGAACTTGTTTTGGGAGATCGAGATAAGTTCTTAGATTATAGTCTCCTCACTCGAAACGGCTAACAGAACACCCTGGTGATCTCTGCAAAGGGCACTACCTTGGACTCATGGAGAGTATGGTTTTGTCATCAAAATTTGCCAATTAACCCTATTGTAATTACAAGACACATGTTAAAGTTAAGAACTTGACAAACTTTTTGACCCGCTTTTGTTTTCGTGAGATAGAATGGATATCATTGATATTGAGGGATTGTTAGTGAGAAGATTAAGTAAAATTGTGTTTATTTTGTGGTAGTTGTTAATGTGAGGATTGTTAAATTATTACTCTATAAAAAGAAATATAAAATATTAAAAAAATAAAATTATGATTTTTACTTAACAAAAATACAAAACATTAAACATTAATGTTTAAAAAAATGCCCAACATGTAAATAAAAAATATAAAAACCTAATCCCATGGGACTAATTTCTAATATTATCTGCACTCCTCCATCTCAATCCCAACACCAAGGCTCATCCTAATCCCATGAGATTATGAATCCTCTCAATCTCCCAAAACAAACACAATATATAGTGGGTCTCACCTCCATCTCAATCTCACATCTATCTCCCAAAACAAACGATGTCCCATGGATTCTTTCAAGAAATTATATAATAGAATGATTGAATTAAACCGCAGAGGAACTAATTAACAATTGTCTTCTAAATGCAATTTAAATCAACCTTTTAGAAACAACTCGCTTACTTTCAAAGAATCAAAGGTGAGGGTCAAAAGCCAATAAGTTCTTTCCCTTCATTTGTATAAAATGAAAATAAATAATAATAATAAAAAATACATTCCATCGCTAAAAGGTCACTAAAAATTTCAAAAATGCAATTTCTTGACTAGGTCATGTAAAACATGGATGATCTCAATCTATGTCACTTATATGACTGATGCAATATAATCAAGCTGAACTCATACTTACTGAGAGGGTAATTTATATGAAAATTGGGCCGAGCTAGGCCAAGAGTAGGCCTCAAAGTATAAGGGTCGAGTAAAAAGGGCATAAAGTTACTCCTGCCTTAAAGAGGCTTAAAGTTACTCCTGCCCTAAGGAGGTTAGCTCGGTCACCATACTAAAACTTATACCTGCTATGGCAAGATAGAGTTAGTTTGGCCTAAACCTTGCTAAAAGTTAGCTCGGTTTAGACTTACCACGGTTTGTACAGGAGGAACTGAGGTAAGGGCAGTAAAGGATGAACCAAACTAAGGATAGTTTGGTCTGTTTCTCTACTAAGCATAGCCATGCATTCTCGCCACATCGAGTCCCACCATGGTAAAACCATCTCGCTTGGTTTAAGCAAGGAGGGGGTGTCAAGGATAAACATTATCTTTCGTGAGTATGAATCCTAAGAGGACTCTACATGTGGAGGAGTAAGAGTCCTACTTGGATTGTGCCACACTTAACCTATAAAAGCTTACAAACATCACCTATAGAGAGGTAACACAACTTTGATTTCCAATACACGTAGCTTTTGTCTATTTGTCTAGCTTGCTAACTTAGGCATCGGAGAGGTTTTCAAGCACACACCCGTCGGCTAGCTCACATTTGTGTTTTTAGGGAATAAAGCGATGATGTACCAAGAGCACGATTTGATCAACAGGATTATACAAGAAGGTTTATTTCTTTCCGCATAATTGGCGCCGCTCAGAATTCAGACAAGAACAAAACCTCTTGATCAAGCTTTTCCTCTTTAGAATCAATGGCGACAACGAAGATTTGCCACAAAACCGCCATCGACGGACAAAATCCGTATGGGTGCGAGGCGTGAAGGCCTACCTTCTATCACTCCTATGGCGGACTTGGAGCCACAAAGATGTAATCCTGTGAGGGATACAAGAGGGAGAAGGCGACTAACAGCCCCGCCACTCTCGCTCACAAAGTCCAGAGAGACAAAGGCGGAGCATCTATCCTGGAGCTTTGGAGGAGCGTGTCAAGGAGCAGGACAAATTGATACAACGGATGGCGTGGACATGGAATCTCTAAAGCGCCAGATGAAAGGAAAAAGAGTGGCATGTGAGAGGGCGACAAGCAAGACGCCTCGCCACTCGTAGGTCATGGCAGGAATACCACACCTCACAAATAGAGAGAAGCCTCAGACAGCGATACTCAATCCAGTCTTCCAACTCGCCACCTGTGTCCGAGAGGACGAGATCGAGAGGTCATGCACTGAAGGAACCACCTATTGGCCCTCGCATACGCACCAAACGAGATCCAGGCAGACGGAGTTACCTAGATCATCCAACTTACAAACCGTGCTCGAAGAGAAAGCACGATGGAAGGAGGACGCCAGGGCACGCGATCCACAGAAGTTTCTTCCATAACGGTTATTCCTGACGCATGGAAGCGCCGAGGTTGAATGCCAATATCGCTACCGCCATTTAACCGACGGACAAGGCATTAGCGAGGCAAACCTCGCTGCTCGCTTCGCGATTGAAAACGCACCGCCATCGCTTCTTTTCAAACCAAATTCACTACATATGAGGGAAAGACGGACTTACTCACACTTAAGCCACTTTCGCTAGGTCATGGCTGTATACCGCGAAACAAGGCTTTGATGTGCATCCTCTTCCCATCTAGCCTTGGCGACCTAGGCTTGACTTGGTACGAAAAATTTTCAGAACGCAGCATAGCCTCCTGGGCGCAATTGGCAGAGGCGTTCGTAATAAGGTTCAAAACAAACACTAAAACCCCAATGGAGATCGACTACCACTTCCATCGACATGGGCGATAAGGAGACCTTAAGATCCTATAATAGTCGCCATCGAGATTTTCAACCAGATTGGGGACCGCCTACCAATCTCGCCATTGCACAAGATAAAAGAGGCCTTTCAATCGAACAGACTAAGGGACTCAATCACCATGACACCACCCTCACCATGGAAGCCTTGATGGAAAGAGTGTATCAAAGACATCAGGTGGAGGAGGATGGCGATGTACAAAAACAAAATCTGCACCACCGCAATACCAGAGAAAAGGCCTCAAAGAAAGGTCAACGCGTAGATTGTCGTAGTAAACTGACGTGGCAGACGAGACAATGGAGAGGACCAGATAAAAGATGGTTGAGAGTTCGTGACCGCCATAACCACAGATTCAAAAACCGATATACCAAATTCTAAGTGAAATACGAGATGAGCCTTTCGTTAGATGCCCACCAAGTTAGGGGAAGCCTGTATGACTATGATGAAGATCACAAGGCACCTTCCACAAGGAAAAGGGCACCACATCAAAATTGCACACCATTGAGACAAAGACTGGAGGAGTTGGTGGCAAGAAGTCACCTAGATAAATACATTGAAGGAGGGACGCAACCAAATTTCAAGACCACAATAACCCCAACGGATGCCAATCGACACCCCACCTCAAGGCGTAATCAATGTAATACATGGAGTTTTCGAACTCGAAGGCCAGATAAGCGAGCTCGAGGATCAATCAAAAAGGCTGAGCACTTAAGAGAGGTACTAAGTGCCCAACCTACCATCAAGAAGGGGAGAACAGAAGCCTCAAACGCCATATCTTTTTTCGTGACAAAGGACTTGGCAAGGATATATTGCCCTCACAATGATGCTCGTTGTCACCGAGTCAAGGATTTTGACGCTGCTGATTTTTGATAGACCAAGGCGCTCATGTGAACTAATGTACTATGATACCTACAAACAATTGAAGCTACAAGACAAAGACTTGGCACCTACCGTGTCTCCCCTGATTGGATTCAACTCGATGCCGAAATGGCCAGTCAGCAAAATAATCCTTCCAGTCAGAGCAGGAAGCGTGACGAAACAAGTGGAGTTCTGGGTATTGAAAGTCCCTTCCTCTTACAACATCATCTTGGGAAGAACATGGTCAGATGCCACGCGACGGTGGCCCCATCCTACCACCAAGTAATGCGGTCCCCGAACGAAACCATGGTAATTGAAGAGGTCTATGGAGACCAGATCATGACAAAGCAATGCTTTGTCACGGTGAATGGCAGCCGCAATGCCAAGGGATACGTTCATTCGGTGGAAGAACCTGAGAGTAACGAACTGTTCGCAGAGGTCGCAAAGCGCTAATCGAAGCTGGAAGACTTGGTAGAGGTAAAAATAGATGAAAAGAACCCGATAAGTTCTTTTTGCTCTTCGTCGTTGTCCAAAGATCGGTAGATTAGAGGTCTTGGAATTTTGACCTCTAACATCAAGTGTTCGCCGACACCATACGACATGCCGCATTGATCCCAACTTCATTTGTCACCAACACAATGTCCACCCATCCGCCAGATTAATCATTCAACAAGACACGCAGATCGGACTCCACCACGCCGAGATAGTGGCGGAAGAAGAAGAAACCTCACCGGAGGCAATCAGAGAAGTACACTACCCAAGATGGATCTCCAACACAGAGTGCCAAAAAAGAATGGCAAGTGGCGGTCAAGGCTTTGGCTACAAAACAGCCAACAAGGAATGCCCAAAGACAGCTTTCCTCTACCACGGATAGATCAACTAGCAGTCCTAACGGCGGGGCACAACCGAATTAGCTTTCTTGATGCGCATGAGGCTACCATCGACGCCATGTACCGAATCCGCATCAGAGGTCACGCCCTTACAACTCCAAGAGGATTGTATTACTACAAGGTCATGCCCTTTGGCTTAAAGAACGCAGGGCTACATTCCAACGGATGGTCACCAAGATGTTTGAACCATTGTTAGGTAGAACAATAGAGGCTTACATCGCATTTACATGGTGGTCAAGAGCAAGGATGAGAATGACCATCTCAAGGACCTAGGTGAAATGTTTGAAATCTCAAGAAGCACAAGGTGCGCCTCAATGCGCCCAAGTGTGCATTCGAGTAGGATCCGCAAATTCCTAGGCTTCCGGTAACCAACCCGGCGATAGAGGCAGACCTCTCGATCAAGGCAATTCAAGATCCGGAGAGGCCAAACTCAAGAAAGGAAGTACAAAGATCTCACTGCATGGCAGCTTGCGCCAATCGGTTCATAAGTCGGCCGTTAGACAAACTACGACCATTCTTCCATGCTCTAAAAGCCAAGTTTGAGTGATGAAGAATGCAACCGCGCCTCGAAAACTTGAAAGAATACATGTCTTCTCCACCACTACTTGTAACCCCAATTCCGGAGAAGAACTCTTCTTGTACCTAGCGCCTCAAGAAGACGCAATTAGCGCAAAGATTGGTCCGCTAGAAAATCCAACATCCGCCCATCTATTATGTTAGCAAGACATTACCGGCCCAAACGGCATTTGCCATCGAAAGTCGCCTTAGCCTTGGTGATGGCCTCAAGGAAGTTGTCGCATTACTTTCACGTCCATACCATAGCTGTCCTCACAGCTTCCCATTAAAAGCTCTCCTTTAATGGGTCAACTTTTCCCATGCGACTCGTGGGCAAGAGAGTTGGGACAATTCGACATCAAGTTCCAACCCAGGACCGCAATAAAGGCTCAAGCTTTGGCAGTCTTTGTTGTAGAATTCACCCCAGGTAGCCATCATATCTGCCGAGTCGAACTGACTAAAACAACCGAACTTGAGATGGAAGTTGACGGTGGAATAACGGAACGGCTGATACTGGTTACCCAGGCATGTCCCAAGGCAGACGAGAGTAAGGCAAGGAAGGAAGAGACAAAACATGCAAGACCAAGGCAAGACTCACCAACAAATAAAGACGTGGTACAATTAGATAGCGAGGGGCAGATAGCAAGCATAGACCTTAAAGAAAACACCGCAACATGGAAGATCCCAAAGCATCATCTCGATCCTCCACTTCATCGGAAGTTGTTTGTTGGAGAGATGTGGAAACTCTTCATGGATGGAGCATCCAACCGCATGGAGCAGACTTGGCATAGTCCTCATCTCTCCAGACGGCCTAGTAGTGGAGCAAGCAATAACCTTGGCTTCCCAAAGATCAAACAACGGGCGGAGTATGAAGCGCTTCTTGCAAGCCTCAAATCAACATTTTACATGAAGGCCACCGAGCTAATGGTCTACAAATGACCACGCCTAGTGGTAAACCAAATATCCGGCGACACGGAAGCAAATGATGACAAGATGGCCAAATACCAAGAGTTGGTCGTAATGAAATCAAGAAATTTGAAGTGGTGCGGATAGAACAAATCGGCAGAGAGGAAAACAAAGAGAGCATTTAACTAGCGTGCTTTGCCTCAATGATGATACTTTCATCTCTCATCCATTGCCGATCAACTACCTACCTAGACCAAGCATTGAAGACCCAAGGTAAGAGGTATGTTGCGGTTAGGCCCTTCTTGGATAGATCCCATCATCCCGTTTTAAAATAAGGCATCTTACCGTAAGAGAAGAAAAGGCCAATGTAATAAGAGTGAAGTCGCAACGATTTTGGCTCCCCATCTTTGGCATTGTACAAAAATCGCTCTCAGACCCTACCTAAAGTGTGTCCACCCCAAAGAAAGTGGAAGCATTCTTATTCGAGATACACGAGAGCGTATGCGGAAGCCATCAAGGAGGAAGATCACTAGCATACAGAGCAATTTCGCAGGAATATTGGTGGCCATACATGCAGGCAGACTCAGAAAAGTATGTCAAAAGGTGCGAAAAGTGTCAGAAATTCGCACACCAAATACACCAACCTGCCAGAGAACTTCTACCCCTAACTAGCCCATGGCCTTTCGCAATGTGGGGGTTGAATATAGTAGGACCACTTCCAATAGCACTGTGCAACAGAAATTCTTTCGCAAAGAACCGACTACTTCACAAAGTGGGTGGAGGCGTACATTGGCATCAATCAAGGAAAAAGATGTAAAGAAATTCGCCCG
The DNA here is from genome assembly GCA_025200525.1 of Camellia lanceoleosa. Lineage (NCBI taxonomy): Eukaryota > Viridiplantae > Streptophyta > Magnoliopsida > Ericales > Theaceae > Camellia > Camellia lanceoleosa. The sequence goes on from CM045770.1 coordinate 87,919,515, forward strand.
CGTAATATCATCACTGGTTTGGCATACCAAAAGCCCTAATATCGCATAACCAAGACGCTAGCTCAACCAGAATCTTTAGAGGCTTTTGTGAAGAGTACAAGATAGAGTTCTACAATTCTACACCGCATATCCCCAAGCAAATTGTCGCGTACATCAAACAAGGTAGTCTTGGATGGATTGAAGAAAATGTTAGAAAAAGCCAAAGGCAAGTGGGCGTAAGAGCTCCTCATAGTTTTATGGGCTTATCAAGACCACACCTCGGCGGTCAATAGGAGAAACTCCATTTTCCTTAGCCTATGGTATGGAGGCAAGAATCCCACTAGAAGTTGGCCTCCCACAATTCAAGCGAGAATTTTGATCCAGACTTGAATGGCGGCCATAACATTAGAGCTCGACCTTGCAGAGGAAAGAAAAGACAGAGCATTGATTCACATTGCCTCATACCAACAAGAGCTATCCAGGAAATACAACAAGATAGTACATCCAAGGCAATTCAAGATCGGAGATTGAGTACTGCGCAAAGTGATGGGAAACACCTTGGTATGAGGAGATGGCAAGTTAGGGTCTAATTGGAAAGGACCTTACAAAGTAATTGGATTAGCAGGCAAAGGGGCATACCACTTAGAAGATGAGAACGGCAAGGCAATTCCCAGGCCATGGAATACTGCCAATCTCAAGTTATTTTATTTTTAGGCTTTTTTCTTTTTAAAGTACGTGTAATTTTTTCCTTTCTCAATAAAACAAGTAATTTCTTTTCAGTATAGACGTTTTCTTCTGTAAAAATTTGTTTTAGTGAGTTAGGTGAGTTAAGGGCATTAAAAACACAGTTGGCCGGAATAACCAATCACAAGACCTTCCTAAGCCTAGGATAAGGATCCAGTTGTGACGCTTGGTCTTAATAACCAAAATATTTTATTCTAGGTTGGTTGAAAACCAATCTAGAAGTTGGTCGGATTAAACCAACTCTTATTACTCTTCAAATTAAGTAAGGGTATGGGTTGAAAAGTGGTTGGTCGATTAAACCAACTCTTATTACTCTTCACCAAAGTAAGGGTATGGGTTAAAAGTGGTTGGTCGATTAAACCAACTCTTAGTACTCTTCAAATTAAGTAATTATATCGGCTAAAGAGTGGTTGGCTAGTAAGTCAGATTGCTCACCTAAGACCTAATAAAGTATCTTGGCGAAAAATATTGTGTTTCGCTTAAATTGCGCTAAAAAGCAAGCACAAACAGAAATTAACCCGAGATAACAGCTGATGCAAAAGGATTCATTGAAAACTCATTACAAGTGCAAGGATACAGGTCAAATCGGAGTAAATGTTGAACACAAAAGAAGATTTTCATTGATCAAGTAAAAAACAAAATACAAATGAGGGCCCCACCAGCCATAAGTCCAAAAAGGAAAAGAAATTACAAAATTAGTTAAACAGATCATCTAGATCATTGCGTATGTCAACGCCCGGTATCGCAGTAGTGCGGTCTCGTGGGAGCTCAGATCTCCGGAAGCACGGTCTCGCTTGATACCGTTAGTAAGATCTTCCACCGCTGGCTCCAGCCGAGCTGATTGATCGGCAGGTTCATTGACGACCGGAGTATTAGTGGGCCTTTCTCCGTCGCCATCGAACTCAGAGAAATTGTTGTCGAATCGGATGCAACAGACTCGCTAAGTGAGCTTGGTATGAAGTACTGAGGAGGATTGTATACCTCGGTCTCAGGTTCACAACCAAGTAGCACCACTGCTGCCCTCCAACCGCATTTGAAGAACAAATCTTTTGCGGCCTCACATTGTGGAATATAGAGGGCCTCTCCCTCCTTGAAACCTTCGGCATTGGCTTCATCCACCTTCTTTTTCAGCTCGGCAATCTCAGAGTTCTTCTTGCCTTCGAACTTGGCTAGCCCGCGCAAATATTTATCTTTAATCACAGCTGCAGTCTTTTGTTTCTCCGCTTCTACCGAGCTAACGAGTCCGGTCAGACGACCGTTCTCGGATTTTAGCTCAGCTAGCTGCTTCCTAGCTTCTTCCAGCTCGGCTTTTTCTCACATTTCACCGGCCTGCCTTGTAGTCTTACGGAGTTCGAGCACTCGCTTGTGAGCGATGTGGCTCTTCTGCATAGCCTGCAAAAAGAGGCGGACTTAAAATCACACCGAGATAAAAGTTGTACTAATTAAAAAGGTTAACAGAAGAAGCTACTTACAAGCACCATGGACTTCATGGCCGAGCGGATGGCCCTTAGTTCGGTCAGGTACTGGTGGTGTTCCATGTTCCGCCGAAGGCGTATAATCTTGGCAAGATTGAATGCCATCAAGGATCTTTTTCAAAGGACCACCTAATCTGTCTCAATATCTCGGTTTTGGAAAGTCATTGGGTACCCACTTGGAGGAGCTGGCTCGGTCAGAACGCTCCGGCTGAGGGCTCGGTGGAGGGCTAGGTGGAAGAATGGTATCATCTTCATCGACAAAGCCGCTCGTTGGGGTAGTCCGGCCGCTTGTCTGGCGTGATGAAGAGGGTTGTTGAGTTAGAAGGGCCACCACTGCTTTCTTAGGTTTGGTTTGGTGGTGGTACCTCGGCTCGGCTTGTTTTGCTAAGAGGGCCCTTACTCTATTCCTCTTCGCCATTTCTTCTTCTTTAGTAGTACGGACGAGGTTAATTTGTGGCAAGGTTGGATCCGGTTCAGGGGCGTCCTCTAGCAAAAAATCGGTTACTCTAGCTTTGCGTTAGCTACTATATCGGTATGTCGGCTCAAAATTCAGAAGCTTGGCCTAACTCCTTTCAGGATATCGTAGTGCGGCGCGAAGTGTGTCTAGGTTGGGGTAACTGTATAATGACTTAAGGTGGGCTGAATCTGCATAAAGAAGCCAACTCAGCCTTGGTTCGTAAAGAGAAAGTTTAAATAAAGAAAAGCATACAAAGAGACCAAGTAATTATACCGGATTCCTTTATTCCATTTTATACTACGGCCAGGGATTTAGGCTTGGTGATCTTTAAAATTCCCAGATACCCAAAAGAAGTCGTCATCGTTCAAGTTTTTGTCCGGTGTATCTTTTATTATTTTCTCTTGACGGCGGCGTATTCTTAGGTAATAGACCCAAACCATCTTCTTTGAGCCTATGGAGTACTAATGGAAGATCTCTGCTAGGGCCGAGGTTAATGCCAAATTTTTAGCTTGGTTGTGCCGTTAATTATACGGTATGAGTTAGTGGAAAGCTAGGTTGGGCATATTCGGGTTTGCCTAAGGAATTCACAGAGCAAGGGTTGAACAGGAATATTAGTCCGGTTTCTATTATGGATGAGGGTAAAGGGTACAAAGCCTTCGCTTTCCATAGTATGATATCTTGCTTGGCTAGGTGAGGTGGACATCGTCGTGATGTTATACTCCCTTCGAATTCGCCAAGCCACCAAGTGTCTCTACTAAGAATCTATACTTCCCCATTTATGTCTTAAGTTATAAATAAATTAAAGCCGAGTGTTAGATCGGTCAAGATTTAGGCCGAGTAGCTCTGCTGAGCGCCAAAGGAGTGTCTGGGCAACCTAAGTCTGTAAAAGTGAGAAAAAAAAAAGAGAACAAAGGTGTTAAGCACAGACCGTTGGACCGTGCTAAAGAGAAATAAAGGCAAGATATATCAAGTCCTAGCCCGACTATGTGAAACGCTACGTGTCTTAGCTCGATTTGTGTAGAGTGCTTTGTTATCCCGGTTTAGGCAAGGTACTCAATAGTTCGGTATGTTCAAAGGCATTTGCTATCTCGATTTGCGTAAGGGATTTATTATCTCGGTTTGCGCAAGGATTTGTTAGCCCGGTTGAGCCTCTAGGGGCAGCGTTCTCATTTCGGTTTGAACTAAAGAATGCTGGTTTAGCCCCAAGTTATAGCTCAGTCATGGACAAGGCTTTCAAGTACACTATTATACGCCTCTATTCCTGCTCATTAGCTTGTTAAGGAGAGTATTGTACTTTGGCTTGTTGAGACTAATGGGCTAGCATGAAGTATTAGTTCGGTTGGATAGTCTGCCTAATTCAGCATCAACTACAAACAACTTTCTAGTCCGGTTACATCATGATTTTGGATCGTAAACCAGTGTTCTACAGGATATTACATGTATTCGAGTGTTCTATTGCTAAGTTTTTCCAGAAATATACAAATCAAGTAGAAAGAAAGTGTTTCGCAAAAACACAAACCTAAAGCTGTGGATTAAACAAATGCAAAAAACAAGGAAAGCAAGGCAGGTTTGAGTAGCTTACCAGGTCAAGAGAAGATGAGAGAAATGGCAGCAAAACCACGGCTTCTTCAATGCGCATCAAAGAACACAACAAGCTCAGAAGCTCAGGAACAAGAGAGAGAGAAGAAGAAGTAAATAGTGCAGTATTTTGATCCAAATGAAGAGTTTTTGTTTTGATGCAAGGGACAAAGGCGGGAACTGTTCAAATTACGCGAGGTACGAGGGCAAGGACAAGCCTTTCACCAATCGAGCGTACACGGTCATCTAATGAGAATCGATTCGCTTGTTTGTGATTGAAGGACGCTTTTGACCGACAAGCCGAGCCCCAGATGGAATTTAGTTCAGCTGGAAAGGCTTAAGAGTTTTAGCTCGGCTAGAAAGACTAAAGGGGTTTAGTTCGGCTGAAAAGGCTAAAACTTTTTTAGCTCGGCTGGGGACAGGTGATCCCTATCATGCTTTGCAGATGGAATTAAGGGGCAATTGAGAGGGTAATTTTTATGAAAATTGGGCCGAGCTGGGCCGTTATAGGCCTCAGTGCTAAGGGCTGAGTAAAAAGGGCATAAAGTTACTCCGGTCTTAAAGGGGCTTAAAGTTACTCCGGTCCCAGGAAGGTTAGGTCGGTCACCATACTAAAACTTATACCCCAAGTTATGGGCAAGATGGTTAGTTTCGGCCTAAACCTTGCTAAAAGTTAGCTCGGTTTAGACTTACCACAGTTTGTACAGGAGGAACTGAGGTAAGGGCAATAAAGGACGAACCGAACTAAGGATAGTTCGGTCTGTTCTACGGCTAAGCATAGCCATGTGTACCTCGGCCACATCGGAGTCCGATCATGGTAAAACCATCTCACTTGGTTTAAGTAGTGAGGGAGGTGTTGAAGGATAAGCATTATCTTTCAAGAGTATGAATCCTAGGAGGACTCTACATGTGGAGGAGTAAGAGTCCTACTTGGATTGTGCCACACGGAACCTATAAAAGCTCATAAACATCACCTATGGAGAGGTAATACAACTTTGATTTCCGAATACACAGAGCTTTTGTCTATTTATCTAGCTTGCTGACTTAGGCATCGGAGAGGTTTCCGGCACACACCCGCCAGCTAGCTCACGTTTGTGTTTTTAGGGAATAAAGCGACGGCGTACCGAAGAGCGCAGACTTGATCAACAGGATTATACGAGAATGTTTATTTCTTTCCCGTACACTTACCAAATAAAAAAGTTGGATAATGTCAACCTAATAATTATTATACAATATAATTTTGATTGTGACTTAAATTAGTACTCTCTCTCTCTCTCTCTCTCTCTCTCTCTCTCACACACACACACACCAAAGAAGGGACAGTAAATATGTAGAGCATCTCCAAGGGGATAGTTAAACAAGGCTTGTTAGGTATTTTAGCCAATGTAAGTCTAATTTTGAGCTCCAATGGGCTAGCTACTTTACCATCTTATTTTTTTGGTGGCTACAATTGAAGAGCCACAGAGACTCTCCGAACAATTATGTGTGTATATATTTTAGATTTTTGTATATTTATGTCTTGGATTTGGGATTATATATGTGTGTGTGTATGTAGCAATTTTATATGTTCTTTCAATTCTGTTTGATGAATTACAGAATAAATTATTTTGTATTTTGTATTTTTTTTCTCCTCATTCTATAGGTTTTGTATGTTTGTATGGGCAAATTTATTATTGCAAATTTATATTAGTAAAATATCAACAATTAATAATTTTTTATTTTAAAAATTAATTAAGTTAGTTTAAATGATTAGCTAAAATAAAGAGCGTGGTTGAAGAACACAATAACTAAAGTAATTAGGTAAAATAAAGAGCGCCTTTTTTTTTTGTACTTTAGCTAGTAAAAAGTAGAGAGTGTGGTTGGAGTTGCTCACCTAATAAACTTAAAACTTGTATTCAAAGCACATATATGTAACATTTGATACTATAATTTGGTCGAAGGTTAGTCTAACATAACTGTTAAATTGATATTTTCATTGAAGACGACCCTAGTTATCGTCTTGCTTAATTGGTAACAACTTCAAAATTTAGAATGAATTACATTTTACACCTTTAAAATATTACCTAATTCTCTTTTTGACCCCGTAAACTTTTAATCTAGTATGTTATAATTTAATAATCAAACTATTAAACTTTTGTCATTGTGATCCAGTTAGTAACTTCCATCCATCCATCCATTCACCCAAAACTTCCATCCATCCAATTTTTAGTATTGAAAAATAAATAAAAATAAAAAACAATAAGAAAAGAAGGAAGAAGAAGAAGAAGAAGAAGTGGTACTAAAACTTTTTATACTTTAATGCCTTAAGTATTACATTTTTCCACTTTGAGCCAAATGTTAAACATTTTCTACTTTGGCCATTAGTTCAATATGTTAAGTGTATTTGACAAAAATTGGATCACATTAACAAAAATATAATAGTCAAGGGATCAGATTGTTAAGAAAATATTAACTTTAAAGGCCAAAAAAAATTAGTAATTTAAAAGTATAATGTGTAATTTATCTTAATTTTATTAAGAAAGACCTCAAAGAAGCATCTCCATATCCATGCTTGACTTGTTGCAATTAGTTTAAAAAAGCATCTCCATGTCCATGCTTGACTTGTTCTAATAGTATAAAAACTTTTGTGGGGCACACTCTCCAAAAGGATTACATGATACTGAAGTCCACTTGTGTTCATTTTGTCACATAAAAAATTAAGATTAATATAACTAATTAAATATTTTTTGGTTAACTATGTTAGATTATGAAAAATATTATAAATTCATAATTTAGTCACAATCACATGGTAAAAAAGTTGAATCTTACATAATTGAGTTTGTCATAAATCAAATATTGACACATAATATTTAATGTCATTGTGAATAAAATTAGAAACGACTTTATAGAGATATTATTGTTTTTCTTTCACGCTATTCTCAAGTCACATAAAATAATCAATTTTAACTAAATTACTTATGTAATCCTAACCAAATCATATTATGTATTAATCCAATCACATTGGGTCATAATTATTGAAAACATATGATCGAGACATAGGTATCCATACCATAAAACTGACCCATCATGCATTAAATAATAATAATAATAATTTAAAAAAACGAAAAAAAGAAGCTCCAAATGAGCTGATTGCCAACAGGGTATAATTGCATGAAGCACTAACACATCTTTTCCCTCCTCCTACCTTAACCAAGTGCCGGGGGTTCGATTCCCACCTTGGGCATGGAGCAACCTTAAATCCCTGGGCCAGCTGTCCCACCCTTCGAGGTGCCTACAAACCAGCAAATGGATTAGTCTCCGCGGTCGGCGGGGGATACCCTGGGGAGACCTAAAAAAAAAACTAACACATCTTTCCTACTAACGTGTTCTCATGTTTCATTTCACAGGGAATCCAAACCCATGTCCAAGGTGATGCATCCATGATAGTTTTGTCATACCTCAAATTTTTTTTCTCGCTTTTTATATTTGATTTTGTTTATTTGTTTAATTAAAAAGTTGCCATCAAGGAGAGCTCGTTAAACGATCGAAATTTGGCCGTGGCTGGGACGGTTGATGAGCTCTACTAGTGCCTTGGTGGTGGGTCCCTTTTTATGGGTTGGGTTAAATTAAGCTGGCAACCGGCTATTCCCGAGCCTGAATCTACGGATGTAGTGATAACACCTCAGAACATCCTTTTTTTCATAGTTGAAAAAAAGAAAAGAAAAGGAGAGCTTGTTAAAATTTGCGTCAACCAGGGACTCAATGTCAATTTTGCCCCTCATTTCATTGTGAGGTTTAGTTAATGCAATAGGTCAAAAGTAGCTTAATCATTAATTTTATTTTATTTTATTTTAACTTTTGGGAAAAAATGATAAAAAAGTGAATATCAATGTTACATATAATATATATTCTCTGTAAATTTACATATCATATTCTATATATTACCATAATTAGCTTTTGTCCTCCTATATAAAGGAGCCTTATATACATTGTTACCACATTCAATTCAATACAAGAGTTTTTCTTTTCTCTTCTCTTTCTACTCTTATAACAATCAAGAAAGAGAGTTGTTATTTGTAGTCAACATAAACTCAAGGCAGCTTTAGATCATCCAAATTGGAGTGACTTTAAGATTGGTTTAGTAAATGAGATGTTTAATCAATAATATAATTATGTGTTGATTGGGGTTAGTGAAACTTGCACAGGCCATGTAAATATTTTCAACAAAAGGTCTGTCTCTATCAAATAAAAAATAAAAAATAAAAGTCTTATGTGATCTTTTAAAAAATAATTTGATAATTATAAAATTATTTCTGTTAAATTTTTATTCTTGGCAATCCCGTTTGATAAAACTCCTTTCAATTATAATTTTATTCGATCTTATATTTAAGTGAGGCTATGAGTTTTAGATGCTAATCCAACCCTAATTGTGCCTATACAGAGGATGTTTCGTGGTTAATTCTTTCATATTGGCCAATTTGCTGACTATGTCGGGAATCGAGCTTCCCGATTAGCTCACGGGGATCCAGGGGGTAGCATCTCCAAAACAAAATGCAAAAATGCATTCGAAGTTGCTTGTCCGCTCGAGCAGCCATTTGTGCCCTCAAGGGGAGATTGTTTGATCCCAGAATTTTGACCTGTCTGCAAAAGTATGGAAAGTGGGGATTTTACGCTGAACCGAACTTTCCTGCACTCGAGCGAGGTTCGCTCGACTGGCCATTCTTGCGCTCAAGCCGGAGAACGCGATTCAATTTCCTATAAATATGTGTTTCATCGATTTTAGAGTACGGATTCAGATCTTCTTTTAGGGTTTTAGGTTTTCCTCCTGGCTATGTTCTTAGTTTTTTGATGTTTAATTGAGTATTTAACTCATGGTTTAAGAAGTATACATCAAAGGATTGTTTGTTTATTCTATACAAAAGAGAGAGTTGTTCCTCGGTAGATTCCGTGGAATTTGGGCCTAAAGCTTTGGTAGATTTTGGAGTGATTCATCATCGTAGATTCGACATCGGCGTTGTGGATTCAACGCTGGGCAAGTCGATTTTGAGGTGAAGACCGTGGTGGAAGAGGCATAGAGAGTCGGTTCAATTCGGCATGGATTCGCTAAGCAATTGAGAGTACACTTGTGTAATTCCTTTTGTCTTCTTAATGAATTGTTTTGTGGCTTTTGCCCGTGATTTTTTTATCACAATTGGAGGCGCTCCAATTGTGATTTTGCTATGTTAAAATCGTTGTGTCGATTTGTCTTTGATTGTTTGATTGGGATTGCTATTTATTCGTTAAAATTGATACATAATCACAAATTAATATTTAGGAGATTTCTAAATTTTTCAATTTCTAATTTCACTATTACCTGATGATGATATCATTAGATAGAAACGATTTATAAAGTTAAGGATTTGACAAATTTATATGTCGCTTCAATAATTGAATTATGTTAATATTATGTAGGGTGGTTATAATATGTTGTTATTACTTTCATTAACTTATATAAGTGTCAACTTAAAAAGTCATACAAAATAGAAACAATGCATATTATAAATAAATAAGTAAATAGAGTCGATTCTTATTAGTTTAAGAATTAATTAAGGGACTTAATGCAATTGGGAGTTCATTATGATAAAAATATGTTTATTGTAGGATAAAGTAGACTAATCTTTGTGAGACAAGGTGATTTTGCCTTCTCCCTTTCTATCTCTAAGTATTAGCGAGTGTTTGAAAGTATTTTTTCGTTTGAAAACTACTTAGTGTGGATTATTTAGAGGTTAATTGGATTTTACATTTCTGTTAATTTTTTTGGCTTTTGAAGGTGAATTATGTAATTTTTAAGTATGCCAACAAGGATCAATAAGTTTTTACAGAAATTTAGGCCTCGTTTGAGAACAGGCTATTTTAGTAACTTTTTGGCTTTTTACGAAAAGATGTGCAGAAAAGTAGAGAGGTGATGTGACTAGTTTTAGTTGGCTTTTTGACTTTTTGGCTAAAATAGTCAGTCCCCAAACGAGGCCTTAATTGCTAACTAATTATCAGACGATTGTATTAAAGTTCTTTCAGCCTCAATAAAGAGGACTTTTACTGGTGGCTTGCTTTGGAGAAATTTATAAATAATGACAAATACAAAAAACAGTTCAGAAACTGAATTTTATTGAGTAAATAAGAATTTACAATGAGTTTACAATGACCCAGTCTCGAAAAGATTTACAACAACAAACTACTTGAAACTACTTCTAGGAAATAAAGTGCAGTACAGGAATTGAAGAACTGAAAATGTAACAATTTGAAAGAAAAATATGAAGTAAATAACTAGTTTCTGAATCTAAGTCTGGGTCCTCCTTCTAGTGGCCTTCTCTTCTATTTATACTTTCTAATGGTAAACGTCGAAGTGGGCTTCCAATCGTCAAATGCCCCTCCCATGATCACTAATCATGTTCTCGCACAGTTAGCCTTCACTACGCCATCCTTGCAGTTAGGCTTCCCTCCTAAATTTGAATTTGAATTGTGAGTAGCCGTTAGACCACGTCATCTTACGTCTTCTAACTATGCCAATACTACGTAGATCCATTATTATCAATATGAACTGCCACATGTCTGTTGCTTATTGGAGACTTGCATTAACTCCCCAAATTACCCTTTACGAGCCACGTGTCAAACTGTGATTGGCTTATACAAAATATAAAGCCAACAGTTTCAAATCATCTTCTATTTACAAATCTATGAATAGTTGGCAAAGTAAAAAAATGGATAATAAATAAGAGTAATGTTAGAGATTTGCATATTTATACCCACAAATTCACTTATAATGATGTGGCATATGAAAATTGAATCCACTATCATTAAGTGTATAACAAATAAAAAGTTGACACATATATAGCCACATCGTTATGAGTAAAATTGTGAGTGCTTTTTGAGAGTCTGGAGTCTCAAACATTTTCTAATAAATAAATAATTTGTGGATAGTTATATGGGCGAATTACACTAACAGTCCTTGTAGTACGATTTGTGTCACTTTAGTCCATGACCTTTCAATTGTGATACATTTGATCTTAAATTTTGAATCTTATTCTAAACAAGGACAACCTTTCAATTGTGATACATTTGACCTTAAATTTTGAATCTTATTCCAAACAAGGACAATTGAAGATATTGTTGTTATATTTGAAGGGTAAAGTTGTCAATTTGATAAAATATAAATTAGTTTGACAAAAATAAATGCGAAAAAACAATTTTTGAATTTTTAAAAATTATTTCTACCCACCAAAGATAAAATTATATAAAAAAGTGATAAATCTTTTACATTTTTTTTTATATTTTTTTTACCAAATTAATTTTTAGTATGTGTTTGGATAATAATCATGTAATGATTGATCATTTTTGTTGATATTTTTTTTTTATTGTTATCATGTAATATATTATTGTATTTTTTATTAACAGATATTTTTGGATGGTTATTATGCAATGGTTGGTTATTAGGCTTTTATGTGTAATCAATATATTTAATATATGAAATATTTTTAATTTTGGAGTTTTTGATTTAATGGATTAGTTTAATAATGATATCAAAATTGTCGCCACGTTTTATTTTTGAAAGGAGATAAAATTATATAAAAATGATTTGTTTTTAAATTTTTTTCAAAAGTCAAACATGGCGACAATTTTGATGTGATTATTAAACCAATCCATTAAATCAAAAAATTAAAAATTAAAAACATTTTGTATATTAAACAAATCGATTACAAATTATAAACCTAATAACCATTCATTACATGATAACTATTCAAAAATATCTATTAACAATAAATAGAACCATCTATTATATGATAACCATAAAAAAAATATTAACAAAAACAAGCAACCATTAAATGATCATCCAAATACATACTAAAAATTAATTTGGTAAAAAAATAAAATAAATAAAAACGTAAAAGATTTATTATTTTTATATAATTTTATCTTTGGTGGGTAGAAATATTTTTTAAAAATTTAAAAATAATTTTTTCATATTTGTTTTTGTTAAACTAGTTTATATTTTATCAAACTGACAACTTTGTTTTTGAATAGAGCAACAATATCTTCAATTATCCTTATTTGGAACAAGAATCAAAATTCATGGTTAAATATATCATAATTGAAAGGTCAGGGATCAAAGTGTTACAAGTCCTAAACTACAGGAATTGTTAATATAATTCGCCCTAATTATATTAAATAGCTCATGTATAAATCACTAAAGGATATGAATATTTTGCAATTGGACTCACACATAAACAGAAACTATTCCATTGGACTAAACATATAAGAAATTGAACATGTGATTCAATTATAGCAAATACTTACAATGGAAAATGATTAATTTGTTTAGAAAATGATTTGTAAATATATATATATTCATGAAACTAATCTGCACTGACATTTTTAAAATAATAAATCTTTTTTGATGGATTTTTTAATTTGAAATTAATGAATACAAATTGTATGTGTCATTTTGTATAAATTATATATTATTTTTATGTCATCAATCTTTTTTTTTTTTTTTAATGATAACTTTACTTCTTCTTTTTTTAATAATATATGAAGGTCATGTTTGTTTGACTGATATGTGGAGGGATTGGATTAACAATCCTATGAGTCCTACATAACTCATGTTTGGTTGATAAAAATAGAAAAGGACCAGTAATCCATCGGACTATAAATACTTCCACATGGTGGAATTAGCTTTCCCATGGAAGAGATGGGATTGGATGTGAAAAGACAATTTTGCCATTACATTACAAAAATAACAAAGCTAATTTTTATGTAATGAGGGTATTTACGTAATTTTATAAATTTAATCCTAACAAACTAATATTACCACACTAGTACACAAATAAACACCTTTTATTATACATCTCCAAACAAATATTATCATATTAATAATCTATTTACTAAATTTTACTATACTCATAATTTTATCTAACTAAATCCACCAAACAAAAGACGCAAAAGGGTTTTCCAAAGTGTGTTTACTCTCAAGCCAAGTGGTGGTACATTAATCCAATCCTTTATTTTGGAAGGTACAAAGGCATAATAAAATGACGAAAATGCCATTACTAGAACACATAACTGCCAAACGGTTATTCCGTTGGGAAGGATCCCAAGAAATCCCAAGGAATGTCTCGTGTTTAATATTTAGAAGGCGTCCGACGAAAGAAATCCCCTCAAACGCCTCTCTCTACCCTCATTTTTACTTAAACCCCAATTGTTGTTTCCTATACAAACACAACCGCTCGTATGTGAGTGTATATATAGAAGATATACATACACATACATACTATTAGATGAATTTAGATTAGATATATATATATAAATCTGTATAAGGAGCTTCTTCAATCTTTTCTCAATTTTCTGGATATTTCTCATTTTGTTTCCATTCACCCAAACGCAGGGAATTCCAAGGTAATTCAATTCCATTTCTTTGAAAGGAACTAATCTCAAACCCCATTTCTCTCTGTTTCTTTTCTTGGAAATTGTTTCTGATAGATTTTCATTCGAATGTAGTCTCTGAATTCATCAAATGCCCCTATTTTCAACCGCTTGATCTTTGCATAAAGGCATCATGAGTCTTCGGCACTGTTTATACTCAAGCTAAGTGGTGGTACATTAATCCAATCCTTTATTTTGGAAGGTATAAAGGCGCAGTGAAATGACGAAAATGCCATTACTAGAACACATAACTGCCAAACGGTTATTCTGTTGGGAAGGAACCCAAGAAATCCCAAGGAATGTCTCGTGTTTAATATTTAGAAGGCGTTCGACAAAAGAAATCCCCTCAAACACCCCTCTCTCTCTCTCTCTCTCCCCTCATTTTTACTTAAACCCCAATCGTTGTTTCCTATACAAACACAACTGCTCATATGTGTGTGTATATATAGAAGATATACATACACATACATACTATTAGATTAATTTAGATTCGATATATATAAATCTGTATAAGGAGCTTCTTCAATCTCATCTCAATTTTCTGGATATTTCTCATTTTGTTTCCATTCACCCAAACGCAGGGAATTCCAAGGTAATTCAATTCCATTTCTTTGAAAGGAACTAATCTCAAACCCCATTTCTCTCTGTTTCTTTTCCTAGAAATTGTTTCTCCTAGATTTTCATTTGAATGTAGTCTCTGAATCCGTCAAATGCCCTTGTTTTCAACCACTTGATCTTTGCATAAAGGGATCATGAGTCTTCGGCACAATTGCTTCTTGGGTTTTGTTTTGTTTTGTTTTGTTTTGTTTTTTTTCTTTTTACAAGTATGATTCAACTATTTTTGGGTTTTCAAATTCAAAATTTGAAATTATTTATATTGTTCTTGATATTTTTTTCCAATCCATTTGAATATTTCAATGTCAACATTGTAAAAATTGATATATTTATTTTTCATTTGTATTTGCATATATATACTAATAGCCGGGCACACGCGATGCATGTGCAAACTCGTTTGAAATTATAATGTGAAATTCACATTAAATTTTCTAATAATGCACATATAAATCACATGTATAACTATGTCTAATGTAACATTTGATATTAAAATATTTGATAAATAAAATATGTGTATGTTAAAATTTGTTCAATTTTTTTTTTAAATATAATATTTACTAATCTTAATTAAAGAAAACTCTACAACAAAAATTCATGTAAAATCTCAATTTGGTAAGATAAGACTGAAGATCTTACAAATTTTTCAAAAAATATATAAGATACATGTAAAAATTAATTTACAAACAATGTACATTGATTAAATTAGAATTTTACGTTGTTAAAGTGAGCCACAATTGTACACATGCGTACTTTGACTAATAGAGTACAATAATAATTTTGGTTTTCTAATTGGCTTATTGTATATAGAGGCACAAAATGTAAATATTATTGAAGTGTTTTTATAAATGAAACTAAAAAATTAAAAAATTACATTTTGACATAGATTAACATAATCCAAATCAAATGGAAAAAAAAAAATTCCAAACTTTTTAAGTCAAGTCTAAACAATTACACACATTTTATGCTTCACAGTTTTTTAAATATATATAAAAAAAATAAATAAATATAAACTTACAATATAAGTTTTTTTCTTTTTTTTCCGAAGGAACTTGATATAATATAATGCATCTTTTTATTTTCTATAAAAAGTATAATTAACAGTAATACACCAAAAAATACAAAAATACAAATTCAAGACTCTCAAAACACTTACAATTATGTAAAATTTAAGAATACTAAAGAACACTAAATTTTTTAAACACACCCACAAAATTTAAAACACAACTATAGAAGTTATTTGTTCTGACCATCACAAACTCATTAAGTAAACATAAAAAAAAAAAAAAAAGGAAATTATAAATTTGATTTTTTAAGCTTAAAAAAACAAATTACATATTTGTTGAAGGCCAAATAGAATTATTTTACAATTATTCAAGTTTCAAGCATTACAAACCCAACACTCATATAGAATATTTACGGTCAAAGAAAATAGGTGTCGATAGAAAGTCAACCAAGATATTGTTTATTATGAACAATACAAAGTCAATAAGTAACTTGCAAAAAATATAAACAATGGAAAGTCAATTTTTTTTCCAAGAAATCTAATAACATATTTTTTTTTCTTTTACTTTTTAATGAAGAAAATAAAAAATGTAATTAATAATGGTACACACAAAATATCAAAACACAAATCCACACTCTTGGAACACTCACAAATATTTGATATACACAAAAAAAATAATTAACTATTAATATAAATAATAAAAAACCCCAAAAAAAATTTTTTTTTTAAAATAAGACTATTATTTTTTTAAATAAAACAAATTTTATGAATATTGAATTGTTTTTAAAAAAAACACACACAAAATTATGCAAATAAACAAACCTATTTTTTGAAAGCATAAATTATAAACGCACAAACACAAATGTTGATATAAACTAAGAAAAATAATAATTGACTTTTTTTAACCTAATAACACAATGAAACATTTTATTTTGTAAATTTTTTTTATAGAAAGTATAACTAACAGTATTATACCAAAAAAAAATTACAAAATTAAAAACTCAAGACACTCATTTTATATGATTTTTTTAAGAGCACTGGATTTTATTTTAAATAACATACGCACAAAATTAAGTGAACAAACAAATCCAATTTTTAAAAACTAAATTTATACAAAAACAAAAAAAAAAACAAAAATAACAAAAATAAAAACAAAAGCTTAAAAAGTAAACTGTGAAAAAACAAAAACCCCAAACTTTTCAAGTGTAATCTAAGTCTAAATAATTTCACACATTTTATACATTGCAATTTTTTATATATAAAAAAAAATTTTGAATATAAACTTATACTATATGTTTTTTTTCCCCAAAAGAACCTGGTAACATAATGCATCTTTTTATTTTCTATGAAAAGTATAATTAATAGTAATACACAAAAAAATACAAAAATAGAAATTGAAAACTCTCAAAACACTTACAGTTATGTAGAATTTAAGAACACTGAAGAATACCAAATTTTTTAAACACATCCAAAAAATTTTAAAACGCTTAATTTTTTTTTTAACAAACAAATGACACCAATGATTCTTAAAACACTTACAAATAAAGAGATTTAATATACATTTAATAGTTTAAAAAAATTAAAACAAATTTTAAAAATAAATTTTACGAATATTGATTATTTTTTATACTATTTCCCCCAAAGAACCTGAACACTATTTATGAGGAGAATAAAAATTATAATGAATCATATTACACAAAACACTAAAGAGATTTGATATATACTTACAGTAAAAAAATTAAAAAATAAATTTTATGAATACTGAATATTATTTATGTTGTATTTTTTTTTTTTTGCCCCCAAAGAAGCTAAACACTATTAAAACAACAAACAAATAAATCAAACCCAAACAAACAATTGCATCAAAACACAAATAATGTACATAACATTATATATAAAATTGTTGTATACATTAACTTGAATCCAAAATAAACAAAACTGCGAATTTTCAATTTACAATGTAATGTATATATATATATAATCCGTACAAAAATTTCTCATACATACATGATACAAAAAAATTTAAAGCATACTTCTCGCAAACAATTGCATCAAACAGCCTAAACTTGTATAATCTCATTCCCTTGGGTACGAACGCCCACCACAAATTAGTAATTTAGAATATATAGTGGGTGTTTGGGAAATTGTTATTTTAGTAGATTTTTTTAGTTTTTGATTATTTTAAGGAGGTTAAAATTTTTGTGTTTGGGAAGATAGTTGGGTTTTTTTATAGTTGAATGTGGTGTTTGTGAGAGAAAAAATAAAATAATTATAGATTTGATATGACATTTTGTTTGAGATTTTTTTTTTTAACCAATTTTGTCTTTTAATATTTTTTTTAGCAAAAAAAAACCACTTGCTAAGCACCCCATAATATATATGATTAATAGATAGATACATGCGTATAAAAACAAAAAAGATGGAAGTTGAAAGCAGTTATTGAACGTGGGAAGTTATAAAATGTGGGAAGTTCTTTCTCTCCAACTTATCAGGTCTCAATCACTCTCTCTTCCTCTCTCTCCTTTGATCCTAATAGAGTGATTTATTTTCACAAAGAACAGAGCAATTCATTTTCCCCAAAATTTCCGCCAAATTTTCCCTCTCTCGCTCTAGCGCTTGCGCTCGCGCTCGCTGGTTCACAGGTATGGATTTCTCTTTCTCTTGGTTTCTCAGTCCATCTTCTTTCTCGCTTTCTCAATTCATTTTCCCCAAAATTTCCGCCAAATTTTCTCTCTCTCTCTTTCTCTTTCTCTTTCTGTCGGTTTCTCAATCTCCCTTTTCTCTCGGTCTCTCAATCCATCTCGCTCTCTCAATCTAGATGACCTAAAGGTTTATATATGTATGTAATTTTTTTCTGAACTCAGAGCAATTACAGTGGCCATCTACCCAATGATTCAATCCTTTCGCTAATCAGCCTTTGCTATGGATATTATATGTATATATAATTTCTTACTGTCTGAAACTGTTCTGTTAGATAGATGTATTTGTTGCTTCTTCAATCTCTTCTCAATTTTCTGGGTATTTCTCATTTTGTTTCCATTCACCCAAATGCAGGGAATTCCAAGGTAACTCAATTCCATTTCTTTGAAAGGAACTAATCTCAAACCCCATTTCTCTTTGTTTCTTTCCCTGAAAAGATAGATTTTCATTCGAATGTAGTCTCTGAATCCGTCAAATCCCCTGCTTTCAACCGCTTGATCTTTGCATAAAGGGATCACGAGTTTTCGGCACAATTGCTTCTTGGGTTTTGTTTTGTTTTGTTTTTGCTTTTCGCAAGTATGATTCAACTATTTTTGGGCTTTCAAATTCAAATTTTGAAATTATTTATATTGTTCTTGATTTTTTTTTCCAATCCATTTGAATATTTCAATGTCAACTTTGTAAAAATTGATGTATTTCTTTTTTATTTGTATTCGTGTGTATATATATATAATGATTTGTTTGGTTGCTTAGGAATATTGGCGAACATTGAGAGATAGGAATTAAGGATGTTGGGAGATTTCTTCACCAGAGGACTTGTGTACGTTATCAACCGATCCTTCTTTTCTGCCACTGTTTGATTCCCTGTTTTTTCTTTTTCTTTTTTTCTTTTTTCTTTTTTCTTTTTCTTAAATGAATATTCTTGGATTATTGACCTAATTAAAGGCAGATTCTTACATGTTTTATTGGCAGTCTGGTCTTTGGATATGCATACCCTGCGTTTGAGTGTTTCAAAACAGTTGAGAAGAACAGAGTTGAGATCGAAGAGCTTCGATTTTGGTGTCAATATTGGTAAGAACAGAATTGCAATTGAAGTTGACTAAATATGTTTTGTGAAATTGTTGGTGCTAGTTTTTTTAAAATGTCTAGTGTGGTACATGCTAATCAAATTTTATTTTTTAAAACTTTGGCACGGTCACCCTTCTCATTTTTACCTAAGCAATTTTTTGTTTATACAAAACTTGAAAACTAAATACAGCTTATAGTCAATAATAATAATAGGATCATTTTCAGCTTTGAAACAATAACGACATGATCATCGAATAAAAATGGCTGGTCATAATTCAAAGGCTGAACAAATAATCCAAAACATTTTAATATGTATGAAAAATTAGCGATGATGGCGATTCATACTCTTCAATGCGTGAATTATGAGCAAGAATTAATGGATGTGAAAGAAGTTTCAAGAAAAAATTGAAATGAAATAAAATGTAATGAATTTGTTGATTTCTAGTTGGTTCTAAAAACGAATCAATTGAAGAGTCTCTTCGTTTCCAACTGTTCTTCAACTTATTGATGTGATCATTTCCCAATCAAAAAACAGATAAAATAGAGACATAGAATAAATACCCAGAACAAAAAAACTAGTTTTTGATTCAACAGGTTTTCGAGAACTTGTAGATCGGCATGAATTGTCATGAATATGAGGATTTGTAGTGTAGATGATTCCAAAAATGAATCAAATGAAGGGTCTCTTCTCTTCCAATCCCTCCTGATAAATTCCCTTTAAAAAAACAGAAAACAGAGGAAAAAGAACAAATACAACCCCCGCCCCCCCCCCCCCCCCCCCCAAAAAAAAAAAAAAAGAGAGAGAAATTTTTTGCAATTCAACAGGTTTTTTAATCAACTATTGTTTATGAATTTTGCAGGATAATTGTGGCAGTGTTTACAGTCTTCGAGAGAATCGGGGATATATTCATTTCGTGGTATATACACAGTTTTTCTCAATCTTTGCTTGTACATATCATCCATTTCTCATGTCGAAATATAAAGCTCTGTTTTAATGCTTTTGAAGGATGCCAATGTATGGTGAGATGAAGCTTGCCGTGTTTATCTACCTGTGGTACCCAAAGACCAAGGTAAAAAAAGAAAGAAAGAAAGAAAGGGACAATTAATCGCATCACCAAACCTGGCATCGCCAAACATGATTATGATGTGCTAAAAGAAATAATTTTGTGGTGGTTAATAATGCAGGGAACCAGCTATATCTACGAAACTTTCTTGCGGCCATACATATCAAAGCATGAGACAGAGATTGACCGGAAATTGCAGGAGCTCAGGGCCAGGGCATGGGACTTGGCTATTTACTACTGGCAAAACTGCACAAAAATAGGGCAATCAACATTCATCCAAGCTCTTCAGTACATGGCTGCTCAGTCTGGAAAGATTACAACAACAAAACCCAACGATGAGGTAAAGCTTCCAACAGGTTAGCTATCTAGTCTTGCTATGCGCACAGAAATAGAACACAGAATATGACAGAGTCACTCACAAGGCTATTGGTCCCATGTTATTATCTAGGGTTCATAGCTTTGTGAGCCTTATAATCATCCCACCCTCAAAGCAAAGAAGCAATCTGTTCCATGAACAATTAGGCATAACATGTATAGACACACTTGGTAGTTCCAAATCCAAACCAGACCACTTCTGTAAATGACAAGTTTGAGCTTTGAACTTCCAATTATGCATGGTTTGGATAACATTTTAGAAATACTATACTGTTACATTTGACAGGTTGAAAAATCTAAGCAAGAACTGCTATTTACAACATTTCTAAACTGTTCCTACTTTCTTTCTTAATTTCTATTAACCCTATCACAAAATTTCACCATTCACCATTTGGGCAAACAGATTTGAATTGCAGAGATTTGTGACAATGAAGTGTTTATGGGAAAAAATTTATGTGATACCTATACGCAAAAATTTGTGTTTCGTTTTCATGCTTTCAGAAATAAAAACAGTGAAAAGTTCAAAACATCCATCGTTTTCATTTTTATGCAACAAACAGTTTTAAAAATTCAAAACAACTTTTTGATATATTTCCTAAAATGTTTGTTGTTTTCTAACAATTTTTGCAGAAGCTGTTTTCGGAAAGTTTGCCAAACAATTTTTACTTGTGCCTTTGGGAAAACCAAAACATAAAACAAAAACAAAACCAAAACCAAACACGACAACCATGGAACTCAAGCCCCTAATCACAAAGTTAAGAAAACAAGCACCTATACCATTAGCACCTTAATGTAGCTAACAAATCATAATGTCATGGACAAGCAATTGTAGGAAAATTCTCATTCATTCATTCATTAAAAGACACAAATGCATTAACAAGAATGCATTGTACCAAACACAAATCGATTTACTCTATATATTAGAAAATGGTTCGCTATTTTCACCTTCATATGTTTCAAAATTCAATCTAACAAATAAGCTTAACCAGCCTATGCTGCAGCAGCAGCAGCATAAGAATGAAAACCCATACCCAACAGCAGCAGCTCCTCCATCCTCTCCGACTGGATCACCAGCATTTCACCACCGTATGGCTAACAAGCACAGGCACCCATCCTCCGAGAGGGGGCGGCCACCACTACCTCCTACATCTCTTGGCACTGCAAATCACCACCGGTTCGTGGCCAATTCACCCAAATCAGAGGCAGGTCAAGTTCACCTCCACAGCCAAGCAGAATTCATACACACTACTACTCAAGAGGAACCCGAACCGAGCTCCGGTAGCGAACCCAGTTCAACCGATGAAAAAGAAACCGGTGTTGACAATCAGCTACACGCCGCCCGGCTCCGACTCCGCCGGTCCAAAGGATTCCATTAAATATAAAATAAAAAAAACTCTCAAATTCAATTATCTTTTTGTACCCCATGTAATTTGTTTTCTACATATGGAGAGAACTTGAAATGAATGAAAAATTTAAAAAAAAAAAAAAACAAAAACAAAAAAGAAAAAGTCTTGAATAATTGTAGATAAATATAGAGAACAAATACCAGGTTGTTATTGATGCCGTTAGGTTTGGCGTTATATGAGCACATATGATTGAAAATAAATATAGATAACAAATACACAACCCTAGCATTAGGTTTGGAGTGTTATCTGAAGCTCCGAATGGATCGGAGGAGGTGATCGAAGGCTCGGGATATGGAACGGGAGAGGAAGCGGAGGAAGGAGGTGAAGGGATTGTTGAGGAGGTGGGAGGTGATTTTGGAGCGGAAGCGGCAGAGGAAGTGGCTGCCGCCGGAGCCAGGCGAGGTGGACATGGGCTGGAGGTAGGCCCAGGCGGCCTGTTTGACGAGGCGGTTGCGGATGGAGATCTCGTAGCCGGACTGGGCGGGGCCGGAGGAGGTGGGGGAATTCACGGCGGAGGAGGGGAGGAGGTCCTTGAGGGAGGTGTAGGAGAGGGGTTTGATGGAGATGAGCTCGAAAAAGGGTTGTGATGATGAATTGGATGATGATGAGGTGGATGAGGTGGAGGAGGCGGCGGCGACGGTGGGGAAGCTGGCGGCGTGGAGGGGCTTTGTTGGGAGGGTGAGGGTGGAGGGGACGACGGCGGAGGTGGCGATTGAGTTTCTGCGCCGGAGAAGAGGGTTTGGTCTCTTCGCCGTCATCAAGTCCATGGAATCCATTGACCCAGCAGAGAATTCTCTCTCTCTCTCTCTCTCTCTCTCAAACAAATTAATTTAAGAAAAATGCTTGGGAGCCCTAATTAGTGGTCCCACTAATTAGGTGACAATGGGTCTCGCTAGAAATGATATGATATTTTGGTCTTGGAGTTGTATTTTTTTTTTTTCTATTTTTTTAATGCGTGTTATTAGTGGTGGTGTTTTTAGTGGGATGAATCATTATTGTTAATTTAATTCCATTTTTTTTTTTCCATAAAAGTATGGGGTACGAAAATTATCAACAATCATAAAGACTACTAATTTTGGAGCTCTAAAAAGATCATTAATGACATGGCACTCAATAGAAAAAGAAAAAAATACCAACAATGATAGAGACCACTAATTTTGGAGCTCTAAAAAGATTACTAATGACATGGCACTCAATAAAAAAAGAAAAAAAATACAATACCAAGGTCAAAACATCAAATCATTCATGGTGGGGTCCACTGCCACATCATTAGTGGTAGCACTAATTAGTGCTCTCACTCATTTTTCAAAAAATACAACACCAATGCTAAAATATCAAATCATTCATGGTGAAACTCACTGTCACATCATTAGTGGTAGCACTAATTAGTGCTCTCACTCCTTTTCCAAAAACTACATACTAATTATTTTTCATTTTATTAATTAATATTTTTATAATATGTGTTATTAATAAATTAGATGACAAATTGAAATTTACTAGTCAATTTCTCTTAATATAAACTAATAAATTTTATATAATAAAAAAAATGGATTAATTACACGCACAAATTAAACTATAGAATTCAATCTATGTTCAATGGGTCCTCTCCGTCCATCTCCATTGTGTAAGGTAATGAAGGGTGGTTAAAGTAAAAAATACATAAATATTGGGGTTTATTTTTAGTGATTTTAATTTTTTTTTTAAATGGTTAATTGCACAAAAAATCGCAAGATTTCATGTATTTTTTATTTTAAACTCTCTCCACTACCTTACATAAACTGAGATGGACAAAGGGGTCATATTAAAACACGAATGAAACTTTTAGATTTAATTTGTCAAAATTAAAACAATAGGATTTAAAGTGAAAAATGTGCAAAATCTTTAATGAAAATTTATAATTAACCAAAAAAATTTCTTGCTGGAACCAAGTTGGTTTTATCTTTTTAAAATTGTTTAGTAGAGGAGATGTTAAGTTGTTTAACTTAACTATTTTAAAAAACACGCACAAAAAATAATAATAATTATATAATTGGCTAATATTAAATTTATAATCAAAGTTTTGAATTTCAAAAGCTATGCCTATCAAAGTTGTGCTGTAAAATATTACAAGGATATTTTAAGTCATGACATATTAATAGAAATTTATTTAATAATTTTTATATTTTATATAGAATGATATGATAGATTTTATTAGTAATAATAATGATATCTTTTGTATAAAATTTCGGTATATGATTTTTTCTTTTTTAAAATTCGTAACTAATAAATATAACAATTATAATCAATTAAGTTAGTCTCAATTCATGTTAGAGAGGATCTATTTACTAAATATAATAAATTATTAAACTTGTGACAACAAAATAAAAAAGAGGAATTAGGAAAAGTGGGCCAAAAAGACAGAGGCTCCAGTTGAAATTCCGCTCACTATTATTAATTAAAATTAAATTAAAGAACAAACAAACAGTCCTTTAAAAATGCTATTCTTTGTCTTCCTGTGTCTCGTGGTGCTTGCAAGCTTTTATGGACCAAAAAGAAAGTTGACCATTTGGTTTGGGTGTCTTCAAGAAATGTTTATTATTTATATTTTAGAAAAATATTTTGGTGTTTTACAAAACAAGTTGCTCTCTGCTCATCATCACATCTAGGGGTGTGCGCGGGTCGGTGCGGTTTGAGAGAAAAATAGAAACCGTATGGCGGGTGACGGATTGATAAAAGTGTCACTAGAATTTGTCATTTTTCTTATCAAAAACCGACGGTTTGGTTGACAAATAATGACGGATTTGTCTTGGCGGTTCGGGCGGATTTGCGGTTTATAAAAAATATAATTCAAATTACAAAACTTAAATCAAAGAGTAAAAAAAAGACGAGAGATACCGTGATATTAAGCATCTTGAGAAACTTTCTTCTAATACAGCAAATGTAGCAACAACATGATAATATCAACGATTATACCATTAGTTCATTACAAGCATCTGTGGAAGCTACAATAATCAAATACAATACATAAAATTAATATCATTCAGGGTTTACAATATATTAAAAATATTTACTGTTGAAAAGTATTTAGATTGAAAAAAGAGCTGATGCAAGTTTGCAACAAAAAAAAAAAGATTGAAAAGTGAATTGGAATCCAACTTTATTTTGGATTATTGACATCTTGAATTCCCCTCGAGTAGTAATGTAATACTATATTCTAAGGTATAAAACAACAAGCAAACTTAAGTAAAAAAGAATTTTTAGAATCTTATAAAAACATGATTTAATAGCGGTGCGGGTCGGTGCGGTTTGGAAGAAAAATAGAAATCGGCGGATTGATAAAAGTATCACTAGAATTTATAATTTTTCTTACTAAAAACCGGCGGTTCAATTGGTAAATAATAACAAATTTGCCTTGGCATCGGTGCGGTTTTGGCGGTTTCAGCGGTTTCGGCGGTATTATGCACATCCCTAATCACATCATATGAAGGTTTGGTGGCTCTACGTATATTAATTAATATATATATATATATATATTAATATATTAATTAATGTTATATTATTATTATTGATCTCACCTAATATACAAAATACAAATATTTAAAATCTCTAAAATTACATTACATCATCTGTTAGTAAACTAGTTAGTATATTAATTGATATATATAACTGTGGGGACATCACTCAGTTGGAGAACACTGGCAGAATAGATTAAGCCCAAACGACCTGCAACAGAAAGAAGAGATTCGGCGGTAGTTCGTCCACCCGAGGGCATTCCGACGATCAAGTCAGTAAAATATCTCTCAAAGATAATCAATAGTGCTTAACTCACTAGACAAAGCATAAAAGACATACATTAGACCCATAGGGGTGCCTCACTTTTATAGCCAACACAATCCTAGTCCCAATAGAAGCCTAGCTCTAATGGACATAGGATTACTGCTAATCTTGGACTCCCAGTAAGATTAGGATAAACTCTCTTAGAGTTTTATCTTTACCTAAACTGAAGTCTTCTCCCATTCTAGGACTCTTGTCCTTTATCTGCTTATCCCAGATTCCGGTATCTTCGCAGATAACCTCGACCTAGCTGATATGATTTTGGCGTCATGACTAGGACACGTGGCACCTCGGCTAGTACTTCGGTGACTCTTCGGCCACGTGTTGTCATTCAAAAATTATGTCCCCACAACTGCCCCTAGGTTCTATTATCTCGGCATCCTGAGATGATGGAACCTATATCATTTCTTCCATTTAGCACGTCGGCTAAGCTCGCTTCATCATCTATTGCCGAAGTCAGAACTCGTCAGCTCAATATGACCGAGACCTATAGTCTGCTTTCATCAATGCCTTAGAACCAACGAACAAGTTCGTTCAAGTCTCTCAGTCGAAACCGTCCTCCTAGCCGAGGTATTTGCTTCATTGAATCAAGAACTCCAAGAGTTCCAACACGCATATGAGCTGGCACGCACAGTATTTCAACCGTTTTTACCAGGCGTCTTTCCCCTACTAGATTGTACCTGATACGCGCCATCAAGTCGCATCATTTTTGAGTGCGCCGTCTGACAAACACGTCGTTGTAGCTCGGCTTTTCGCGCTCCCTTTCGGAAGAATGAATAGCCTTTACAGTTCGGGCTCCACTTGTGTGTTGGTTCTGATTCTGATTTCACAAGTGCAATGTGAAACAATGAAAATACAAAAAGAGTCCAAATCCAGCAATTTATTTTGGAAAATCGATATTTGAATCAAATGCCAAAAAATGGACTGCTTTGCCAGATATTAGAGTCGCTACCTAAATATTTATTTTGAAAAATTTAGGAAACCCGTGACTCGTGCCAAAGGCCATTAGTCCGTCGTTACCAAAGTGTCTTGGTTCGAGAACTTAGGTATAAAAGGGAAAGGTCAATAATTGAACACCCCACTCATCCAATCAAAGATCAGCCTCTACTAATCATGATATGATTTTTATATATAATATATGCTCTTGTTCTATATATAACATACAATTATAGACTAATTTCACAAAAAGTTGGAACATTTGATTCCATGTTTGTTTTGAAAAAAATGTTTTGAATATGTATCACTGAAAATTGTGATCTCATATATACATGAATCAAAGTATCCCAATTCAAGTGATTAGCCTTCATCCATAGGCATTCAAACAGGTATATCAAATAAGCAATTAGCCTCATGGTAGTATGTTTGATATGACAGCAATCACACTTATGCAATATGTTAAAGCATAAAACTTACCTTATGTCCGAAGGCGAGTCAAAAGAAAGTAAATAGTTAGAAAAAATGCATAATCCTAATTAATGCGATATGGCAAATGCAACACATACAACGTGCAAGTAATAAACTCGGCTACTAACATGGCATGCGAGTCAATTCAAGGCATGTGATAGAGCATGCATTCAAGCAAAGAGTTTGAATTTGACATTTGAATAATATGATGAGCCGAATTTTTATGCATGCAAAACGAATGGATGCAAGTCATGGAAATGCTAATTTAAAAATATGATGTCCCTAACCTAACCATCATAAGCAGTGAAATAAAAAGGAAAAAGAATGAGCGTTGGAAGACATACAACTTATTACATATTTGTCCTTACGACGGAGGGTCCGAATGTCCAAATGTCCGAATAAATAATTATTACAAAATCGAATGAATAATAAATGAAAGGGGCTGTCTAATTTATTACAAGAATTGATGTAAGGCAAGCCTTGACACAATAAACTCGGTATAACGTCCGACCGAATTCAATTAATCATATTAGTTCTTTATGTCGGTTGTAATCCAATTTTAACCAATTTTATTAACCTTTTTTATTACTTTTCCATTTATTTATCTTTTCTCCTGTTTGTGCAAAAGTGATATTTACATCCACTAAGTCCAAAATGTAATAAAGAGAAACAAGCATCAACTTAACCCGAGAAAATTTTCTTCGGGAGAAATTACAAAGGAAGAGTCAAACTTATTTACAAGCGATAAAGGATTCCAAGTCAAACTCAAAAGAGTGATAATGACTTAGAAAAACCCAAACTTGAGTGATAATGACTTGAAATCCAAACTTGATAATAAGTGATAATGACATTTTCCTTAGTGATTTCCAATGGTCAATTAGTCCCTTAAAAGTAAATACACTAATGAATAAAGAAAAATGAAAAATAAAAGATAAAAGATTGTGCTTTAGTATAAGAACATGTATACATTTGGGGTAGTGAACCTCCAAAGAATTTAAACCATTAAGTATAGAACGTTTTATGTTTTTGGTAGTAAATCTCCTAAGAGATTAAATCAGTAAGCATAGAACGTTGTATACTTTTGGTAATTAATCTCTTAAACATAAAACGTTTTATGCTTTTGGTAATGAATCTCCAAAAAGATTAAACCATTAAGCATAGAGCGTTTTATACCTTTGGTAATGAACCTCCTAAGTATAAAACGTTTTATGTCTTTGGTAGTGAATCTCCAAAGAAATTAAACTATTAAACATAGAGCGTTTTATATTTTTGGCAATGAACCTCTAAAGAAATTAAGCCATTAAGCATGGAAGAGTTCATTTCTTATATTTGAACCACAATCTTAATTTTTCACAACTTTTTAATCGAAATAAGCAAAAGAATAGAGGGAGGTTGTAGAGATGATTATGCGAAATTGATTAATTGGTTAGTACAAACAAACTTGATATTTAAAATATAAATCATTGAAATAAATTAAACAGCCCCCTAAATAGTATATAATAGTGCTGAAATTAAACTACAGAAAGCGAGTAAAATTAAATAGCCGGAGGTACTATTTACCGCCGGAGGTACTATTCATCGCCGGGGTTACTATTCACAGCCAGAGGTTACCATTCATCCAGTGGGGTAGATTATTTAAAGTAATAAATTACAACAGTTTATATACAATATTTAAATTACAGCAGATATGTGGATGGTGCAGCCATCCCGTTAAAGCGACAAAAAAAAAAAAAACAGTTATGAAAAGAAGTAAATGAAATATTTAAACAAATTATATCACATTTTTAAATTAAATAAAAATTTGCGAAAACTCACCTTTTGGGAAAATGATGAATTTTCTGAGTTACAAACTTTCTTTTGTTACTCTCAAATCTGTGGAGTGTGTTCTCAATTCTCAGTCCAAAATTTAAAATTACAGCTTTAGTGGTTGGTTTTTGAATGGCATATTGATGAAATGAAAATAAAAATATTAAAGAAAATATTTTATTTTTCCTCTCTTTTTCTTTCTTGATTAGCCTCTCATCCTCTCTTTTTTTTCTTCTACTGAGCCTTGATTGCCTTTATATAGGCAAATTATAATAATAATATAAATATATATACAATCATAATGTTTGATGTCAGTAGTCTGACATCAAACGAATAATTATTATTATTTTATAATATATATAATATAATATATAAAATATATATAATATATAATTTATATCATATAATATAATAATATTAAAATATAATATAATAATACAACTTTTTTTTATTATTTTCTTTTATATATATACAATACACCAAAAATACGAACAAACACATAAAATTAAGAAAAATTACAAAAATACTAAACTAATGAAATATTCAGTATTTTAAAATAATTTGGCCATAATGGTGAAGGTTGGGATTAAAGTTCAAATTCTATCTCTCTTACTGAGGATTCTGTGAGAAACACATTCTAGTTATCATCGTCGGATAATCAAAAAAAAGCGCCCAAGTCTTATAGCCAGTCAAAATGGAGTGTCTACAGTCCTCCAAGACACCATAATTGCCATTTTGTCGCCATCAACTCTCTCTCCGTCTTTTTACTTCTGCATGTACGTTCTTCTTCAAACTTTCTCTCTCAAATCCTCCATTGTTGCTTTTGCGAAGCTTTCTGTAACCAGTTTCACTCTCTCCTTCCGACGAGGCTTTCATTGCACTTCCTTGCTTACTACCACTGTCTGATACCGGCATACTTCACACCGGCCTTTTTGTAATCTAAACAATCACTCTTCAATGTTAGGCTGAAGTGCTTTCTTTTCTTTTCTGAATGCATTCTCTAATTTCTTCTTTCAACGTGGTTGTATGTGTCTTCTTTTTACTCTTGTATGATTTTATACATAAAATAATTTGCATGTCTTCAAAATACACCTTAACTATGCAATCTCCTTGGGGTGTAACACCTCGGTTGTACCCACTAATTGGTTTATCTCAGCCTCGGCTTAACACTTGAAAATATTTTTTTTACAATATTTTCACAAGTGTTATTTACAACTCGATACTTCACTCTTAGCAAGACTTTTGTCTTCAAATTTTTTCCAAGTCTTGGCAATATGGTAATCTCGACAAGTATGTAGATACTTCTTTCAGCATAACCTTGGCTTAACTTGTTAATTTTTCTCAAAAATTTCAACAAGTGTTAAACCAATCTTCCTTCAAAATGACCTCGACTTAACTTCAACTTGTAAGGTTAAATTTCAACAAACGTTAAACATGACATCGGTTTAACTTCAACTTGTAAATTTAAATTTCAACAAGTGTTAAACACATCATCGGTTTAACTTCAACTTGTAAACTTAAATTTCAACAAGTGTTAAACATATCCTTGGTTTAACTTCAACTTGTAAATTTCAATTTCAACAAGTGTTAAACACATCATGGGTTTAACTTCAACTTGTAAATTTTAATTTTAACAAGTGTTAAACACATTATCGATTTAACTTCAACTTGTAAATTTCAATTTCAACAAGTGTTAAATATATCATCAGTTTAACTTCAACTTGTAAATTTCAATTTCAACAAATGTTAAACACATCATCGGTTTAACTTCAACTTGTAAATTTCAATTTCAACAAGTGTTAAACATATCATCTGTTTAACTTCAACTTGTAAATTTCAATTTCAACAAACCTTTAAACATGGCATCGGTTTAACTTCAACTTGTAAATTTCAATTTCAACAAGCGTTAAATATGGTCTCGGTTTAACTTCAACTTGTAAATTTCAATTTCAACAAATGTTAAACATATCCTCGGTTTAACTTCAACTTGTAAATTTCAATTTCAACAAGTGTTAAACATATCATTGGTTTAACTTCAACTTGTAAATTTCAATTTCAACAAGTGTTAAACACATCATCGGTTTAACTTCAACTTGTAAATTTCAATTTCAACAAGCGTTTAAACATGGCCTCGGTTTAACTTCAACTTGTAAATTTCAATTTCAACCAGTGTTAAACCAATCTTAGCTTGTGAAATTCCAATTCCCAAGCATCATTCTTCAGCCCTTTGCTCCCTAATGTGAACTTAAGTTTCAATTTCAACAAGTGTTAAACATATCCTTGATTTAACTTCAACTTGTAAATTTCAATTTTAACAAGCCTTTAAAGATGGCATCGGTTTAACTTCAACTTGTAAATTTCAATTTCAACAAGCGTTAAATATGGTCTCAGTTTAACTTCAACTTGTAAATTTCAATTTCAACAAATGTTAAACATATCATCGGTTTAACTTCAATTTGTAAATTTGAAATTCAACAAGCGTTAAACATATCCTCGGTTTAACTTCAACTTGTAAATTTCAATTTCAACAAGTGTTAAACACATCATCGGTTTAACTTCAACTTGTAAATTTCAATTTCAACAAGTGTTAAACATATCATCGGTTTAACTTCAACTTGTAAATTTCAATTTCAACAAGCATTTAAACATGGCCTCGGTTTAACTTCAACTTATAAATTTCAATTTCAACAAGTGTTAAACCAATCTTATCTTGTGAAATTCCAATTCCCAAGCATCATTCTTCTGCCCTTTGCCCTCTAATGTGAACTTAAGTTTCACTTGGGTTCTTATTAGGCACCTGGCTTTGACCTCGTTGCCGATGTAAGATTCAAACAAAGACTGGCCGAGGTTATCAACCTTGGTGTCTTTACTAAGGCACTTAGCTCCAATCTGTGTCTGATTTTACCGATATGAAAAGTCCAGGTTAACCCAACTTAGTTCAACTTTATTATATGCAAGTAAAGTTTCTATTCTGCCATATAATAAGTCTAAGTTATTCATCATGTTTCAATTAGAAACATTGTCATAGGACTGGTCGGTCCTATCGCACAGATTTCAAAAATCAAACTAGCACTTTATTATTGCTTTAGTCGTTATGCCCCATTGCCGGCAACCTTTCTCAGGCTGAAATCCCTAACTTTGAACTCTCTTGGGCTGACCTTCTTGTTGTAAGTCCTAGCAAGTTGTTGCTGGTATGCTCCCAACTGAATTGCTGTTCTATCGCACATTGTAGGTGGATTTCAAAGCATTTTTATGCTTTTTTACATAGGCTTCAGCTTCCTTTTGCATGTAAGGCCAAAAGAATCCCTACGATATTACTCTATGGGCAAGGGATCTGCCCCCTGCATGGCTTCCACATACTCCTTCGGGGACCTTATATAAAAATTCTTTAACTTAGGCCAAGCTCTTCTCTTCTTGGACTTAATCATCTAGGCTGAGATCTTGTCTTCTGGGATCTGAGATCCGAGATCTGGAATCCAGGATCTATTCACTTGGGCTGAACTCTTGTATTCTCGTATCCAGTGTTATCTCGGCTTCACTTCGGCAAACCATTTCTCTTCTCTTGTTTGGGTACCTTTGTCCCCGGCGTGTCCTTCTCGACTCTGGCATACTTTTCTATCCTGGCCATCAGCTCCACCATGCTTTTCGGCAATGTCTTTGCCAGTGATTTTCGAAACAAGTAGTCATCCTTCAAGCCGTTTTTAAACGACACGACCGCCACCTCTTAGTTGCATCTCGGTATTCGGTTCAATACCTCATAATACCTTTTGGCATAGGCCCTAAGACTTTCATCATCGCCAATCTTCAAGGCCATTAGGGCGTCCACCCTCAATGGTTGTAGCTTGTTTGTCACGAACCTGGCCACAAACATCTCGGCCAAGCCTTCCTAGGTTTTCACAGTTCCTTTCGGCAACTTGTGAAACCAGTTCGATGCAATTTCTCCGAAAGATGAGGGAAACACCTTGCAGAGCAACGGCTCGTTCCCAGTGTACAACGCCATCGAGTTCAGGTACAAGCCGACGTGAAAGTTGGGGTCGACTTACCATTGTAGATCTGGAATCTTGGCATGCTAAACCTCTTCGGGGCTTCGAATTTATCTAATTCTACCGAGAACGGCATTCTCGGCTTGACCGGGGAGGTTACCTCGGCATCTTGTTGCTTCCTCTGTAGGTGATCCCCCAGATCCTCTTTGGTCCGTTTAGAAGCTCAGCTATCTCCTGACTTCAGCATTTTCGATGCACTACTCCCAGTTTCATTATGGGTCCTTTTGGACTTCCCTCCATTGGTTGTGTCGAAGCACAACTCCTGCCCTTGAACATGCCGGTGTTCTTTGGGGTCGGCTTCCTTGGTACGATGCGTCCTCCTCGATTCTACCCTTCTTCACTCTCCTCGCCCGACCTCCTTTGAAGGCCGGGGACAGTGTTTTTCGGTCCTGGTGTGCTGGGGGACTGTAGGGATTGTTTTCTGCCCCTCTTCTCAAGCATCCTCCTTTACCACTGGAATTGGCATATCTTGTACTAGGAACGGTGGCTGCATGACATTATTCTGCATCATGAAATTGACCACGGTTTGTAGGTCCGCCAATTTGTTCCCCATGGCCTTTACCTTATCGTCCCTCCGTAGACATCTTTCTTTCCATACCTGGAGGTCGTCCTCGTTGTAATACCCGTTCCGGCCTGTTTTCTTTGGTACGTCGTTCTCCTGGCCGATGTCCTTTCCTTCGTGATTCTTATCGTGAGTCTCTTTGTTGTAGTTGTCTTCTTCGATGTCAAGGTTTACAGGTTTCCCACTCCCATTAGGAATGTCATCCCCAACCTTCTTCTGCTGCTGGCCTAATCTATTCTTTCTTTCCATCCCAGGTTCTATTACCTCGACATCCTGAGGTGATGGAACCTATATCATTTCTTCCATTTAGTACGTCGGCTAAGCTCGCTTTATCATCTATTGCCAAAATCAGAACTTGTCGGCTCAATATGACCAAGACCTATAGTCTGCTTTCATCAATGCCTTAGAACCAATGACCAAATTCGTTCAAGTTTCTCAGCTGAAACCGTCCTCTTAGCCGACGTGCTAAATGGAAGAAATGATATAGGTTTCATCACCTCAGGATGCCGAGGTAATAGAACCTAGGGGCAGTTGTGGGGACATAATTTTTGAATGACAACACGTGGCCGAGGTGTCACTGAAGTGCCAGTCGAGGTGCCACGTGTCCTGGTCATGATGCCGAGATCATCTCGGCTAGACCGAGGTTATCTACGAAGATACCGGAATCCGGGATAAGCAGATAAGGGACTAGAGTCCTAGAATGGGAGAAGATTTCAGTTTAGGTAAAGATAAGACTCTGAGAGAGTTTATCCTAATCCTACTGGGAATCCAAGATTAGCAGTAATCATATGTCCATTAGAGCTAGGCTTCTATTGGGACTAGGATTGTGTTAGCTATAAAAGTGAGGCACCCCCATGGGTCTAAGGTATGTCTTTTATGTTTTGTCTAGTGAGTTAAGCACTATTGATTATTTTTGAGAGATATTTTACTGACTTGATCGTCAGAGTGCCCCCGGGTGGACGAACAACTGCCGAAATTTTTTCTTTGTGTTGCAGGGCGTTCGGGCTCAATCAATTCTGCTAGTGTTCTCCAACTGAGTGCCTGATTAGCAATGTGGTCGGAAATTGACACACACAATTTGGGCCGAGGTGTCACCAAAGTGCCAACCGAGGTGCCACGTGTCCTGGTCATGACGCCGAGATTATCTCGGCTAGGCCGAGGTTATCTGCGAAGATACCGGAATCCGGGATAAGTAGATAAGGGACAAGAGTCCTAGAATGGGAGAAGACTTCAGTTTAGGTAAATATAAGACTCTGAGAGAGTTTATCCTAATCCTACTGGAAGTCCAAGATTAGCAGTAATCCTATGTCCATTAGAGCTAGGCTTCTATTGGAATTAGGATTATGTTGGCTATAAAAATGAGGAACCCACATGGGTCTAAGGTATGTTTTTTATGCTTTGTCTAGTGAGTTAAGCACTATTGATTATCTTTGAGAGATATTTTACTGACTTGATCGTTAGAGTGCCCCCAGGTGGACGAACCACTGCCGAAATCTCTTCTTTCTGTTGCAGGTCTTTCGGGCTTAATTTATTCTGCCAGTATTCTCCAACTAAGTGCCTGATTAGTAGTGTGGTCAGAAATTGACACACACAATTTGGCGCCGTCTGTGGGAAAGAAAGAAGAATAGATGGCCAACGACGGACAGAAAGAGAAGGTTGGGGGCGACATTCTTAATGAGAGTGGGAAACCTGTAAACCTTGACGTCAAAGAAGACAACTACAACAAAGAGACTCACGATAAGAATCACGAAGGAAAGGACGTCGGCCAGGAAAGCGACGTACCAAAGAAAACGGACCGGAGCGGGTATTACAACGAGGATGACCTCCAGGTATGGAAAGAAAGATGTCTGCAGAGGGACGATGAGGTAAAGGCCATGGTGAACAAATTCATGACCTACAAACAAAGGGTCAATTTCATGATGCGTATAACGCTATGCACCACCACCGCTCCTCAAGATAAGATACGCCGATTCCAGCGACAAAGGAGGATGCCTGAGAAGAGGTGCAGAAAACAGTCCCTACAATCCCCCAACATACCAAGACCGAAAAACACTGTCACCGGCCTTCAAGGGAGGTCGGGCAAGGAGAGTCAAGAATGGTAGAATTGAGAAGGACGCATTGCACCAAGGAAGCCGACCCCAAAGAACACCGGCATGTTCAAGGGCAAGAGTTGTGCTTCGACACAACCAATGGAGGGAAGCCCAAAAGGACCCATAATGAAACTGGGAGTAGTGCACCGAAAAGGTTGAAGTCAGGAGATAGCCGAGCTCTTAGACGGACCAAAGAGGATCTGGGGGATCACCTACAGAGGAAGCAACAAGATGCCGAGGTAACCTCCCCGGTCAAGTCGAGAACGTCGTTCTCGGTAGAATTAGACAAATTCGAAGCCCCGAAGAGGTTTAGCATGCCAAGATTCCAGATCTACGATGGTAAGTCGGACCCCAACTTTCACGTCGGCTTGTACCTAAACTGGATGGCGTTGTACACCGGGAACGAGCCGTTGCTCTGCAAGGTGTTCCCCTCATCGTTAGGAAAAATTGCATCGGACTGGTTTCACAAGTTGCCGAAAGGAACTGTGAAAACCTGGGAAGGTTTGGCCGAGATGTTTGTGGCTAGGTTCGTGACAAACAAGCTACAGCCATTGAGGGTGGACGCCATAATGGCCCTGAAGATCGGCGAGGATGAAAGTCTTAGGGCCTATGCCAAAAGGTATTATGAGGTATTCAACCGAATACCAGGATGCAACCAAGAGGTGGCGGTCGTGTCGTTTAAAAACGGCTTAAAGGATGACGGCCTGCTTCGAAAATCATTGGCAAAGACATTGCCGAAAAGCATGGTGGAGCTGATGGCCAGGATAGAAAAGTATGCCAGAGTCGATGAGGACACGCTGGGAACAAAGGCGCCCAAACAAGAAAAGAGAAATGGTTCGCCAAAGTGAAGTCGAGATAACACTGGATACGAGAAGACAAGAGTTCAGCCCAAGTGAGCAAATCCCAAATTCCAGATCTCGGATCTCAGATCCCAAAAGACAAGATCTTGGCCTAGATGATTAAGTCCAAGAAGAGAAGAGCTTGGCCTAAGTTAAAGAATTTTTATATAAGGTCCATAAAGGAGTATGTGGAAGCCATGCAGGGGGGCAAATCCCTTGCCCATCGAGTAATATCGTAAGGATTCTTTTGGCCTTAAATGCAAAAAGAAGTTGAAGCCTATGTAAAAAAGCATGAAAATGCTTTAAAATCCACCAGAACGCGATGGAACAAAGAATTCGGTCAGCATACCAAAGAACAACTTGTTAGGACTTACAACAAGAAGGTCAGCCCAAGAGAGTTCAAAGTTAGGGACCTCAGCCTGAGAAAGGTTGCCGGCAATGGGGCATAACGACTGAAGCAATAATAAAGTGCTAGTTTGATTTTTGAAATCTGTGCGATAGGACCGACCAGTCCTATGACGATATTTTTGATTGAAATATGATGAATAACTTAAACTTATTATATGGCAGAGTAGAAACTTTACTTGCATATAATAAAGTTAAACTAAGTTGGGTTAACCTGGACTTGTCATATCGGCAAAATAAGACATAGATTGGAGCTGAGTGCCTTAGTAAAGAGACCAAGGTTGATAACCTCGGCCAGTCTTTGTTCGAATCTTACATCGGTTACAAGGTCAAAGCCATGTGCCTAATGAGAACCCAAGTGAAACTTAAGTTCACATTAGGGGGCAAAGGGCTGAAGAATGATGTTTGGGAATTAGAATTTCACAAGCTAAGATTGGTTTAACACTTGTTGAAATTGAAATTTACAAGTTGAAGTTAAACCGATGCCATGTTTAAACGCTTTTTGAAATTGAAATTTACAAGTTGAAGTTAAACCGAGAATATGTTTAACACTTGTTGAAATTGAAATTTACAAGTCGAAATTAAACCGATGATGTGTTTAACACTTGTTGAAATTGAAATTTACAAGTTGAAGTTAAACCGAGGATATGTTTAACACTTGTTAAAATTGAAATTCACAAGTTGAACTTAAACCGAGACCATGTTTAATGCTTGTTGAAATTGAAATTTACAAGTTGAAGTTAAACCGATGATGTGTTTAACACTTGTTGAAATTGAAATTTACAAGTTGAAGTTAAACCGAGGATATGTTTAACACTTGTTGAAATTGAAATTTACAAGTTGAAGTTAAACCGATGATGTGTTTAACACTTGTTGAAATTGAAATTTACAAGTTGAAGTTAAACCGAGGATATGTTTAACACTTGTTGAAATTTAAGTTTACAAGTTGAAGTTAAACCGATGATGTGTTTAACACCTGTTGAAATTTAAATTTACAAGTTCAAGTTAAACCGAGGTCACGTTTAACGCTTATTGAAATTTAAGCTTACAAGTTGAAGTTATGCCAAGGTCATCTTGAAGCAAGATTGGTTTAACACTTGTTGAAATTTTTGAGAAAAATTTACAAGTTAAGCCAAGGTTATGTTGAAAGAAGTATCTACATACTTGCCGAGATTACCATGTTGCCAAGACTTGGAAAAAATTTGAAGACAAAAGTCTTGCTAAGAGTGAAGCATCAAGTTGTAAATAACACTTGTGAAAATATTATAAAAAAATATTTTCAAGTGTTAAACCGAGGCTAAGATAAACCAATTAGTGGGTACAATCGAGGTGTTACACCCTAAGGAGATTGCACAGTTAAAGTGTATTTTGAAGACATGCAAATTATTTTAAGTATAGAATCATATAAGAGTAAAAAGAAGACACATACAACCACGTTGAAAGAAGAAATTAAAGAATGCATTCAAAAAAGGAAAGAAGGCACTTCGGCCTAACATTGAAGAGTGATTGTTTAGATTACAAAAAGGCCGGTGTGAAGTACGCCGGTGTCAGACGGTGGTAGTAAGCAAAGAAATGCAATGAAAGCCTCACCGGAAGGAGAGAGTGAAACTGGTTACAGAAAGCTTCGCAAAAGCAGCAATGGAGGATTTTGAGAGAGAAAGTTTGAACAAGAACGAAGATGCAGAAGTGAAAAGACGGAGAGAGAGTTAATGGTGGCAAAATGGCAATTATGGGTCCTTGGATGACGCACTTGTCAGACGGCGTACGCAAAAATGATGCGACTTGATGGCGCGTATCAGGTACGGTCCAGTAGGGGAAAGGCGCGTGGTAAAAATGGTTGAAATACTATGCGTGCCAGCTCATACGCGTGCTGGAACTCTTGGAGTTTTTAATTCAATGAAGCAAATACCTCGGCTAGGAGGATGGTTTCGGCTGAGAAACTTGAATGAACTTGGTCGTTAGTTCTAAGGCATTGATGAAAGCAAACTATAGGTCTCGGTCATATTGAGCCGACGAGTTCTGACTTTGGCAATAGATGATGAAGCGAGCTTAGCCAACGTGCTAAATGGAAGAAATGATATAGATTCCATCACCTCAGGATGACGATGTAATAGAACCTAGGGGACAGTTATGGAGACATAATTTTTGAATGACAACATGTGGCCAAGGTGTCACCGAAGTGCCATCCGAGATGCCACGTGTCCTGGTCATGATGCCGAGATCATATCGGCTAGGCTGAGCTTATCTGCAAAGATACTGGAATCCGGGATAAGCAGATAAGGGACAAAAGTCCTAGAATGGAAGCAGATTTTAATTTAGGTAAAGATAAGACTCTGAGAGAGTTTATCCTAATCCTACTGGGAGTCCAAGATCAGCAGTAATCCTATGTCCATTAGAGTTAGGCTTCTATTGGGACTAGGATTGTGTTGGCTATAAAAGTGAGGCACCCCCATGGGTCTAAGGTATGTCTTTTATGCTTTGTCTAGTGAGTTAAGCACTATTGATTATCTTTGAGAGATATTTTATTGACTTGATCGTCGGAGCGCCCTCGAGTGGACGAACCACCGCCGGATTCTCTTCTTTCTATTGCAGGTCGTTCGGGCTTAATCTATTCTACCAGTGTTCTCCAGCTGAGTGCCTGATTGACAGTGTGGTCGGAAATTGACACACACAATAACATTATTCATGAAGGTTTTATTTGATTGTTAATTTTTGATATTTAAGATACTCCTTCCATCTCAAAATAATAGTCTTTTTTAGGAAATCTATTTTATTTTATTTTTTTGGTAATATAATTATTGTACTTTAAAAAAAATAGGTTGCGTTTGGTAGAACTTTTTAAATATGATTTGAGAGCAGGAGTTGTATTTTGAGTTTGTGAGTTTTGGAATTATGATTTGAGTATGTAAAATTTGTTTGGTAAAAGAGTTTTGAATTGAGTGAAAAATTTTTGATGTGATATATGATATTTGATACAAAAACTTACAACTCATAACCAAACATACAACTCAAAATTATATTAAAGCACATAAAAAAATTTTAAAAATTCGGAAAGTATTTTTTTCGAATATATAAAAATTAACATATGTCAATTGCAAAAAAAAAAAAAAATTGTACTGTTCCGGTCAACTTACCAGACGACTGGTGGGACGTCTGGTAGGACATCCGGTGGGACAACCGATTAGGCCAAATTTGAAAAAAAAAAATTTTAAAATCACGCCTCACACAGAGTTTTCTGTAGAGTTTTCTAAATGTTGTGGAAATGTGATTTGACAATACTATCCAAAAATCATATTGGAATATAGAGGTAGAATCATAGTTTGAAAATCATTTCAAACACAAGCCATAATTTTTCAAAATAGTCTTTGATAGTATTTTAGGAAATATCAATTGTCATAATTGTACTTTTTATGTTGTTAACTAATTTTGAAAAAAAGACAAATAAGAAATTTATACTACTATTGTCCTTGATTTTTGAAAATGAATTAATATTTTAAAATAATAAAAAATAAAATAAAAAATTAATATTTTAAAACGGAGTGAGTAATATATTTATGGAAAAACTTTCCCGAGCTAATTGACAATTACAACTATTAAATTTGTATTACAGATTAAGCATATCCGATTAAAGTTACATTCATATTTTGATTCAATGACGGCAGACAACACAATGATTATTCTAGCCCTTTCTCATAACCAAGGCGATTAATTAAACATTCATGTAAATTTCAAGAGAAATTTGAAAAAACTTATATTATAAATTTAATACAGTTATATTATTTTTTAAAATTTTAATTCATGTTGCTTAATTCTCTTGTTATTCTGCCTGAATAATAATGACATGCCATTACTTTTAAATGTATAGCTTATCTTTTATTACCGCTGTATCCATTATTGCTTGCATTAATTTCAATTATTTTATCTTATTAAAAATAAAATCAACATAATTATGTCTAATTAGCAAGACTTTTTATATTTTTTTTAAATCTCAAAAAAAAATCAATATAATTTATCCTCAAATAATTATAGTGATAAATTTTATATTTAAAAAAATTGATATTGTTTATAATTTTCTATCACAGTCACTAGTGGATTAACCAAAAAACCCAAATACAAGAATTACAAAAATAATTTGCGTGTTATGTGCTTGAGGAAAGGTAGAAACATTTCAATTAACTTTACATGTATATATAATGGTCATTATTTAACTCGAATGTTTACGATTTGTCCTAAGCTTATCTATCCTGATGTGCTTTTATCGTGTTTAAACATATAATTTCAGAGAGTTGGCCCAACCGTAATGAGGCTTGGGCTAGGCCTAGGGTTTCAAGA
This sequence comes from Camellia lanceoleosa, assembly GCA_025200525.1. Classification (NCBI taxonomy): domain Eukaryota; kingdom Viridiplantae; phylum Streptophyta; class Magnoliopsida; order Ericales; family Theaceae; genus Camellia; species Camellia lanceoleosa. Next base: position 87,960,708 of record CM045770.1, read on the forward strand.
TCAGCTTGTTGGCTGATGAGAGGTGGCTTGTCGACTATCCCACCGATCCAGCCTATGAGCCCAACATAAAATAAAATAAAATAAAAATTTTAAAATTAAATATATATTTATATATAAGCCTAAATCTTAGATAGTTAGACTAAGCTCACAAGCCAAGCTTACTACTTAGCTTGTGACACCTTAGATATTTAATTAATATTACAATCAATCATGATAATAATAACAATAATAGTAATAGTAATGGTCAAATTAAATAATTAATTTATGATGATAGGCGATAAAGTGTAATTTAAATAGGAGTTACAAAACGAAATGATATAAACTAAGTAAAGCAAAAGAATATTTAAGATAATTATTAATCGTAATGGATACAAATATTTGAGATCATGAATAAGGATTTAGGAGCAACATGTCTTGGCATGGCATTACCACCTGACACACCTACTAATTTAGGGAATTGAGTCATTAGGGAGGGTAGGGTAGTAATGAAATAGGGTGAATCACCATTTTTTTCGGATATATAAGGAGTAAATGGTTAATCATCGGAGCAACAAAGAAAAAACAAAAAAAAAAACATATATGTAACATAGGTGCCGTAGACAGTTAGAAAGGAGGGAAATCTAGAGTAAAAAGTTAAAGTTTAAGGATCAATATTAAGGTTGGTAATATTATATTTTGAATTACTATAATATATTTTACGTATATTTTGAATTATCATAATTTATTTTATATAAGTTATATTTTATAACTTATATTTATATTTCAATTACGTTAATTATTTTCTAAACTCCATTTGCTTCTATTGAAATCCATGGATATGTTTGTTTAAATTTTAGAAATTATTTGAGAATGATTTTGTAAATAATTATTTTATGTAAGTACCACTACGGGAGTCCTATGCCTTGGGGGACTTAAATAACTATTGGTCTTTGTTTGGCCACTTTGTGGTCTTCTATTTGTCATGAATCCATTGACCTCTATTCTGACTGTCACTCCTGTGACCTCTGTTCTATTCTATATCGTGGTTATGGTTATTTATTTATATAATTTCTGTATTTCAGTTTCTGCCACTTTGAATAATTTGCTTATTCAAATTAAGTTATGTAATTGTTTAACTTAATTAACTATCCATGGTTATTTTGTATTCCCTATACTTTTGGCATAATATTTCTCACTTTGCTGTATACTTATAGCTGTAACCTTTTTAGGTAATGAGATATAAGAAAGATCCGTAACCTCGTGTAGTGGAACTCGTACAAGAATTTGATGTTGATCCATTATTTTGTTTTTTTCTTTTCTTCTTTTTGTTCTTTTTACTAAGGGCCGGTCACTAAATAATAAAATAATAAAAGCCCTATAGATGTATTTTCTTTAATCAAAATAATAGAATGAAGTAAAATTTCTGTTTAATTATTTTCTTACTTTCATTTTGTCTCCGCCTGCATCATTTAAATTGTTACGGTGAGAATTATTTAGTAAATTGCGATTCTAACCCTAAATTTTTGGGGTTGGGTCATGACATGGTCTGTAAGAGATGGTTTGTCGGTCCAATGCATGAGCCCTTGTTGGGCAAGTTTTGAGGCAAGTTTTGAGATTAAGATATTGGCATGGTAGTCAAACAGGACTAATACAAAAAATTAATTATAGATCTAGATGCCATTTTTGCAAGTCTAACCAAGCCATTGTAAACACTTTTATGTACATATTTCTTAGATTAAAATTGCAATTAAAATTTTTACTACTATGGAACAAAGGGAGAGAGAGTAGTCGCCCCAAACGTTTTGGTATATTCAAAGAAAGCGAGAGGCTAGAGCTGAACATGGCTAACCAGCCACTTGTATGCATCTCTAAAACTTAGCTTTCAAGTATTTTATTTTATTTTATTTTTTGTTTTTTTGTTAATAGGATTGGTCAATGTTGAGTGGCTTGAAGATTTGTTCAGTGTATTTTTCAACATTTCATTTTCAATGTTTTGTGCTAAGCATTTAAATTCCTACTGTGGAAATGTGTGGTGGTTTGGTATGTTGTGCGACTTTTGTTGTGAACCACCACTTCTTCTCAATCACTTCCATTCCAACCTCAACTACTTCTTCGTTCTATTATGTTTCAATTTTAGGCTATTATTATGTTTGGATGGCCTAGGAGGAAAATTAAAATCTCAATACTATAATTGAGGGTGCTTCTTTCTATACAATAAATATTTATTTATTACACTCACTTTTTAAGTGGTCTAGTTCCTCTCCAGTCCAGAAATGGACTAAACAATATTGTTAGATCGTGGTAGATCTGACTTCAGGCCGATCTCGATGATCCAAATTGTTAATGTGTAGAGTTCGTCAAGTACATCATTTCTGAAAAAAATCACGTTAATCAGATATCAATAGTTGCATGATTAGCTTGCATTAGTGTTTGCGATTTGTTTTTAAAATCATAATTGTCGTTGAAACAAATGCAAGCTGATCAAACTGCTATCAATATCTGATTAACATGATTTTTTGTAAGGATGATGTACTCGACGAACTCTACATATTCAACGGTTTGAGTTATTGAGATGAGTCCAGAATCAGACCCACCACGGTCCAACAACACTATCCAATCTGATTTCGGACTGGAGCGAAATTGTAACTTTTTAATTACACGACCCCGCTACGTAGCTCAAATCTGTGGCTCGACACCAAAACGACGTCATTTTGGTGTCTCTTTTTTTTTTTTTCGTTGTTTTGAGGCTCGCGTTTTTCTTCTTCTTCGCTGCTGGGTTCATCAACCTTTTTTCTTCTTCTTCTGAACAATTTTCTTCATCAACAATTTGTTCTGAACAATTTTTTTCAGAAAATTTTCTGAACAATTTTCTTCATCATTTGGTAAACTTTTTTTCTAAAAGAAAGAAAGAAGAAGAAAGAAGAAAGAGAGAAGAGAAAGAGGACCAGGTCTATCATCATCATCAACACAGAGAGAAGACAAAAAAAAAATTTAGGACACCAAAACGACACCAAAAAAAGAAAAAATTAACAACAGAGAGAAAAAAAAATTGTTTATAAGTCAACACAGAGAGAAAAAAAATTTAATTTTAGGTCTATCATCATCATCATCAAACCCATCTCTGATCCAGATTTGGCGTCCTCACCGACGCCGAAGCTCTGGTCTTCCCAAACCCATCTCTGATCTTCCCACACCCTCGTCTCCGATACCCAAAACCTCACAGCCGATTGGGTCAGATCTAGTGTTTGCAACTACACTGGAGTTTTCTGCGCCGGACAACTCCTCGATCTTCACCGTCACCGGCATCGATCTCAACCACGGTGACATCGCCACAAGCCTCGTCGTCGGCGGAACCTTCCTCTTCTTTTCTTCCTCTTCCCTCTTCCCTCTTCCTCTTTTCTCCTTCTCTCTCTCTGTATTCGAATGCCAGAAAAAGAAAAAAAAAAAAGGAATAGCCAAAACGACGTCGTTTTGGATATTCGAGCCACTACTCGGGCCACCCATTCGAGCTACAAAGTATTTTCCATAATTACATTCCTTCCAAAACTTCAAATTTTTCATTCTTTTTCTTTACACTAACTATAATTCGAAACACACCCCCATCCCTAACCATCCAAATCCAAATTCAAATCCAAATTCAATCCCTATCTCTAACCGCCACCCCACGACCCTCTTCCACCACCACAAACCCCTTCCAACCCCCACTACCGTTAACCCCACTCTCCTTTTTCCTGAATCTCATTTTCACAAGTCCAGGATGTCAAAATGGTAAGGAGTGTGTAAAGAGGATAAGAGAGAAAATCCAATGTCTATGTGTTGCTTATGCACAACGATTTTGACTCTTTTCTAAAACAAAAATATTGTTTAAAAAAAATGAATAAAGGCGCATAGTATTTGTATCCTTATTGCATGACAAATCTATATTAAAAGATTTTATACATTAAAAATTGTTGATGCATCTTTTTAGGGTTATACTATGATATATACCCTTAAAAGGTAAGTTATAACATTTGTAGAGTTGATTACCAGTGTTATAACTGAATTTTTTTTGTTATTACTAAAAAAAACGAGTCATAACTAGATATTACATAAAGTATAACTAATAACATTTTGAATCATAACCAAAAGGTAGTGTGTATAGATGTAATTGGTTAGGTACGATCTGTATTTAGGTAAAAAATTTCACCAAACCGATAATATTAATTTTACTATTTTGAATACTAATACAAACCACTTTTCCATCAAACCGCATCGGTTCGATTCGGTGCAGTTTAATCGGTCTAGAACCTATCAAATTTGAGCCATTTTTTAGTATAGCCACTAATCTACGTAAAATATTGAATTAATTATTTGCCCACTACTTCAAACAGATCCAATCCATCCATTTAATAAATACTTTTCAATTCATAGATTAACAAAAATTCAGACAAACAAAAAAAGTTAAAAAATACTAAAACTTTAAGAATAATAGCCTTTGTTTGGCATGTTGGTTTTAAGGGCTAAAAGGCTAAAATAGTCACAAAAAGACAAAATAGGCTAAAAAGTTAAAAAGATAACCTGTCACATCCAAACCATAATCATTTCACTCTTTCTATCACAAAAGTCAAAAAAGTCAAAAAGCCAAACCCAAACGAGACCTTTTAGCCTAAGCTAAAATAGCCAAAAAGTCAACCCATTTTCCAAAGAGTTAAGATTGTATATAATAAGTGTTTACAAACTAAAGTTATAGATATGATAAAATTAATTAATTAAGAATAATAATTTATTATACTTATCAATATCATTAAATTATTATATTATATATATTATAAAGACAATAGATGTTGAAATGGTTGATTTCAATTTAATTCAATGCAAATCATGCTTTAATCGATATCGAATCGAAAATCGAAAAAAATCAAATTAAAAAATCGCACAAATCGATTCTTGTTAAAAAAACAAACTAAATATAACCAATTCGGTCCGCTTCAATCAATTTAATTGATTTTTTTAATTTTTCTTACATTTCTAATAGTTTGTATCATAAAATTTTCCTACAAATATATAAAATGTGTCTCTAGAAATTGTCCCGTATTTTGGAAAGACCACACGAAAGTGTTTCCAACCAACAATATTTTGCGATTTTCTCACGTTTTATTTTTTAAAACCATATAAATAACCACTTTTATTGAACAAGCACATGGGCATATAAAGTTTTTAAAAGGCTAAATAATTACTCGTGTGTTGGGCATTTGGGTATGATTTTAGTTCTGTTTTCCATTCTCAAAAACGAAAACCAAAAATTGTTACTAAAACTTTCCTGCAAATTATTTCGAAAAATCACCTTTTTCAAAAAAACACTACCATTTTTTGAATTTTCAAAAATTATTTATGCACAAAATGATATGTAAAGGTATTTCCAAGCTTTTTATTGTTTATATATTTAAAAAAAGGATTAGGTTTCTCTAATCTCAACATGAACTTGAGAAGCTTATAAAACTCACCACATATTTCATTTTAATAATTCAAACCGTTTATATTTTAAGATTTGTTAAGTAAAATATTCATATAAAAAATAAAAATAATCAAATATCAATAGCTATAGATCTGTTTGGTAACCATTTTATTTTCAGTTTTCAATTTATATTTACAAAGATTTTAAAAATTGTGCTAAAAACTTATTTGGTAAATTTTTGATTTATAATACTAGTTCTCAGTTTATAAATTTGATCCAAAAAATGAAAATTGAAAAAAATCATTGGTTTATAAATTTGGCATTGTTGCGGAAATCACTGTAGCAGAACTATAGTAACTTAGTTGTCGATACAGTGGCGACTCTAGGAATTTTTGTCAGTGGTGTCAATCAAAAACTTAAATACCGTATATCTTATAGAAAATTCACATTAATCATTATATCACTTAAAAAATAAAATATTTTAAACAAAAAATAGGTAAAAATTAAAAAGTAAACTTTTTTCATTGGTGGGTTCAAAAAAGTAAGACTTAAAACTATGAGTTCAAAATTATATTTTAATGGATTCAATTACTAATTTTTTTTTTTTAAAATCTAATATTTATATAATAAATAAATCCAACCAGAAAGTTCGGGTGACACCCTGAACAAGCCTTTAGAGCCACCCCTGTGTCGACATAATGACCGCGGTTCAAATAAAAGTTATATCTAAATCTTATCATCTTCCTCTACTTCATGTTGACTGAAACTTCAGCAAATCAAGTCAGTCTCTCTCTCTCTTCCCTCTCTTCTCTCTCTCCTCTCCCTTCTCTCTTTGTCTCCCCACTCTTCTCTGTGTACTCCCCTCTTCGGATACACGCACAACCATCATCCTTCTTGAAACACTGCCATTGTTGTTCTTAAAAGGAAATGCTACACCAGTCCTAGAAAAAGAGCTTGATGTCAAAGCATTATTTGATGATCATGATGAGAGCACAAACCCAACTGCAACTGATGCCATGTTAGATGTAGCCATGGCCACTTCTCTCTCTCTCTCTCTCTCTCTAACTTTGTTCTTTCTCTCTCTGTATCTATCTATCTATGAAGATGTTGTGAACTGCGGATTTTAGATGATTCCAAAAAAACAAAAAAAAAACTAAAAGGATATGATCCCATTGTCAAAAAAAAAAAAAAAAAAAAAATCTTTCTCTTTTCCACAAATTTTGAGATGTTATTATTATGATTTGTAAGTTGTTATGAACATTACTAAAATATGGTTATTAAATTTATCTATAATTAGTATTGTATCAATATTGTTATTATGAATGCTTATTACAATGTGTATGATCTCATTATAAAAAAAAAATTAGGCCTTAACAAACATGTTTTTTAATTTATGTTTTTAAAATTTTTCAAACATTTTTTTCAAACCAAACGCATTTATTATTTATATTTTTTTAAAAATAAATAAAAACTAATTTATAAAATATTTGTAAACATAAACTAAAAACGTAAACGTTACCAAACGCTACATATATGTTTAAATCAAATTTGAATTACAAAAAATGAATAGTTATTTTTAAAATTATATTTATCATTTATTTTTTAAAAATAGATATGATTCAAACATATAATTATCGATATCTAATCATCTTGATTTTTTATATGAATATTTTACTTAACAAATTTAAAAAAAAGAATAATTCAGACCACCGAAATAAGTTTGAAAATGAGCCTACCAAATTTAAATTCTCTCTTAAATTAAGATGATACCTTGAGAGAAACAATGCCTTAAAAAGAAATAAACAAACAAACCTTTTGAAAATAATACCGGATAAAAAAAAGTATATTTGTCATGTCAAACAATATGATTAAAACCAAAATTTTCAAACCATATCCGTTTGGGAAGATAGATGTGGGGATTTTTTTATTATTTTAGACACAAAAAATAAAATATCACATTCAACTCATAATCATGATACTCTTTTTTTAAAAAAAATTAAAAAAATCAAAAAATTAAAAAATCCTTTTTAAACCAAACTTTTTAACCTAAATTAAAATAACCAAAAAACCTAAAAAACTAACACACTTCCCAAACGACGCCGGAAGCAATACCATAAAACAATTTACAATTTGCAACACTTTGTTTAAGGGGAATTTTTCCATAATATTAATATTTTATAAGATAAAAATATAATATTTTTATAATAATTAAACTCCCTCAACATTTTTATACAGAAAATTTTATTCAAAAAAATTTTGCTCAACTCAAAGAAATTTCATCCTAACTCAAAAAAAAATTTCTAATTTCACAGAGAAATTTCAAAATTTCTCTAAGTCAACAACAAAATTTCTCTAAGTTAAGTAAAATTTTTCTAAGTTTGACAAAATTTTTCTGAGTCAAATTTTTCTATAAAAATGTTGAGAGATCTTAGCTAATAAAAAAAATATATTTTAAAACTCTCCTACTACACAAAGTTGAAGAAAGATATTTTACTAATTTTCTCATGTTTAAATTATAAATTCAAATATAAATTTGGGGAGAAAAAGAAAAATAGAAACAAATTTTAATTTATGATCCCAATACCATTGATAATCCGGCCAAATCAAACAGGCACCAAATGTACAGTATAGCAGTTACCTCTACCTTGCAATGCCCTCATTTTCCTCAAAAAACTTCTCGTGTATATTTCTTAGGCAACCCCATTGCCATAATCCAAACCCAACTCTAGCATTGAGTTAGCAACACAATAGAAATTGATGGCAATGACAAGTTATAATGAGATAGCCATTAGTTGCTCAAGTTAACATATTGCAAAATCCCAGATCACCTTTGTGTGATGTTAACATCAGCATCAGCAACACCAGACGGTGGAGTCTGTGGCCGTGGAGTACCAGTATCAGCCATTCCAAACTCCTCATGAAGTATATCGACTCCATCCCATTCAACAACAGCTGTAGCTCAAGTCAAGGAATTGAGCATTCAAACTAACAGAAAAATATAACCAAAACATAATTTCAAAAAATAAAACATTATAAGAGGATACTACCATCTGTCTTCCACATGTCAGTAATGCTAACGTCTGCATCTGATAGGAGCCAGTAATCTGCATCATTCTATAACGAGTACAAGAGGTTAGAATGTTCAGACAGGAAACGAAGCCAGTGAAAGATGTTAGCATGTTCAGACATAAAATACATATTTGACGAGAAAATTCTGCTGAAACATTTACTTTTGAAATTAAGGCCTTGTTTGATTGACGGGATTAATATTGAAAAGATTAATATTCTCATGAATTATTGGAAGATTAGTTATCCAATTAAATTAGTGAGATAATCATTTATTATGTATTCATTTTGTTTTTTTCCTTTTATACTTGAGATTTTGATCCACAACCTCTCTCAATATTAAAAGTTCACCAATTTCGTTGGATTGAATATCCGCCATACATGCAATTTACTCAATAAAATTTGCAATCAAACATGAGATTGTGAGTCAATGGACTAACAATCCCAATCCTATGTTATAATCCTACTAATCAAACATGCCCTAAGGGAGCAAATGTAAGCAAGAGGTTGAGGAAATTTTGGACAGGTTGTTTACATCTTAGACAATACCTTTTGAACCTTGAACCCATAGATGTTGGTACCACATAAAAAAGGTCCGACAGGAAAGAACTAGCAAGGAAACTAAGGATGGTGAGGTGATTTTGGGTAATCTCACATCTTTTTTTTTTTTGGTAGGTACAAGAATAAACTTGCACCATAACCCCAAAAAAAATTGAAAAATTACATCCAGTCACAATATGATGAAATTTTTTCAAAAAACATCGAAATGCTAAAATTCTAACTAGACTTGTCCTTCGGCCAAACTTCACATCACTATAATGACACAGTTGTGTATCATGCAGCGGAATCCAAGCCCAAGTTTTAAGAAATTAATGAAGGTTTGCAGGTTTAAGTTAGTGATAAATATATAAATGCGATTTATACATCCAAAAATCTGAGTACTAAAAACATTTGGTGAACATATTCACATCACAGTATCTAACTATCAATTCAAATGAATAAGTCAGAATAACAAAACTTACATCAATGTCAGAGGGAACAATTTTCATGATGCCCCCAGCATAATCCTGTGAAACATTCAGATCAGAGCTCAATCCATGACCGTCTTGTGCCCATGGTTCAATCTCTACATCAATGCTTCCTGTGGTCGTCTCTGTTGCTGGATTTTCATTGGAGCCTGAACTCGAAGCAATGGGAAAGTTCATGGATGGCTCACCACCATTCATCTCCTCAAACTTCTCCTCAAATTGGCTAAAATAAAATTTTGGAGAAAGAACATGAACAAAGAAACAAGGAACTTAGGCTCTGGAGGGAATGGAGATCGTATATATACTTGTGTGAATATTGTACCAGAAAGAAGGCTGTTACCTTACAAGGTAGACATCAATGGGACCCATTGTGCTTCGAAGGATTATTCTATATCTCCTCTGTGGATAGTCAACAGCCTGATACAAAAGAGCAATTTCTTTTATGAGTCGGAAACATGGAAGTTAGATCATCACACAAGGGTTCCTCTTGCTAACCTCATCTGGATCTGGAACTTCAAGAGTGGTCCCATGAGGAGCTTTGATTGCTATTAGAGTTTCATTCTGCAAGAGTTAAGACATAAAAAAGGTTCAAGTACTGATGAGATTAGAGCATTATAAAGGATGCCATGCCAAAAGTGAGATGATCGCAGTGCTTGACAAAACTGACCTGAAAGCAAGGTAGGCCCTTGATATCCTCTTCAGTCACAAAAAGCCACCTGAATTAGTTGGAAGATGAACAAATGTTTATTGGCTGAACAAATAGTCCAACGCATTTATTTTATAAAAAATAAAATAAATAAAAACTGAGTCAAGGGTGAGAAGCAAAAAATCACTTTTGATTGTTTTCATCTTCACTCAAATCCCTCAATCTCTCCTGCATTTCTCTGCAACAATCTAGAAGAATCAGCAAAATCCAATGGTTTAAAGATAATCCCATTCATTGCTCTAGCAATTTAATAAATCATATAACCTTATGCGATCATCTAATCTGCGCTCTTCCATAGAAAGCTTTTCAACTTCTGCCTGCAGGGGAAAAAAATTCACAAGATGATAACAAGATATCTAAGCGGAAAGTGTGGGCATTAACCAATCAACATAAAGAAACTGGAAAATTCATCACAAATCATATGAAAAGAGATTTGAACTATATGAAGCATTTGCATGAGAAAATTAAATATTGATTCTGCGTACCTGTAACATGGTAATATCATCATCAACCTCCCCTGGTCTTAAAGCATCAAGTCCTCTAATCAATCATTGGAAATTCTCATATGAGTTCCAAATGCTTATAATCCCAAATAAAATGGTAAGTAAAAGCAAAATACTGTAATATCCTTAAACATGAAAAAACAGTTTACTTCCAACGAATTCTGTTCTTGAGCTTCTTCTCAATAAGACCAATTCCTTCAAGGACATTAGTGATGTCATAAATTCGCCTCTTTTGCACCTGCACCAGTATAACATTTAATGAGAGCTGTACAAAATGAATAAATCATACATCTAGCAATGAGATTCACCTCCAAGGTGTCAGCAGCATTGTTTAAATCTAGAATACCATCTTCTGCATGCTTAATCAGATTGATGAACTTTTTCGTCAAAAGCCCTGAAAAAGGCATGGTAAATTCTACCACTCATATCTCTACTAAACTTGAAACTTGACATGAAAGTTTGAAGTCATATATGGAGAAATAATCTTTAAATGCACTGGGTATGCCATTACCTAGGGAGCTATCATAACGGCAGTTACCAGCAGGAGTAAGAGGAGAGGGACAACCTGCACAGTAGCAACCTTGTTACACATTTGTTTCAGTTCAATTGCTTTTGGTAGGTAGAAAGAACGTCCCCGGCACAAAACCATTTAGGTTGAGGACTATGATTTCATTTAAGTTCATGTCCAAGTATTGGTAACAAAAGTCAGTGTTCAATGACTGGCATTAGAAGATTTTGGACATCTTATCTCACCAGAATTTGACAGAGGGGTCTGAGGCCCAGATCTGTTGCTTTTTGAGGCTTTTGACCGGCCATATACCCTTCCTCCTTTTCCAGATACAGGTGTCCGCAGGGGGCTGTTAGCTATATTAGTGCATCCAGGACTGCTAGTCCAGTCACTTGACACAACTTCATTATGGTCTGTTGCACTCTTCCGCTTCAATTGCTGAGAGACATTAATTCGAAGAATCAGTATCACCAACATACTGAAGCCCAACACTAAATAGAATTACATGGTGACAAGAGATCCAGTCCATGAAAGTTAACCATAACAGTAGACAGATGCAAAGTTGATGAAAGGTTTTATGCTTGTTGTAACCCAAACTTAAGGTGGAGACGACAATCAACGCCATGAAGAAACTGTAAGATCTCACTCCAAATTGTGTGAATAAATTGGTAGATGGATATTACAGATATTACAAACACAACTGGCAGTAAGATAAGACGTCATCAGTTATCACACCAAGATGCAGAGATGAATGTTCTTTTTGAAACAGAAAAACCAGTAATATAGTAAACAATTTACATATCAAATACTATGGCTTGTACTTGCAACACGGGAAAAAAAAAATTAAGATAAAATTCACTGTCATTGTTTCAGCATAGTTTACCAAGAAGTTTAAAAAAATTCTACACATTGAAGCTTCAACATCATTATCCAGCAATTTTCTAAGGCTCTATTTGGTTCTAGTGCTGGGGGAACTGGAAAGGAATGCAAAGGAAAGGGACAAAAGACTCCTTCCTATTATCTCCTTCACAGAAATAAACAAAAATCAAGGCTTGTATGGTTTCGTTTTCAAAAATTTTTGTTTTTGTTTTTCATTTTTCATAAGCAAAACAATAAAAAGTTCAAAAACACACAAATTATATTCGTTTTTGAGTTGAAAAAAAATTATGAAAATTCAGAAAACAATTAAAAAATATTTCCTAAATAAGGGTGCTTTTAAAAAACCTTCAAGATAACAGTTTTTGAAACAAGTTTTCCATATCAGTTTCTTTTCTTTTTTTCCTTTTTTTTTAAAACAACAAAAAGCTAAAATGACAGCAAACATGTCCTTAAATTTCTAAAAAATCATGAATGATTAGCAAGAAGAGACGAGAAAATGACATCTAGAACTAAATGTTTGTCGATTAAATAAATAAAAAATAATCAATGATTTACTTCGTCTAATGCATCCTTTCCCCTGTTAAATCTGCGAACCAAACATAGAAACTATTACCCAGTGCTTGTCCTGCCAATGAAATGTGTTCGCTGAGGTTCACTGGATACAGGCCTAACATCTTTTGCCTGACCCTAGAATCATTTGCAGAAATTGTTGCGTAAAACACAAACATGACATTGGCAAGCTTGACAGCCTGCCCTCTCATATCATCCAGCAGTAAATATTGCCCTTGAATTCAGTCAACCACCCCAAAATCACCCTTCATACTCAACTATGTGGGCTAATATAGGGGTTGCAGAGTGCCAATTATTTAAATAAGGAATTCTGAATGGAATGATTTTTAATACTGATTCTTTAGTTAAAAAAAACCCTCTCAAACTTTCGAATTGTTGAAACTTCTTTGGCATTCCCCTATTCACTCTTTGATCAGGCAATTCAAAAGGTCATAATTACTCAGCGAGCTGATAACTTTATTTCCCCTCTCTTTACAGCGAATTTACAACATATTCCATCTTATTAAATATCTGCATTTTCAATTAAATCCTTGAAAAGTGTATCCAGCCTTCGAATATGATATGTAAACATCTGTTCTATGAGAAAGTTTGTGGGTTCAAGCTTCATATATTCCCTTAAAGAGGTACTCTGTCACCACCATAACCAATGAAACTAATAACAGACGAACTCCTATAGCAGTACCAATCTGACTCCTCACGCCCCTACTCCCAGCTTAGCTCTAATCAACAAATTGGTAGATTCTTTCATGTCAGCCTAAATCTAAACTCACTAATCTCACATATGTGAACCAAGTTCTACTAGCAAAGTGGGCCAAACAAATAAAGAAAACACCAATTGACAGATAAGATAAGATACTTCGTCCATATAAACTAGAGAAGAAACTGTACATGGCATTACTTCAGAGGACAAACCAAGTAACTTAAGAACAGTCACAGGCCCACAATTTTAACTCCTCGTCACCAAAAAACACTGAAGAATTATTTCCAAGATTTAGATTGTAGCAAAACACCGCAATCCAAAACAGTAAACGTGCTTCAGAAGATACTACAAACATTGTAGAAACAAATTTCTGCAATCCCCTCCTCAGAAACCAATTAGCAAAGAATCCAATCCATCTTTGCTAAATAAAGCACATGGGTTAATTTACTATCAAACGAAATGAGTGAAATTTTTTTCCTTTCCAGTAGAACCATTTACTTCAATACCATGAATGTAAATTAAACGCGAAATCTGAAGCATATCCTACACAACAAACAAGTTACTGACTACTCGGCGGCAACAACCATGCGATTCTGGCATAACCAATACTAGTGCTTATCAGATACCACAACCAACCACACAAATCCAGCAAGAAACTACAAGGAAGAACAGTAAATTAAAAACTATAATGAAGTCAAGACAGCCAATTATAGTCAGTTCCATATGATAAAAGGGACCAGATATGAGAACTCCATCATCAACATTCAATCCAATGCTACAAACTTGAATACACAACATCACAGCTACGCAATTTTAAAAAGGCATTCAAAGACTAATCACTATCGTCACAATCATTTTCAAACCAATCGCACAATTAATTATCCTCAAAACAACAATCAACTAAACCATAAAATCACACACCAGCAATCAATGAACAGATTGAAACTCACCGGAGATTTAACAACAATAGCTTCAGCAACCTGATCGGCACCGACTCTGTGAGTCTCCCCCGAGAAGGACGAGAATCGATGGTAATCCTCGTGAGGAACGAACGGCGGCTTCATCGACGAGAACAGAAGGTGCCGCTTCATCGGTACCGCCGCCGCCGCCGCCGCCGCAGGGCTTTTGGAAGCCTGAGCACCGGACATCAAAAAGAGTAATGGATTTGAAGAGAGAGAGATTGTGAGGGGGATCTGAGAAATGTAGAGAGAGAAAGTGAAATTGAGAGCAGAACACGAGGGAGGGAAGGAGGGAATTTTTAGTTCGGATAGATGTGGAGGGAAGCTCTAAAAATAAATATGAAAAGTTGTGGGTCTTTTGCATTTATGCCCCCTTATGTTTTCATTTATTGTGTATTTTACCCAAGGTTTTGGTGTTTGTAACATTTTCAAACTAGGGTTTGGTGTTTTTGAGTTTGAGTGACTGCATTGTGATGTCATATTTTGTCAAACCTAACCATGACCAACATGCTACAGCATTCACTACAACTGGAATGAAATAATAAAATAAAGTAAAATATAAATAAAAATATTATGGACTCTTTAAAAAGTGGATTAATAGTCAAAAGTCAACTTTTAACTCATTTTTTATCACATTATCTCTCATATTTTTTACACATTTTTTCAAAAAAAATCAAAATACTAACTTTTAATTATTTTTCCAAAATATACCTATATAAAATTATATGATTGAATTCTCCACCTATTTTACCTTAAAAGAAAGAAATTATTACACCACTGCATTATTTTTGTAATAAATTTTGTATAAATTTTTTAGAATATCATTTTTTTTTCTGGTTAAATAGGTAGTCAATAGTCTCAATCCATTTTATAAAAAATGTATAAGAATATACAAAAAGTAAGTTGAAATTCTAATTATTTTAGCATGGTTCTTACCTTAGAGAAAGTCCATTGGGCCGGTTAAAAATAAGGCCAAGTTTGAGAAGTTTAGAATAAGTGCACTTTTTGACTTTTTTTATATTATGTGTAGAAAAAGTATAGAGGAGATGTTGATTGATGTGACCCAAAAAAGATAAAAAAATGAAATAAGTGCACTTATATTGGGATGCCAAACTTGACATAAATAAGTGTAAATTACACTTCATTCTCTTAAAGTTTTAATTTGATTCTTAGAAAAAAAAACATTCACTTTAACCCTTAACATTTGTATTTTTTTTTTTAATTTACTTCCAAAACAAATTTTAGTATAATTTTGAAGGGAAAATGCCATGTGGCATAAAAATGAATAAATTATACTTTGTCTTTTAAGTTTTACAATTTTTCTAATTTGACCCTAAATATTTTTTTTTCCACTTTGACCCTTATCGTTTGTAATTTATCTCAATTTACTCCCAAAAGTACCATCCAATTTTTTATAAAAAAAAAAAATGTCACATTGCTGGTCAGGTTAAATGAAAATAAATTTGATTAAAATTTTAACATTCAAAACTCAAAACGTGAAACCAAATTCATGTTTGGTGGAGTTTTCGCAACTTATATTTCTATCTATTTTTTTTTTTATAATTAGAAACAAGTTTGACAAAAATAAATATAAAAAAAAAAATTGATTTTTTACAAAATATTTGTGCCTCAACAAAGAGAAAATCATATGAAAATAATTTTTTTTTTATTTTCTTATTTTTCTTGCCAAGTTGGTATTTGAAAAAATTAGGAAAAATTACAAACATTAGGGACTAAAGTGAAAAAATAACTTTAAGGGCCAAAGTATAAAAATCACGAAACTTAAAAGGAGAAAAGTGTAATTTATCCTAAAAACAAAGAGTAATGCTCTAAATACAAAACAACTGTGCTGGACCCGTGGAGGTGACCCCAGCACCCCAGTGCCATGTGGAGCTCTGTGATTGCAAGATAACAAAAAAAAAAAAAATTTAATCAATGAAAAACCAGTGGGGGTGGTGGGATTCAACTCATTTTCCAATACAAAATAATGTACAAGAAAATATTCAAAAAATTTAATGTAGGATTCAAATTCATTCAAAATATATAAGAGTTGAATGCGAACTGCATTTTTTTATTATTTTGAATATATTTTCTGTGCACATATCTTTATTTAAAAGAAATCAAGATATGTTAAAACAATATAAGGATATTTACATATAAGTCTTAATAAATAAACTTATTATTTAATAGGACTTGTGAGAATTAATTATTTTTTTTCATCAAATACTATTTAAAAAAAGACACTAGCTGTTAATTTTCAACGATAATTTAAAAAATTTGTTACAAAAAAATCATTAATTATAAGTTTTAGTAGTAACAATTTAAAAAAATTATTACAAAAAAAAGTCATTAATTTTTAACTTTTAACGACAGTTTGAAAAATTCGTCACAAAAAAACATTAGTAATGGTAAGTTTTAACAATAATTTATAAAAATCGTGACAAAAAAAGTCACTAATTATCAATTTTGAGTGACATGTGTAAAAAATGTCACAAATATTATTTTTAGCGATGATTTTACTAAAATTTATTAAAATTTTATAGAAATTAAATCTAACTATTACGACTTATTGATAATTTAACCGACAATAATTTATAATATGTAAAACGCATGTAAAGAGCAATTTCGCTGTGGGTTAGTTAAACTTGCAAGCCAAAATGGTAGATGAATTTACAATACAGTTCAACTACATGGCAATATTTTCTTTGGGATCCACTCACCTCGATAGAAAATATTGAACTATCTTTTTGTGAATTAATCTATGTGTAAACTATTATTTTCCGAAAAATGACTTGGACCCTCAGTTGGAGGTGCTGGGGGTCGCCCATAATTGGGCAAAAAAAAAACAGTTTTCTTTTTTTTTTTTTTTGTTTCCGGCCAATCCCAAGCTAACACGTGGCACTGGGGGGTCGGTGGGGGTCGTTCGTACTGGGGGTCTGTAGCATTGTTGTTATTTTTTCGAAAAATGCCTGAGACTCCCAGTGGAGGTCACTGGGGGTCGTACGGAGGAAAGGGTGATTGGCTGAAAAAAAAAAAATTTTTTTTTTTTTTTTTAAATTTCGGCGAATGGGACGGCGCCACCTCACTGGGGGTTGACCCCCAATGAGAGTCTGAAGCACGGCCCTATTTTCCCTTCCTATAATCAATCAGCTCAAGAAATTATAAAAAGTAAAAATAAATAAATAAAAATAAAAAAATTGAATGATTGCATTTGATCAGCATGACATGGCATAGAATCACTACAATAAATTAAAATTTTAGAGATAAAATCAATTTATATAAATTACTTTTAGAGATAAAATATCATTGTTGTGTTTTTTTTTTTTTTTTTTGTTACAGGGAAATCCTCCCACCCTCCCGCAGGTCAAGCGGCCCCATGAGAGATCACCGAGGTGTCTGTTGTCGATTCGAGTAAAAGACTATAACCTGGAAGCTTGTCCCGACCTCCCAAGGCAAGCTTCGATTAAGTCAGGACTCGCACAGTCGAGGGAGCATTAAACCCACACCAAGTAGCTGATTAGGCCTCCTTGAGGTCCAACCTCCTAACCAACAGTGCTTCGTCCAGGAGATTGGCCCAAGAGAAAAATTGAACTTGTGACCTTAGAGCTTAAACCCCAAGACTTTACCACAATGCCACAACCCCTTGGGTTATGCCACAACCCCTTGGGTTTCATTGTTGTGTTATTAGCAATGAATTGGACATTTAGTAATTGCTATACTCTTGAGACCAATTTTTTCATCTAAAAAAATACACCGTTTAGGTATTAAATTATTTTATCTCTAAAAGTACATTTATTAGTGATATTTTTAAAATTTTATCACTAAAAGTGCTACTTTTTAATTTTAAGACGATACTCTAGCAACAACCCTAGCGATGATATAAATTGGTACTCAAATTTTTTTGTAATAAAATTTTAACTTTTGGAAAAAAAAAAATTTAATTCCTAAAATCCTTATATGTTGTAATGATATCAAGTTAGTTATTTTAATTTTGATAGTTTTGGCTCAACTAATGTGACTAGGGATTTTGGCTAATTAAACATTAAAAAGATAACTTTTGATGTTTTGTGTTGAATAAATATAAAAATAATAATAAATACAAATGAATTCAAATACTATTTAAATAATATTAAAAAAAGAACACGAATTACAAGACACTGGGATGTGGAAAAATATTTATCCAAAAATGGGAAGTGCAACTTTTGCTGTGGTTTTTTTCACAAAAAAAAAAAAATTGCAATCTCCATGCGTTTGAAATTATTTTTAGCCTTTTATATTGATTTACAATTTTTTTTTTATAAAAACAATAGAGAGTTTATCAAAGAGTGTATTAAAAAAATATATAATTAAAATAAAAAAATTAATTTTTAAATTATAATATAATAAAAAATTAACTAGAGAAAAAAGGTCCTTGAGGAACAAAGTCATGTGACATGCGCAGACATGTGCATGCGCCTAAAATGTTTTCAACCATCAAAATGACAAGCAAACTTTATGTGAAAAATGATTCACCCAAAAAAATTTATGTGAAAAATGGATAAATTAGGCCTTCAAGAATATTCTGCAAATTCTTTATCAAACAAAGAAAAAGGAAATAATACTGAAATTTGTGTTCGTATGACACCAAAAGCAATGTTAAAAGAAAGAAAAATCCAACTATAGCAATAATGATTTTGGTGTCTAGCTTCGATTGGTGGGTTTGGTCTAAAATGTGTCTACAGTCTCTCATGTTTTCTAGAATAGACTCCCTATTTAATTATTAATAATCCAGCTCCAATGATTAAGTTATTTCCTGACTATATTTAGGTGTGATTTGTAATTTGACTTATTTTAGTGGTTTTAGGATAATTTTTGTAAGATCAAAAAAGTAAATAATGTATTTGGGAACGATTTTTTTTTAGTGACTTTTTAATTATAAAGAAACATATATATAATTGACTAATATATATGTGTTGGTTACATATTTTGTAAAAACCAGTTACAATTCGACACGTGGCAGAGTAATGGTATTGTGGGGAGATTATTCAAGCCTTCAATCCTGATCATACACGTGGCAATTAATATTAGTTTTCACGTTATCTGAGTAGTATTAGATCAATAAAGAGATGCAAGATGGCATGGCTTCAACGGTTACTCCTATTCAAATTCAAATACATGAGGGAAACTCAACTGCAAGTGATGGCATAATGGAACTACTTATAAGGCAACATGATCAGCGATCATGGAGGAGCAGTTCGACGGTTTGAAGTGCAGTTCGAAGGTCATTCTTGACAAGTATAAATAGCAAGGAAGCCTCCAGAAAATCCCACAGACTCAGATCCAACAAACCAGTCATTTACTTCATATTTTACATTTCCAGTCTTTACATTTCCTACACTTTAAATACCTGTTCTTTACATTTCTGCACTTTAAATTCCTGCACTGCACTTCGATTCATAGGAGTAGTTTCAAGTAGATCGTTACTGTGAACCTCTTCGAGACTGAGTTTGGATCATTGTAAGTGTTCATTTTAATGAAATACTTCAATTGTTCGTTATTTGATTGTTATTTTACTTAATTTCTCCTAAGTCAAGCCACCAGTAAAAGTCCTCTTCATTGAGGCTGAAAGAACTAAAACACAATTGTCTGATAATTGGTTGGCAATTATAAATTCTGTAAGGACTGATTGATCCTTGCTGGCACGCTCGCATTTACAAAAATACTCTTCGAAAGCCAAAAAGCCAACATATATTTTTAGCACGCCCGGTAGAACTTGTTAAAATGGTTAGACGAAGACGACAAGGAAAAAATGAACACTTGGAAGAAGGCGTAAAAGGAAAGGTAGAACTACCTAATCCAGAGGATAATGTGGTAACACATCCTGTGGAAAACTCCCATGTTATCAGAACCTATGGTCGAACAGACCAGTACTTCGGGACAAGAACCATATGTTCATAATATTGGACGAAACTAAGGAATTGGACCATCCACTGTTCCATCTACTCAGCCAACCAATCCATGGGATGGCCTAGTAAATACTATGGGACAATAATTAATGAACACAATGGAAAGGTGGGCAACATCCTTTTTGGATCGAATGAATAACCACCAACCAACAAACACAAGACACACAGAGAAAGTTTTAAATGTCCCTCAACAAAGATTGGCTAGAGACAAACAGCCTATGCAAGTTAATGGACATTCTAATGGTCAAATTAGTAACCAGAACTATGAAAGACCATCACCTCAGTCTTGGTATGAACCCATTTCGAGGCCTATAACAGGCCAAAATGCCTCAGTACTTAACAATGAAACCACACAAGTTGGTGGATCTGGCCAAATACAAGAAACTGGCGTGAGAATGGTTACAAATCCCATGTTCGAAGCCATACCTGGCACTAGAGGGTATAATAACCCCTTATTCGAATTTATACCCGGGGGGTTGGAAGGTTGGCCTGTAAATGGAAGGGACACAATGCATGTTCCTGCACCTTTTACAGGTCCTTTCGCAGGACAGACTCAAAGGGTTACCACACCCCAACAAAGAACTTTGCACCACAGGGGCAACCAGTCCCAAATGTACCACCTTATGGACCAAGAGGACCGCAAGCACAAGTTTGTCCACCAAATCCTGTGTTTGTCCCTCCAGTAGTGGTTCAGCAGGCACAAAATATGGTCTCTAGGGACCAAATTGCTGATATTGTTAGGGAGATATATGGACCGATGGCTCAGGGGGTTAAGACTCATGTATACAGAAAACCATACCCTGAATGGGTAGATATGGTACATGAATACCCAAGGGGGTTCAGGATACCAGATTTTACCCTTTTCTATGGAAGTGGAAATCAATCAACAGTAGAGCATATTGCTAGATTTGCTGCTCAATGCGATGAATTCACTAATCATGATTATATGAAACTAAGATTATTTCTAAATTCTCTAACTGGGGGAGCATTTGTATGGTACATCAACCTTACACTTGGCTCCATTCAAACTTGGCAACAAATGGAAGAGGCATTTCATGCCCAATTCTTCCAATCGGAGCCAGAGGTTTCCATGGCAGACTTAGCAAGATTGAGTCAAAGGTCTGAAGAAAAGGCTACTCAGTTTATTGTCAGATTTAAAAGGGCTCGAAATAAATGTAGAGTCATACTGCTAGAGCCAAAATTCGTAAGATTAGCTCAAAATGGCTTAGAATTCAGGCTTCGAAAGAAGTTTGACTCAATTGAATTTAGAGATTTGGTCGAACTAACTTATAAAGTGTCTCGATATGAAGCATTACTAGAGGAGGAACAAGATCGAAATAATGCCTCGTATAAGACATATTATAGAGATCCAAATTATGAGATTGATGCAGCAGAGATTGTGGGCAAAGAACCTGTAATCTGTGAAGCATTAATTCATAAGGATACAACAATTGACCAGCAGTTTAAAAAGAAAGACTTTCACAAAAAATACTCTTTCGATCTAACAAAAGCATATGACATTTTTGATCATTTGCTTGCAGCCAATTTCCTTAAGTTACCAAAAGGAGTAAAACTGCCATCTCCAGATGAACTTAAAGGAAAAGTATATTGTAAATGGCATAACTCTTGGTCTCACTTGACTAAAAACTGCATTGTTTTTTGAGACAGGAACCAAGAGCAAATTCGGAAAGGAAGTTTGAAATTCCCAGCCAAAACAGAAAAGGCCATAAGGATTGACAGTAACTCGTTTTCAGAAGTTGGAGAAAGCGCAGCTAATGTGGTTGTACCAAACTTCCAGAATTTATCTCTGTAGGAGTTGGAAGAGGTCAATGTGCAAATGCATATTGCCAACCAGACAAATACCAAGAAGGACACTAGAAGCCCACTAGCTATTGAACAAGGTTTCTCACACCAGAGGGAACACTCTGATGAAGAAGCATTGGATGATGATTCCTTGGAAGCAGCTGTAATGCAGAGGATGTGTCCTAGGTGCAGACTGAGTTATAAATGGTTGAAGGGGCTTCCAATTGATGGGAAGCAATACTATAGGGATGTTCAGAGACGTCCTAAATCAACCAACGCTTACAACAAAAGGCCGTATCCGGCTAGTGATAGGTAACGACCACCAGTGGTTGAGCCTGCAATGGACAGAATGCATGCTAAAGGCAAGAGGCCCTTACATGAATCCAGACCACCTAACTATTACAGAATGGAGAGTAGTCATTCTGAAAGAAGACTGGAGAGAGGCTCATTTCATGGGATCAAAGCCAGGGATTGGCCTCCTAGACCAGCCTCACACAGGACAGAAAGTGGCTACATTCATCGAAGGCTTGAATCAGGCTCAAAACATGAGGTCAAAGCCAATCACTTACCTTCACCGCCAGCTTCAAAGATGGCTTCGAAGGTTGAAAAAAACAATTCAACATCTGAGTTAGCAAGTTCGTGGGTACCTGGGGTCCCAAATTGGTTCGTAATGCAGAACAAGCCTAGGGAAGTGCCTGCCCAAAGGGGTGTTGGAAACCAAGGCAGGATGGTCAAGCCTCCATTGGTGGCTCTGAACAATTGGGTATTGCTTAAACACCCAAAGACAAGGGAACCAGATATGGTTCCAGTCATTTCAAGATCACAAAGAATGAAGATTCAGCGCAGGTACACCCAGTACCAGCAAGATCTGAAAGAAAGTGGAGAGAGTTCTTCACTGGTCAAGACAGAAGGAAAGAAGAATCCAAAGTCAGACCATACTCCAAAGCCAACTCTATAAAGCAAAGTGGTTTGCAGCAGAGAACAGTTGGCCAAGGTTCATTCTGAACTAAAAGCCAGAGAGAAATCTAGCTTAGCAGGGTTGGAGAAGGCTCTGATGGAGAGTGATAGCGAGACAAAAGAAGAGATTCGCATAAGCCAAAAGAAGGAAATGGCAGAGGAAGAAATGTTCGAAGCCTTCATGACTGAGCAAACATTTCTGGTTGAAGGACTAGTTGAGAAAGATCCTTCGAAGGGATCAGCTAGCAACGAAGTGCTAGAGTGCAGCATGGAGGATGCTGTTGAAGTCATTGAACAAGGTGGTCAAGGGGGGAAGAAGGTACAACCAACCATCCAATTTGGCTCATTTCCTCCAGTATCAGTCAATATGGTACACATACTGCCTCACGAGTTCCAGGCTGAAGAGAAGGACCAAGATGACCAAGACATAGATCCTATTCCAGTCTCTAGTGAGGAGTCGCAAGTGAGTATGGTACAGGATGAGTCTGAAATAGCTACTCCGATGGAAACTGAATGCGAGGGCGAGGAAGAGGTGAGCATCAATCTCTCATATCCTTTTGAATATCCCTCGAATTCTATGACACAACATGTCAAGCCTTTGTACATCAAGGCTTTCTTTGATAGGATACAATTGAATTAGGTCCTGATAGATAATGGGGCAGCAGTAAACTTATTACCGAAATCTTCTTTGAAGAAACTAGGGAAAAAGAATCCCAGGTTGATCCCAACCAGCACAACCATCCGGCTTTCTTTGGAGATGAGCGAGATGGCTCGAGTTCTACCCATTAACTTGAGTGTGGGAACCAGGGACTGCATGACAGCATTCTTCGTAATTGACAGTAATGCTAAATATAATGCTTTACTTGGGAGAGATTGGATCCACACTAACAAATGTGTGCCTTCCTCTTTGCATCAGAAAATCATGATGGCTTTGGGCAATAAAGAGACAGAGGAGATTGATGCAGATCCTCAACCCTTCATAGCCTGTGCAGACTTTGCAGAGGCCAAGTTGTATATTGAGGGAGTGAGACCACTCAGTATACTAAGGAAAGCTGATGGCTCAGCCGAAGTGACGGCTGATGAGGAAGTAACACACTTGAAACACTTAGTCCAAGAGAGTGCTGATGAAGAGATTGTCGTTAAGGATGACAACGATGCCTGGTTATAAGCAAAAATATGAAGAACAAGAAGCCAAGTCCTTGGCTCTGATTAAATTCTTAACATTGGATGTAAAAGCAATAGTCCAGAAAGTACAGGAGCAAGAGAGAAAAGCTACGATAATTGGCTACAAACAGGAGCAGCAACAGGTTAGAATTTTGACCCTTGGTAAATACTGTGCATTGGACATTGAAACAAAAGTCCAGGAGATACAGGAGGAGGATGCCTTATGGACAGATTTTGTCTATGAGGAGGAGGGCAAAGATGTTGAACTAAAGAACATGGGAGCAGAACAAAGCAAGAAGGTTGCTTCGAAGGTCGAAGAAACCAAGGAAGAAGCTTCAATAAGTTCTCAGACACAAGATCCCTTAGAAAAAGTAAATTTAGGGGAAGGTTCTATACAACAGCCCACCTATATAAGTGCTTGCTTGAATGTTCTGGACAGAGACCAGTTGTTGGTTATTCTAAAGAAATACAAAGATTGCTTTGCATGGTCCTATAATGAACTACCAGGATTGGATAGGTCATTAGTGGAACATAGGCTCCCTATGAAGCCTAATTTCAAGCTATACAAGCAGAAACCAAGAAGAATGAGTCCAGAAGTAATTCAGAAGGTCAAGGAAGAGATTCTTAGACTACTCAAGGCAGACTTTATTAGGACAGCTAGCTATGTTGAATGGCTATCTAATATTGTGCCTGTAGTTAAGAAGAATGGCAAAATGAGGGTATGCATCGATTTCAGAAACTTAAATCTAGCAACTCCCAAAGATGAGTACCCTATGCCTATAGTGGATCTGCTGGTAAACAGTTCAGTAGGGCATCAAGTTTTATCAATGATGGATGGGCACTCTGGTTATAACCAAATCTGCATTGCAGATAAGGATATCCATAAGACAGCATTCAGATGTCCTGGGAATATTGGCACATTCGAATGGGTTAAAATGCCATTTGGTTTGAAGAATGCTGGGGCTACATATTAGAGGGCTATGAACACTATCTTTTCATGATCTCATTGGAGGGTATCTAGAGTGTTATATTGATGACATTGTAGTGAAATCCCAGTCCATGGAGGAGCATCTGTTTCATTTAGAAGCAGCTTTTGAAAGAATGGGGAAGTTCAAGTTGAAACTCAATCCTCTAAAGTGTACTTTTGGTGTATCATCTGGAAATTTCTTGGGTTATGTAGTGCACAAGAAATGAATACAGATTGATCAGAATAAAGCTAAAGCCATCATTGAAGCCAAGCCTCCATCAAGTAAGAAAGAATTACAAAGGTTCCTTGGACAGGTTAACTTTCTTCGAAGGTTTATTTCTAACACTGCAGGAAAAACTAAAGTATTTTCTTCCTTGTTAAGGCTGAAAGATGAAGGGAAATTTGTGTGGACAGCAGAGCATCAAATTGCTTTCGAAGGTATTAAAGCCTACTTGGCCAACCCTCCAGTGCTGATGCCACCAAAAGGAAATAAACCCTTGAAGTTGTACATAGTTGCAGCAGAAGATTCATTGGGAGCCTTCTTAGCCCAAGACAATGAAGAAGGCAAGGAGCAAGCTATTTATTACCTTACTAGGGTTTTAAATTCTTGTGAATGTAAATATTCAGCTGTTGAAAAGCTGTGTCTTGCTTTGTATTTTGCTACAATGAAATTAAGATATTATCTTTTACCTACAACTGTCTTGGTAATTGCAACCACAGATTTGGTTAAATATATGTTATCTAGACCTATGTTGAGGGAAATAATTGACAAGTGGATACTAGCCTTAACAGAATTTCATCTAGAATATGTCCCTCAAAAGGCAGTAAAAGGGCAAGTTTTAGCCAATTTTTTGGCAAACCATCCATCTCAAACAAAGAGCCAAGAGATAATGGAGCTTGGTATGGCTAGTGTTGAGTCATGGCAGATGTGGTTTGATGGATCGAAAGCCAATAGCTTAATTGGAATTGGTGTTGTGATTAAATCTTCGCAAGGGGTAGAAACCACACATGGTTTTAGAGTGGATGAAGCCACTTGTTCCAATAACCAGGTTGAATATGAAGCCTTAATTGTGGGGCTAGAAATTCTTATTGGATTACAAGTATATGCAGTTGACATATTTGGAGATTCTCAATTGGTGGTTAACCAAGTAAAAGGGATTTTCAAGTGTCAAAGCGTAAGTATTTTGCCATATTATGTTGTTGCATTGCATCTGCTTGCTCAGTTTCAAATATCAAATGTAACTCATGTTCCAAGATTCTTGAACAATAGAGCTAATGATGTGGCTCAAAAAGCTTCGAACTTCAAGAGAATGGATGATACCCAAAGGGACATAATTCAAACAACATATCAAAGATTAATACAACCTTTGAATAAAAGGAATATGGTCTTGGAAGTCAATCATAATGACTTACAAGAACAAGATTGGAGGCATCCAATAATGCAGTACTTGGCTGGTCCATCTTCGAAAGCCAGCAGAAGAATCAAATTGCAATCTATGCAATACATGATATATGGTAATGTTCTCTATAAAAGGGGGGGAGATGGTTTGTTGCTAGAATGTTTAGGTCCAAAAGAAACATTAACAGCTATGGCTGAGGTTCATGAAGGCATCTGTGGTGCTCATCAGCCTGGTGTGAAGATGAGATGGTTGCTTCGAAGGCATTCCTACTATTGGCCAACTATCCTTAAAGACTGCATAGAATATGCAAAGGGTTGCCAGGCATGCCAAAAGCATGGCGCAATAAGGCATGTGCCCATAACTGACCTGCATGCAGTAGTGAAGCTTTGGCCATTTAGAGGATGGGCCATGGATATGATGGGAAAAATACACCCACCTTCTTCGAAGCATCATTGTTTCATACTAGTGGCCACTGATTACTTCACTAAGTGGGTCGAAGCCAAGCCATACAAGGCTGTAGACTAGATAGAGGTCATTGGGTTCATTAAAGATTTGATCCATAGATTTGGCATCCCATAAACCATAACTGTGGATAATGGGACTGTGTTCGATGGGAAGATGGTGAGGTCTTTTGTGGCAGAGTTTAGAATTAGCCTTGTTAGTTCCACACCTTATTATGCACAAGCCAATGGTCAGGCTGAATCATCTAACAAGTCCTTGAAAAAAGGAATACAAAAGGTTGTGGAGGATAATCCCAGGGATTGGCATAACCTTTTGTTGGATGTTTTATGGGCTTACAGAACTTCCCCAAGATCAAGTACAGGAGTCACTCCTTATGCCTTAGTATATGGGCATGATGCAGTTCTACCTGTGGAAATTAATGTTAAATCTTTGAGGGTAAGATGCCAAGATCAGTTAGAACCTGAGCAATACCATCAAAGTATGTGCTTGGAATTAGAAGACATAGATGAAGCCAGAATCTTGGCATTAAATAGCATTCTTTTCCAAAAGAAGAAAGCAGCCAAGAATTATAATAAGAAAGTCAAACACATTGGCTTTGATGAAGGTGATTTGGTATGGAAAACAATACTCCCAATAGGAATTAAAAGCCATAAGTTTGGCAAGTGGTCACCTAACTGGAAAGGACCATATCAAATTCACAGAGTTCTGCCTTTTGGAGCATACCATTTGAGAAATTTGAATGGGTATGTACATCCCAAAAAGATTAATGACAGATATTTGAAGCCTTATTTTCCAACCATTTGGGAAACACAAGGAATAAAATAAACATTAAATACAAAAACACAAGACTGCTCAAATGATAGACAAAATTTGTTCTTTCATAAAGAATTAAGTACATTGTGTCACAAATTGGCCCAGAAATCATTACAATGACTTAATTGTTTTTGTACAGTAGATTTCCTATTGTTAAGTGATGGAAATAATTAAATAGCTGCAGCCATCTTTCTCTTTCGATCGGCCAGTTCTTGGTTGGTGATTTGCAATTTAGTGTCAGTTCGAACCAAGGCTTGGTTTATTGTAGCTTGCTCCTCTTCAAGTTGAGCTTTCCTATCCAGCAGCTGGACTCGAAAGTAGGAGGCCGATGAGTGTTGTTCCTTAAGCTTTAATACTTCAGCATGTACTTGGGAAAGAAAACTCTGGTCGCCAGCCAATTTCTCAGCCTCAGCCTTGGCAGTTTGACAAATGCTGATATAAAAATCGACAGTAGCCGCTGCCTGAGACAAATGACTTGAGACATCTATGCTTGACTGTTCAGCAAGTTTACAGCACTAGAGGAACCCATTTCTGACTATAGGCCTCTGTAGAGCCTCGAAGGGAATTCTCGAAAAGGAAATCAGTAGTTCCAAGCATGTGTCCAGGTCTATTGAAGGTACAGAAGGCTTGTGGCTGGAAGAAGAAGAGCTCTCAAGAATTTCCAACAAGGAGTTAGCCAAAACTAATGGCTCAGCTTCAACACTGGATATTGGAGATGTAGAAGGTATGTCAAAAAGACTAGCTAATCTGGCCTAAAAAATATCAACCTCATCCATATACATAAGAGGTGCAGAGAGTGTTGTGGTGGAAGACACAGAAGACTGCATAGGGACAGGAGAAATAAAGGGAGCATCTTTGGCAGCTTCTATGGTCTTAGCCACCAATGAATCAAGGGAAGAGGGGCTGGAAGTAGGCAAAGGTGATGAACTATGGGTTGGAAGACTACCAGCACCCTCTGTGAGGGGATCAACTGCCATCAAAGATGGAGTACTGTTGCAATTTCTGTGAAGGAAGGAGAAAGAGCAAGGCTCGAAGAAGAAGTGGACTAAGGTAGATCAAAAGTCAGGAAAGGGAGGTATGGCTCTAAGCCAAGAAGAAGAGATGCAGGAATGCTTGGCCTCGGGGGAGGTCCATGAAATGTGGGCCTAGGAAGTGGAAGTATTATCTGAATGACTTTCACATTTTGCATCTAGTCAACTTCAACTGAAACCGAGGGAGGCCTCCTTTGGAAGAAAGCCGTAATTGTTGTTGCTGCGAAAGAAAGAAATACAAAGGACTGTCAAAATTCAGTATCAAAAGTTGACAAAAGAAAAACAGCGGAAGTGTGAGAAAAATTACTTGTTCCAGAGGTATTAGCAATGATGGGAGAGCTGCGAAGGGAGTAATGTTCGGCAGTTTATTGCCTTCTTACAGCTTCCCTTTGTAGTGCGTCAGCAGCAGCGGTTTCATCTCTTAAAAATTGTTGCTGCCGTCTTTTCTCGGCCCTCTCGAAGACAATTATTGCCTTGGAATGTTCCTGCTCTACTGCCTTGGCAGCTACTTCATGAATGGGGTCTTCAACCAAGTCAGTAGCAAGAACAGTCACTTTCATTCTCTTCCTTCTTGGCAGGGGTGCTACTAGCTCCTTTTCGATCTCCCTCTCATCAATTTGGGGTTCAGGTTCTTCAAAGGTAAGTTCTTTCCCCATTACTGTAGTAGTTGCCTCGAAAGGAGGATGTTCGATTATATCAGAAAGGGAGGCAGCCACCTTTTGTCTCTTTATTCTTTGCAAGGGAACTTCTTACTCTTGCTCAACCTCTTCTTCTTCCAGAGATTCAGATTCCTCAGGAAGGAGGACTAGCTTCATTTTCTGTTTTTGTTGTTGTTTCTTTCTGAGAATAGCTAAAGTTTCAGCTCTCTTGGGGGATTCTTCTTGTGGAGACCCTGCACCAAAGAACATAAGTGTAAAGGAAACGAACAAAAGATTCAAAAGAAAGGAAAAGGGAAATCTGAAAATATTTACCCTTCTTGAGCGACTCTAGTAACTCTAGCGGGAGGGGATGAAGCTGCAGGAGTAGTTGTGGCGACTTCAGGAAGAGGGGGAATGTTCTCAGCTGTTGCTGACTTAGCCTTTGAAGGCACTCCCAACCCTATTAGCAAGTCATGGGGTGCACAGATAGGCGCACTTCCATGTTGGTCCACCGATTACGGAATCTTTTCAAAACTAAGCCAGATGGAAGAAAGGGGACAAATTGGAACTCATTCAATTCCTTCAGCAGTTTGAGTATTGCCGTCTCTAGCTTGGATATGGATATTCTCAAATCTCTAGCAGTAAGGTGGACATTCGAGAGATTGCAAAGTGGAACAGGTATCCCTTGAGTGAGCCCATATTGTCTGGCAAACTGGGAAGGGCAATACACCTCAGATATGCATTTATAGGCTCGAGGGTTCAAAGTGCCAATGAACAATTCCCTTGGTAGCAGTATAGAGGCCCACATATCTTTGTAAGGAGAGGTGGAGCACTCTTTATCAGCCAGAAAAGTTTGCAGCCAGGATGGTCCTCTATTGGCTTCGAACGGACAAAAGAATGAGGCAGACGGAGAAATAGGGAGTTGGTAAAAGAAAGTAAATTAATAAGCAAAAGAAGCAGGATAAAGGACAATCCTAGCATACTTCTCCCCATAAGTGCTAGGGTCCTGGACAAGGAATCTTAAGCATTTTAAGTGTAGATCAGTAAAATAGGCAAAGAGCCAGAGCTGAAGCACCCAGAGGGGACCTCCTTGGTTAACATCAAGTGGTCTTTCACAAAATTGGGAAGCTCTGTAAACATGGCCCAAAAGGTAAGGAGCAAGAGCTATATGTTTTTTCAAGACAAGTGCCTTCGCGAGGGAAGCAAACTCAGGCATAATCCTCTGAGACGATGTGCAAAAAAGAAATTTGCATAACCAATATAAAATAAAGGAAAAGAGTTCTCTGTCTTTCACAGGGCCTTCCTTTTTATTTTCAGCCTTTACAAAGTCACTATAAGAAGAATTTAAAGCTGGAAGAGAAAATTTGACAGGAAGGTCCGGATAATTGGGAGTAAAAGGAGAGCCATGAGGGGAAAGCCCTAAAAGATGGCAAATATCAAGAATGGTGGAAGCCATCATGCCACATCGAAATTGGAAGAAATTAAAAGCCATATTCCAAAAACATAAAGAAGCTGGAATTAAAAAGGGGTCCTCAAGGATGATGAACCTGGAAAGACGAAGGGCATCGAGGATATAGAGCTCCTGTAGGTCATCCTCTCTCGCAGGTACAACCCTGTCATACCACTCCTCCCATTCGGTTCTTAGTGTCGGCCAGCAGCGATGAGGCCGGGTCATTCTCCAGTTGCTCCAGTCAAGCCCTCCTTCGTATAGAAGAAAGTGATCCTCCAAACGAGGGTATAAAGCAGGAAGTTGGTCAGGGGCCTCCCGAAAGATGGGACCTAGGATGTATTCCTGTTGGTTGCTGTGACGAGGAACAAAGAGACGTCCATCTATAGCGCTCGACCCACTAGTTGTTAGTTTGATGATTTCTTCATCAATGCATTTCTTCAAAGCCATGGTAGGGCTGATACGGTCGCCAGCGAGCGCTTTCAGCGAAGAAGGATCCATGGAGGAAGAGAGGGTTAATAGAGGATCGGTAGGGTCTGTGTGATAAAAGAGCAAGTGATTTCAGAGCACAAAACAAAAGGGCTTTTGAAGGTTTCGTGTCTGAAAAATATATTGCGTAAGTCGTTAAGTACTAAAAAGTACGAATACGAAGAGTTTCCTTCAATATTGATACTTTTGGAGGGAAAAACACAACCCAGATGCTGAGACTAGCTTCGAAGTAGGGTATTTGGCTTCGAAGCCAAATTTTGGCGCCAAAAATCAAACAACAACGGGTTCGAAATACAGAAGCCGGCTTCGAAGCATACTACATACTTAAAGATGCTAGAATGCTCGAGTATTGGTTTACTTCAAAGGGTTTAAAGACCTGTTTGAGGGTTATTAATGAAAATAACGGCCTTCGAAGCAAAACTTAGGATTATTTAAGGATGAGAATTACTATTCAAAAAAACCAATCGTTGGTTTTTATAAAAGGAGATTGTCTTTTAAACTAAAACAACATGGACTACTCTTCAAAGTAAAAGTGGCCAATTTAAAATTGATTGGCTATATCAACCATGACCATTTATTGGTTATAGTTAGTTTTGAAGGGTAAGATTGTTAAATTCGAAGCACTAATTCTAGATGATATCAGCCAGAATTGTCAACTTTACTCCATAAATTGGAAAAAGACATGTTGGTTCTTTTTAGTGTTTCATTAAAAACAATTGAGTCCAGATTCGAAGGATGAAATTGTTCAATTCGAAGCTCTGAATTAGCTTTTAAAGACAAAAAGAAACAGAGTCAAACAATGTCAAATACAGAAGAACTTTGTTTGTATTCAAGCCAAGGCAATTACATCAAGTAACCCTATCTGGGTACAAACTCAAGCTCATAAAAATAAGGAATAGAATAAATAATAAGATCATGAAATTTAGTCCAACAATGATCAATGAATTTTTGTTCTTTCTTTATTGTATCTTCTATTTCTTCTAATATTGGCTGCATGAGTTGATGTGCTCTCACTTCGTAGTAGAGCTCTTCAGCCTTTATTTCAAAAGCTTCCTCTCTCGATCTTTGTTCCAATTTGTCTATGACCAAATCATCCCAATGCGAAGAATCTTTATTCTTGAAATCATCGAATTCTTCGATGAAGTTCTCTGCTTCGTACTGGGCATGAATTCGAAGAGACGAAAGTTGATCCAAAGATTGTGTAGTGACCATAGAATTTCGATGCGAATGGAGGAGCACCGGAAGTTGGTCCAGGAACATATGAAGTTCTGCTTGGGCAAGGGGATTAAGGACATGGCCCCTAGTCAGAATATCACAAGCCCATCAAAGGTTCTTGAGAGGGACGTCATCCTCAAGAACATTGAAGGGCAAGTGAGAGAAAGCTGCAAGCAGAAGTTGAACTTGTTTCCGCTCAGCTGGAGTAGGGGAAGATGGAGATTTGTAAGGTGGGAAGACCTCATCCATGGGAAAGGCAAGCCTCAGTTTCTCTGTCCAGGAAAGAGTTGTTGGAGGAGAAGGGGTAGATGGTTCTGCTTCAGAAGATGAAATAGATGCTTCTGTTTTAGAATATGGAGAAAAATGTGTGGATGCTTCTATTATGGGAGATGGCACGGAAGCGGGAGGAACAAAGGCATTAATATAATCAAACCAGTCAGAAGAACAAATCTTCGCCTTTTTGGCTAAGAATGATGGGTTGTACCCTTGTACTTATTCTAGGCGTCGGGTAGCATGCATTATCTTTGTAGGCATGGAGGATGTGTACCATGCTACAAGCAGATTCTCCTCCAAACTACGTCGATGGTCAATGGGCACGTAGGGGTAGACCATTGAACTTTAAGCGTAAGAAGGAAATTCTAAAGGGTCAGTGAATTCAACAAAATGATGGTTGATTCGTTCCCTCAAATCCCAGGACTCAGGTGTTGACCAGTTTGTCCAGCCAGAAGCCCCAGAAGAGGAAGAAGTTGCAGCTTCATCCCATGCAGAGGTTTGCGAAGAAAAGTTTCCCAAGTCTATATTTGCAACTTGCCGAATCAAAGACTTGAGAACAGTTTGTTCGAGGTACAAGGGGAGGTTAGAGGAAGAACTTCTTGTATCTATATCTGCAACTTTTTGAATCGAAGGATTAAGGGCAATGTGCTCGTAGTCCAAAGGTTGATAATTTGCAAAAGCTCCAATGACCTGAATATAGAAAGGCGGGTAAAGATGGCTAATGAATGCATGGAGGTTCTTTCGAAGGGAAGCAGCATCACTCAATGGCTCTTCATATGCTTGATCAGTTGAAAGGGAAGTTGATTTGGCCATGGTCTGTTCGAATACTAAGGTATTGGGATGTTCGACAAATTGAAAGAGAGTTAATGCAAATGATCACCAAACAGGTGACGGTTGTGTTTCCAGAGTGTGGACTCCATGCACGTTCTAAAAGCACGGGAAAAAACTGTGATCCACTAATATCACCAAGTATTGGGTATATTAGTGCGGGGGGTAATGTTGGCTACATATTTTGTAAAAGCCAGTTACAATTCGACACGTGGCAGAGTAAGGGTATTGTGGGGAGATTATTCAAGCCTTCAATCCTGATCATACACGTGGCAATTAATATTAGTTCTCACATGATCTGAGTAGTATTAGATCAATAAAGAGATGTAAGATGGCGTGGCTTCAACGGTTACTCCTATTCAAATTCAAATACAGGAGGGAAGCTCAACTGCAAGTGATGGCATAATGGAACTACTTATAAGGCAACATGATCAGCGATCATGGAGGAGCAGTTCGACGGTTTGAAGTGTAGTTCGAAGGTCATTCTTGACAAGTATAAATAGCAAGGAAGCCTCCAGAAAATCCCACAGACTCAGATCCAACAAACCAGTCATTTACTTCATATTTTACATTTCCAGTCTTTACATTTCCTGCACTTTAAATACCTGTTCTTTACATTCCTGCACTTTAAATTCCTGCACTGCACTTCGATTCATAGGAGTAGTTTCAAGTAGATCGTCACTGTGAACCTCTTCGAGGCTGAGTTTGGATCATTGTAAGTGTTCATTTTAATGAAATACTTCAATTGTTCGTTATTTGATTGTTATTTTGCTTAATTTCTCCTAAGTCAAGCCACCAGTAAAAGTCCTCTTCATTGAGGCTAAAAGAACTAAAACACAATCGTCTGATAATGGGTTGGCAATTATAAATTCTGTAAGGACTGATTGATCCTTGCTGGCATGCTCGCATTTACAAAAATACCCTTCTAAAGCCAAAAAGCCAACAATATGACTTGTTTTTTTTTGTCTTAAATTCTTATTTTATCCTTTGGGAAAGAATCTAATTATTTTGCTCTTGGTACAAAATTGAGGACATATTAATCTTTTTACAGCCTTTGGTAGCCTTGGGCAATCTAGCCTTTCGAAATACATGTTAGTAGTGTGTCTGCCTTTAAAAAAAAAAAAAAAGGAAAGAAAAAGAAAAGAAAAGAAAAGATAAATTATAAATACATCTACTGAGATTTGATTAAAATATGAATTGTCCTATGTGATTCTGGAAATTACATTCCACTTTTTGAGATTTTTAATTTCATAACAAATCTTCATTTTTATTAATAAATTATTAAGTCAATTAACAGTTTTTAATGATATTAGAAATATATTTCAATTAATAATATAGGTAGTTTTATTATTGTATAAAAGAGCAATTATGAATTTTATTTTTTTGGTTAATTCTGTTAAATAAAATTTGTTGACAATGGAGTATTTGTAATTTTCTAAATCACATGGAGCAATCTATACTTCAAGCAAAATTCAGAGAATGTATTAATAATTTACCTAAAAAAACAAAAAGATAAAAAATTGCGTACATAGTTTAAACAATAAAAACAAACAAAAACATTATAAACAAATCACAAAATTTTAATGTACACACAACCACACGGTGTATGGAACCTACTATATATGAGAGAAAAGTCTATATATATATATATAAGATTTATTTTTTGGTTTGCATAGAGCAAGTAAGGGGATGGCTGAAAAATAAATGGCTACGATAGAAAATATGTGAAAATATAAATTTTAGGAGAGAGAATTTCGTATTAGATAAAACTTTGGGGGGGCATTTGTCATTAAAAGAAAATCAGAAAAAGGAAACAAAGAAAGAATATGTGAAATCGAATCGGCAATGCGCGCAACAACTGGCAGCTGCTGATAATTTGGTATACAATTTTCAGGTGACACCAAACCCAATTGATATGTTCAAATTACCCCAAAAATAATAATAATAAATAAACAAAAATAAATTATTTATACATAACTCGAGCGATTTTGATGAGTTCAGAACTTGGTTAGGCTTAATCCAAATTTGTGATAAGAGTTGCCTAAACCTGCTCAAATTTGACCATAATCCCAATTTATACAAAAAAAATTTAGCAAAAACCCCTTTATTAGACCTTTATTTGGTGAAAAGATAGTCTAATTTATTTTATTTCATAAATCCCCTGAAGAGAAAACATATAATTGAGTAAAGACAAAATAAAATATCTTTTTTTTTTTTCCTTAGACAATATTGCCATAGTAACATGTTACTGTGAGACAAAGTAACATGTTACTGTTTATATCCATTTTGACGGTAATAATTTATTTTTATTTTTTTTAAAAATTTCATAATCAACATTGATCTTATTTGACAGATCTTAATGAGAGAATTCTAAAAATATTAATTTTATTAAAAATCAACATCTACATCAAAAGTTATATTATTTTAAAGTTTAATATTTTGATAATAATAGTATGTATTGAACTTTTCAAATAAAACTTCTTGTGCTTATATTTAATGTATTAAAATTTTATTATGTGAGAATTTTAACCAAACCTCCCATTTATATACCTAAATCCAACCCGAGCATAATGAATTGAACTTATCTACCTTACCCTAAATCTGAGTTTCTTTCTTCTTCTAACAATTAGGCTGCTTAATTTGTTGAAGTTGGATGTGTTATTATTATTATTATTTGGATAAAATCATTAAGATAGTAAGGATTAGATCTTAGGGTAAGGAAAAACAACAAAGGATATTAAACTCCTTTTCATAAAAATTGGGTCCTTTTCATAAAAATTGAACCCACAAAGGGAAAAGAACATACATCCAAACTAACAGACATAGAACAAAGAAGAAACCATAAAAGACTAAAACAAAAGAGAAAACACAATCGACATAAGAAAACTATGAACTCTAGCAGCAACAACACCAAAACCCGAATTACTGGATTATGACATTCCGACGCAGCGGGGGTCGAAAAAGACTTGGGTTATTGTAGTTGTCTTCTATCTATAGCTCTCTCTTGTGTTTGTCATGAGCATATGAATGGGCGTGGAAGGGGCTAAAACCAAGAATTACCAATTCATTTGAGCCTGCGAAGATACTCATGCAAACTTTAGATGTAGGGTGGAAACATTACTAAAATGTAAATGATTCCTATTTTAAAAAATGGTTCAACACCTCTTCAGTTTAGATAGTGAACCAGAGCGGTGCAATCTGGGACTTGTGGGAATGCATTTTCAGAATGGGTCTTACTAATAAGTGTACCTATGACAAGTTTAAAAAAAATGAACAACACAAAAGACTTTTTACTAAAATTCAATGCACTTATATTAAAATTAATACGCTTTTTAACATTTTCACATAGACACTTTTTGCACACCTTCCAACATTAAACAATGCCTGAGAGACGCTTGTTAACATTCACCTTTCAGATATGTTACATCAAAATGTTGATTCACCAAACAATGAGCATCCATATGCAAGCACAAATAAAAAAGGTATATGATAAAGGAAGGGCAAATTTAACACCCTATACCTGCAAAGTTGTAAAAAGGAAAATTAAACACCCCATTCCTGCAGAAGTTGTAAAGGTTTGGGACAACAAAATTGAGAACATGAGAGAGTATCACTTACCTACAAAAGAAAAAACCTTGGGTATCATCAATTAATGACTTTGGCACATGAAAAAAATCAAGAGGTCCAGTACAAAGGACAATCTTAAGGACATGTTTGTGTGTGCATAAGTTAAGTTTTCTGGTGCAAACAAAACTTGCTTGCAAGTTACAACTATATTTTTTTTTTTTATTGACACCTAGGTATCTGGATCAAAACTCGACTAATCCCAGGAGTGTACAGGCTATCGGCAAGGAGTTTTCTATAAGTGTACCATAGTTAATTCAAGAGTTTTTCTCCTGTCCAATGGCCCCAAGGAATTCTTAGTACCTAAGAGATTTCGATCCTGAACCTTGGAAGAAGCACACCCCCAAAACCAAGGCCTTGCCACCAGGCTAACCCCTTGGGGTTTTGCAAGTTACAACTATATAAAGCAGCCAAAAGTAAGCAAAATCTGATATTATGTAATTTAACTGTTGCTGGTCACCAGTAAAAATCACAGAACCACCTGTCCATTCAACAATCACCATAGTAGGAAAAAAGAACAGGAAGCTTGAATTAATCATATTCCAACCGTGTCAGGTACAAAGAAGCAATGAACTACCTTGATCTTGATCAATTGCTAAATGGGGAAAAAGATAAAAAGAGGAGGAAAATGGATAGAGGGGCCTATGTGATCAAATGGTTCAAATATCTAATGTTTCTAAAAAAGATGGATTAATGAAAGTTTAGCTACAAATACAAGCATGACATTGTGAATGTATCAATGGAACTGTTTCTTGAATGCAGCCTCCATCTCAATGTCTCAACTTGATATAAAGAAAAATAAATATAAGAAATAGCTACAGAAAGTTCATGTTATTATCATATTCATGACACCGACAAATTAACAATTTAACTGAAGTAGATGCCCATTGCCCATATGTCCTCGTATTCATGGTTCTAGAAAATCACAAGTTCTTTCCTTACTTTTCTCTTTCTTTCCATGTGAGTTGGGTTCTAGAAAGCCGACAACGCCTAAGAAACCCATAAAAGAAAGAAGTAAACCATCCTTCTATTGCTTATGCCATCTAAATACCAAAACATGTTCTTGGTGACCAACTGTATGGAGCTTCTAAGCACAAACCAATACGATGGTGATCATCTCTGAAGATCTTACAAGTCAAGACTAGACAAAGAGCACATTGAACGGTACTGTGGAGAATACTGATTGTGTGCTATATAAAAATGTAAATGAATAACATAATAAAATAGGAAAACCAAAAACCAGAATCAGCATTTTCCCGATGTATGAATTGTGCAACTACCAATGTCTAAACTTGACCATGAGAACGGAAGGAAACAAATAAAGCATGGTCGGGCTGTGCCTTAACATCCATGAAGAATATTGAATAATCCACAGCCTTGGAGATTACAATATCAAGTTTCAGACGGGAGTACCTCGCATCTTCCAAAACCTATGCAAATTTTCCTCCCTCGTAACCCTAATCAATGCCAAAAGTTCAACGCATACATAAATCTTTACCGAATTACCAAAATAACCAAAACAAATATTGAAACATTAATGGCACCTATTAGTAAAAATTATGCTTATCCCCAATCGACAGGGATTAAACAACAATTTAAACCAGACAACTAAACAAGGATAACCAAGCAATTGTGTAATTAATTCAAATGCCTCAAAGGAACGAGGACTTCTCTGGAACAATTAATCAGTTACAAAGCAAACAAAAAGTAATTCCAAGATGAAACTATTAAAGTTCACAAAAATTTACAAGGATACGTATTATAGAAGAAACTACTCCTAAACTAAGAAAGCTACTCCTAGATTATGTTAAGTCTAAAACTAGTTCTTTGTGTTGTTGATGATCCTTCTCTCTGCAAACTTTCAGCTTTTATACTTTCACTTAAAACTCTAGCACATGATCCCACATTCCTTGAAATTTGCTGGCCAATTTTTCCCCAACTGCTGCAACTGCTTCTTCATCTTTCTCCAGCACTTCACACAGATTTGCCACATGTCCCCCATGATCTCTAGCACTACCTTCGACAGAGGAGACCATTTTACTAAAATCCATAACTACTTGCAACCTCCTTCGCTTCTTTAAATGTAACGGCCCAAAACGCATGTCACAATTATCCGTAATTAATTATGCGTTAATATGAATTAATTGGAGATTATCTGTTTGAATTGGAAAAATATCTGTTGAGGCTACAATTTCGGGATTGAAATTGACGACCATAATGGGTTCGGAAAACGAAATTGAACACGCCTATATGTTACCGGGAATTTTTAGAGCCATTTGGGAAATTTAATTGAGAACTGATTTTCGTCTGATTCGCTAAGCCATGTTTGGCTCAAGTTTTTGGCACAATTATATATATGATGTATAGATAAGTATAAGGACCTTTGTTTGACTCAAAACAAAAGAGAAGAAAATATATGAGAAAGAGAGGGAGAGGGAATTCGTGAGAAAAGGTAAAGCAAGGGGGAAGAAGAGGAAAGAAAGGGGATCAAGTTACAAAACCATCCAAGGTAAGATTTGTCATGAAATAGATTGTTTAATCCTTGACATCTAGCAAGTTAACTCAAGATCTTAGCATGAGTTCATGGAATTCTTGTATATATGAATTTACTTTGCACTTAGTTCTTTAATTGTGAGCAACCTCCATGAATTTTGAGTTTATGGCATAATATTATGGTTTTCCATCTCAATTCAAAGTTTGATCTTGTATATCATGCATTTGAGTTTTGTTTAGAAGTTTTGATGTTTAAATAAAGTTATTTTCAAGTGTTTGGGCCTTGAATTTTATGATTTTGAAGTTGATTTCGGCAAAAGAAGAGACCCACGGTTTAGCAGAAATGGGACTGATTTTTCACCAAGACCGCTCGAGCGGCCAAATAGTATTTTGGCTACTGCAGTTCCACCGCTCGTGCAGCCTAGGCCACCGCACGAGCAGCCAAGCCACCGC
Source organism: Camellia lanceoleosa (assembly GCA_025200525.1). Lineage (NCBI taxonomy): Eukaryota > Viridiplantae > Streptophyta > Magnoliopsida > Ericales > Theaceae > Camellia > Camellia lanceoleosa. Next base: position 88,001,042 of record CM045770.1, read on the forward strand.
ACGTGCGGCCAAACAGTGTTTTTTTCCAATTTTGCTCTTTTGACGTTTTCTGACTTCCGGGCCTTCATTTACCTGATTTTCACATGTCATTTGCATTATTTAGCATCTCATAAGCATGAAATAAAGTAAAGAAAGAATAGAATGGCATTAACTAATTGATTCGATGGCAATATGTGTTAAGGAAGTGTGTTATAATGTCGGTATTTGTAGGTCAAACCTCAAAGACCGCGCAACTGGTTTTGGAAACCCACGGTGAGTAACATTTCTGTAAAGTTATGTTGATAAAAATTATGTTTTCACTGTTATTGATACGCTATGTTTTCTCAAAGTGCTATCTTGATTATGTGAACGAATATCCTATTTGCGAAATTAATATGGCATCCAAGGATAGTCCCAAGTCATGGGGGATGGCACATTTGTGCAGGTCCATGACATATATGTGATATGAGATCTTATTAGCCACTTCATTGTGGTGATATGTGTTAATCGGTAACCGGAACCGATTCTCTAGTCGGAAGACGATATGTGTTGTATCCTGGGAGTCAAGTCTAGTCGGAATTCCTTCACTACCCCTTTACTTTAATGTTATTCACTGAGCTTTAACTCACTGTTTTTATATATGTATTTATAGGTGAGTATTCTGGGAGTCAAGCCTAGGCGGAGTCTTGAACTGAGCCGCCGTTTTGGAAGCCTACCAAGTATTTTGGGTGTCTCCGAGTTGGGGTTAGGCCTGGAAGGCCGTTAGCAAGCATTGTTTTGTGTTTGATATTTCGTTATTCGTTATGTGTTATGTAATGTAAGTGGGTAAATTAACATTTTTGGCATGTAAATATTTGTTCATATATATGCACAGCTCTTTGGACTTATCGTATTTTGTCTTTGCTTCCGCTAGCCCTAATTATTTACGTTTTGTACAGAAAGGCCTGTGGCAATCTTGGATTATTGGCCGGTTACGATGCCAAACTTTTAGAGGCGGGTTTGGGTCGTGACATTAAACTTTTTATCTTTGTCCCAACTTTACTTTTAAACCTCCAACCACATCATCACCCAATTTTCCTTCAACTAATGAGCATGATCGACAGAGGAAATTCCTATTAACATCAACATCTCCTAGAAATTAGCCCATGATCTCCAATAAAGCTTGCAACTGCTCCACAATCTTAGCCCATGGCATGCTCTTGCTGTATTGCACATGTGACTACCATTTCCTTGCCACATAATCCTTTGATTAATACGCACCCCAACTTTTGTTGCCACATGTCACAATCTGATTTGTGCACCTATCGATAGACATTTTACAAAAACAGGTGAAAACATGCCCCCTAACTTTTTAAGAATGAGACTTACTCAAATTCTTGAAGAGTTATAAAATCAAAATTAAATCGACAGTTGCCCTTTCAACAAACAAACATATATAAAATATATGCCTATGGCCAAAATTCTAGTGATTAAACACCATATATACCAAAATAGTATCGTCGATAAATTGATGTCACTGTTATTAATGATTATGTGCCATTTAATTGGCAAAATTACAATAACACTCAATCCAAGTGAGGTATATTATTTCGACAAAGCAAATTGGCAATATTTCAAGTATGTGATCTTGATGTGGTTAATTAGAACCACCTTCCACCAACAGAACTATGCTCTTTGATCTTATATTATTCAAACAACGTTGGATCTTTAGCCAATTCACCAACATTAAGTTTTGGTGTGATCCAGGGTGTTGAATGCCATAATTCATAATTTTGCATGGCTCAAAATTTCTGAAAAATTCAACATTTTAAACAATGTCAAAAATACTAAATTCATCATGAATTGGTTGTTCATCACTTTTAGCTATGGTTGGCTTGAAATCAAACTTTTGAACCACATTATTTGCATCACTCTTTGGAGTAAGATTTGCAAAAAAGAGCTAATTTTTTTTTTTCACTCATTAATGGGTTAGAAATATTTTTTGAAAACCCAAAAAATATTTCTTTGTGAAATTGCCCCCTTACCACACAGTTTTTATTCTTATGGCCTGCTGTTTTTGCAACCATGACAATTGATAGAGTAATAGCACCAACATTTGAAGGTGTCTTGTGGACCTCCACTCTTGTTTGACACTGCCCTCTAGAAAAATCATCAATAACACTTCTTAACTCACCACCCAAGCCTTCTTCAATTGTGAAACCAAAATGCTAATAGGTAGTACAGAAGGGCTACTCATTTGGCTTTGATGGCTCGTCTTTTCCATTGTTCCAAATTAGGATGTTGTCCTACTAGGCGTGCCAAAAATTGTTAGTAAAAATTATGCTTATCCTCAATCGACAGGGATTAAACAACAATTTAAACCAAACAATTAAACAAAGATAACCGGACAACTGTGTAATTGATTCAAATGCCTCAAGGAAATGAGGACTTCTCTGGAACAATTAATCAATTACAAAGCAAACAAAAGGTAATTCCAAGATGAAACTACTAAAGTTCGCAAAAGTTTACAAGGATACGAATTATAGAAAAAACTACTCCTAAACTAAGAAAGCTACTCCTAGATTATGTTAAGTCTAAAACTAGTTCTTTGTGTTGTTGATGATCCTTCTCTCTGCAAACTTTCAGCTTTTATACTTTCACTTAAAACTTTAGCACATGATCCCACATTCCTTGAAATTTGCTGGCCAATCTTTCCCGAACTGCTGCAACTGCTTCTTCATCTTTCTCCAGCACTTCACACAGACTTGCCACATGTCCCCCATGATCTCTAGCACTACCTTCGACAAAGGAGACCATTTTACTAAAATCCATAACTACTTGCAACCTCTTTTGCTTTTTTAAATTTTTTATCTTTGTCCCAACTTTACTTTTAAACCTCCAGCCACATCATCACCCAATTTCCCTTCAACTAATGAGCATGATCGACAGAGGAAATTCCTATTAACATCAAAATCTCCTAGAAATTAGCCCATGATCTCCTATAAAGCTTGCAACTGCTCCACGATCTTAGCCCATGGCATGCTCTTGCTGTATTGCACATGTGACTACCATTTCCTTGCCACATAACCCTCTGATTAATACACACCCCAACTATGACTTTGTTGCCACATGTTACAATCTGATTTGTAAACCTATTGACAGACATTTTACAAAAACGGGTGCAAACAACACCATAAACCCCACAAATCGTATTGTGCCAACAAGCTTGCAAAAGCACAATCCCATAATATGGTCGAGAATTTGGTGAATAGAAGCTGGTTGAATGCAACATCTTTCCAAGCTGGGCAAATTGTTACCAAGGAAAAAACATAATTGAAAAAAGAGTACAAAATTCCGCCCCTTTAACCTAGTAAAAATAAAATAGGTTTCTAGAGGGAGTTCCAGGTTCAAGTTTATGGAGAAGCATCGAACACCCAGTTGTGCAGACCTAACGTACTGACCCGCTCACATCCCCACCCACCCCCCCGGCGCCTTAAAAAAAAAAAAAAAAAACTAGTAAAAATAAAATTCAAGTCCCAAACAAGTTATACATTTTGTTTAATTGTTTGATAGGACTCCTAAACAAGTTCTAACTTTTTCGGAGCAAAATATAGAACACAGATTTAGTAGGACCAGAATGGGGCAAAAATCACATATTGTGTATAAATCCCAGATAAAGTACTCTTTGGAACAAAACCCACAAGAAAAAAAGAAAAAAAAATTTGATCACAACATTAATTTTACAAGTTCATCACAAACCCACCATTTTAAACCACAATGCATCAATATTTATTTTCAGCATACACTTTAACCCATTTATTCATCAAATTGGAAAAAAATAACATCAAATAAAATCAAAAACAAAACAGACAACTACATTAACATCAAAACAAACTAATAACAATATCATATATAAACAATTGAATTTTTCTGTAAGGCATTGTCATCATCATAATTTGTACACCACAAAGGAGAAGTTCTCACCGGTATTGATGAATTACAACACACTTCCAATCTACCCTGAAACCTCTCCTCTCCAGTCTTTAGCATGGCTGGGAGCGATAAAAACACGCCCTTCTCGACGCAACGCCGGTGCCTAGGCTTAATCCTATTTTCCAAGCTAAACGAAAAGTAGTGTGGAAATTCCTTCAGTTCTTTCAATTCCCTCCCCATTTCCACCATAAAGTAATCGAATTTGGGCTCGAAATTGTGTTCGATGCTGTAACAAAACAGAGATGGAAATCTACGGAACATGGAGATTGTGTCTCGGTAATTGAATCCGATTTTTTGAAAGTAATCAATTCTGGGTATGAATTTTTGTTCGACGGAGGCGGAGAGGAGGGAGGTGTGTTTGTTGATTTCGGCTATGCCGATGCTCTGGAGGAAGTATAGGGTGGGGCGGAGGCGGGACTCGACGGAGCAGAGGAGGAGGCGGGGGCGGCGGTGGATGACGCGGCGGAGGTCGGAGCCCTCCACGGCGGCTTCGCGGAGGAGGAAGGTAAAGATGGGGACGAGGGTGGAGATTTTGGAGGTGAGGATTTCGGGGCACATGGCGCCGATGCGGCGGAGGTCGGAGGAGGTGAGGCCGGCGGCAGAGCGGAGGAAGTCGACGACGGATTTGATGTCGGCGGCGGCGGCGGAGACGATGGGAGGGTGGGTGGAGAGGAGGGAGAAGAGGTCGATCCCGATTGAATCGAGGTAGAGCATTTTTTCTTGGAATTCGGAGTGGGGGTTTGGGGGGGTTTCTGGGGTTTTGGGGGGTTTTGGAGGGAGGGAGATGGTGGTTTTGGTGGAGGAAAGGGTGGGAAAGTGGAGGTTTCTTGGGCGAGAAAGTAAGGAAAAGTTGGGGGGTTTGGTAGGAAAGTTGAGTTTGGGGGGGAGAGCATTGGTGGTGGTGTTGGGAGAGAGATGGAGGGTGTCTTGCATATTGGGGGGTAGGTTGTTGCTACATGTTTGGACGGAGAGAAGCTTTTCTCTCCGGGCAGCGAAAAAAAATTTATGAAGTGGAGTGGAGTGTCAATGGATAAGGCTGTGGAGATGATTCGAACGATAGTGCTATCGGAAATCCGAGGTTCGAGAAAAGAAAGGATAAAATGTGTATAAAGATGGGTTTTAAAATGTTGGGTTCTACAAACTCTTTAAATGGGCCTTGCTGTCAAATATGGTCTGCTTTTCATAGGCCCAACAAATTTCACTAATATTTTATATTTATTAAAAAAAATTAAAATTAAAAATAAAATACTGTTATAAAAATAATGAATTTTATAATGAAAAATGTCTTAGACCCCAGTGAGGTGACCCCACCACCCCCACTGATTTTTGATTGGCTGATTTTTTTTTTTTTTTTTTTTTTTGTGTGTTGTTGTTTGGGTCTTCCCCTCACTACCCCCCACGTGGGGTTGGGGGTGTTGGGGTCACCCCCCACTAAGGGTATAGAGCATGACTGTTTTATAATCTATAATCTATATAAAAAGAATGTAAGAATGGTGTAACACTTGGGCTTCTTAGTGCAAGTCTGTGGCTTCTTTGGTTTGCAAAGCAGATTTGGGCTGGCTACGTGGCATTCAGCTTAGCCACACACACGACAGTAGAAACAAACAAATTCCATCATTCTTCTTACAAATTCCGACTTCCTTCTTATTGTTGCTACAGATTTTCCAAAGGTTTCCTGTAGAGATTTTTTTCGCTGTTGTTTGCTTCATTTCCAATACCATTCCTCGTAGAAATTTCCCAAAACGGTGGTTTGTTGTTTGCCTATTTCCCAAAGCTCCTCCCTGCCAAATTTTGTTGCAGATTTTGGATTACCCACGTGGAATTCAAATTAGCCACGCTAACAATGAAGAAGAAAACAAATGTTACCCCTTCGAACAGTAGGGGATTTTGTTTTTCATGCTACCAACAAACATGGGGTTTCTCACAAGATATATATACTGTGGGGATATATTTTCTGAGTACCAACACGTGGCCAAGGTGACGCCGACGTGTTAGCCGAGGTGCCACGTGTCCTGGTCATGACGCCGAAGTTATCTCGGCAAGGCCGAGATTATCTCCGAAGATATCAGAATCCGAGATAAACGGATAAAGCACAAGAGTCCTAGAATGACGAGGGGACTCAGCCTGGATAAAGATAAAGCTCTTAAGGAGTTTATCTCTATCTATTGAAGAGTCCTGGATAAAGCATTGAGCTAAAACCCATTGAAGCTAGGCTTCTGTTGGGACAAGGATTGAGTTAACTATAAAAGAAAGGCACCCCCGATGGGTCTAAGGTACGCAATTTATATTCTGAACAGTGAGTTAAGTACTATTGATTATCTTTGAGAGATATACTGACTTGATCGTCAGAGTGCCCCCGGGTGGACGAACCATCGTCGGAATCTTCTCTTTCTGTTGCAGGTCAGCCAAGTGTCATCTATTCTGCTAGTACTCTCCAGCTAATTACTGAGTTGGTAGTGTGGTCAGAAAATCACTCACATAATTTGGCGTCGTCTGTGGGAAAGAAAGAAGAATAGAAGGCCAACGACGGACAGAATGAGAAGGTTGGGGATGACACCCCTAACGGGAGTGGGAGACCTGTTGACGTTGATGTCGAGAAGGACAATTGCAATGAAGACCAGAATTACGGAGTGAAAGACGTTCGCTAGGAAGGCGACATACCAAAGCAAACAGACCAAAGCGGGTACTATAACGAAGATAACCTCCAAGTATGAAAGGACAGATGCCTACGGAGGGACGAAGAGGTTAAAGAGATGGCGAACAACTTGGCGGACCTGCAATCGGTCGTCAACTTCATAATGCAGAACAACGTAATGCAGCCACCATTCCCACTGCAGGACACGCCGATTCCAGTGGCTAATGCCCAGAAGGGAGGACAGAAAACTATCCCTACAGCCCCCTAGCACCCCAGAAGCGAAAGACATTCTCACCAGCCTTCAAGGGAGGTCGGGCGTAGAGAGCCAGGAAGGGAAGAGTCTCGAAGGACACATTGTACCAAGGAGACAGACCCCAGAGAACATTAGCATGTTCAGAGGCAAGAGTTGTGCTTCGACGTGACCAACGAAGAAAGATCAAAAAGGGCTCACAACGAAGCTGAAAGCAGTGCACCTAAGAGACTGAAATCAGGAGATAGCCGAGCTCCTAGGCGGACCAAAGAGGACTTAAGAGATTACCTCAAGAGGAAGCAAGATCATGCCGAGGTAACTTCAACAGTTAAACCGAGAACACCATTCTCGGTAGAGTTGGACAAAAATTTGAGGCTCCAAAGAGATTCAGTATGCCGAGGTTCCAAATATACGACGGTAAGTTAGACCCCAACTTTCACGTCAAATTATACCTGAACTCAATGGCATTATATAGTGGGAATGAGCCATTGCTCTGCAAAGTGTTCCCCTCATCCTTTGGGGAGATTGCATCAGATTGGTTTCACAAACTGCCAAAGGGAAGTGTGAAGACCTGGGAACGCCTGGTCAAGATGTTTGTGGCCAGGTTCGTGACAAACAAGCTACAGCCATTGAGGGTGGACGCATTGATGGCTCTAAGAATCAGTAAGGATGAAGGCCTTAGGGCCTACGCAAAAAGGTACTATGAGGTGTTCAATCGAATACTCGAATGCAACCAAGATGTGGCGGTCGTGTCTTTTAAGAACAGCCTAAAAGACGACTGTCCACTATGGAAATCTTTGGCAAAGACATTGCCAAAAAGCATTGAGGAGCTCATGGCCAGAATTGAGAAATATGCCAGAGCCGAGGAAGATATATCAGGGGCTAAGGAGACAAAGCAAGAGAAGGAAAACGGCTCGCCGAAGCGAGACCGAGGTAATAACGGATCCAACAAGCAGGAGGTAGGACTAAGGGTTGCACAGGCAATTACAACTGTGTTCCGAATCCCAATTCACAAAGTCCTGGATAAAATCCGAACCTAACCCTATTTCAGAACACCAGCAAGGGTACCTGGAGAATTTATGGGAAGGAGCCTGGGTAAGCATTGTGCTTACCATAATGAAGATGGGCATCTGACTTAGGGTTGCAAAGCCCTAAAGTCACACTTGGAAGACCTGGTAAGGCAGGGCCATTTGAGAGACCTTGTAGATGAGGCCAGGACCAGAGAAGAGTAGGCAAGACTGCTTCAAGCACCAGCAGCTCCATCTCCCCCAGCACAGCAACCTCAGGTAGGAAGACCTCGGGTAATTAATGTCATTCACTCGAAAGTCAACGAAAACGAAATTCGGGGGGAGAGCCAAAAAGTAAAACACCTACAACATGTCTACCAAGTCGGGGAAAAGAGACATCAGGCAGAGGAGTGCCAGGGACTGGTAGTGTCCTTTACTGAAGCCGACCTTGAGATGGTACAACATCCGCACAACGATGCCTTGGTAGTATCCCTCCAGGTTGGGGAGTGCCAAGTGAAACGCATCTTAATTGACCAAGGCAGCTCTTGTGACATCATGTATGTTAGATGTTACAAGGAGCTGGGCCTTCACCCTGATGATATAGAGCAATCCAGCGGCCCGATGGTCGGGTTCAATGGAACGCCGACATGGCCACTGGGCTCAACAAGTTTGGAGGTGCAGGCTGGCACCAAGAAGATAAAGACAGAATTCACCGTGATCGACGCGCCCTTCCCTTACAATATTATCTTAGGAAGGCCATGGTTGCATGCAATGGGGGCTGTTCCCTCAACATTACATCAGCTACTGTGGTTCCCAACAGAGCATGGGATAGAAGAAGTCGAGGATCACCGCAGCAAAGAATATTCCATGGCAAAGAATGAAATCCACCGCAAAGATACGAGAACCAGAGAAGGCAGAGATCAAAGACGAGGACGTGGAGGTCCTAGAGGATGTCGGTAAAGAGCCAGCCGAGAAGAGTGAAGAAGCACTAAAAAAAATCCTCGTCCAGGAGGGGGATGAAGAACGTTTTTTTGTTCTCGGCTCGGGCTTAGCTGAAGAAGAGGAAAAAGAGTTGGAGGCGTTCTTAAGAGCAAATATTTAGGTGTTTGCTTGGACGCCTTACGAAATGCCTAGCATTGACCCCGAGGTCACTTGCCATAAACTAAACGTTGACAGGTCGGCCAAACCTGTAATTCAAGGAGTAAGAAGACCGACGTTGATGCACGTCGAAGCAGTGGAAGAGGAGTAGTAGACAGACTTCTAGAGGCCAGGGCCATTCGAGAGGTAAATTACCCGACATGGCTATCAAATACAGTGGTAGTGAAGAAAAAAGAATGGTAAATGGAGAGTCTGCGTGGACTTTACCAGCCTGAACAAGGCCTGTCCCAAAGACAGTTTTCCTTTACCCAAAATTGACCAACTGGTAGACGCCACTTCGGGGCATGGAATGATGAGCTTCCTAGATGCCTACAGGGGATACCATTAGATAGCCATGCATCTCCCAGATGAGGAGAAGACTGCGTTTATCACCCCAAAAGGGCTATATTGCTACAGAGTGATGCCTTTTGGGTTGAAAAACGCAGGAGCAACTTACCAAAGATTGGTAACCAAGATGTTCAAACACCTGATTGGCGGAACAGTGGAAGTTTACATCGATGACATGGTCGTGAAGACCAAGGAACCGAAAGGCCATTTGGCCGACCTGAAAGCAGTCTTTGACATCCTTAAAACATATCGGCTCCGACTCAATGCATGGAAGTGTGCATTTGGAGTTGGATCTGGTAAGTTTTTGGGATACTTAGTGACCAGAAGGGGAATTGAAGCTAGCCCAGATCAGATTAAGGCCATCCTTGAGTTGAAGAGCCCGACGTTAGCAAAACAGGTACAGATGCTAACTGGAAGGGCTACAGCCCTGAATAGGTTCATAAGCAGAAGCTCAAACAAATGCAAATCTTTCTTTAACTTAGTAAAGAAAGCCACAGACTTCTTATGGACCGAGAAGTGCGAAGCTGCCTTGGCCGACTTGAAGAAGTACTTAACCACGGCTCCAGTTCTCTCAAATCCAGAACTTGGAGAGGAGTTGTTTTGTACTTAGCAGTTTCAGAACACACAGTAAGCGTAATGGTAATCCGAGAAGAAAAAGAGGAACAAAGGGTTGTTTACTATGTAAGCAAAACCCTGGCCGATGTAGAAATGAAGTATCTACCCTTAGAGAAATTGGCACTGGCTTTAGTAATGGCTTCAAAGAAGTTGAACCATTATTTCCAGGCCCATAAAATTGTGGTGCTAACTGAACACCCCTTGAAGTCCTTGCTGCAACAAGGAGACCTGACAGGAAGAATAGCCAGATGGGCAGTCGCCTTGGGCCAGTATGACCTGGAGTACAGACCCAGAATAGCAATCAAAGGCCAAGTTTTGGCCGACTTCGTGGCGGAGTTCACGCCCGAATCCATCAAACATCGGGCTCCGTTGAGCCAAGGTGAATGATCTCCAAACAAGCAAAGAGGAGCCCAGCCAAAGGCGAAAGAACAAAGGAAAGAGGAAAAACTCAGACCTGCGGATTTACATCCGACTCTTTCGATCGCTTGTTGATGGAATTTCAAACCGACAAAAGGCGGCGAGTAGTAATCGGTATCTCCGGATGAGCGTATACTAGAACAATCAATTCGCTTTGGGGTTTAAGGCCTCAAACAACGGGCGTAGTATGAAGCACTCATTGCAGACTAAACCGGCAAGCAGAAGACAAACAGATGAGGTAATAGTCTTTTGCGACTCACAACTTATAGTTAACCAGACAACGGCCGAGTTTGCAGCCTGAGATGAAAGGATGTCGGCCTACGCAAAGAAGGTCATCAGGTTGCCAGCCTTATTTCAGAACTACCGACTACTTCAGGTTAGCCGAGATGATAACAGTCACGCCGATGTATTGGCCAACCTAGCTAGTGCAGTACAACCTGGAAAAGCAAGGACAATAATGGTTGACTATTTGACGGGCCCGAGCATCGAACCACTGACCATAAAACGTGAAGCAATATGTGTGGACATGGGACCAAGCTGGATGGATGCAATAGCAGCATTCCTAAAAGAAGGAAAATTGCCAGATGATCACAAAGAGGCACACAAGATCAGATTGAAGTCGGCAAGATTTAGTCTGACAGCTGAGGGACATCTCTATAAAAGATCCTTCACTAGACCCCTTTTGAGGTGTGTACATCCTTTACAAGTTGAAGATTTTTTATATAAAATTCATGAAGGAATTTGTGGAAGCCACGCTGGAGGCAGATCACTTACCCATAGGGCCATAACCCAGGGGTATTGGTGGCCTTACATGCAAAAAGATGCAGAGGCCTATGTGAAGAAGTGTGAAAAATGCCAAAGGTTTGCACCCCTGATACACCAACCAGCAGCAGACCTGAACCCAGTATCCAGTCCTTGGCCGTTTGCCCAGTGGGGCATGGATCTTGTTGGACAACTCCCCAAAGCAACTGGACAAAGAAAGTATCTACTGGTGGCAATAGATTACTTCACCAAGTGGATATAAGCTGAACCCCTTGCCAAGATTCGAGATGTGGATGTGAAGAGCTTCATATGGAAGAACATCATCACTCGTTTTGGGATTCCAAGAGCAATAGTTGTAGACAATGGAACACAATTTAACAGTAAGCTAATCAAGAGCTTCTGTGCAAAGTTCAAAATCAAGAACTACTTCTCAACCCCAAGCTTTCCCCAAAGCAATGGACAAGCAGAAGCATCCAACAAAGTTATCTTGGATGGGATAAAGAAGAGGCTACAGGCAGTAAAGGAAAGTGGGTGGATGAGTTGCCCAGTGTACTCTGGGCATATCGGACTACACCGAGAAGATCAACAGGGGAATCCCCCTTTGCCATGTCTTATGGCACAGAAGCCGTCATTCCACTGGAGGTCGGCATCCCAGGGATCAGAACCCAGGGAGTAGAAAACGGGACTAACGATATACTCTTAGCCCGATATTTGGATCTTCTAGAAGAAAGAAGAGAGAAAGCTGCAATTCAGCTCACAGCATACCAGCAGCAGCTCGCCAGAGCTTATAACAAGAAGGTCAACCCAAGGGCGTTTCAAATCGGTGACCTCGTCTTGAGAAAAGTCGTCGGCAACAAAAAAGATCCTAGAGAGGGGAAGCTTGGCCCAAATTGGGAAGGACCCTACAGAATCATCTCGGTACTGGGCAATGGGGCATATCGGCTTGAAGATAATGAGGGCAAAGAGTTGCCAAGGCCTTGGAACACTTGCAATTTGAAATTTTTCTATCATTAGAATTTTTTTGTTCTTTTGCCATTTGCCGAAGTAAATAAATAAAGTTTTAGCTTGTTTATATATTTATACACTTGTGACTGATAAAGATACATAACGTTATTTCTGGAATACATGTATAATGAGAACCCAAGTGGAACTTAGGTTCACATTAGGGGGCAGAGAGAAGAAAAATGGTTTTAACACTTGTTGAAACTTGAGAAAAGTGTACAAGTTGAAGTTAAACCGAGATCATGTTTAATACTTGTTGAAACCTGAGAAAAGTTTACAAGTTGAAGTTAAACCGAGATCATGTTTAACACTTGTTGAAACCTGAGAAAAGTTTACAAGTTGAAGTTAAACCGATATCATGTTTAACACTTGTTGAAACTTGAGAAAAGTTTACAAGTTGAAGTTAAACCGAGATCATGTTTAACACTTGTTGAAACCTGAGAAAAGTTTACAAGTTAAAGTTAAACCGAGATCATGTTTAACACTTGTTGAAACTTGAGAAAAGTTTACAAGTTGAAGTTAAACCGAGATCATGTTTAACACTTGTTGAAACCTGAGAAAAGTTTACAAGTTGAAGTTAAACCGAAATCATGTTTAACACTTGTTGAAACTTGAGAAAAGTTTACAAATTGAAGTTAAACCGAGATCATGTTTAACACTTGTTGAAACTTGAGAAAAGTTTACAAGTTGAAGTTAGACAAAGGTTAAACACTTGTTAAAATTTTATGAAAAAATTTACAAGCTGAAACCAAGGTTATGCTAAGAAAGGTACTTGGGTACTTGCCGAGGTAAATCATCAGTTTGTATAACCGAGGTATGTCACCCCGAGAAGGTTGCACAAAGATTGAAGTGTATATTAAAGATATGCAAAATATTCTACGTATGGAATCATACAAGAGTAGTAAAGAGAAGGCAAACATACAAACGTTCAAAACAAAGAAGTTGTATTTATAAGAAGGCACCTCGGCAATATGAAGAGCTTACACTGTTTCAAAAGAAAAACAAAAATACAGAGCACAAAAGAAAGAGAAAAACATGAAATTAAGACTCCTCAGCAACAGCAGATAGTTGGGTTTGAAGTTCAGACTACTGCTGGGAAGATATCTCGGCAGCCTTCTTGGCCGCAAGCTCAGCATCGATTTCTTGAAGGGTTACATCAAGGCTCTTGTCGGCGAGAGGCACGTCGGATGATGCTTTCTCAGGAGTAGCATCTTTGGGAACCTCCTCACCCTCATCATCTTGAGTCAAGTCCAGGACTTGTTCATTCTGAGGAGGGGACTTGGCCCTAGCAGCTTCGTTGGACTTCTTTACCAGAGCCTCATTCTCAGACTCAGAATCGTTATCGGATTAGCTTGGAGTTAGAGGGAATGGAAGAGGAAGGACGTCGGCGTTCCTAAGGGGGGAGTCCTCGGGGACCTCAAGCTTTTTAAGCAAAGTCATCCAACCAAGGGCGAAACCCTTGTTGCATGCCTGCTTCACTTGCTTTTCATAGTCAGCCGTGACATCGGCCACCTCCTCACTGTAGCCCTTCTCGTCGGCTGCTTTGAGCTCGACGTCCTTCATGGCTAAGGCTTCTTGTAGTTCTTTTTGGGCCTGGGCCATCTTTTCCTTAGCCTCTCTCTTTTTTGCCTCAAAAACCTTCTTGATGGCCTTAGCGGATTCCGCCTTTTCTTTGGTGTCATTTTGAGCTTTGATAGCAGCCTTAGCTTGATCCTCTAAGGTCTTCATCTTTGATTGCAAGTTTTTATTTGTCTTTTGCAGACTAACAGCCTCCCTCTTCTTGTCGGCCAGCTCCTTCCGATTCTCAAAGGCTTGCACTGAGAAAGAATAAGCATGCTGAATAGCCTGAAAGTGAACAGAAGTTATTAGAAAATATTATAAGTATGAAATGAAGAGAAAGGAAGAAAAATTACCAAATAAAGAGACTTACCTGAATAGAGTGCTGAAGCATCAGAGCATAGTTCTCATATTCGCTCATCTCGGCGTTTTCGAGATCATGAAAGGAGCAGCTAAGATTAAGGGCGACGACAACATTAATGTTGTCGGCACTATCGCTAGCCTTAACTGGCTTATCCTCCAGTGTGATTTGGGGGGCCCAGGGGGAATCATGCTTTAGAGACCCCGAGGTGGTTGTAGTGGATGACCTCGGCCTCTTTGATCGTTTAGACTCGGATGGTTGGACCTTGGCAGGCCTCTTCTCGGCGGCAGAATGGGACTTATCGCTCTCAACCAATTTGGAGATTGGCAAGGTGTCCTCAGTGTCAACCTGAGTCACCGTTGCCTTTGGCTGAGCCTTCTTGATCCTTTTTGTCTTCGGCTTTGGCTGGGTTGGTGCTGGTTGAGCATCAACTGAATCAAGAATACTGGCCAAAAGATCCTTAACGACTGCTTTTTGGCGGCCCATTTCAGCAGTAAAAACTGTTCGGTATCGTCGACGGCGCTGGGATATTAGGATCATATATGGAGCCGAGGTAGATGGCTGCTCAGCTGGATCAGAGGTCGATCCTTGATCTGGCCGAGATGAGGAGGCAGCTTAAGGAGTTGTGGCAGAAGGAGGTGACTGGCTTTTCTTCTTCTTCTTTGGGACGCTGGGTAACGCCGATTTGTAGGTTGCGATGAAATTGAGTGCTAGAGGGGCTCTCCGTTTGTGGACTGGTAGATCCAAAAGTTTCCTTAAGTCTTTGTTGGGAAAGAAAGACTGACGGAAGCCCTTTGGTGGCTGAGGAAGAGCTGCAAGAAAAACAGACATTAGAAACAAACAAAGTATTGAAGACTTTAAAAACAAGTTAGTATGAACACAGGGCTCTTACCATTGCCCTCTACAAAAACTGATCGAGGAAGAGGGTAGAGATGGAGGTCCTTGTCTGGAGCGAACTCCCAGTTCCCCGAGGTAATGAAATAGTCATCCCCAGCTCCCTTGTTGGAGTCAAGGAGGTCGGCAACAATTTTGTACTCTGTGAACCTCGGTTTAAGGTAGTAAATGTAGCCCGTATCTTTTTTGAGGCCACACATGGTGTAGCAGTATTGGATATCGGCTAAGGTAATCCTAGCGTTTTCTTGTCTGGCTAAGGCTATGATACCATTGATGACTCGATAGGAATTGATGGCGAGTTGCATTGGGTTCAACTTATAATAGTGAAGTATCTCACGAAAAAAGGTGTTGAGTGGGAGCCGAAGTCCGCACTCAATGAAGGTTATCACAGAGAAGGGCATAGAATCAGTTGTAGGCATGATGGAGTCATTATCCCCAGCCAACCTTAGATGGATGTCGGCCGGGATGTCAAACTCTCACCTAAAGTGCTCTAACTTGGATGGGGTGTCTACCCTATGCTTCCACATACCCATGATATCGGCTTAACTGAAGGGGTTGGATTTTTAGAAGGGTGTGTTTCTAAAGGGTTTTATGGACCTCGGCTAAAGCTTAAAAATACACAGAATCTGTGGGGAATCGTTTCAATTTTCCCTAACAATTGTTTTGAGTTCTACAAACAAATCCCAAACCTAGATCTATGGAAACGAAGATTGAAGACACGAATTTGGAAAACAGAAAAGCAAGAATGCGCTTCAGAATCAAGAACAAAGATGGACTATCAAGAACATTGTAAAGTACAAAGGGTATAAGGTCAAGAACAGTGGCAAAAGTGCAGAAAAGTTGTGAGCAGTGTGTATATTCAAGACATGGGCAAAGAGCAAAGTCGTGAAATAAACACACTCAGATACATGACTCATAAATCAAATACTTGAGTAAAACAGCAATGGCGATTAATAATGAAGCAAAACTTCTTGGAGAGCAACAAGAAATAAAACCAGAAGGAACAGTGGCTTATCGGAAAGAGGGAAGTCGGAATGGGGATTGCCGAAGTTTGATGATGGTTGCAAAGGCGGAAGATCGGTGAAAATCACGCCGGAAGGGGTAAACGGAGCGAGTTGCAGAGATATGGAAGTTTGAACAATGGAGGATTTGAGAAAGCTAGAGAGAGAGAGAGCTTCAGAAACGATGTAAAGTGAAGAGACGGAAGAAGAAAGAGGCTTTTGTTAAAATTTCAAACGGCGGCAAAAAGAAAGCAATTAATGCGCCTAAAATGATGTATGCGTCAGACGGCGCACGCAGGCGCAAGATGACTTACAAGCATGTACGGAGTACGATCCAATAAAGGGAAAATGCATGGTTAAGACGGTTGATGTATTATGCTTGACAACTCATACGCATGAGGGAGCTCTTGAAATTTTTGATATTTAAAGAGACATGTCGGTTGGGAATCTCTAAGCCGATGTACTGGTAGGAAGTACCGATATAGGTCCCATCACCTCAAAATGCCGAGGTAATACAACCTAGGGGGCAGTTGTGGGGATATATTTTCTGAGTACTAATACATGGCCAAGGTGACGCCGACGTGTCAGCCGAGGTGCCACGTGTCCTGGTCATGATGCCGAAGTTATCTCGGCAAGGCCGAGGTTATCTCCGAAGATATCAGAATCCGAGATAAGCGGATAAGGCACAAGAGTCCTAGAATGATGAGGGGACTCAACCTGGATAAAGATAAAGCTCTTAGGGAGTTTATCTCTATCTATTGAAGAGTCCTGGATAAAGCATTGAGCTAAAGCCCATTGAAGCTAGGCTTCTGTTGGGACAAGGATTGAGTTAACTATAAAAGAAAGGCACCCCCGATGGGTCTAAGGTACGCAATTTATATTCTGAACGAACTTGAGAGATATACTAACTTGATCGTCGGAGTGCCTCCGGGTGGACGAACTACCGCCGGAATCTTCTCTTTCTGTTGCAGGTCAGCCAGGTGTCATCTATTCTGCCAGTACTCTCCAGCTGATTATTGAGTTGGCAGTGTAGTCAGAAAATCACTCACATATACACATATCTTGTGGATGGAGTTGCTGTATCCTATTCTTCCTATCACTATCGGTGTTGTTGTTGCCGTGACGATGTCAAAATTAGGCATCCAAAGCTTTGCTCCTACCTTTGCAAATCTTGGTAATTACATCTGTAATTTAATGCCTACTATTTACAAGTGTGTTGCATAATATTTACCCACACTGTTTTCACCCCTACCCACATGTTAAACAAATGCACACCATGTGTTTGTCAATATGTCTCAATAAACAAAGAGTTTACTAGGCTCAATTTTCTAAAATAGAATACATATTTTCGAACAAAAAGAAGGCTGAAGAAAAATAAAACCCATCCAATTTTCTAAGTTTAAAATCCAAATCCAAGCAATAGAAATGTATGATATATTACTTGAAAATATAAAACAAATAAATAAAGAAAATGAAAATCCAAAAACCCCAAGTCATTGAAGCTTCCAAAACCAAAAACATATAAAGCTTCTAAAAGGAAATTTTCTGTCCTAGAGCAACAATCATGAAGCTAAGGAATTCCTCCTCATCTTGTGCTATAACAAGCCAAGTTACTGTGTAAATGAAAACCAGTGCCCAAAAATGAAACGTTCCTACCTTCAGTCAGAGATTTATAACAAAAACATCCAAGAAAAAACTAAAACATTTGTTACATGTATGCGGGGGACATACTATTGGGATCCAAGAAATTTTCCACATTGAACAAACAAATTAGTTCCAAATAACAAGTCATCTATGTTAATTACCTATGTCCCAAATCATAAGTTTCAATCTTTTCCCACCAACTTTTAGTAGCTTGATCTTGAAATCCACACATGGAAATGATCATAGCAAGGACTTTAAGCTCAATATTCAATGAATTCAAATAAAAAATGAGTAAAGCCCATCAAAATAAAAATAAAGCGTACATTAATCTTCTAGTTCATATCATTTCCATTCTTCACAGGAAAATACATTAGCTAAACAAGCAAAAAGAAACTACATTTCTAAGCCAAATCGCTGCGTGGAAGTTCAAAAAAGCGCAAGTAAATAAAAAATTGTGAGACATACATGAACAATAATATTCATTCCATCTACCCCCCTAATCACCCATTCAAATATTCTAAAAGGTTGAGTTAAGTGTATATGTATCATTTTCAGCCAAAAAAAAAAACTAATCTCTAAAAGAGTTTTCCTTCTGGTATTTCAATTGAAATAATTCCCAAATGGACAATTCAAAGAGCACAAGTTTGGAATCATAAAGAAGGCAACCCACTCAAAAAAATAGCAATCAAATTTGATTCCCCTGTTTTATGGTAGTTCAATTCACCTTAAAACTACCAACATAGAAATTAAATTATTTTGAAACCCAACTGATCAAGAAGATGCAATTAAAAACCCTATACAAATTCCCAAAGAAATCATAAATTCATATTCACTTTGTAAAACTCACATCGTCTCATCAGCCATGAAGTTTTTTAGCTATATAAAAACCAGAAGCATAACTCAATTAAGCATTATTATTTAAGCAACTTTGAACTATTTATGAGCCAAAGATATTAAAAGAAAGACGATAAAGGAAAGGAACACGAAAACTCACTACAATAAAAGCCTGAAAAACATGAAGAAGATTAGTAATTTATAAAGAAAACAAGAAAAATAACCCAAAACCAAATCTGATTGGAAGTAACAAGTTCCAAGAGCAAATGTTGATGCCCCTGGCTCATTCATTTCTTTAGTTGTAGCTTTCTCCGGCTGCAAATTAACACATTGTACAACACACATGTCAACCACATATATTGCACTAAAAAATCAAACAAACCCATGCATGAAACTCCATTGCTATGCAATTCTCTCTAAAAATTTGGGGCTAAAAAAGGTTTCCCACGTAGAAATTGAGAAAACGTTAGTTAAAATTCAAAGCACAATTGTTTAAATCATGAAACTATGTAATTGCTGAGTGGGTGTTGTAGATTGAATCATAGAATCAAATTAAGGATCATAAAATAAATATGCTCCTTGTCTTCAATGGGGTGTAAGTTTTCTTTGAGTAAATGGATTAGATTTGTTTTGATTCTAATAGCAATTTTTGGAACTACATTAAGTTTTCATCTGAGAGAATGATCTTCATTTGGCTTGAAAAATAGTATTACTAATTCTATCAATAATATTTGTAGATCCCCTTGACAGCAAATAAAGCTAGCACATACATACACAAATTAAGAAAAACGGCAGGTTAGGCTAATAGGCTGAATCCATTGTATTCAATTTATGTGAATAGAAAATGTATTAAGACATGCTCAATAGGTTCATTGAATTGACTTTAAAACACATTCAAGCTAAAGAAATGCCAATCATCCACTACCCAATAACACACACATATTTACAAACAACCTGAACCCCAAAACCAAAACCCACTTGTATGTCTATCTTGAGATTTAAAAATAAAAACAAAAAACAAAGAGTTATTTGCATGAACATACCTTTAGGAGCCATTGTCATGCTTAATTTAATACACAATACCAATGAAATCTGCAGAATATGCTGAAGCATCAACTTTATGTCGTGGATTAAAATTGTAGCAGAAAATAAATGGCTAAAGATATGGGCAGAAGGTGATGCAAAATTGTTAATCGAAACAATTCTACACAATACACAAAGAGATTATTGCAACATTGTATGGAAACTCATAGGCAACATCCAAAGAAGAAGACAAAATTTCAAAGATTGTAAAATCACCTTCATTCGTAGAGAAGGCGACTCTGCAGCAGATGCATCATGCAACCACATCAAAGGAAAATATGGGACCTTCAAATACGATGACAAGACTTTACCACGCAAAATTTAGAATATTGTACATCAAGAAATACAAGGATGTATCTATACACTTTGTACATAATCACACTAACACAGAGTACTTCTTCTTCTTCTTATCTTTTGTAAATAAATCTCAACCGTACATATGTGACGCCCCAAATTTTTGGAACATCAAGAGAAATTAAATAAACAAAATGACTTAATAAACCAAAAAGTTGACATCTTAATAGGGCAATCCAACTCTCGTACATAACCAAATGTTCAAATAACAATAGATAAAAACTTAAAATTATCCAAATACAACATCAAATGAAATTATAAAGTCCTTAATAGCTATTATATAAAATAATATAATTTATTCGGCTCTAATCAGGGTTTCAAGTCAGCCAAGGCTCTACGTTAGCATCAACTCCATTTCAACTTCAATTATTTCCTCGCCAAAACCTGACATAAAATCCCAAGGCAACAAAAATATATGCCATGAGTTTTGCAACACAGTAAGAAAACATAACCAACCTATCATTCTTTTTAAGAGAAAATAATCAAATCATGACAATTAAAATAATAGTAAATTCAATAGCATGATAAATGTACCAACCATTATAATAATTTCGACAATTTTAGTAGTTTGGGTGACACTCAAAATCTCACTAAAGAGATTTACTTTCAAACGGTTCATCGTAACTCCGTTTTATCTTATTTTTCTATCATTAGATTTACCTCACGGCCTAATTTTTGGTTCACTACTCACACGCCTCGTTCCGTCTCTTTTTGCATGCCATTGGATCTCTAAAATTTGACGAAAAATTAGATTTTTTTCCTACGATCTCGAACATTTCTTCGAACCATCTTTGGGACTCTATAACTTTCTTAATTCTTAACGATTTTACTTCATTCTTTCGCCAATCTCTTCAACTTACTCCGTACTTTATCTTACATTACCTATTTTTCTCACTTCTTCCCGGAATGGATGGTTTTGGCATGCCGAAAGTAAGCCGAAAACCAACTTTTAAAATTCAAAATAAACTTCTCTGAGTTTGTTTCTTTCTCCTCCATCTTTATTATTCTTATTCTCTTTCTTCACCTACAACACGTTGTGCATGGTGGTTCTAGATGATAATGGAATTAGGTGATGGTGGTGGTGGCGGTCCGACGGTGTGCCGGTGGTGGAGAAGTTCGCAGGTTGGTGATAGTGTGGGTTAAGGCTGTGGCTATGGGGTGTTCGGGAGGAGGAGGAAGAATAGAGATAAAGAAGAAGAAAGAGAGTTTTGAGAATGAGAAGTGGAGAGAAAGAGAGGGAACCAAGAAAGAGAGAGATATGAAAACTCAGCATGTAATCTATGCATATAGATATATATATATATATGCATGTTACTCCTTTGATTAGAGATGTAAAAGAAAATCTGAGACCAAAGAAGTTAAGTGAGGAGAGAAGGAACAAAGGCATTCTGTGAGCACGGTTAGAAGAAGAGTAAGAGGTTAAGGAAGCTAAAATTTTTTACCATTTCATCATCCTATTGTTAAGTAAGAAAACCCTTTCAACCCTCTCATTTTTTTTAATTGTTGAAATTTTCAGATTATATTCATATGATAAAATGACTAATTTATAGATAGAAATTTTTATATATATGTATGTAAATTTTGTGATGTTTATATCAAATATTTGAAGATATTGATAGTCTTAAAGTAACGGTATTATTGTGGAAATAGGCTCGCATGTGTAGTTTATACCATTAAAAAGAGAATTGAATGTTTTATTTGGCCCTTGAATATATCAAAAAATTTGTATGAATTTTTAGACAATTTTATACTCAAAATTTGAAGATGATTTCTTCTACAAAGATGTTTATAATGATGTCTACTTCATCTATGAAGTTTTTTAACAATTATTGAATTTTTTACGAATTTATACAGATTTTTAACCAAATCTGGAGCTATAGGCAGGTTTTACTATGTGTTTGAAAAATCATTAAAAATTTTATATTAAACCAAATCTGGTAATTTCTAAACAAAAAATGAAATTTGAGAAGTCTAGTTTCATAATAAATTTTTAGATTATGGAATTTATTTATAAATTTAAGTATGGAATTAATTTAAGAAAATGTGATGAATCTGTGTCATAAACTTTCTTGGAATTTTTAAGAATTATTTATAATTTATTTTTGGAAAATTCTTTCTGAAAAATGACCATAACATATTTATTGAGTATTCTGTAGATTTTTATGAATTTTAGAGTTGTATAAGTAATTTATTTATAATTTTAACTACGAGATATGCATTCTGAAAATTCTGGCAGATTAAAGAGGAATAAAAAATTATCTCTTCAATTGTTTATTTGGACTAAAAATTTAATATTATGCTAGTCTAATCTTGTAGATTTAAAATCCATGCATGTGTGTAATTATGATTTATTTCTTTTTTTTTTTTGGTATCTAAATTATTATTTCATATCATGGTTTAAATAAATTGTTTATTTAAATTTTGTACAATTATTTATTATTGTGTGACATGTGTAATATTTTATGTTGGGAATTTTAATGAGTTAGTATAATATTATTTGTAATAAAAAATTAAAATTATTTGTGATTAATATCAAAACTAATTGAAATAATTAATGGCATATACAAAGTCAACAATTGACGGTTAATACCAGTTGTTCAGGGTGAGTCCTGGTTTTGAAGAGTGTATGAAATTAAGGGTTAATGGTTAATACCGGTTGTTCAGGGTGAGCCCTGGTTTTGAGAATTTTCACGTAAATTGTATCGCGAAACCCTAAGATGGCACGGGACTTATTTGAACCCTTTTCGGTATTCAGTTTTGGAATAAGGGTAGATGTGCAGGTGGCACACCAGGAGGTTATGTACCCCCTGGCAAACCATTTCCTTGGGGCAGACCACGGATGCCACTACTTGGGTATATAACTCCGGACGTAGGCATCCCTGGTAGTTACAGTTGGTAACACTTGAATATTTAACCAATGGGGGATTTCAAATTAACCGTTGCCATGCTTCGTGGTTAGTAAGAAAATCTTTTTGGTGAGATTTTGAGTATCACCCAAACTATTAAAATTGTCAAAATTATTATAATGGTTGGTACATTTATCATGCTATTGAATTTTACTATTATTTTAATTGTCATGATTTGATTATTTTCTCTTAAAAAGAATGGTAGGCTGGTTATGTTTTCTTACTGTGTTGCATAACTCATGGCATATATTTTTGTTGCCCTGACATTTTATGCCAGGTTTTGGCGAGGAAATAATTGAAGCTGAAATGGAGTTGACGCTAACGTAGAGCCTTGGTTGACTTGAAACCCCGATTAGAGCCAAATAAATTATATTATTTTATATAATAGCTATTAAGGACTTTATAATTTCATTTGATGTTGTATTTGGATAATTTTAAGTTTTTGTCTATTGTTATTTGAACATTTGGTTATGTACGAGAGTTGAATTGCCCTATTAAGATGTCAACTTTTTGATTTATTAAGTCATTTTGTTTATTTAATTTCCCTTAATATTCCAAAAATTTGGGGCTTCACAACATATCTACTATAATGTATAATGTTATGAAAACAAGCTACTGTATGGAGTGACATAATGAACATATTTTTTTGGTTAAATTTATGTTATAAGATGTATACCGTATGCATATTATTATCAAACCATCAACATTAATATGTTTGTATGTAACGTTTGGACAAGATCACATTGAATACTTATTATCAATAACAGTGTTATAACTATACAATTTCTTCCCAAAATACATATAAGGAGAGTTTGAATGAATTTTTGAATGTAGATTTTTAAATTGTACTTGCTATGTTATTCAGAGAAATTATGTAGATGAATTATTTTTCTGTTAGTAAATAAATATAGTGCTCTTCTCTATAGTTTTGTCAACTTGGTTATCAAAAATATTTTTTTTTTCCCTGCAAATGTGAAGATATATTTACATTTGATATGACACATAGCTATGTTCATATTTCTATTAATTTGAGAAGAAATTTTCAAAGAGAAAAACAAAAGATAGACAAATTAAGTATAAAATATAATTACATTTTACTTCTCAAATTCATGAATCAAACATAATTTTAAAAATATTTATATTAAAACTATAGCACAACACGTAGGGAGCCAACTAGTATATATAAATAAAAAAAATTATCAAGTTACCACAGGATTCATGTACCAAAGCATCTCTATTCTTTTATTATTACTTTTTGTTAAATTTAAATTTGTAGAAAAATTGATTAAAACTATACTCTAACCATTTCATCAAATTTAGATAGAGACAATTTTTTATCAAATCAATAAAAAGTAAAGGGGAAATTACGGTGAGATTTTCAAAAAATAATTGTTGATAGAAAAAATTTATAATTTTAATTATTAATATTTATAAAGTTTGTCACTGATTTATAATTATTTTTTCAAATTGTCACTAATTTGATATTTCATCTAAATTAAATCTTTTTATTATTTTTTTAACAGTTATATTTTTACTTAAATTTAATAAATGAAAAATAAATAAATTGATTAGTTTTATTTATAAAAAAAGGACAAATTACATTGACACCCCTTACGGTTTCTGTTTAATACAAAGCCTCCCTCACATTTGAAAAATTACACTTATCTCCTGTCAGATTAAAATGACATATTTGTCTCTTAATCTTTATACATATAAAATAATAAAATAATATAGATATTTTGTTCATGTCATTTCAAGAGAAATAACAATCATCTTTGATGGGTTATTTTACACACAAAAAATAAACACTAAATTATACCAAATTCCTTAGAATAACGGTAAGTCCATATATCGATCCACAGGGACAAACAGGAAATTAAACTAATTTAATTGTTAATTTTCTAAATTAATTTTGATAAACAAGATTGTCATGACCTAAACCCGCCCCTATAGGTTTAGTATCGTAACCGGCCAATAATTCTAGGATTACCGAAGGCCTCTGAGACAAATTAACATAATATTAGGGGTTAGCGGAAGCAAATAACAAATATACAATGTCCATTGAGTTGTGCAAACTTATATGAGATAGAAAATTTTAAACTTTATATACATACATTATCACATCATTCCTACATCATCCTATATATACAGATGAGACAAAATGGGACTTAGCCCTATTTACAAAATAAACAAAGATTTGTTTAACCAAACAAAAAAATGAAACTTAAACTTTCGTCACATAGCTATAACCACTTGACAAATCCAGAACCTCCACGAGAGGTATATAGGTTGGCTGACAAAAAAAGAGTCCAAGAAGACACCTCTAAGCCTGGTCACGCACTTAATCACCAATATACATAAATAATACAGTAAGCTGGAACCTAGTGAATAATAACAGAGTAAAGTGTTTTAATGAATGGTGTTCATCATAGAGTCAGAAATCAGAGTTTATATCATAAACAGATTCTTATCAGCAACCGAGTCTTATGCATATTCAGATTTCAAATCCAAAACCAGATTCATATACACGTTCATATTCATACTCATATTCAGATTTTGCATAAGATCATACGTGGTACATCCATTAGCGCTAACAAAACAGACACAGAACGAATGATGGTTATAAGTAACCAGTTCCACAAAGGAACCTCACGGTATTGTTACCCCCGGGTGAGGGTCATGAGACCACGGTATTATTAACCTCGGACAAGGGCCATGAGACGACGGTATTATTAGTCCCAGGCAAGGGCCTTGTGCTCATAGACCAGACCACGATATTGTTACCCCCGGGCAAAGGCCATGTGTTAAGGATGCCACGAATACTTTTCAATATATTGACAATCATTTATTGATACAGAACATAGCATTTTAGAAAAAAAGATCATTTCTTGTCATATCATATAAGAAAAATACTTAAATGTGAACATAGCTTTACAAAGTTGTTACTCACAGATAGCTGCAGAAGCAGATCAGGCAGACAATAGCGTGTGACCTACACAAACATACTACGTATACACATTGAAACACAATATTACTTCTTTGATCAAACTTGACTTTTCTTGTCTTCTGTCTAAATAATCTGAAGGTCTACTATGCTTATTCTTTTTTTAGTCAAATGAATCGGGTTTTCATTTCACATATTCTTTCATTACTAAATCATTCTTTTCTGAATAAACCAATAATCAATTACTACTAAGTTAATGACTTATTTTTTAATCAACTAATTTATGTTGATTATTAGCTTATTAATCTTCATTGAGTCATAAATCATGTCTAGAATGCTTTGAGAGGAGATGAGATGAAAATATAAACAAAGTGTGATTTTTCAAAACATGCTGAAAATAGTTTGGCTGCTTGAGCCACCATTTGATCGCTCGAGCGGACTGTACTGTTTGTAAAAATACTAAAGCTTAAAATGTTCGCTCGAGCCACCAGGCTCGAGCGGTCTGCAAATTTTCTGAGTTCTAAAATTGAAGATTTAGCTTCGAAATTTCATTTCAAAACTTAGATTTATGCATATTTAAACATGTAATGTCATTAATAAATATGAACACATAACTAATTTCCAAATCTTAATGCAAAACCCTCCTTAATTTGTCAAGATTAAAGCTATAACTTCATGAATATAATGATTCAAAACTTTTCTTCCTTTTTCTTACAAAATATGAAATTAAAGTTATAAGGCTCTTAGAAAATATCTACATATATGAAATTCAAATTAAGATCAAATTAATTCTTGATTGTCAAATTCAAATTATAATTTATTTTTTAATTTGTCCAATTTTAGATTTAATTCATTTCTTCATATCAAACCCAATGTCAAACTCATAAATTGTAACACATAAATTAAGCTTTTAAAACCCAATTTCATGTTCAAAATTCAAGCAAAATTTCATCAAAACATGAAAATAATTATGAGCCATGATCAATCTTCAAAAAAACAATTAATTTCTAATTTAACTTCATAAACTTGATTTTAGCTCCAATTCTTCATTTTCTTGTCAATTTCCTAGCAAACATTGAATATATGTAATTCAAATAAAACTAACTAATTTAATATATTCCAAAATTTGTTTAAATTAAATAAAACTCTTAAATTACATTACATGCATGGGTTAATAATCAAAATCAAAACCCATATTTTCATGAACTCATGGTTTCCAAAACTTTTATTCAAAATCAAATGTATAACAGAATTGTATGTCTCAAATCCTTTCAAAACTCATGGTGCATGCAAATATACATCTCATATATATCTATATAATAAGTCACAAAGGTTTTTGAAAATGTCTAAAATGTATGAGACACACATTTCATTTGGATGGCTTAGATGAATCCAAAGTGTATATCAATGGTTTAGATTTGCTTTGGATGGCTCACATTTCCCGCCCAACACATTTCTGTGTCTCCCCCATACCCTCTGTCTCCCTCATACCATCTGTCTTCCCATACCCTTTATCTACCTTCCCATTCCTACTCTGCACTGACTCTCCCCTCAGTATCTACCTTCCATTTCCCTCTCTGTCCACCGTTTGGCTCACATTTTCCTTACTCTGTTTTTTTGTTTTTGGGTTTGGATTTTGTATTGGGTGTGTGCAGATTTGAATGATATATATTGAGTTATTTGAATGATATATATATTGAGTTATTGAGTTGTATGGAAAATAAATTCTGGGTTCAAAACAAATTCTGGATGATATTGAGTTATTTGAATGATATATATATTGAGTTATTGAGTTCTTAACTGCTGGGTTCTTAACTATAGTTTTGAAAACATGATATTATTTAGTGTTGAAAACATGATATTGAGCCAATTCAGTATTGAAAACATGATATTTGAAAACATGACTTTGATAGAGTTATTGTTGAAAACATGACTTTAACCAATTAAGTATTATTATTTAGTGTCGAAAACATGACTTTAGTATTCTTCTTGAATTTTTCTTCTTCGGGTAATTGTTCTTCTTCTTGAATTTTTTTTTCCTCTCTCAGCTTTTGCCTTCATCACTTTGGTCGCTTCACTATTCACTTCTGCTTGACATCTCTACCGCTTAGTTAGTTTATTACTTTGGTTCTTATTGTTTTTCTTTTGTTATTGCTTTGGTAACGTTTGGATTTTGCTTTGATATTGAGCCAACTAATATATACGGGTGAATTTTTCGATATTGAGCCACCTAATATATTGCTTTGCTATTGAGTAAAACTGAAGAAGAATTCTGCATATGATTTCGGCAAGAATTCTGCATATGAATTCTGCTGAATTTTGGCTGATCAATCCACCATAAATACCAACGACGTGGTTTCAGTTTTAATTTTGATTTTGAAATGGGTTTGAATGATTTTGGTTTTGATTTTGAAATGGGTTTGTATGATTTCGGTTTTGATTTTGAAATAAGTTTTCGAATCTCTGTGTTTTGGTATTTATGTATTTCTATTTATGTATTTTGATTTCGGATTTGTATTATTTCAGTTTGTATGTTTGCGGCTCTATATTTTGGTTTTGAAATAGGTTTCTATGAAATGGTTTTCAGGGATTAATGAATTGGGTTTTAGGCTGTGTTTAGTTTCATGTGTTTGCTAACTACATTAATTGTAAGTTTTGACATTCAAACTATTTGGTGTTGTATTTTGGATCATACATTTAGTGATACTTCAGTAATCATAAACATTTAGTGATACTTCCAGTACGAGCATGAAATATTCTTCTCGTATAATCCTGTTAATCAAGTCTGCACTCCTCCGTACGTCATCGCTTTACTCCCTGAAAACACAAACGTGAGCTAGTCGGCGGGTGTATGCCGGATACCTCTCCGATGCCTAAGTCAGCAAAATAGACAAATAGACAAAAGCTCTGTGTATTCGGGAATCAAAGTTGTGTTACCTCTCCTATAGGTTATGTTGTGAGCTTTTATAGGTTCCGCGTGGCACAATCCTAGTAGGACTCTTATTCCTCCGCGTAGAGTCCTCCTAGGAGTCACACCCCTGAAAGATAATGCTTATCCTTCAACACCCCCCTCACTACTTAAACTAAGTGAGATGGTTTTACTTCGGTAGTATGACAAAACGACTGAAATAAAATAGCCATGCTAAACTGGCTGAAATGACCGAGCTCTAGCTAGCTCGGTTCTTTCCTCTGTTACTCGTACTTCGATTTCACCTGTTGAGACCGTGCTATCCATAGCGTGCCTAGACCGAGCTATTCAACAGCAAGGTCCTGAGAAAAGGCCTAAAAGGCCTAAAATACCTCAGCTCAATATGGTTTGACCGAACTAACTGTCGCCGCTCAGACCATGCCGACCGAGCTTACAAAGCTCTTTCGAACCGAGCTAATCTTCAAGGCCCTTTTACTCAGTCCATACTGTGGCCCACAGAATGACCCATTACCCAGCTCGGCCCAATTTACATATAAATTACCCTCTCAGTAATCATAAACATAAGAATCCAGTAATCATAAACACTCAAAAATCTAATAATCCAGTAATCAAAATTTGTTCACTTCCTTTAATTTTTCTTTTTTTGTTTTCAAATTAGAAGATACTTCCTGTTGGGGAATTTTCAAAATGGATTTTCAAATTTATAGTTTATTTTTGAGTGTTTTCAAAACCTTCAATGTTTTTCTTTGGAAAACATAAAATAAGTTTGGGGCTTTGTTTCACATCGGAAAGAGGGGAAAACATAGAGCACTTAATAAAAAGCTACATGGAATATTCCTTTGAATATGGTATTATGGGAAGAATTATTATTATTATTCCTTTGAATAAGTTTGGGTTCAACTGTTTGATAATAATAATAATAATAATAATAATAATAATAATAATAATTTGAATCATCAACTAAGAAAATATTAGGTGTATTATATAAAAAGATTCTCTATATACAAATTGTGCATAAATTCAATTTTAAAAATTTTGGTTTGTTTGTTTACTTCATTTGTGTGCGTGTGTTTAAAAAAAAAAATGGTGTTCTTATTTTTGTGTTTATGTGTTTATAATTTATTATGTTTTCGTATAATTTATTATGAGTTCGTATTTTGGTTTGTTTGTTTGTTTGTTTGCACTATCACAAATGTTCACAATTTTTTAGACTTAATAAGCTTTTGTTTGTTTGTTTGTGTAGAAATTCAGTATTTAAAATTTTGATTTTTCTATGTTTGTTATTTAAAATGAAATTCAATGCTCTTAAAAAAATAGATAATCTTGACAAATCATGTGAATCATGTGAATCTGTGTGTTTTGAAATTTTGATTCACATGAGTGTCTTGGATATTTTTGTCTTATTAACTTCAATTGTTTAGACTTAGACTTAGACTTAAATAGTTTGTAATTTTTCCTTTTTCACTTTTTCAAGTCCTCTGTCAACTGAATATGCTCCATTTTAGTAGTCATCTTGGGCATGTAATTGATCATATATATGTATATGCATATCTTAGCTTGGTGGCGGATTATTAATTTTGCTAAGATAAGAGGCTTTTTTTCCATAATTTTAGCTTGCTAGATTTGTATCAAGGTTTTGCCTCAAGGTTGAGGCCTCACCCGTTGGTCATGTAATGAAATCTCAATGGATAAGCATTCTATTTCACATTTAATTCACTATATTTTCACAAATCATGCCTCTCTTTCCAGATAGCACACCACCAAGTTCCACATGGATTGGATTCTGAATTTCAGACATCACTTGGCAAGATATATAGATCAATTTCCATCACACATGGACATGTGCATGAACACTTCAAAAATGCCACAAATATACCAGAGATTCCATGTGATAGTTATCCCCATGTAGAAAAGAGAACTGACGCCATTATTAAATGTGCAGTTGGACTTTGACAGATTAAACTGTGAATGATTCCATTTTTCCAACAAAATTATTAAAATTATAAGTTCCTTTTTTCATATTATGAAAGTCTTAATATATGTACAAAATAATACCTATTTGTATCAATAGATGCAAGTTAAACAAATTATGTGTGTGTGGTTCAAAGTAACATTCTAATAAATGACATGTCTTCAGGGAATGAAACTCTTTAACCGATCAATTTCATTAGTAAATTCCAATCCCATTAGGCATAAGCTAAGTCATAATCAAGAGACAAAAGCAATTGGCTTATGACTCCATAATGTTTTCCCTTTCTATGATCACACTCCACCTCCAGATGGTATTTTTATATTTTAGACCCAAAACTACCAGTTCTTTAATATAAATTTAGCTCATGATAGTATCCAATGCTAAAATGGAGGGGAAAAAAAAACATCCTAGGAGATGCTTGAAATACAAATAGCCAAAATTGGAAAGAATAAGCCTTCTTGATCAGCTTTATATGTTCAGTGCACGTAGAATTGGAACAACAAAGGACTCCAAAATTATTTGGCTATTATACACAGGAATTAAATTATTCAATTTGCTTTTAGTTTACGATTTTTTTTTTAATTTAATATTATCATTTGTAAATATTTTGCAATAATAGATTAATCTACAATAATAGATAGATATATAATACTTGATCTTAAAATGTAATTTATCCAATTTAATGTAATTTATCATCTGGATTAAAATGTAATTTATCCAATTTAATCTTAACATTATGTTTCTTAAATGGATTTAATTTTTTAAAAGGTTTTGGATTTCAATTAATACTTGATGGGTTTTATTTTTTAAATGGGTTTTAATTTGTTTATATTTTTTGAACAGTATTTAGTTCTTCTATGTTGTGTGCTTTTGGATGATTTTCATTTCAAATAGCTTGGGGAGTTGGTCTAACCAATTTGTTATGTTTAATGGGTTTTATTTTTTAAATGGGTTTTAATTTGTTTACATTTTCTTGACTGTATTTAGTTTTGAGGTGTTGTGTGCTTTTGGATGATTTTAATTTCAAATAGTTTCGGGGAGTTGGTCAAACCAATTTATTATGTTTACACTTGAAATTGGAATTACTCTACAAATTTTTCCGCATTTCAGGCCCTTAATACACTTGACAGTAACAAATGGAGAGTAAATAAAAGGGTTCTTGGTATCATAGACAGAATATGGGCTAGCATTTTGATAGCAATTTGGTAGAATATCACATATTTCTTCTTCTTTTCTTTTTTTCATTACCAAGATGAGTTAAATGCCTACATTATATTGATGTGCTTTAGTATATAGATTTAGTAATATTTTTTTTCTTTTTATTATAGATTTAGTATACAATAACTTTAGTTTCTGTCAATGTTTATAATTTTTTTTTTACTTGCTCTTATATTTTGATTTGCAGTAATTAGATTTAGTAACTTTAATTATTTGGCCTTTTTATTATTTGCAGTAATATTTTGATTTACAATTTTATTATAGATTTTGCTTTTTTTTTACTTGCTCTTATATAAATTATTTGGCTATTATACACAGGAATTAAATTGTTTCTTAAAATTATTTACACCGTGCCTTTAGGCACGAGCATACGCTAATATATATATATATATATATATATCAAGGTTTACAAACCCAAGCTCAATTTGAAGAATTCCTACAATTATTTCCATATTTATTCTTTAATTCTTCCAAATTACATGCATGTAAAAATAAAACCCAAATTCATGCAAGATATTCAACATCAAACCAAAAATAATCAATTTCCATGTTTATTTCCATAACCATGCACCTAGCTTTATTTTCTTATTCAAATCCATTTCCTTACAAATTCCATGAAATTGATTCCATAACTTCCTTAATCTCAATTAGTATATGAAATTTGTACATAAATTAGGCATAAATCTCTTACCTTAAGCTTCAATTTCAGATATAATGTGTTGATCCTTTCTATTTCTTCTTGTTCTTCCTTTAATTTTTCAAGTCTTGAGTTCTTCACTTCTCACTCTATAACTCTCTCTCTCTCTCTCTCTCTCTCTCACTCTCTCTCTCGGTCCTCCTCTCTCTCTTACTCACAAGTTTTTTTTTTTTTTCAACAAAAGAATTAATTGAATGATGTTTACTTCTCTTCTTTACACTACACCATGTATGCACACGTGCATCTCAGCACACCTAGAATTTCTCTGCACACTCACACCCAAATACACCCTCAATTAAGATTAAGCAATATTTAATCTTAATAGCTCTTGATTAACACATAATTAAATTAATCATAACAAATCACCAATCTCACATAATTTAATTAGTCTAATTGACTTCTATTAGAGCTCAATTAATTATATTTAAATTTATCAATCTGAATCAAATTTTTAATCAAACTTTCAAAAGGCTCCAAATATTAAATTAAACTTATTTTCATTATCAATTTTAGCTTCTCACATTATTAAGGCCTTCAATTTTATATTAACTTAAGATTTCCGTCAATAAATTACATATTCAATTGAACATCTCATAAATAAATTTAATTCATAATAATCTTAATTCCTAATTCGTATAACTTAATTAACTCCAATTTCGAACCAATTAATCAAATCTCAATTTATAAATCTAAATCGAATATTTAATTAAACTCCCTTATGGTCTAATACTCGAAATTAAAATAATTCAATTCACCATTTGTACTCTCTTAAGCCATTTAGGCTTTCAATTCCTAATTACAAACTAAATCCTCAATAGAATCATATACGAATTAGTCTCCATAATTTTCATAAATCCCAGATTAAATTAGAATAATTAACAATTAAAATTCAAATCTCCTTAATTAATTAAGTGATAATCATTACACGTGGTGGGGTCGTCACAAAGATGGTTGTTCATAACTTAATAATAATTAAATTAAGCAAAGCGAATAAACTAGCAATTATAAGTAAAGATAAAGTTACTAATTTTGGAAAAAATTTAGGGTAATAAATTCACCACTAGTTACATAAATAAGATTTCAATTTGAAAATCAATTATGTTACAATTCAAACTAAATAATACTTTGCAACTATAAGTTCAAAGCATTGATCAAGAAAATTAACACATTCAAAGTATAGGCACGAACTATCTCAAGTAGTATGAGTCGTTCGCTCTAAACTAGGATAGCAACACGACTCGTCTCTCGTAATATGGCTCGTCTCATACCTTAAACATGAAAGCACAGAAAACTATTGGATGAGAAGCATTCAACAATCACAGAAAGAAGAATACTTGAAGAAATAACAGAAAATTATATTTGAAAACTTCTTGAGAACCACATAAATGGTCAAACCATTACATAAAAGAAAACAAAAAATAAAATCTTATTTACTTGGCTAGGGTTTCATTAAAACCCTAGAAATAGAAGTCTAGCCATTCATGGAGGAGTGGGAAGAAATAGAAGAAGTAGACACCCCCACGAAAATTGATCTTCAAGCTTGAGAACCCCATTTTTCCAAACCCTAGCCTTTCTCTCTTTTGGAATTTTTCAAGACCCTAACCCAGCATTTTCTTATGTCTTTTATATCTCCAGCTTTTCCAAGTAGGTTCAAAACATCGGGCACACTTTTCAAGGCACAGCTGCAAGTGCGAAAAATACCACAGCACGTGCAATTTTTGCAGTAGTTGTTTGGCTTATTTGGTTGGACCGCATGTGCGAGAATGGTCCTTCACATGTGTGGCAAGTCATTTTCTGGCTAAAATGCTGTGTTTTTGCTCATTTTATGCTCCAACTGCATCCAACCTGACTAGCATTAAACAGACATAAAATATGCAATTTGACAAGTAAGGTTAAGAGATCTTAATTATCGGCTTCAGTGTTGTATAATTCGGCCTCAATCAATCTTCTTTGATTTGACTCACACAAAAAATTGAGCTTTTTTATTTTTATTTTTTTTCGTATTGTTTTACTTTTACTAATTTTTTTTTAATATTTTAAGTATTTTTTTTTTAATTTTTAAGATACATTTAATTTAGATATACTTAAGAAGTTGTCACGACCCAAACCTGCCCCTATGGGTTTAGCACCATAACCGGCCAGTAATCCGTGATTACCGAAGGCCCTTGCTAACAAGAAGACAAGATATGACAGTAGGGACATGGCGGAAGCCAAAACAGTAAATAAACGATGTCCAAAGAGCTGTGATAGTCTGTCTGCAAAAAGACTTTTCATACATATAAACAAACAGTGCAAAACAATATGTACAACATTTACACTTATTCAAGACAAGGACCTAATCCCTAATAAGCAGTACAGTATCAGTCTCAACAGTTATTACAAAACAGATGCAGAGACAGATGGGGGAAATAAAACACCCCTAAGCCATAGCTTGGCAGGCTCGGAACCTCGCGGTGAGGCACAGTGGTTGGCTTGACAAAAAGGGGAGTCTAACCCACGCTCCTAGTTCCGGTCTAGTGCCTGAACACCTACATATATATATAAACAGTGAGCTAAAGCCCAGTGAATAACATAATGCGTAAAGAGATTAAGAATGAATGTCCTTTCAGTATTGAGAACAGTCAATTGATTCAGTATATCAGTCATTCAGTCATAACAGTCAGATGTGGTACATCCATTAGCATAGCAGTATAGTAAACAATAGGTCTTAAAAGACCAAACAGTCAATGATGGCCATCATAACAAGAAATGTAAGTTCCAAGATAGAACCGGCAGAGATCTCTAGAATAAAGGCGATAATAGTAAACATGAGTTGCTATGGATGCCTGTCTGATTCATAATGGAGGACAAACATTCAATCAAGAAAGATGTAAATGCGTGACGGTTAAACAGTTACATTTGAACATATCTTTACACAATTGTTACTCACAGAGTTCTAGGCTATAAGCAGCTAGAGTGCGTCTCCGAAAGCCAACCCTATATAGTGACAGAACGAACACACACTAAGTTCACATTCGGGAATCAAAGACTTAGTCCCTACTTAGACTCGGTGCGGTTCTACATCTATGTCCTCATTAAGTGCCTTAAACTAGGCCTAAGAATGCCTAGGATGAAATGAGGATGCAAGGATGCATTCAGAAAACATTTTCAGAATTTTCAGAAAACAGGGGTCCCGCTCGAGCGTGGCTTTCCCCGCTCGAGCGGATATGCAGATAAAGGTTCCCGCTCGAGCATCACTTCCCACGCTTGAGCGGACTGCAAAACATGGCAAAAGTACTGGATGTGTGAAAATCACGCTCGACGGGCGCTTGACACCCGCTCGAGCGTGTGACACAAGGTCCCGCTTGAGCGTCCATTATTCTGCTCGAGCGGACTGCAAAACAATGCAAAGTGCTGGGAGCACGAATTCCACACTCGAGCACCACTTTCCTCCGCTCGAGCGTGAGTCCAAATTCTAGAAATTCCAGAATTGAACCCCAAGCTCAAAACCAAGTTTAAATGCCTCAAATTCGATCCTCTTGGGCTAATTTTCTGGAAAACACTTCAAAACCCATAATATTACATGTTTCAAAGATCAATTTAGGAAATCAAAGCCCAAGGGTAGTTCAATTAAACTCAATTTCAAACAACAATTTAATGAACATAATTCAAACATGACATGCATGAGTTTAAACCAATTCAAAACTTCCAATACTTGCTCTAATGAGCCAATTCTTTCAAAAACATGAGGAATTCATGAACTAGAACTATAGTATGAACATGCATGTGGAATTCCATGAACAAACACCTCAAAACTCAAAAATGAAGGCATGCATGCAAGATATATGCTATAATTCACCATGCTAGAACCAATTCATGACTTAGCTCTCCAATATGGCATAAATCATGCATAAACCAACTTAAAGACACAATTAAGAGGTTGAATTCCTTACCTAAGTCTTCAATTACAAGTATGGAAGCTCAATTTGCAATCTATACTTCAATTCTTCAAGTTCTTCAAGCCAATACACAAAATGAAGCCAAATTCTCCCTCTCTCTCTCTCTCTCTCTCTCTCTCTCTCGGTGAGGACTCAAAATATGGCTGAGGAAATGTGTTTGGTCAAGTGTGTATGAAGCTCAAAGTGTTTAGTTAGTGGGTCACTAGGCATGGCAAAGTTGTAGATAATGCAACTTGTAGAATTAAGCTTATTTTAATCTAATTTAATCATACCAAATCAATATCAAATCAGATTTCAGATAAATATGCCATAAAATCACATAAATTGCGATTAACACAAAACATCAATTAATTTCGGATTCGGCCGCCGATAAGGCCTTCAATTTGCAGTTTAAAGCATAAAACATGAACAAATACTTTTAACAGTCAACAGATAGACATACAATTAAACAGATACTCAATCAATTTAGTTCCAGATTTCAGTCAATCAGTTCAGTATTTCAGTCGGTTCAATTACTTATCATAATCAGTCTCAGTTTAGCAGTAATCAGTAGCGTTGTCAGTTATTAGTGGTGAGGGTTATTATAGTCTTCCCTCCTTAAAAAGAGTTTAGTCCTCTAAACTCGAGTTACCTTCATTCTGGAAGAAAACATGATTCAATGGGAACAGTTCAGGATATCTTTTAGCCATGTCATCTTCCCTTTCCCAAGTGGCATACACGCCACCATAGTTCTGCCAGTCAACTTTCACTAATGGGATCTCCTTGTTTCTCAACTTTTTAATCCGTCTGTTTACAATCTGAATAGGCCACTCTTCATAAGTGTAGTCATCACTCAGCACTACACGAG
Organism: Camellia lanceoleosa; assembly: GCA_025200525.1. NCBI lineage: Eukaryota > Viridiplantae > Streptophyta > Magnoliopsida > Ericales > Theaceae > Camellia > Camellia lanceoleosa. The sequence continues at coordinate 88,038,345 of CM045770.1, forward strand.
TAGGCTCTATCACGTGAAAAGGATCCCGGAGGTAATCCCTCAACATAGAAATGTGGAAGGCGTTATGCATATGCTCCATTTCAGGAGGAAGCGCTACTTGATACGCCACCGGAATGATTTTCTCAATAATCTCATACGGTCCGACATATCTCGGCACTAACTTGCCTTTGACTCCAAAACGAGTCTGGCCTTTCATCGGTGTCATTTTCACAAACACGTGATCAGCCACTTCATATTCTCTGTCTCGTCTTCTGACATCCGCATAACTTTTCTGTCGACTTTGTGCGGTTTTCAGTCTCTGTTGTATCAGTTTCACTTTCTCAGTCGTTTCATATACAATCTCAGGCCCAAGTAAAGGCCCATCTCCAACTTTTGCCCAGCAAATCGGAGATCTATATTTTCTGCCATACAATGCCTCGAAAGGCACCATACCAATACCTGAGTAATAACTGTTGTTGTAGGCGAATTCAGCTAAAGGCAAATGGCTTTCCCAGTTTCCCTGAAAATCGAGGACACACATTCTCAGTAAATCCTCCAGAGTCTGGATGGTTGTTTCTGACTGGACATCTGTTTGAGGATGATAGGCACTACTCAGTCTCAGTTCAGTACCCAATGCTATCTGTAGGCTTTGCCAAAATCTCGATGTAAACTTTGAGTCCCTATCAGAAACAATGGACACAGGCACTCCATGCAGTCTAACAATTTCATCAATATAGAGTATAGCCAATTTGTCTGCATTGTAAATTGTTTTGACAGGTAAAAAGTGAGCAAATTTAGTCAGTCTATCAACGATAACCCAGATTGAGTCCATACCTTTACTGGAGCGAGGTAAACCAACAATGAAATTCATGGTGATATGTTCCCATTTCCACTCCGGTATAGGTAAGGGTTGCAGTAAGCCTGCGAGTCGTTGATGTTCCGCTTTGACTTGTTGGCAATGAAGACATTTCGATACAAAATCAGCAATTTCTTTCTTCATTCCCGGCCACCAGAAATTCAGTTTCAAATCTTGATACATTTTCGTATTCCCCTGATGGATAGAAAGTTTTGAATTGTGGCCCTCTTGCAAAACTCTTCTTTTCAGTTCAGAATCATTCAGTACACGCAGTCTTCCCTGAAATTTCAGTACATTGTTTTCAAATTTGAAACCCGGTCTCAGTTTAGATTCTCGTTCTTCGATGATCTTCTTCAAGAAGTCATCCTGTTGCTGTTTCTCTTTAATCTCTTCAATCAGTGCCGGTTGAGCAGAAATAGTAGCTATTGTTCCACCTTGTTCTCGCAAAACAATCTCAATTTCAGATTTTTCAAGGTCACAAAGCAACTCTTTCTGTCCGGTGAGTAAACAGGCTAAGTTTCCAATCGATTTCCAGCTCAGTGCATCGGCAACGGTGTTGGCTTTTCCCAGATGGTACAAAATCTGTAGGTCATAGTCTTTAGTCAATTCTAGCCATCTCCGCTGTCTCATGTTCAGTTCTTTCTGTGCGAAGAAGTACTTCAGACTCTTGTGATCTGTATACACCTCACATGTTGCCCCATAGAGGTAGTAACGCCAGATTTTCAATGCAAATACTACTGCAACAAGTTCCAGATCATGGGTCGGGTAGTTCTTTTCATGCGGTCTCAGTTGTCGGGAAGCATAGGCAATAACTCTCCCATTCTACATTAAAACACACCCCAAACCCTTATGAGAAGTATCACTAAAAATGGTAAAACCATCCGTACCTAAGGGTAGGGTAAGAACCGGTGCAGTCACAAGTCGAGTTTTCAACTCTTGGAATGCTGATTCCCTTTGGTCAGTCCAGTCAAATGATATCCCCTTTTGAGTCAATTGAGTCAACGGTAAGGCAATTTTGGAGAAATCTTTGACAAATCTTCTGTAATATCCAGCTAATCCCAAAAAGCTTCGGACTTCTGTAACATTTGTTGGTCTAGGCCAGTTCACTATTGCTTCAATTTTCTGTGGATCAACTGAAATTCCATCCTTGCTAATAACATGTCCCAAAAACATAACATGATCAAGCAAAAATTCACATTTAGACAGTTTAGCAAAAAGTTTCTGTTCTCTTAGGGTCTGAAGGGCAAGTCTCAGATGATGTTCATGTTCTTCTCTACTTTTGGAATAAATCAGAATGTCATCTATGAATACAACAATAAATTCATCGAGGAATGGTTTAAAGATTCTGTTCATAAGGTCCATAAATGCAGCAGGTGCATTGGTAACTCCGAAAGGCATAACTAAAAATTCGTAATGTTCATACCTCGTTCGAAAAGCAGTTTTCTCGATGTCCTCTGGTTTAATTTTCAGCTGATGATATCTGGATCTGAGATCAATCTTAGAAAATACTTGAGCACCCTGTAACTGATCAAATAAGTCATCAATACGCGACAATGGATATTTATTTTTCACAGTTACCTTGTTCAGTTCACGGTAGTCAATACATAGTCTCAGTGAGCCGTCTTTCTTCTTTACAAACAAGACAGGTGCGCCCCATGGAGAAGTACTGGGCTTGATAAACTTTTTATCTACCAGTTCTTGCAGTTGCACTTTCAATTCTTTCAGTTCAATTGGAGCCATTCGGTAAGGAGCTTTAGATACTGGCTGTGTACCCGGAATCACATCAACGGTGAACTCAATCTCCCTATCAATCAAATCCCCAGGCAGATCATCTGGAGATACATCTGGGAATTCTCTGACTATAGGAATACTATTCACATCAATTTTAACATCAGTAGATACAGTCAATACAGAGCACAGATATCTTTTACATCCTTTTCTAATCAATTTAACAGCTTTCATAGATGAAATCAAATATGGGGGAGGTACCACTCCAGTTCCATTAAACACAAATTCGGGTAAACCCGGTGGACGGAAAACAACTTGTTTAGTCACACAGTCAATAGTAGCATGATATTTTTGTAACCAGTCCATCGCCAATATAACATCAAAATGATCTATGTTCAGAGGCAGTAAGTCAATATACAGATGCATATCCCCAACGATAATTTCACATGCAGGGTACATATAAGCACAAGTTACAAATCCCCCAACAGGTGAAGATACAGCTAACAAGTAATTCAGGGGTTCCAATGGTCTATTCAATTTTTGCGAAAAAGTATGCGATACATATGAATGTGTAGACCCCGAATCAATCAAAACATATGCATTTTGAGTACAAATAGAGAGAATACCTGACACAACGGTCTCGGTATTCTGCACATCTCCCGGTACTAGTGCGAACACTCGGCCTTGCCTCATAGGCTTTTTCCCGGTAGCTTTGGGGTTAGGCTTTGGTGTAGCAGTTGATGCTGCTGCGCTAGGTGTAGCTTTATTATTGGCCTGCGGAGCAGAGGGGCAGTATTTAACCATGTGGCCCACCTTGCCACACTTGTAACAGGCTCCAGATATTTTGTAACGGACCCCTTTGTGCTTCTTGCCACACTCAGAATAGGGTGGTATGGAACCACTCCTCTAGCTGGGGCTAGTTGTTGACCCCGTATTATGTTTCTTGTTCAATGGGTTATTCTTGCCTTTCTTGAATTTAAAACCCTGCCTTTTACCACGCCATTTAGATGCTGGTGTTTTAGTTTGTTTCAGTGCCTCGATGTTCGACTCAGCCATCAATGCTCGATCAAGAACATTTACATAGTTTGGTAGCTTTAAAACATTTATCCTGTCCAGTATTGCAACATTAAAGCCGCCTTCAAATTTTCTGGCCTTCTTGTAGTCAGTGTCCACCATGTGTGGTGCATATCTAGCAAGTTCGGTGAACTTTGTTTCATACTCGGCTACCGACATGGTGCCTTGTCTCAGTTGTCCAAATTCAGTCACTTTTCTGTTCCTGACACACTGAGGGAAATACTTTTCGAAGAAGGACTCCTTAAACTGAGTCCAAGTCATAACTGTGTTGGTGTCACGGACTAGCATCCACTACCTTCTCGCATCTTCTTGCAAGGTGAAGGTTGCTAACAGTATTTTATGTGCTTCAGAGCACGGAAACACTTCGAACAATTTTCCTGTCTCAAGAACCCAAGCTTCAGCTTTTAGTGGTTCAAGGCCTCCCAGAAAGGATGGCGGTTTTATTTTGCTGAACTTCTGGGTGAGAGCAATTATATCATCATTCACATTCTGCTCCGGCTGTACCAGAGGAGGTGGGGGCTGTTGATTCTGTTGTTGTTGTTGCCTTAAGGCTTCAGTTAATAGTTCAACAGTTCTTTCCAGTCTTGCCATTCTGGCCTCGGATGATTCAGTCTCATTAACAGTGCTTGCATTATCCATTTCACTATATGAAACATAGTAATAATAAACATAGGAAGTTACATACTTTAAACATTTAAACATAAGCAGTTATACGTTTAAACACATTAACACATATTCATGTCACGTCCACATACACTTTTCATGCTCATGTGATGCCCTAATCGCTTTTCTAGGACACCCTATAGCTCATTTGGACACGTGTGTGCGAATAACTCGTGGTTAAGTATCGCTCTGATACCACTCTATCACGACCCAAACCCGCCCCTATGGGTTTAGCACCGTAACCGGCCAGTAATCCGTGATTATCGAAGGCCTGCTTATAAAGAAGACAAGATACAGTAGCATGGGCATGGCGGAAGCCAAAACAGTAAATAAACGATGTCCAAAGAGCTATGACAGTCTGCCTGCAAAAAGACTTTTCATACATATAAACAAATAGTGCAAAACAATATGTACAACATTTACACTTATTCAGGACAGGGACCTAATCCCTAATAAGCAGTACAGTATCAGTCTCAACAGTTATTACAAAACAGATGCAGAGACAGACGGGGGAAATAAAACACCCCTAAGCCATAGCTTGGCAGGCTCGGAACCTCGCGGTGAGGCATAGTAGTTGGCTTGACAAAAAGGGGAGTCTAACCTACGCTCCTAGTTCCGGTCTGGTGCCTGAACACCTACATATATATATAAACAATGAGCTAAAGCCCAGTGAATAACATAATGCGTAAAGAGGTTAAGAATGAATGTCCTTTCAAGATGAGAAACGGTAATTGATTTAGTATATCACTATTCACCATAATACTATATGTGGTACATCCATTAGCATAGCAGTACAGTAAACAATAGGTCTTAAAAGACCGAACAGTCAATGATGGCCATCATAATAGTAAACAGAAATTCCAAGATAGAACCGCGAGATCTCTAAGAAGCGATAATAGTAAATGAGTTGCTATGGATGCCACAATACAGTTCATAATGGAGGACAAACATTCAATCGAAGAATGATGTCGCTCGTAAACAAGCGGTATAGTTTAAACAGTTACATTTGAACATATCTTTACACAATTGTTACTCACAGAGTTCTGGGCTATAAGCAACTAGAGTGCGTCTCCGAAAGCCAACCCTATATAGTGACAGAACGAACACACACTAAGTTCACATTCGGGAATCAAAGACTTAGTCCCTACTTAGACTCGGTGCGGTTCTACATCTATGTCCTCATTAAGTGCCTTAAACTAGGCCTAAGAATGCCTAGGATGAAATGAGGATGCAAGGATGCATTCAGAAAACATTTTAATTTTCAAACAGGGTCCCGCCGGCGTGGCTTTCCCCGCTCGAGCGGATATGCAGATAAAGGTTCCCGCTCGAGCATCACTTCCCACGCTTGAGCGGACTGCAAAACATGGCAAAAGTACTGGATGTGTGAAAATCATGCTCGACGGGCGCTTGACACCCGCTCGAGCATGTGACATAAGGTCCCGCTCGAGGGTCCCGCTCGAGCGTCCATTATTCCGCTCGAGCGGGCTGCAAAACAATGCAAAGTGCTGGGAGCACGAATTCCACGCTCTAGCGTGTAACAAGCCCGCGGGGGACCTCGCTACAGCTCGGACTCGATTTGTGTCATGGTTCTTAATCTGAACCAAAGAGTCCAAATCCGGCAAATCGTTTTGAGAAAACAGATTTTTAGAAAAGAAGTGCCAAACATGGACTGCTTTGCGGAATCTGAGTCGCCACCTAAATATTTTATTTTTGAGAAATTTAGGAAACCCTGACTCGTTTGCCTAAGGCCACGTGTCCGTCATCACCAAAGTTGCCTCGACTCGGGAACTTGGGTACGATTGGGGAAGGTCACTTCGTGATCACCCCCGCTCGCCCGATCAAAGATCGGCCTCTACTAACCATGATATCTAGTTTTGAAAACATTGTGTGCTCTTATTCCGGTTATTAGCCTAGATTTACTATGTGATGCGCACAACATACAAATATAGACTGGGTCGCCTGAATTGGAACAAAACATTTCATGTTTGTTTATTTGAAAGATGGTTTGATGGTACTACTCGCAAGTAGGCTAAGACGTGAATTTGCCACCCTCAGGTGGGCTTAGAAAACATGATTCTGCCACTATCTAGTGGGCTTAAAACACACATTTGATGAACTGTTCCAATTCAAATAACCCAACCTTCACCCACAGGCATTCAGGCAGTTATATCACATAAACAAATAGCCTCATGGTAAGCATGCTATTCATGGCAGCACTCACACGCATGCAAGGATGCTAAAGCATAAAACTCACCGAGTACTCCAAGCCAAAACAGAAGCTAATTAGAAATCCATGCATGATCCTAATTATACAGAAATGCCTAATGCAACACATGCAAAAATGCAACTATAGTAGGCTCGGCTATTCTAAACATGGCATATGAGATGCAACAGCTATCATGTATTTAACTTGGAGTTGAAATACAAATGCAGTTAGTATGATGCGCCGAGCCCGGTGCATGCAAAACAGATAAATGAATGCAACATGCTATCATACTGTATGCTAATTGAAACATGCCCTAATCTAACCATCATAAGCGGGTAAATAAAAGGGAAGAAAGACGTGGGGTTGGAAGACATACATCACACACACGCACACTTATTACAATTATGCCCTCGCACAGAGGGTCCGAATAATATACAGTCCCAAATCAATAGTACAGTCCGAATAAATAATACAGTCCAAATATGTACAAAAATCCTAATTAATTACCAAATTAACTAAGAAAATAATAAACTGGCATGCAAGCTAGGGACTGCCTTGACTCTTCTTCAGATGATGAATGATGCATATCCGGGTTGCCTTTGCGCGGAAATCCATTGTGATGCCCCAATTAGCCTCTATTTTGCAATAATTTTTGGAAAGCGCGCCAAGTCCCGGAAGACCGCTGATTCTTGATTTGCTGTAACAGAGAGCAGGAAAGGGGCATGGCAATGTATTTTCACAAATGTATGCATGCCTCGATCCTCGTGCCACCAATCACGCATCTCAATGCATGATGGCCGAGGAGTCGAATTGCACAACTCAATATGAAATGAATGCACATGAAAACACAACAAGACCTAACTCCATCATGGATGATCCGGAGTGTTTCGGATCGGGAATTGAGACACGCTCACTCCTGAGTATGAAACGTATCTCGTTTCCCGTGCTCGGGCTAACTCATATCCCGAACACAATGCAATATGCATGACATGTATGAAATGCGACTAAGATACAACCTAACATGCGAAATGCTATGAAATGGCATACACGACGCACAAGGTAACATGGCATACACAATGCACTAACATACAACCTAGCATACACAATGCTATGGAATGAAATGGCATACACAATGCATAATGGACTTACACCAACGTGAGTGGACCTCAGCCACACTCACATAAGAGGCCATTAGATGAAAATGAGACACTCGAGATGCGTGCACACGTGCACGCAAATCGAGGACCGAACCTAAGGCACGAATGCCACCCTAACAAAGCATGGCAAGGCATGGAACATGATATACAAACATGCAATTTTCAGTACCAAAATATGATGCAAAACAGCCTTGAATCATGGAAACATAGCACCCGATGCATGAAATGAAACTCGAAACTCGAAACTAGGCGCATGAAATGACTTATAGCTATACAAAGCATGCATTATTTGAACATGAAGTATGAACACAGAATCAAGAAAGTCCCAAAAAAAGCATATTTACAGTTTTAATCAAGGCCAAAAGGTGAACACAAATAGGTCTAAACCAACATGCAAAAATGGCCCCGAAAGAGAGATAATGTAGCAAGTAGCATCTGATGGCCCTAAATGGCCAAGAGCCCTTCAACAAAGTTGAAGAGGGGCTCAAAATGAAGCACTTTACAGTTTACAACAAGCCACGAAAACAAACACAAGTATGGCTAAACTATTATGCAAGAAATGGGCCAAAAGGGAGACAAAGAAGCAAGTGATGGTTGCTGGCCTCAAACAGAGGAGGGCCCTTCAAAAAAGTTTAAGAGAGGCCCAAAACATGGTATTTTACCGTTAGTGACCAAACCCAAAACAGTGCACATGCAAGCTTAAAATACTATGCAAAATAAGGCCTAAAAAGAGGTTTAAACACAAAGAGCAAAAAGGGAGCTTCAAACAGAAAAAGTCCCTTAATCAAACATGAAGAGGGGGTCAAAATAAGGCTATTTATGATTCGGAACAGAGCCCAAAAATACAAGCACAAGGGGCTAACAAAACATGCAAAAATAAGGCCAAAAGATGGATAAAGAGGCAAGTGACAAAAGGAAGCCTCAAACAGTGAAGAGCCCTTCAACAATGTTGAAGAAGGGCTCAAAATAATCCACTTTGCAGTTTATAACCAAGCTCAAAACAGTTTTACAATAGGCCTAAAATACTATGCAAGAAAGAGGCATACAAGAGAGGTAAAGAAGCAAGTGTAAAAACGAAACCTCAAACAGGGAGAGGCCCTTAAACAAACATGAAAAGGAGCTCAAAATAATGCTATTTTCAGTTAGGGTCGGAGCCCAAATATGCAAGCAAGTATGGCTTAGATATAGAACCAAATAAAGCACAAAAGAGGGAGAATGAAGACTCACCCTTGTAGACCAAACTTCAGCAGCTCTTGGCCCTAGAAAAGGTGCTCCTAAGCTCTGAAAAACCAGCTCCAAGTGTTGGAAAGAATGGTGGTGGTGTGGTGCTATGTGATGGTGTAGAAATGGTATAGGGTTTGGGAGGTTTTGAGGGTTGAAATGTAGAGAGAGAGAGATGCAATGTAGGAGACTAAGACCAAAGATTCTAACCCTTAAAACTGAAGGGGAGGGGCTGGTTTTATAGGCAAAGGAGTGGAGAAAAGGGGGGAAAAATAGGGGGGAGATTCAAATTCAATTTTCCTCCCCAAAAGGCCAAACCCTCGGGCATGGGTGAAGTGCAGAACAAAATACATGGCTGGAATGCACTTGGGACAAGGATCATGGCCGGCCAGCTCAAAAGGGCAAAAAAGGTCATCCACCAGGTAAGTGGCCGGCCGGCCAGAAAAAGGTGGCTGGCCGGCCAGGTCAAAGAGGTAAAGTGGCCGGCCACCCCTTAGGATGAAGCTCCAGAAGTTAGCTTTCCAATGCCGCAAACCTTGCATCAAAATTCCTCATGTGGAAAAAGTTATGCCAGTTTCCGTGAAGCCGCGCAGATTCGGTCCAACCGGACTTCAACCAACCATATCTCCTCCCCCCGGACCTGGACTTAGGAGATTCTTGAGTGCAAAATGAAGCCCCGAAAGTAAGCTTTCCAATGGTGGTGGCCTCATATCTTAATTCCTCTTGTGCAAAGAGTTATGCCCATTTCGGTGAAGTCGCGCAGATTTTTCTCCTTCCCGGATTCATGCTAAACCACTTTGGACTCAAAAAAAGTTGGCTTTTCAGAAAAATTGCTGGCCTCCCACCCTCCTACAAGATTTCTAACAATTAAAATAAGGTCTCTGCCAAAAATGGACCAAGACGGATGCAAAACGAAGGTTCGGGGGCCAAAACACGCATTCAGGCCAGCCAAATTTATTAGGGAAGTGGTGTTCGACCACGATGTTGGTCTCTCGGACCACAGTGTCCCTCAAAAGGGAGGAAATAAGGTATGTGTCAAAAACCGGAGCAAATGGAGGTGGTTAAGCGGTCCCGAACCGAGGCACACGGCCAACAGCTCCGAAAAACTGAAAATCGGGCTCCAAACGGGCAAAATGGCCTACAACCACGAAACGTAGCCTACGGCCACTGAGAGATGATCTACGAGACCTCTCCCTCCCTTCGGGAGGAAAAAACAGAGCCTGGTTCCCAAACTGAGGCAAGGCATGAAAGAGTTCGGAAGTTCGGAGGCAAGGCTCGCAGCCGAGACTCTGAAACCTCTGAACGAGCACGATATGCAACATCACCAAGCGCTCAATCGGTGACGTCTGAGTCTTAAGGTCGGTCAAAAATGGGGTGTCTACAGAGCGCCACTTTCCTCCGCTCGAGCGTGAGTCCAAATTCTGGAAATTCCAAAATTGAACCCCAAGCTCAAAACCAAGTTTAAATGCCTCAAATTCGATCCTCTTGGGCTAATTTTCTGGAAAACACTTCAAAACCCATAATATTACATTTTTCAAAGATCAATTTAGGAAATCAAAGCCTAAGGGTAGTTCAATTAAACTCAATTTCAAACAACAATTTAATGAACATAATTCAAACATGACATGCATGAGTTTAAACCAATTCAAAACTTCCAATACTTGCTCTAATGAGCCAATTCTTTCAAAAACATGGGGAATTCATGAACTAGAACTATAGTATGAACATGCATGTGGAATTCCATGAACAAACACCTCAAAACTCAAAAATGAAGGCATGCATGCAAGATATATGCTATAATTCACCATGCTAGAACCAATTCATGACTTAGCTCTCCAATATGGCATGAATCATGCATGAACCAACTTAAAGACACAATTAAGAGGTTGAATTCCTTACCTAAGTCTTCAATTACAAGTATGGAAGCTCAATTTGCAATCTATACTTCAATTCTTCAAGTTCTTCAAGCCAATACACAAAATGAAGCCAAATTCTCTCCTAACTCTTTCTCTCTCTCTCTCTCTCTCTCTCTCTCTCTCTCTCTCTCGGTGAGGATGTGTTTGGTCAAGTATGTATGAAGCTCAAAGTGTTTAGTTAGTGGGTCACTAGGCATGGAAAAGTTGTAGATAATGCAACTTGTAGAATTAAGCTTATTTTAATCTAATTTAATCATACTAAATCAATATCAAATCACATTTCAGATAAATATGCCATAAAATCACATAAACTGCGATTAACACAAAACATCAATTAATTTTGAATTCGGCCGCCGATAAGGCCTTCAATTTGCAGTTTAAAGCATAAAACATGAATACATACTTTTAACAGTCAACAGATAGACATACAATTAAACAGATATACTCAATCAATTCAGTTCCAGATTTCAGTCAGTCAGTTCAGTATTTCAGTCGGTTCAATTACTTATCATAATTAGTCTCAGTTTAGCAGTAATCAGTAGCATTGTCAGTGATCAGTGGTGAGGGTTATTACAGAAGTATAATATTTTGTATTTTTTTGAAATTCACCAAATATAGAAAAAAATACAAAAGTTCAATACATTGTCTTATTTTGTTAAATTCAATGATTTTTTTAAAGTTTTTTTGTACAAATTTTATACTTTTTAATATATTTTTTATTAAATTGATCTAATCTATATATAATGGTGGAAATAAAAATGAAAAATTATATTCACATATAAAAATTTATACAAAAAATATCAAAAAAATATTGTGATAGTGATATTGTTGTAAATATAAATCATATTCATGGATGCTTTGTTTTAAAGTGAAAGATCACCATTAACCTATATCATTGTGCTTAAAAATTTTGTATAAAATTTATATTTGTATATCATCACTCAATAAGAATATGTTTAGGTATAATTTAATGATGGAAAATTGTAGAATGCAGTCATGATGATAGAAAGAAGAAATGGTATGAAAAACGGCTAGATGGTCATTTAGAAAATTTTAGAATATGACATTAGCAATTCAGAGAGCAATTTGTAATGAGATTTCAAATATCAGGAAGGGGAATGTAACTTTTCAAATATGAGAGGATCTGTATTAAACTAAAACTTCAGGGGAGTGACAATGTAATTTACCCCAAAAAAAAAGAAAAAGTAACAATGAATGTTGATATTTATATCAAACATTTATAGGTAAATTACACTTACATCCCTGAGATTTGGGTTTAATACGTATCACTCATGACATTTAGGAAATTATATTGACCCCCTGTTATTGCAATTATTTAAACAGAATTAATGTTAGTATCAAAAAGATATTGAATTCATACACTCTCTTTTCTGGCTTTGTTTTACTTCCTTTTTTTTTTTCCTTTGCTTTACTTTTTTTTTTTTAATATAATTTCCTCTATTTTTTTACTTAGAGTTATTGCCTTTTATATAAGTAGACGGTTATGAAATGAGACTATTAACCATAGGGTAGAATGTAATTTCTATAATGGCAGGGGTGAAATGTAATCGAACTAAATCTTAAGAGTGTCAATGTAATTAATCCAACATTTATGTACAGTAATTTTTTAGGGAGCTTTTTTGATAAATCCCATTTCTAAGAGTTTTATTCTATCCAACCCATATTTTTTTTTACTATTCCATTAGGTCCTATTTGAAGTAAGAAGACCAAAACACCCTAAATCTCTTGTGCCCCCATTAATGTTGATATTTAATATTGATTGTCATTATATCTTCACTCTAAAAAAATGCATTAACTGCACACTACTATTTAATGTTGATATATATATTACACACAAAAAATTAAACATGGTCCTTTATTAATTGTCATTATATTTTGGTAGTTTCCGTGTATTATTGATTGTTATTATGTTTTGGTCGTTCTCATGCATCTAAATGTTGACTGTATGTGATAACGTAAATGTTCACATTAGATGACATAAATATGAATGTTTATATCAGATGACGTTGTGATAAAGGTGATGTTAAGGTTCACATCAGCATTGCATCAAATTACGGGACCACAAGTCTCAACTTTCATTTGAATATAAACATGATGTGAATATTCACACTAAAACATATGAATATTCATGTCATCTGATATTAACATTGTGAACATTAATATTTGTATTCACATTCATATGTTTTAGTGTGAACATTCACATTTACGTCATCTGATGTGGACATTCACATCATCACGTACAATTAATATTTGGATGCAAGAGAACTATCAAAACATAATGACAACCAATAAAGAACCATGTTTAATTTCTTTGTGTAATGTACGTCAACATTAAATAGTGGTGTGTAGTTAATGCATATCAATATTAAATGGGAGCTTTTTTCATAAATCCATCTTTAATTACTTATGTTCTAATTAGTCCAAAATTTATTTTAATATTCTACTTAGTCCTGTCCTAGGTAAAAAGATGATATTAATCTTATCTTCATATCAGATCATACGCGCCTTTTTCCTTTCAACTCTACAATTTTCTTTTTCCCCAAATTAGAACCCTAACGTTGAACTCCTTCTTGTTTGACCAAAACCTTACGATCGCATGAGTCTGTTCATTCCGCGACAAAAATCACGGTTACTGTTCATTCCGGCAACATTGATTGCCAAGAACAATCCATTCCGGTAACCGAGATCGCCGATAACTCTTCATTCCGGCAACTACGATCCTCACTCCAATCGATATCTACAATGGTGAACAAAAGTAAGTTGTTTTCTTCAATTCTATACTATTTTCTGACATTAAATCCACTACTTCATATTCTTTCATTAAAATCTGAATATTCACATTTCAATGTTTTAATGTTTAATGTTTATTGGATTCGACATTTACACTTTGAAAATTACAAATTATAATTTTATTCTTTATGAATGCTCTGTTTTTCATGTCACATTTATGAATGCTCTGTTTTTCAGCTTTAGTGTTTAAGGACTCAACATTTAGGAATGTTTATGAATGCTCTGTTTCTCATTGTGAATATTGAAATTCTGTTTTCCATCGCTAACATTTTGTGTTTCAAATATGAATGTTGACATTGTAAATGATTGGAGTCTATTTCCATTGCTAGAACAATTATGTTGAGTCATATTGTTGAGATTATAATAGACTCAAAACACCATTCTTAGTATTTGGAATTTGTTTTAACATTTCATTGATTATGTTGAGTGAATTGTCACATTGCCAACATTTGTGTTTGAAATATGAATCTTCTCATTGTGAATATTTGGAGTTTGTTATCCATGTTACATTGATTATGTTGACTCACATTGTCAAAGTTTTCATTTGACATTCATGATTAAAGTATAAGTCTTCCCATTGTGAATGTTTGGAGTCTAATTTTCATGTTACATTGAAAATGTTCAATTATATAGTTGATATTCCAATATTCACATTCTTCATTCATAATAATGTGCTAATTATTTTTTAGTAGGAATTTTCTCATTGTTAGTATTTTGAGTCTAATTTTCATGTCACATTGATTATGTTGAGTGAATGTTCACATTGTCAAGATTCCATTATTGACATTCGTGTTTGAAGCATGAATCTTCTCATTGTGAATGTTTAGAGTTTGTTATCCATTTTACATTCATCATGTCGAGTCACATTATCGATATTCCATGGTTGACATTTTGTGTTTCAAGTATGAATGTTCACATTGTGAATGTTTGGAGTCTAATTTCCATATTACATTGAAAATGTTCAATCACATAGTTGATATTCCAATATTCACATTCTTCATTCACAATAATGTGCTAATTGTTTTTGAGTAGGAATTTTCTCATTGTTAGTATTTTGAGTCTAATTTTTATGTCACATTGATTATGTTGAGTGAATGTTCACATTGTCAAGATTCCATCATTGACATTCGTGTTTGAAGCATGAATCTTCTCATTGTGAATGTTTAGAGTTTCTTATCCATTTTACATTCATCATGTCGAGTCACATTATCAATATTCCATGGTTGACATTTTGTGTTTCAAGTATGAATGTTCACATTGTGAATGTTTGGAGTCTAATTTTCATATTACATTGAAAATGTTCAATCGTATACTTCATATTCTAATATTCACATTTTTATTCAAAATAATGTGCTAATTATTTTTTAGTACAAATTTTCTCATTGTTAGTATTTCGAGTCTATTTTTCACGCCACATTGCTTATGTTGAGTGAATGGTCACATTGTTAAGATTCCATTATTGACATTCATGTTTGAAGCATGAATATTCTCATTGTGAATGTTTAGAGTTTGTTATGCATGTTCACATTGTGAATATTTGGAGTCTAATTTTCATGTTACATTGAAAATGTTCAATTATATAGTTGATATTCCAATATTCACATTCTTCATTCACAATAATGTGCTAATTGTTTTTTAGTAGGAATTTTCTCAATGATAGTATTTTGAGTCTAATTTTCATGTCACATTGATTATGCTGAGTGAATGTTCACATTGTCAAGATTCCATTATTGACATTCGTGTTTGAAGTATGAATCTTCTCATCGTGAATGTTTAGAGTTTCTTATCCATTTTACATTAGTTACATTCAAAATGTTCAATCACATAGTTGATATTCCAATATTCACATTTTTCATTCACAATAATGTCCTAATTGTTTTTGAGTAGGAATTTTCTCATTGTTAGTATTTTGAGTCTAATTTTCACGTCACATTCATTATGTTGAGTGAATGTTCACATTGTCAAGATTCCATTATTAACATTCGTGTTTGAAGCATGAATCTTCTCATTGTGAATGTTTAGAGTTTCTTATTCATTTTACATTCATTTTGTCGAGTCACATTATCGATATTCCATGGTTGACATTTTGTGTTTCAAGTATGAATGTTTACATTGTGAATGTTTCGAGTCTAATTTTCATATTATATTGAAAATGTTCAATCACATAGTTGATATTCCAATATTCACATTTTTATTCAAAATAATGTGCTAATTGTTTTTTAGTACAAATTTTCTCATTGTTAGTATTTCGAGTTTATTTTTCATGCCACATTGCTTATGTTAAGTGAATGGTCACATTGTTAATATTCCATTATTGACATTCATGTTTGAACCATGAATATTCTCATTGTGAATGTTTAGAGTTTCTTATCCATTTTACATTCATCATGTCGAGTCACATTATCGATATTCCATGGTTGACATTTTCTGTTTCAAGTATGAATGTTCACATTGTGAATATTTGGAGTCTAATTTTCAGGTTACATTGAAAATGTTCAATCACATAGTTGATATTCCAATATTCACATTTTTCATTCACAATAATTTGCTAATTGTTTTTGAGTAGGAATTTTCTCATTGTTAGCATTTTGATTCTAATTTTCACGTCACATTGATTATGTTGAGTGAATGTTCACATTGTCAAGATTCCATTATTGACATTCGTGTTTGAAGCATGAATGTCCTCATTGTGAATGTTTAGAGTTTGTTATGCATGTTACATTGATTATGTTAAGTCACATTATCGATATTCCATGATTGACATTTTGTGTTTCAAGTATGAATGTTCACATTTTTAGATGCTGTCATATTCTCTAATTCTTTGCATATTATCTATGAGTAATGCTATGAAATTTGGTCCTCATCAATATTCATTTTCAAAACACTGTTAATTACTCATTCCTCTTAATGTCTAGTCTCTATTTTTGTTTAACATTTTCTTGACAGATGTTATATCAACACCAAAGACAAAAATAAAAAAAAGAAGAAACCTATGAGGAAGAGACAACTCCACCTGATGTGAAACCCAACGTCGATATGAACAAAGTGAACTACCGTTCAAACATGACTGGCTTGTTAAAGTTAATGTCAACAACGAAGTTCACTGATGGGCAGCTGAAATGTTTAAAGAGAACTCCATTTTGGATGATGTTTGATGCATTGATAAACACAAAAATTGAACTATCATCATGCATGAAATATGACGATGTGATAGCAAAGATTATAGAGACATACAACCCTGCATCAAATTGTTTCAAAATTGGCCCCAAATCTGTCAAATTGTCTGCACATGACATCAAATTAATTTTTGGAATAGACTGCGGATCTGTGCCAATGGAAACTGCATATGGTTCAAAGCCAACATTTGGACTTATCGGCAAGAAATGCAAGGACACACAGAGGCTTACATCGAAAAATATCCGATCTTTGATCGATGATGCATTGGTTGGGAGAAAGAAATCAGATAATGAGGAGGTTGCTAGGTTGATAAGTTTGTATGCTTGTTTAAAGCTCTTTTATTCCACAACTGGCGAGACAATTTGATGGGCATACTATCAACACATGGAGCATTTGGACAAGATGAGGGAATATGATTGGGCAGAAACCATCAAGTCCACATTAATGAATTCCATTGAACTTCATCATCAACGTCCAGAACGAGTGACTGGTTGTGTTATGGCTTTAATGGTATGTAATACTACTTTCACTCACATAAC
Organism: Camellia lanceoleosa; assembly: GCA_025200525.1. Classification (NCBI taxonomy): domain Eukaryota; kingdom Viridiplantae; phylum Streptophyta; class Magnoliopsida; order Ericales; family Theaceae; genus Camellia; species Camellia lanceoleosa. The sequence continues at coordinate 88,055,672 of CM045770.1, forward strand.
TATTAATGTGTACGTCTGAAACGATACATTCACATTAGTTTATAATCATAATTTTTTTTTGACATGTATATTAACTGATTATGTTGAGTTACATTGTTAAGATTTTGTTTTGACATTCATGTTTGAAGTATAAGTCTTCCCATTGTGAATGTTTGGAGTTTAATTTTTATCTTACATTGAAAATGTTCAATCATATACTTCATATTTCAATATTCACATCACATTGATTATGTTAGGTGAATGGTCACATTGTCAAGATTCCATTGTTGACATTTGTGTTTGAAATATGAATCTTCTCATTGTGAATGTTTAGAGTTTGTTATCTATGTTACATTGATTATGTTGAATCTCATTATTGATATTCCATTGTTGACATTTCTGTTACAAGTGTGAATCTTCACATTGTAAATGATTGGAGTCTAGCTTCATTGTCACATTGATTATGTTCAGCCATATTGTTGATATTCCAATAGACTCAAAACACCATTGTTAGTATTTGAAATTTGTTTTGACATTTCATTGATTACATTGAGTGAATTGTCATATTGCTAACATTTGTGTTTGAAGTATGAATCTTCAAATTGTGAATGTTTGGAGTTTGTTTTCCATATTACATTGATTATCTTAAGTCACATTGTCAAGGTTTTGTTTTTACACTCATAGTTGAACTATAAGTCTTCCCATTGTGAATGTTTGTAGTCTAATTTTCATCTTACATTGAAAATGTTCAATCATATAGTTGACAATTTGTTACATTTTATGCAGTATTGGCTGTGTGAGCATACCAAAATAGTGGAACCAATTTTGCAAAATGCAGCACCTCGATTTCTCAAATGGAATCTAACAAAACTTCACAAGAATGTGAAGAATTTGTCTTTCTCGTCAATCAGTGCTGATGAGGTTAGATACCAACATTATCCAATGTGAATAATATTATTTATTGTTCTAAAACTAACAGCAATCTCTATTACCAGGTTTATATAGAGAAACTCATACTGACAGATCGTGAGAGCACACTGTTGGCACAAACAATAATTCGGGATGAGGAGAATAAAAAAGATGCACTTGAGAGTATTATTCATCATGAAGTCAAAATTGAGGAAGAAATGGACATGAGCATACAAGACGATGACATTGATGAGGCATTTGATACAGAGTTTGGCAATGAAGCAGAATTTCAGAGCAATGAACATGATCAAGCCAATATTGAGGAAGGTGCAGAGACTCTTGCATATCTACATGCACATGGGGTGCATCAAATCATTGTATCAAAGGTTGCTCAGGACAACATTATAGGGAAAATGGTTGCTGACCATCAAAAAGCATTAGACCTTATCGAGAAACTACAAATTGAGAACCGGAATCTGCAAGCAGCAAATGACATGAAAGACAAAATCATCTTGGAGCTGGAAACATTAATATGTAACCAGAAGGAGAATCCAATAGTTCAGAATGAGTTGTCCACTGTCAAACATACAATTGATAACAAGAATGCAGAGATAGAAAGGCAAAACAACTCCATAATTGACCTCCAAATTGAGAAGACTATACTCCAACTTGAGAAAACTATGCTAGAAGATAAAATTGATGATGATGCAGTACATGCTGTCACATAAAAAATAAACCAGGAGACTTTGGATGTGGAACTGAAGCAAAATTTGAAGAAGAAGACCCAAAAAACTCCTACATCTTTGGTGAAGCGCATCAAAATCAAAAAAAGGAAAGAATTGAAGTTGCCTGATTTTGAATATCAAGACAAAAAGGGTGACAAACAGAAAAGGAAGATCGAAAATTTGGAACAAAATGACATTGAGAAGGAATGTGAAATTGTAGATCCAGATTTTGAAGGCTATTTGCACAAGCTTCGAGACATCAAGCGTCCTAAACATAATAAGCTTAGGCTGTCCAACAAATATGAGGTTTGGAAGATCATATCTGAACAGGACAAGCAAAAGATAAGGAATATGCACAAAAATAGAGGTTACGGGTAAGCATATTTCAAACAACTTCTATATCTTTACATGCCATCCTTGTCTTATTATTTCTAAACTCTAAATGTAGGCTAAATGTTTGGCGAGGAAGCACCAAGGAGACTTATGTTTTCTATGACGATCTTGAGTCAATAATTCAAGACAAGTCCATAACAAACAATGTATGGTACTTTGTACATTGTCCATTAAAGGTTATATATATTAACATTCACATCATAATCACATTAACATTGAATATATACAGGTCATAGATGCATATGCAGAAATTTTAAGAAGAAAGCAGGAATCAATGATGACAGATTCACAACAATTTGACAAGTCATTCTTTTTCAACAGCTTGTGTTTGGTATAATTTGTTATTTTATTTTTTTTTTATCCTGAATTTAAAACAAGTTTGATCCCTTATTTATAAAACTAATTACTAACAAAGTGCTGTCAATGTTTACAGAGCATGATTAAAGATGAAAAAGCAGAACTACAAACCAAATTCATTGATCCTCACATCAAGCAAGCAAATCACTACCGATATCTGCACTTTCCACTCCACTTTAAGTATCATTGGACCATAGTAATGAGCGACATGGATGATGGAGTGTGGAAGCACTACAATTCAATGAGGCCCAAAGATGGTTCTGAAGACATACACCTAGCTCAAGCAAACATAGTGGTAATTTCAATATTTCATTCAATAATATGAAAAAATGTACATATTGAGTTACATATCAACGTAGTTAAAATATTATCTATTCTACACATCTAATCATATTCACAATCACAGAAAACATATATCGAATCACATATTCAGAAATTGCTCTCCACATCGGATATGGCAGATACATTAACACCCTTAGATTATGTCAAGCCATTGCAATCAGTTGATGCATGCCCTCAACAAGACCCAAATTCGTGAGTATTTACAATTAATATTCTCATTGACATAGTAGCTACAACCAATGTGAATATAACAAAATATTGATTCTTTCTTCTTCTTCTTTTTTTTCTCATATAGTCTTAATTGCGGAGTTGCACTTTGCTACATAATGAGGCAACATGCCCTTCATGAACCAATTGAACCTGTGCTGGACAAGGAAGCTTGGCTTGTTATGAGAGCTCTATTAGTTGAAGCATTCCTGAATGATCCTGAAAGAACAAATCATCCAAGTTTTGTTGTTGACACCAACGAGGATGCATCTCAGAACTAGACTTCTTTTGATGTAGTGATAAAACAATGTTAACATCAGCTTTTGTCCAAGTACAATATGTTTTGTATATAATATACCACTCACTAACATGTGAACTTGGGTATTGTTAGTTATTAAACAATCATTCCACAAAGATGTTGATATGAATAGCTATATACATTTTGTCTACCAAGAAATGTACTTTTAATATCAATGTTCTTTCTTGGTCTTATTCATGGTGTATGAGTATTATCAGTCATTATATGTGTTTGATAAATACAACACAATGTGAAAGTTTACATATGTATATCATATGCTCATCCTGTCAACACATATTGGGAATATATGTAACTTTTCTACATTTTATTTTGCAAAAAATCAAAACAAACTATTTCAAAAAAAAAAAATTGTAAAGAAACTACAAAATTACAAATTTCATAGAACGACCCGTTAACAATGTGAACTTTCACAATGTTAACTTTTTATTGACACATTGTATCAAAATATGAAATTTAACATTAAGAAGCTTGCACCAACAAGTACACTCATACATGAACTACTAAATTGTTTACTGATGCAAATGTATGTAACATTCACAACACTATATTATTTATCTAAAACAAATTCTGCATTATAAATACTCACAACGATATCCAACACATGAACCAATACTCACAACTCAACATAATATTCACATGAACTCTATTATTTGATCTTTAACAACTTTAATTGTGGCTGCCCATCTTTTTCCATCTACCACACCTCAAATCTGTTCAAAAACATATATCATATTCCATCCATGAACACATATTGTGTATATATGTAACAAGATAATATTTTGTTTTGATAAAACTGATAAACAAACTATTTCATAAATATACAAAATGAAAAAAAAAAAAAAACTACAAAATGACAAATTGCATAGAATTAATGAATCCCTTTTTATTCAAAAATTGTATCGAAATACAAAACAAGTACACCAATGTATCAACTAATAAAATGTGTATCCAATGCAAATGTATGTAACATTCACAATGGTATCTTATTTATCTAAAAAAAAAAATCAGAATGTTCAAAAGCAATATGAAATTCACAATGTCCACCAACCATCAACCAATATAACTCTGTATTGGTTCTTTACAAGACTTCCGATTGTGCCTGCCCATCTTTCCACATCTGCCACACCTGGTTTGACTTACTTTTTCCCCTCGAGATGGTATTCTACTCTTTCTCGGCCTACCAGCTAGCCGTTTTACAATTGGAGGTAATATGATGAAATCGCTAGAGCAAAAAGCTGGTTCCTCCACAGATGGTATTGGGAAAATAGCCGCTGCATATGCTTCCCTATAATTCTCTACATGAAAATATTTTTCAACACAATCATTAAGATTATATGCACTCCTTTGGATAGCCGCAACAGCATGTTCACAAGGAAATCAATTTACTTGCCATTGGTAGCAAGAACAAACACAGCGTCCAACATCAACCATAACTGATGGAAACGAATGCACCTCGAACACATCATCATTAGCTTTACTCACATTCCATGACCTACTAGAACTAAATGAATCTTGGAGGTTAGTCTCAAAGGTAGGGCAAATAATTCCATTCCACTTGTTTGCAATATCCCTTCGCTCTGACATTTGACACATTATTTGATTCCGGATAGTATCAACCAATTTTGTTGTTGGAAGATTTCGGGCTTCTTTAATCCAATTGTTGAATGATTCAGCAGCATTGGATGTCATCTCACCATATCGTTGTCCCCTAACACATAACAGCAAAAATTGTCACAATTTAATACCATATGTGACATTTCACATTGTTATAACAACACAAAAATATAAACAATGTACATATAACCATAATTATATTCCATGAAACACACAATTGTACACACTTTACCTAAAGTAAGCATTTGCCTAATGTTCAGGTTCCAATATTGACAAGAAGTTATATGCTCATTGCTTCTCCTCACTCTTCAACTCTTCTAGTAATGCATGAAAACCCGTCACAGTAGGTTCATATGCACAATCACCCAACTTCCCTATTAAATGTTCCTTGAAACCATTCTCCATACCCTTTAGCTTGTCCCTAAAATTATTGTTTAGGTGTTGTAAATACCATCCATGATATGCTGATGGGAATGCATTTGGCATTGCTTCCAAAAGCCCTAGGTTATGATTACATACAAATGCCATGCATCTATCATCAGCAATTATTTTTGACAGTTCATATAGAAACAATGACCAATTCGATTCACTCTGCGAATCAACAATTAAAAAGGCTATTGGAAACAATCCTAAAACAAAACCAATGTTAACAGTTACAACTAACACACAAAAGTATAAATAAAAAAAATGTAAAACTTCACATCAAAAAGCTAAACAAACCTATCTTTACATGTCGCTGCAAACAATTGCCCTTTGTATCTTCCTTTTAGAAATGTTCCATCAAGAAAAAGCAAAGGGCGACAATATTTGAAGCCATTGATGCACGCAACGAATGCTACAAAAAAAACCTTTTAAATTGACTAATCTTCAAATCATAGTCAATATTAATATGACTTCCCGGATTATAATGCTGAACAGCATCACCATACCATCTCAGTTGGTCAAACGATGTAAAGTAATCACCATGCATAGCCTCTCAACACCTAACCATGCTACATGGTAGCTGATATCAAGTCCATAGTCTGCCTTGAAAGTATACGCCACATCAGTGGGACACGTTAGTGGTCTGTCCCTAACACGCTCAGATACAACATTTGACACCAAATTAGAGCTGAGCCTTGGATTTTTTGAAGTACGAACATCAGCACCACAACTATGTATCTTAGTCCATCTCTTAAGGTAGAAAAATTGGTTTGCTCTTTGGACTCTACTATGCACAGACCACAAACATCCCCTATCATCTCTATGTGAGCATACAGCAGTAATTCGTTGTGAATCGTTCTTCAAATATTTGAATTTAAACCCACATTGCACTGTATATTTGCATAAAACAATACGAAACTCAAATGCTCCTCCTGTGAAACATTGACCAACATGTGTAATACCATTTGCCCAAACTGAAGACAACAAAACCTTCTCACTGTGTCCACAATATCTACGAAGCAAATTTGTTTGATTCTCATCTTTAATGCATGGATTTACCAAACTACTATGTCCATCAGTGCCCAATTTTTGCTCAACAACATCAATTCGTTCAACTCCAATTGATTTACCAAGCAATAACATGTTTTGCAATTCCTCATTGTTATCCAAATGACAATTTGTATACCCCGGCAGTCGGTAAAACATAGTGATTGAATCAGCAGACAAATCACACCATTTGTTACACACACATTTCAAGAACTCATCAAAGGAAAATGATTGTACCACATTTATCACAAACATGTTTGACCCATAGCAGCACAACAACAACATGAAAAAATCCATTTATCTCGTATCACATTGCAAAATCATCAATAGTATCAATGAAATGTATCAAGATTTTTAAATAGTTCAAATATTCACATAAAAAAAAAAAAAAACTCTACCTCCTCAACAAACAATCATAAGCCCTACATTTATCATCATACACACAACATACAACAAATTTTAAGCTCACAGTATACACACATACATACAATTTTAATTATAAAATTCATATATTGATAGCATGAACTTCCAGTTCACTAAATGCAAAAACAACAGTTTTTTCAAACACTGATGCAACAAAACTTCATCATTCAAAAATTCATATGAACACAATGATTTCATCACAACAACAAATCAATCACTAATCGCATGACATAAACATCACCGTAATCAATTGATGATAAACGATGAAGAACGACGAAGAACAACGAAGAACAAAAATGATGATAAACGAAGAAGAATGACAAAACAGGACAAGGAAGAACAAAATTGATGACGAACAACAAATGAAGAACAGAACAAATCAAAACACCAATCTCAAACAAAAACTAACCTTCTCCACAATATTGATTAAAAACCAGACAAAATCACAAATCGAAAATCGTAAAGACAAACCAGAAATTGCGAATCGCGCAAAACCTAGAACTTCAATAATTGCAAAATCGCGCCCAATCTATAGCTTCAGAAACTACCAAATCGAAAATCGAAAATCGAAAATGGCAAGGAGAAATCAGAAATTGCAAAGAATCCGGAATCCAAACGCAGATCATCGACTTCCCAAAAATCATATTCAAACAAGCACCTATATATGTAAGGGTAAAATGGTCAAAAATATATATAATAAAACTCAAAATAGGACCTCTGGGTCTACAAGTGTAAACTTTAGGATTTAATAAAATAAAATAAAAAATGGATTGATTGGTATAAGAAAATCTAAAATAGGATTTTCTGGTGATTTTCCCAATATTAAATATAAGGGTATAAAAATCTAAGAAAATAGTGTAAATTAATAAAAAAAAAAGACCTTATGGAATAAATGTATAAATACATAAGACTAAATGGGTTATAAATTTCCTTCATAGACTTCTTGAACACTCCTAAATAGGATTTATCAATAAAAATCTTAATTTTTTTAATTAAATATAAAATTTAAAAAAAAAAAAAAAGAATGAGAGATGCTACAATGGAGAGATGCCACCATACTTAAAGTAATGTTAGAGATTTCAAAATTTTTACTAAATACCTGGTTTGAGTGTGAGATTCACACTATATAAATACCACACATATAAAAAAATTTTGATAAAAATTTTAGGATAAATTACACTGACACCCCCTAAAATTTATGTTTATCACAGTTCTTCCTCTTATATTTGAAAAATTACACTAACTCTCTATTAATTTAATTTTATGTATGATGATTATTACGGTGAGGGGGAACTATTATGAAACTTTATAGGGACAATTTATAATGAAATTTTAAAGTTCAAGAAAGAAGATATAATTTCTAAAAAATAAGAGAGAGAACTGTAATAAATATAAATGAAATTTTAAAATTTAAGAAAGAAATTTTTAAAAAATAAGAGAGAAAACTATAATAAATATAAATTTCAAGAGAAAGCAATGTGCCTCGTTTGGGAACAGGCTAATTTAGTAACTTTTTGGCTAATTGGCTAAAAAGATTGGTAAGAAAAACCTGTATGTTTGGACCAATTTTTTGGCTAATTACGAAACGACGTGCAAAAAGTAGAGAGAAAAGAGAATCTTTGACTTTTTGGTATAAGTTATTGACTTTTTGACTAAAAAGATAACTTTTTGACTAATTGGCTATTTTAGCCTCTTGCCAAACGAGGCCGTAATTTATCCAAAATTTTAATAGACCTCTTGGAATCTCTAATTCCTAACCCACACCCAAACAAAAGCTTATCTCTCCTCTTTCTACTGCTCTACTTATCCACTCAACCTTCCATTCCCAACTCTTCACCTCAGACCGAGAGACACAGTTTGGTTTGTCTAGCAATGGCTTGCACAGCTACTTCAACGGCTCTTCTCTCATCTCCAAACCCTAGTACTAGGGCTTCTTCTTACATTTCCTCCAAATCCTCCCTTTCCACCAAACCCTTCTCTCAAACCCTATCCATCATCCCAACCTCCTTCAATGGCCTTCGCAAACCCTTCCACTCTCAACTCCCTCCTCCTTCCATCTCCTCCCCCAGATCTCACTCCCGCCGGAGTTTCCTTGTCAGAGCTGTAAGTGCTCTCTGTTTATTTATTTACAAAATCTCATTTTTATTTCTGGCTACTGTTTACTTTTGGTAGTTTTTCGTATATCTATAAATTTTCTGTGCGTATACATGTCTCAGTTTCATTCTGGATACATTATTGACATTGACTCTGGAAATTCGTGTTTAATCAAGCTAATTGTCATAAAGTTAAGGGTTTCTGGTGTTTATCAAAAACACATATTTTTTAGCTCAAATTAAGCTTAATTGCAGCTAAGTTTTTTTTTTTTTCCCTTCAATATAGTGAAGTTAATGATTTTCAAGGAATTGAAATTGGGTCTTCAAGTTTCTGTTATTCTTTGTAATATTGGATTTTTGTGGTTGTTGTTTAACTGATTCTCGTAATGTTGAAATCAGAATGAAACAGTACAGTGTTTTCTTCTTTCCATAATAGCCCTTTAATATGGTGAAGTTAATTATTTTCAAGGAATTAAAACTGGGTCTTCAAGTTTCTGTTACCCTTTGTGATATTGGATTTTTTGCGGTTGCTGTTTCGCTGATTTTCATAATGTCGTAATCAGAATGAAATAGTAGATTGTTTTTTCTTTCCATAATAGCCCTTTATTTCAATGTGGAAATCTATAACTGTTTTTGCAATTTGGTTTTCACGTTACTATCTTTCAAATGGAATTAGTCGAAAGAATTTAACATGCTGCGCGTTTTTGCCTCTTGCACATTTTTATTTCTTTTACTTTTTCTTCCTCTTCAATACATTAGCTATTTCTAAAAAAGAAATGGTTTTTCTGTTTGGTTTGTAAGCTATTAAGTCAATATAAAGCTATTTATAATTAAAACAGGTAGACGAACTACAAGATTGTATCTTCAGGATAATTAAAATGGGTAGACGATCTACAATTGTTAAGTTATTCTTTAACATCATCGAAAAGACTAAAATTATTTCTGTCAGGTTCATGTGTTTCTTTTTTGAATTGGCTTCCTGGAATACGTTGTCATTATCTTCCTGTTTGTCTTTGCAACAGGGTGAGCTTCCACTCGTTGGGAATACAGCACCAGACTTTGAGGCAGAGGCTGTTTTTGATCAGGAGTTCATCAAGGTAGTATATGAAAAGAACAGTGTCGTGAACAAAAAAACAAATTATGAAGCATTGTTTGTCTTGGGTTATGCAATTATGTACTTCTTGCATATAATTGTTATCTAGTTTCAAAATTGGGTGCACTCTGAGTCAGGATTTGATAGTTGGGGATCCTTTTGAGTGAAATTGATGTCTAGTTTTGAATCCAGGTGTAGTGTACTCGAAATTCAGAATTAAATGATTAGGATTGACCTATGGTCCTCAACCAATGTTGTTAAACGTAAGAGTACAATCAACAAGATTCTATGAAGCACATATACAGGCATTGGTACAATATGGGTACGTCGATATGGTAAAATAATGTAGGGTACGGGTACGGCGGGGTATGTTTGTAAAAATATTTATTCTTAATTTAGTGTAATGCAAAAATTAGTTAAATTGTTTTGTTGGTTAAGGTTCTAACCTAGAACCTGCATTTTAATGCCGAAAGTAAGGTATAAAGCAAAGTTAAATGTCATATGTTAATGAACCTACTAGATAAAGCTTAATTTTAAAATCTGGTTAACTATAGAAAAAAGTAAAATGAAACTACTTTCACTTCTATATGAAAGAAAATATTATTTTGGTTGAAGTACTACTTGAGTATATATTAGGTACCTATGGGATACAAACAAATTTAATGAAAGAAATTTGGGTATGCGTTTTGTATACCTAGTGCGCATATAGAAGTATCATTAAAAGTACTGGTATGAGTACTTCATGTTTTTCAAAGTGCCCATGCTTCATGGGCAAGATCTCTAATTCCCTACCCATGCTAGCTAAAGGCTATCAAGTGTTATTGTGTCAGTAATGATAAACCACTCATTCATCTGATTAGTCATTTTTCCTATGAAAAAAATTCTGAATAACAAAATAAGAGAAAATTCTGGACGGAGGGCATTTTGATTTTAAAATTCAACTTTACTCATGGCCTAATAAGGCCTAGTTGTCATGTGTCATATATGTTTTTTTGGGGAGCAATATAACTCAGATAAAAAAAAAAAAAAAAAATCCTCTACATATGGAAAATTTCGGTATGCTTGCACCAGGATATCAATCAGCAATGCATACTTTGCTTTTACATTTTAATTGATATTCCTAAATTAGGGTTTGTTCTTGCAGGTTAAACTCTCAGAGTATATTGGGAAGAAATATGTTATTCTCTTTTTCTACCCTCTGGATTTTACATTTGTTTGTCCTACTGGTGAGTTTGGCTTTGAGTGAATGTAAATCCATTTTTTTTTTAAATTATTATTATTTTGATGTAAGAAATGTAAACCGAAGTCTATTATGCATGCTGAATATGACCTATATATATTTTTCTATTCATTCTTGATGTGTAGAGATCACTGCATTCAGCGACCGCCATGCAGAATTTGAGAAGATAAACACAGAAATATTGGGTGTTTCCATAGACAGTGTGGTAAGATTTTTGTTTTTTTTATTTGTTTGCTCATTTGTTGATGCATTCATGTACATTGAATGTGTTTCAGTTTACTTAATTATATGACTCAGATGGTAACATCGAATTGTTGGATATATCATATCTCTATGTTCAATTATTCAGCTGCACTTAAGAACCTTCTACACTTGTGTGCTTATTGAAGAAAAAGGGTGAACTAGTGATGCTTAGTCATCACTAGTTATATTGGCTATACAAAATTGTGATGAATGTTTTTCTTCCCATTCAGCTGCTGTATTAGACATTTCAAACCTGTCGACTTTACTGCTGAGTTTGTTTTTGTATTTTGACTGAGCCTTCTCTTCATGATATCGTGAAAAAGTTTATGATATTGTTATCCTGTCTGTTTCAGCTATATAGGTGATGTTCTATTTTGACATTTTAACAATATTAGTTCATAATTGCTTATTACAACAATCAGAAGACCTATTTGGTCTCTCACATTTATTTGTTAAATGTCCATCATCTATACTTAACAGTTAAGGTTTATTGTAATTATTCCCACTTCGCCACTCTCTCTTTCTTGTTATCTCTCATTTTCATGTTCCTCTCTCAAGTCTCAACATGTGCTGTGATCCCATTCATGGCCTTCTAGTATTGTTTACGATAGTGATGGTTATAGAAATTTTAATTTATTATGCTGTCAATTATTGCTTCGGGTCACTCCTAGTTGTGGTTTTGATTCAGTAATCAGTAATAAAAGCTAATTGTTACGTAAAAAGGGAGAATCCAATTCTAGGGGTGAAGTACCCTCCATAAATTTGAAATGGAAAAAAAAAAAAGAAATAGAATTAACTACGAGAGTCAATTTCTATGTTGGGTATCATGGACATTATTCTATTTTTTCCTCCTTTGCCTTAATCCTTCTTTCTTTTAGCAATTTGACTTTGGGTTGCTTATACCTCACTTTTAGCTACACAATGTTGCCAATTTAATTAGGCAAACTCTACCTTTCTTTTTTGGAATTCAATATATTTTATGGGGGCCTTTTTTACGAATGGGTCATTAAGTAGGGGTAGAAAAATCCTGCTCATCTTCTACCTTTTCCTATCCAGTCTCTTGGTTTTTGTTGCCTTGGTATTCTACTTTTAGGCATGGCATGTTGGCAGCATCTTTACATTAAAATCAACAACACACCACCTTCATTGCAGTTAGTTATCTCCATCATCTTCATTTCATTGACCTGTATGCATGCTGTTACAACTCATTGCGATCTTCAACATCATCTCGCAGTCCTGATATTTGTTGCCATACAAATCTTTGCCACAATCATCTCCACTTTCATCAATTAACCATCAATCACCACATTTGCTCTTTGTTTTGGTTTGCTCCACCCTTATTTTTCTGTGTCTTCTCTTTCTCATTGGCTGATTATTTATTATGTGCCTCGTATTATTTTCTTTTTGATTCTTTGCTGACATAGCTTTGTTAGGATATGAGGAGGATGGGTTAATTTGATGGGCCTTTGGTCATGGTTGCTAGGGGAGGGGTCAGGAAGAGAGTGTCTGGTTTTGTATTGAAGGGTCCTTTGGCTTTCACCTTTTTAGAGGAGAGAGTAGAACTCCAGAGTGCCAAGTTTCTTGGATAATTTATTACCCAATGGTCCTTTTTAAAGTAGGAGTGCAACATTTTGGTTCAGTAAGAGTTGGGATACTGCTAAGTGCTAAACCTCCACACACGTGTAGTAGGCATATGGATCCTCTATAGTTTATCCCTCTAGAGTTTTCCTATAGTTATCAAAATGACGTCATTTTGATGAAAAATACTTCATTTTGAACAAAGCAAAAAAAAAAAAAAACTTTGCAGAAAACTCTCTTCTCACTCTTCTTCCTCCTCCCTCCCCACCCTCCTGGTGGCACCCCAACCACACCCTCTTCTGTCACTGGAAACCCTCCACACCCCACACCCACATCCTCACCCTTAACAGTTGATCTTCTTCACCCACCCCCATAAAACAAACAAAACCTCTTTTCTCTCTCATCTCTTTCTTCTTTCTCTCTCTATAAATTCCAAACCCAGCACCAAAGAAGAACAAAGAACGAAGAACAAAGAAGAGTAGGTGTGGAAGAAACCCTTGAGAAACCTGCCAAGAGTAGATCCAATGAATTTACACCAAATGGCATCCATACTTTGAGCCACTCGTGTCCAATGGGAGGGGCACCTCCAAACTTGCAAAATCCAATCCCTATGCGAGCGGCAAAGGTGCAGAAACCCTTACGAAACTTGACGGCGGCAGTAGTGGAGGCTGGAGGAGGCGGGGATGGGGCTCCGGCGTGGGGAGGGTGCTGACTGTAGGTATAGAAGAAAGATGGAGAGCTGACGGTAGGTGTAGAAGAAAGAGAGACAGCTTCTTTTTTCTTTTTTTTTTTTAAAATGTTTTTCAAAACTCTAGGAAAACTATAGAGGATCCGGACGCGTGCAGTAGGGCTGGATTTCCGTGACAATTTGTGTTACTTCAATAACTGGCTGTGGCTGATCACCAATTCACCACATACATACATGTATGTATATATATTAATTCCTCAAATTTTGTGGCTTTTGATACGGGTTTTTGGATGACATGATTATCTATGGGTCCACTTACTGTGTAGTTCCATTTTGCTTTTGGTTGCTCTCATTTTAAGAAATCTTAATTTGCTTTGTGAATCATGATGATTTTATGTTCTCTGCGTAGTTCTCCCACCTTGCATGGGTCCAAACAGATAGAAAATCTGGGGGGCTTGGTGATCTAAAGTATCCATTGATTTCTGATGTGACCAAATCAATTTCAAAATCCTATGGCGTGCTGATTCCGGACCAGGTATGCTCTATCTAATTATTTGCAATTGCTTGATTTTTCTTTGATGACTTTGCCATCGCTTCATCCTAGAACATAAATAGGTTAGCAAACTTAATGTTTAGTTAGAAGAATTATGCTGCGTGGGTGAGGATCCATTACAGTTGTCTGCATAAATAGTCTTTTTGCAATATCAACCAATTATCTTAGTCATCAAGGTCAGTTTTTGGTGTTACCAAGCTATATTTTGCTCATGTCTTTTGTTTTGGAAAAGATTACCTATTTTTATTGCCCCCTTCTGTTTTTGCCGTCTATAAATTGATCTCCAATTGTCTGTTGAGCTGATCATCTTTCTGGTGACCCCATTTTTATTTATGAATTATGGTTAAATAGTTAAAAATTAAATGATGTTATTAATGCCTTCAATTTTGTATTATGTTCTTTCGTTATATACAATGGTGCCATTGTATTTTCAGGGAATTGCATTGAGGGGACTTTTCATTATTGACAAAGAAGGAATTATTCAGCACTCCACCATTAACAATCTTGCAATTGGCCGAAGTGTTGATGAGACAATGAGAACACTTCAGGTAATATAGTCAATTGAAGAGCCGGGCTTAGTTTTTAGGCTTTTACCTATTTTAATGTCTTGCACACGGGTAACCGAGTGCGTTGTGTCACATTGCCACAAACGCACATCTCACCACACTGATTAAATATTCAAAAATAATCTTTTAATTGGTTTCCGGTGCTTTGTTTCTTGCGATGTGTTGGTGGTGCAGGCATTGCAATATGTGCAGGAGAACCCGGATGAAGTATGCCCAGCTGGATGGAAACCCGGTGAGAAGTCCATGAAGCCAGATCCCAAGCTCAGCAAGGAATACTTTTCTGCAATATGAAGAGAGAGAGAGAGAGAGAGAGAGTGAGCTTAACAACCTAGTAGCATCTCCATTTGGCATTTATAGAGGTTCTATTCTATAGAGTTTTGTTTTCATGTGATGTGAGGTTTGAGAGGTAGTTTCTGGGAACAAAATGAAATGAACCAGATGTACCCTTTATTTAGAATTCTTCAATGTTTGGTTGGCTGTGAATTCCTATTAAGAGGGTTTTGTCAAATTCTATTCGATAATGTAACAAAATAAAAAAGGGAACGACTGAAACATCGAGATTGTGTCTCAGTACGATTCTTTTGTAAGTAATTGATTCTTGGTATGAATTTTTGGTCCACGGATGAGGGAGGAGTGAGGTGTGTTGGTTGATTTTGGCTGTGCCAATGCTATGGAGGAAGTAGAGGGTGGGGTAGAGGTGATGGCCAAAAAGTGGTTATCGCCGGTTAGAGATGGTCATTGACTGCCAAATGTGATTTTTGGCAAGAGATGCTGCTTGTCGGTTGGTGGTGACTAAACAATTATAATGACTGGAAGTGGGGGTGGTTGGATGTGGTGACAGGTGGTGGTGATAAGTGTTGGGTGGTGGCTGGAAGTGATAAGAGAAAGGAAGGATGAACTATTTTTTAATTTTTTTTATAAATAAGTGAAACTAACTTTGAAGTTAAATTTTGTAAATTGTTTATAACTTGTAGGTTTTTTAAAAAATAGATAATAGCAATAAATTTTTATTTAGGGTTCTTAAAATTTTTACAAATATAAAAATAAAATTATAGATATAATGTTACTAAACAGGTTTTTAGTGAATATCTTTTTCCCTCAATTACTTAATAAAAATGAGTCACCATTGTTTCACTTGTAAAATTTTTAGCTACTTGTTGGGGAGCAACACATGGGTACTATGTGGATAATGTAACACGGTATCACGAGGTTACTAAATAATTATTTGAAATTATTATGTGTTTGTAGATGTAATTATTATACAAAATGATTTGATGTATTGTAATTTTTTATTTAAAAATGCAATACCCATCATTATAAGTATAATTTACAAAGCGTTATTGTCATAATCAGTGGCGGAGGGGAGCGAGGACTAGGGGGTCACGTGGTCTCTTGAATTTTGGATTTGTTTTTTTTTGGCAAATATAAAGAAAATATTTTAAATAAAAAAATTATAAAGATATTATTAGAGTAAAATGTCAATGACATTTAAAAAATTATGAGAACAATAATAGTTATTTTGATTGAAAATGAATAGACTATTATGAACCATATCATCAATGAAATTTTTTGAATGTAACGGTAATATCATTATTATTGACATGCAAGTATAAGTAATCTCACTATAAAGATATGAAATTTATTAGATTGTTAGTTACATTTGACACGTGAGGTTCATTTTCTATGTGTTTATTTACTATTAGTTGGTGATATCACATACTAATGATGACATGGTATTATTATATTGAATTTTTAATCAAATTTTATATAAAAAAATAATTTATTATTATATAATTTATTTTAAGACTTATATCTATATTTTTTTTATATTGTTCATGATATACTAGTTATAAATAATATATTATTTTTTTGATATTTTTCGAAAACAATCGTAAAAACTTACGTGAAATATTTTTATAAAAATTTTCAATATTGAATCAATAAGTGCCTTCTCTAATTTGATTGTCTGGCTCCGCCACTGGTCATAATGTGTTTTTTTATAACAAAGTTTGTATAAAAAGGTTGATAATTTAGTAAATTTTCATCAATAATACCTCTAGTATCATATATTTTAAATTCCAACATAATAAGTAATGATCTTATCACATAAATCAATAATTATAAAGTTAAAGCTCCCCACACATTCAAGAGAACTTGTCCTCTCTTCTTTTTTTTTTTCTTTTTTTTATTTTTTATTTTTTTATTTTTTTATCTTCTCTTTTTTTATTTTTTATTTGTATTTAACGATGTTTTTAGAATTCTGTCATTTAAAAAAAAATTTGAAATTCGTATCGATGATAAAATCTTAAAAATAAAATAATTCAATAAAATTTGAAAAAGGTTTATTAATGAGAAATATAAGCCATTTTTAAAAATAAAAAAAAATACTTTTTCAATAAAAATGGACTTTTCAACCCATTCTTTAAGTAGGGAGGAATCTTAAAGTAAAATATTTGACATTTGGGGTGTTTAAAAAATCGTTCTGTTTGATGTGATTTTTATTAATTTCAATTCTTATTTTGATTCAAAAATTGTGAATCGTTTAAATCGATCCGATTTTTAATTTGAAGATTTTGATTATGATTTCGAATTGAACTCTGACATATTTTATTTATTTATTTATTTTGTATATTTTTATATATAAAAATGAAAACATAAAAGGAAAAATTACTCATAAGTCCCATATTGAAAAATGTTACTCTATCTGGTCTTGAGTGTTTTTTTATAAACCATTTAGTCCTTTTTTTACATCACAACATCATCATCAAAACAATATCAAACATCATCATAAAATAACATCAAACATTATAACATCATCATCAAACAACATCAAACATCATCGTCAAAACAACATGCATAGATTTTATTGATCTGATTTTGGGAGACTAGTTTCTCTCTCATTAAGCTGATGTGAAAACTCTAGAAAACCAGAGACGAACCTCAACAGATTTGAATTCAACAAAACCCACAAAGGGTACATGAATAATCAATCAATAATCAACATAGTGTATGAGAATAATCAAACGGTTGTTAACTATGTACAGTGTTCACCAAACTTCGAATCCGTCAAAACCCAACAAATTTGAATTAAAAAAACAACAATGATTCATCCCCCTTTTCCCATCACCCCCTTTGACCCCCTCTCTCTCTCATTGGTTGCTTTTTCTTTTTCTTTTTCTTTTTTTTCTTGCTCCTCCAATCACTCCCTGACACATGACAAAGGGGGGTGAGGAGGTGACTCCCAAAAGGGGTCTCAAGTATTATTCTTAAAAAAAAAAGGCCTAATCAAACACTTGTCATTGTGCATCAAATAAACCCAATCCCCAAAATACCTTTCTTTTCTTTTTTTTCAGAACTGTCTTGGGATTTTCGACTCGGATCTCAAATGCGATGGATTCGAAATTAAAATTGATGGGTTTTATTGTTTCTCACGAAAGATTGGATCTTTGTGAGAACAACCTAAATTGAGAAGATTGTGAGCATAGAGATGGATAGATTATGTGGAAACAGAGGGTGGAGAGGATTGATAGTGATTGGAAACAGAGAGAGAGACAAACACAAAACAATAACAACAAAACTGATAACCTCCTCTCCTTCTTCATTTGGTCCCAGAAGCACATCCCAATTTGTGGAGGAATCGAGAAGAAGCAGCGATGGTGATGATGATTCCATTGAGGACGAAGTAGAGATAAAGAGGCCTTAACCACGCCATCAAAGAGGACCAAATCACAGGGATTTCAAAGAGCACGAAATCAATCATCAATGGAACAGAGAACTTCAACATCACAGCGATCGATACAACTCCAGTTGAAATCAACAGGACTTTCAGAGAGAGAATCCAAGTACTCGAAACCGCCATTTCTGATCGGATTTCGGTTCTGAATCTCCCTCCCTTCTCTCCTCACTGTCCTCTCCTCCCTCTTCGCCCACAAGGTTTGGAGGGATGAGATCGACGGCGGCCGATTGGTCCGCCATTGCTAGGGTTTTTGATGTTCGATCTGAGATGGTTTTGATTTTATGACGATGGTTGGTCGAAAAAATTGTTATGATAATGTTTGATCGAAAAAAAATTGTTATGATGACGATGTTTGTTCAGGAAAAAATGTTTAATCGTTATTTTGATGTTTGATGTTATTTTAATCGTTATTTTGATGTTTAATTATTATTTAAAAAATTGTTTAATCGATGATGTTACTCATAAATCCGATGTTTGATGTTTGATGGGTAATGTTTAATGTTTGACGTTTTATGAATAATCCTAATGTTTAATGATTCGGAATCTGTGTTTGATGTTTGATAAATAATCTTAATGTTTAGTGGTTGATGTTTGATGAATAATCCACACGTTGTAATGTTTGATATTGGATGAATAATGTTTGATGTTTGAAAAGAAGGGAAATCATAAAAAGGTCTATAGTAAGTTTATTGGAAAATAGGACCTATTACTCCAACAAAAAACCTTCAGGACTAAATGGATTAACATTCTCAAATTTAGGATTTATTGGTGTTTTGCCCAATATAAAAGCTTCTTATCTATCTATTATATAAAGAAAATGAGGTTTCTAATCTATAATAAGGCTTCTAAGAACTCCAAATTTTCAATCTAAATTTTATAATTTTTTGATTTTTAAAAATTTTAAAAAAAAACTTCTATTGGTTACCTCTTATTCAAGCAAAAATAATAATAATAATAATTAATATTCTTTGATTTATGACTTTCAAATATAAAGTATATCATATCTAAAAAAAATGAAAATTATACTAATCCATTTCAAAATTCAAATTTGAGAGTTACTAAATATGGAAAGCGATCTATTAATTTAAATTTAAAATTGACACAATATAAATTTAAAATTATAATGATCTATCCCATGATTTATAAGTTTTAGAATAAAGCTTCGTCACTCGAAAATGTTCCCCCCTAATCTCCCGAAATTTAGAAACGACGTCGTTTCTAACACTTTCCCTTCCATGAATTCACAGAGGAGAGAAAGAGAAGCGAGGGAAAGAGGAGAGGGTAATTTATGTTTAAATTGGGCCGAGCTAGGATAGTGGGCCGGTCTATGGTCTGTATTGAAGAGGCTGAGAAGATGGGCCCGGACAAGTGTTAGTCCGGTCCGAAGTAAAGGATTTCCACCGGAGTAAGTGCTTGAGTTTAGTTCGGTCACAGGTTGTTTAGGTTAGCTCGGTCGTATTGTTCAGAACTAAGGAATGTTGGGCTTGCTTTAGGACCTGAGTAAATGGTAGCTCGGCTTAATTCTTCTATGGATAGCTCAGCCTTTGCATACGAGGCCGGGGTAGGAGAAAGGAAAGCAGAGCCGAAGTAACAGTCGTTTGGTCTTCAGTGATTAGTTCGGTCTTAGCATGGGAAAGCCGAGATAAGGGAGAGGAAGGTAAGGGCCGAACTAACAGCTACTTCGGTCTTATTGAAGTTCGGCCATAGAAGGACCATCTCACTTGGTTTAAGCAGTGAGGGGGGTGTTGGAGGATAAGCATTATCTTCCAGGAGTATGAATCCTAGGAGGACTCTACGTGGAGGAGTAAGAGTCCTACTAGGATTGTGCCACGCGAAACCTATATAAGCTCACCAATATCACCTTTGGAAAGGTAATGTAATTTTGGCTTTCTGAATACACAGAGCTTTTGCCTATTTGATAATCTTTCTGACTTAGGTATCGGAGAGGTTTCCGGCACCCACCCGCCGGCTAGCTCATGTTTGTGTTTTCAGGTGATAAAGCGACGTCGTACAGAGGAACGCATACTTGATCAACAGGATTATACGAGAAGGTATATTTCTTTCCCGTACAATTGGCGCCGTCTGTGGGAATTCAGACAAAAACAACCTCTTGATCAAGCTTTCTCTTAAACCACAATGGCAAACAATGAAGAATTACCTCAATCCACCGTCGACGGACTGACTCCAGATGGGGGTGCAAGGCGCGAAGGCCTACCAGTGGTCACTCCCATGGCGAACCTGGAGCAACGACAAACTCCCAGGAGGGATGCCAGGGGTAGAAGGAGGAATAACAGCCATCAACCCTCTCGTTCGCGAAGCCCAGAAAGACAAAGGCGCAGGGTTGATCCTCAAATTCTGGAGGATCGCGTCAGAGAACAAGACGAATTAATAGGGCAGATGGCGGCGGACATGGAATCCTTAAAGCGCCAGGTGAAGGGTAAAGAAGTGGCGACAGGAGAGAGGCACAACAACAAGACGCCCCCTCGCCACTCAGAGGGTCGTAGTAGGAATTCTACACCCTCTCAACCAGGGAACAGAAGCCTCAGGACAGGCGACACGCAATCCAGATCTTCCAGGACTCGTCACTCCAGGTCTGAGAGGACGAGGTCTGAAAGGTCATACACTGAGGGAAGTACTTATTGGCCCTCACATATACACCAGACGAGGTCTAGACAGACGGAATTACCCAGATCATCCGACCTACGATCCATGCTAGAAGAGAAGGCACGATGGAAGGAGGACGCCAGAGCGCGCGATCCACAGCGTTCTGCCTTTGCGGCGGTTATTCTCGGACGCATGGAAGCGTCGAGGTTGGAATGCCAATGCCGCGCCCGGCATACGAACCAACGGACAAGGCATTGGCGAGGCTGCAGACCTCACCATTCGTCCCAGCAATAGAGAACGCGCCCCTTCCGTCAGGCTTCCTACAGCCTAAATTCACAACGTATGAGGGGAAGACGGACCCCTACTCGCACTTGAGCCACTTTCGCCAGGTCATGGCTGTATACCGGCGGAACGAGGCCTTGATGTGCATCCTATTCCCTTCAAGCCTTGGCGACCTTGGCTTGACTTGGTTTGAAAAACTACCAGAGGGCAGCATAGCCTCCTGGGCGCAACTGGCGGAGGCGTTTGTAACGCGATTCAGAACAAACACAAAAACCCCGGTGGAGATCGACCAGTTACTCTCCATCGACATGGGCGATAAGGAGACCCTGAGGTCATACAACAGTCGCTACTGGGAGACATTCAACCAGATTGGTGACTGCCCAACCAATCTCGCCATTGCGCAATATAAAAGAGGCCTTCGATGGGGGAGAGTGAGGACTCTATCACCATGACACCGCCCCTAACCATGGAGGCCCTGATGGAGAGAGTGCATCAGCACATCAGGGTAGAAGAGGATGGCGCTCGTGCCAAAGCAAAATCTGGCGTGACCCCAGCCCCGGAAAAGAAGACCTCAGCAAAGGTCAATACGGTAGATCGCCAAAACCGAAACGGACAAGGCAGGCGAGACAACGGCGAGGACCAAGACAAGAGATGGTTGAGAGTCCGCACTGCCATAACCACGGTATTCAAGAAACCGATCTACCGTATACTTAGTGAGATTCGAGACGAGCCTTTCGTCAAGTGGCCAGCCAAGCTAGGCGAGGCCCAGAAGGACTATGATGACAGATCTAGGTGCACCTTCCACAAAGAAAAGGGACACCGCACTGAGAACTGCACGCCGTTGAGGCAGCATCTGGAGGAGTTGGTGGCAGCAGGCCACCTGGACAAATACATAGAGGGAGGGGCACAGCCAGCCCCCCAGGACCACAATAACCCCAATGGGATGCCGATCGACGTCTCGCCCCAAGGCGTCATCAACGTAATACACGGAGTCTTTGAGCCTGAGCGTGTATGCGAGCTCAGAGGTTCAATCAAAAAGGCTGAGCACTTAAGAGAGGTGCTAAGTGCCCAACCAGTCGTCAAGAAGGGGAAAACAGAGGCCACAAATGTCATGTCTTTTTCGGATAAAGACTTGGCAAGAATTTATTGCCCTCACAACGATGCCTTGGTCGTCACTCTCCGAGTCAAGGATTTTGACGTCAAGCGGATTCTGATCGACCAAGGTAGTTCATGTGAAATCATGTACTATGAAACCTTCAAACAACTCAACTTGCAAGACAAAGACTTGGCGCCGGCCGTATCTCCCCTTATTGGATTCAACTCTATGCCAGAATGGCCCGTCGGCAAAATTATCCTCCCAGTCAGAGCAGGGAGCGTGACAAAGCAAGTGGAGTTCTGGGTGTTGAAGGTCCCCTCCACCTACAACATTATCTTGGGCAGAACATGGCTGCATGCCATGCGCTCAATAGCGTCCTCCTACCACCAAGTGATGTGGTTCCCCAACGACACCGGAGTAATAGAAGAAGTTTATGGGGATCAGATCATGTCGAAGCAATGCTTTGTGACAGTAAACGGCAGCCGTGTTGCTAAAGGATATGTTCATTTAGTGGAAGAACCAGAGAGTAATGAACTATTCGCGGATGTTGGCAAAGCGGCTAGTCAGAAAGCAGTGGAGGACTTGGTGGAAGTCAGGATAGATGAGAAGAACCCGGATAAGTTCTTCCTACTTGGTTCGTCGTTGTCTAGCACTGAGAGATTGGAAGTCTTGGAATTCCTGACCTCCAACATCGAAGTGTTCGCCTGGACCCCATACGACATGCCAGGCATTGATCCCAACTTCATTCGCCACCAACTCAATGTCCACCCTTCTGCCAGGCCAATCATCCAGCGCACCCGCAGATCGGCACTCCACTACGCCGAGATAGTGGCGGAAGAAGTAGGAAACCTGCTGGAGGCAGGGGCAATCAGAGAGGTGCACTACCCAAGATGGATCTCCAACACCGTTGTAGTACCAAAGAAAAATGGTAAGTGGCGTGTCTGCGTCGACTACAAAACGGTCAACAAGGCGTGCCCAAAAGATAGCTTTCCTCTACCAAGGATAGATCAACTGGTAGACTTAACGGCAGGACACAACCGACTCAGCTTTCTGGATGCATACAGAGGCTATCACCAAATCGCCATGCATGAACCAGACCAGGAGATCACATCTTTCACCACTCCAAGGGGAATCTACTGCTACAAAGTCATGCCCTTTGGCCTAAAGAACGCAGGGGCGACGTTCCAGAGAATGGTCACCAAGATGTTTGAGCCATTGTTAGGTAGAACAATGGAGGCTTACATCGACGATATGGTGGTCAAAAGCAAAGATGAGAATGACCATCTGAAGGACCTAGGTGAGATGTTCGAGATCTTGAAGAAGCATAAGTTACGCCTCAACGCGTCGAAGTGTGCATTCGAAGTAGGATCTGGCAAATTCCTAGGCTTCTTGGTGACCAACCGAGGTATAGAAGCGGACCCTTCTCAAATCAAGGCAATACAAGATCTGGAGAGGCCAAACTCAGTAAAGGAAGTACAGCATCTCACTGGCATGGCGGCTGCACTCAACCGGTTCATAAGCCAGTCATCAGACAGGCTATGACCATTCTTCCATGCACTGAAGGCTAAGTTTGAATGGGACGAAGAATGCGACCACGCCCTGGAAAGCCTAAAAGAATACATGTCTTCTCCACCACTACTTGTAACCCCAATCCCTGGAGAAGAACTCTTCTTATACCTGGCGGTCTCGCAGCATGCAATTAGCGCAGTATTGGTCCGCACAGAAGGAATCCAACATCTTCCAATCTACTATGTCAGCAAGACATTACTGGACGCCGAAACAAGGTACTTGCCACTGGAGAAACTGGCATTGGCCTTGATGATGGCCTCAAGGAAGTTGTCGCATTACTTCCACGCCCACACCATAGTTGTTCTCACAGCCTTCCTATTAAAGGCTTTATTTGAAAGAGCAAACTTCTCTGGACGAATTCTGAAGTGGGCAGTAGAGTTGGGACAATACGACATCAAGTTCCAACCTAGGACCACAATAAAAGCACAAGCATTGGCAGATTTCATCGCAGAATTCACGCCAGGGAATCATCACATCTGCCCGGTCGACCTAACTGAGACAACCGAACTAGGGATGGAAGTTGACGTCGGAATAACGCAAACCCTAGTGCTGGTTACTCAGTCAGGCACCAAGGCAGACCAGAGTAAAGAAAGGAAGGAAGAAACAAACCATGCTACACCAAGTCAAGACTCACCGACAAACAAAGACTTGGTGCAAACAGAAAACAAGGGGCAGACAGCAAGCATCGACTCTGAAGAAGCCACCAGCAACATGGAAGATCCCAAGGCATCATCCGATCCCTCCACCTGCTGGAAGTTGTTCGTTGGAGAGATGTGGAAGCTCTTCGTGGATGGTGCATCCAACGGACATGGAGCAGGACTTAGCATAGCCCTCATCTCTCCAGACGGCCTAGTAGTGGAGCAAGCAATCAACCTTGGCTTCCCAGCGTCAAACAACGAAGCGGAGTATGAAGCGCTTCTGGCTGGTCTCAAGTCAGCATTCTACATGAAGGCCACCGAGCTAATGGTCTCTGATGACTCACGGTGGTGGTAACCCAAATATCGGGCGACAACGAGGCAAGGGATGATAGGATGGCCAAGTACCAAGACTTGGTCAGAACAGAGATAAAGAAGTTCGAAGTAGTGAGGATAGAACAGATTGGCAGAGAGGAAAACAGCAGAGCAGACGAACTCGCAGGCTTCGCCTCAATGGCAGACACCTCCATTCCCCATCCACTACTAATCGACTATCTGCCTAGACCAAGCATTGAAGACCCAGAAGCTGAAGAGGTATGTTGTGCAGAGTTAGGTCCTTCTTGGATGGATCCCATCATACTATTCCTAAAGGACGGCACCCTCCCAGAAGAGAAGAAAGAAGCCAACAGAATAAGAGCAAAGTCGAAGCGGTTTTAGCTCTCTCCATCTTTGGCATTGTACAAGAAGTCGTTCACAGGATCTTACTTAAAATGTGTTCACCCCAGCAAAGTGGAAGCATTCCTGTTCGAAATACATGAGGGGGTATGTGGCAGCCATCAAGGAGGAAGATCATTGGCATACAGAGCGATTTCACAAGGATATTGGTGGCCATACATGCAAGCGGATTCAGAGAAGTATGTCAAAAAATGCGAAAAGTGTCAAAAATTCGCACACCAAATACACCAACCTGCCAGAGAACTCCTACCTTTGACTAGTCCATGGCCTTTCGCAATGTGGGGCTTAGACATAGTGGGACCACTCCCAACAGCACCAAGCAACAGGAAATTCTTTCTTGCGGCAACCGACTACTTCACAAAGTGGGTGGAAGCAGAAGCCTTGGCATCAATCAAGGAAAAAGATGTGAAGAAGTTTGTTTGGCAGAACATCATCACTCGCTTTGGGATACCAAAAGCCCTGATCTCAGACAACGGCACTCAGTTTGACGGCAGGATTTTCAGAGGCTTTTGTGAGGAGTACAAGATAGAATTCTATAATTCTACACTGGCATATCCCCAAGCAAATGGTCAGACAGAGGCATCAAACAATGTAGTTTTGGATGGATTGAAGAAAAGATTAGAGAGAGCCAAAGGCAAGTGGGCAGAAGAGCTGCCCCACGTTTTATGGGCTTACCGCACCACGCCTCGACGATCAACAGGAGAAACACCGTTCTCCTTAGCTTATGGCATGGAAGCAGTTATCCCATTAGAAGTGGGCCTCCCCACAATCTGAAGTGAAAACTTTGATCCAGACTTAAATGGCGAAGCCATAGCATTGGAGCTTGACCTTGCGGAAGAAAGAAGAGACAGAGCATTGGTTCACATCGCCTCCTACCAACAAGAGTTGTCCAGAAAGTATAACAAAACAGTACATCCAAGGTAATTCAAGATCGGGGATTGGGTGCTGCACAAAGTAATGGGAAACACCTTAGTTCCAGGGGATGGTAAGTTGGGACCTAATTGGGAAGGACCTTACAAAGTGGTCAGATTGGCAGGCAAAGGGGCATACCACTTGGACGATGAGGACGGCAAAGCAATTCCCAGGCCATGGAACACTGCAAATCTCAAGTTATTTTATTTCTAGTTTTTCTTTTCTCTCTTTAAATATGTAATTTTTTACTTCATCAATAAAACAAATCGATTCTTTTTTAGCATGTTTGTTTTTAGTAGAAAGTAACTTTCGAAAGTTAGGAGCATTGTAAACATAGTTAGCCAGTTGGCCGGATTAAACCAACTATGACCCTTCCTAAGCCCAAGATAAGGATCCAGGTTGCAGGACGTTTGGTCGGAATAACCAAACACTATATTCTAAGTTGGCTGGATTAAACCAACTCTTTGTACTCTTCAGCCGAAGTAAGTGTATGGCTGAAAAGTGGTTGGCTGGATTAAACCAACTCTTTGTACTCTTCAGCCGAAGTAAGTGTATGGCTGAAGAGTGGTTGGCTGGATTAAACCAACTCTTTGTACTCTTCAGCCGAAGTAAGTGCATGGCTGAAGAGTGGTTGGCTGGATTAAACCAACTCTGTGTACTCTTCGGCCGAAGTAAGTGTATGGCTCAAGAGTGGTTGGCTGGATTAAACCAACTCTTTGTACTCTTCAGCCGAAGTAAGTGTATGGCTGAAGAGTCGTTGGCTGGATTAAACCAACTCTTTGTACTCTTCAGCCGAAGTAAGTGCATGGCTGAAGAGTGGTTGGCTGGATTAAACCAACTCTGTGTACTCTTCGGCCGAAGTAAGTGTATGGCTGAAGAGTGGTTGGCTGGATTAAACCAACTCTGTGTACTCTTCAGCCGAAGTAAGTGTATGGCTCAAGAGTGGTTGGCTGGATTAAACCAACTCTTTGTACTCTTCAGCCGAAGTAAGTGTATGGCTGAAGAGTGGTTGGCTGGATTAAACCAACTCTTTGTACTCTTCAGCCGAAGTAAGTGCATGGCTGAAGAGTGGTTGGCTGGATTAAACAACTATTTGTACTCTTCAGCCGAAATAAGTGCATGACTGGAGAATGGTTGGCTGGATTAAGCCAACTCTTTGTACTCTTCAGCCGAAGTAAGTTATATCGGCTGAAGAGTGGTTGGCCAGTAAGTTAGATAGCTTAAACCGAGATCACAGTTGTGCAAATAAGTTCATAGGAAAATTCATCACAAGTACAGGCATACATACACAAAACCGAAACAAGAGTTGAAGAAAGATTTTTTCATTGAAACACAAAACAAGAACATTTAAGGGGCCGCAGCCCGGTTACAAAAAAGTTCAAATACAAAAGAAAAGAAAGAAAACAATCATTGAAGAAGTGCGTCTAGTTCGGCGTCAAAATCATCCTCAGCATTAGTTTGGAGACCGGTGTTTGCTGGCAGTTCGGTTTGGAGAGGGAGCTCAGTTTGGACCGCGGTATCAATCGGCAGCTCGGTATCAGCCGGTAGCTCACTAGTCAAGTCTTCAACAACTGGCTCCAACCGAGCTGCCTGATTGTTTGGTTGTTCGTTGGCGGCCGGTGCCAGAGTTGGCTCCTCATCCTCTTCATCATCATCATCATCTTCTTCATCATCAGATCCCTCTAAAAACTGCCTTTGGAGATCGGCAGCGTATTGTGAAAGCGAGGCTGGAATGGAGTACGGTGGAGCGTTGTAGACCTCGGTGTCGGGTGTACAACCGAGCTTCTCCACCGCACTCCTCCAGCCACATTTGAAAAAAGATCTTTTGCTGCGTCGCACTGAAGGGTATAGGCGTCTTTGGCCTTCTTGAAGCCTCTTTTTTCGGCCTTCTTCACGTCCCCCTTGAGCTGGTTTATCTCGGCATCCTTTTTCTTCTCAATCTTTGCCAAAATACGCAGATATTTGTCTTTTGCCTCGTTGGCAACCTTCTGTTTCTCGACTTCGACCGAATCAGCTATCTCGGTCAGCCGACCATTCTCCGCTTGTAGTTCGGCCATTTGTTTTTTGATCTCTTCTAGCTCGGCCCTTTTTGATTCGGCCTCAGCCATGGCCTCCCTTGTACTCCTCCTAAGCTCCATGACCCTCCTGTGAGTGACTTGGTTTTTCTGGATGGCTTGCAAAGGAGAAGTAACGTTAGCCGGACTCGAAGTTGGAAAAAACCTTACATAGAAAGAGGAAAACTGCTTACCAGGATCATGGACTTAGTGGAGGACCGAATTGACTTTAGCTCGGTGTTGAGCTGTTTGTAGTGGTGCTCCATGTTCTTAGGGAGGCACACACCTTTGGCTAAGTTAAAAGCCATCAGATGGTCCTTCTCTGAGACCACCGAATCAGACGCGGTGATATCTCGGTCATTGAAGGTGAGTGTAGGTGTCCACTTGGAGGAAGCAGTTCAGTCGGTGGGCTCCGGTTGGAGGCTTGGCTGAGGGCTTGGTGGAGGACTTGGTGGTAGGACGGTCTCGTCTTCATCAGCAAGACGTGGCTCGGTTTGGCTAGTCCGGGCACGTTTGCTTGGACGAGATGAAGACGGCCGTTGGGATGGAAGTGCCACCACGGTCTCGATGGCTTCGGCATTTCTGTGCCGGTAGGGTTTGTCATGATCAAGAATGCCTTGATCGGTTTTTCTTCACCATTTCTGTTAATCAGAAGAGGATTAGGTTTATTTCGGACAAGGAGGGGTCCGGTTGCGGTGCTTCCTCAAGAAGAAAATCTGTCACTCTCGCTTTTCGGCGACCGGTGTATCTGTAGGTCGGCTCGAAATTAAGAAGTTTAGCCCAGCTTCTTTCTTGGACTCGTAGTGCGGCGCGAAGTACGCCTAAGTTGGGATGGCTGTACAAAGAATAAATGTGGACTAAATCTGCATGAAAAGAACAACTGTCAATCCGGCTTAAAATTAGAGACCGAAGTGAAAAAGAAGAATACATGGAAAACCGAAGTCAGTTTACCAGGGATTCCTTTGCCCCAGTTTATACGACGGCCTGGGATCCGGGCTTGGTGGTCCTCAAAGTTCCCAGATACCCAAAAAAAGTCGTCGTCATTTAAGTCTTTATCCGGCGTATCTTTTATTATTTTTTCTCTACGTCGGCGTATCCTGAGGTAGTATACCCACCCATCTTCTTTCGATCCTAAAGAGTATTGATGGAATATTTCGGCTAGGCCGAGGTTCAGGCCGGTTTGTCGGTTTATTTCGGCGATGCCCATTATTATACGGTAAGAGTTGGTAGAGAGTTGGATGGGGCAAAGCCTGGTCTGCCTAAGGAATTCGCAAATTAGTGGTTGGACCGGAAACCTTAGACCGGTCTCAATTATTGACAGAAGGGTAAAAGGTACAAAACCGGGGTTTTCCCATGGTACAATGTTTGGTTCGGCTAGAGTTAAATTTACATCGGCAGGAATGTTGTATTCTTTTCTAAATTCGGCCAGGCCTCCTGGGGTTTCTACCAGGAATCTGTACTTCCCCATTTATGGTATAAATTATAAATAATTAGCTCGGACTGGGCGGATGTGCTCAAGAGCTCGGTTGAGTGCACAGAGGGAGTGCCTGGGCAACCTAGGTCTGCAAAGTGGAAAACAAAGTGTTAAGCACAGATTAGTGGACCGTGCTACAAATATAAAGTAAGCAAAGGGAAGTCTTACTTCGGCTACGCAGTGTACTACAGGACCTACCTCGGTTTTTTCAAAATGCTTGTTATACCGGTTCGTCAAGTTGATTGGTTATCTCGGTTCTGCCTATGGTTTCTGTTACTCCGGTTAAGCATCAAGGGACAATTTTCTGGGTCCAGTTTAGGAACTCAGAAAAATGGCTTAGCCCCCAAGGCTTAGCTCGGTCAAAAGCCGATATTTCTAGTTCAGTGTGTTTTCATTTCGGCTAGTATGAAATAGATGGTGACTTATTGAAGCTACTAAGATGTGCACAAGTGCCAATCCGGTTCCAGTTTTCCTATATCGGTGTATAAAGGTAAACGGTATCCTAGTTCGGTTGCTTCCTGATTTTGGATCAAAATCAGTGTTCTACAGGTTCTTGCGTGCATTCATATGTTCTATGGCTAAGTTTTGCAGAAACAAAACAAAAAGTGTTTTGCAAAAACACACAAAATAGATTGCTATGGATTAAAACGAAAGCAAATAACAAAGAAGCAGATTTCGAAGGCTTACCTAGTGGAGAGGAAGAACCAGGTTGAGGCACACGGAAGCAGAACACGAGCTTCAGAGACAGCAAGGACTCAGAGGTTGGAGAGTTCAAAGAAGATGAGAAGAAAGTGAATAGTGGTGTGAATGATTTGAAATGAAAGGAGTGTTTTGTGAAAAGGGCCAAAAGGGCGGGAACTGTTTAATTTTTTCGGAGTACGAGGGCGGCGCAACAGCTGTGAATAGCCAATACCAGTGTGCCACGTATCATTGGAAGGACAATCGATTCAGTTTCTGCAAATGAAGAGACGTTTGAGCCGGACAGATATAGCCCGGTGAGGACTTAGCTCGGTTGGAAAAGCTAAGCGGTTTTAGCTCGGCTGGAAAAGCTAAAGGGTATTAGCTCGGCTGGAAGACAGGTAATCCCTATCATGCTTTGCAGAAGGAATTAAGGGGCAATTGAGAGGGTAATTTATGTTTAAATTGAGCCGAGCTAGGATAGTGGGCCGGTCTATGGTCTGTATTGAAGAGGCTGAGAAGATGGGCCCGGACAAGTGTTAGTCCGGTCCGAAGTAAAGGATTTTCATCGGAGTAAGTGCTTGAGTTTAGTTCGGTCGCAGGTTGTTTAGGTTAGCTCGGTCGTGTTGTTCATAACTAAGGAATGTTGGGCTTGCTTTAGGACCTGAGTAAATGGTAGCTCGGCTTAATTCTTCTGTGGATAGCTCGGCCTTTGCATACGAGGCCGGGGTAGGAGAAAGGAAAGCAGAGTCAATGATCGTTCGGTCTTCAGTGGTTAGTTCGGTCTTAGCATGGGAAAGCCGAGGTAAGGGAGAGGAAGGTAAGGGCCGAACTAACAGCTACTTCGGTCTTATTGAAGTTCGGCCATAGAAGGACCATCTCACTTGGTTTAAGCAGTGAGGGGGGTGTTGGAGGATAAGCATTATCTTTCAGGAGTATGAATCCTAGGAGGACTCTACGTGGAGGAGTAAGAGTCCTACTAGGATTGTGCCACACGAAACCTATATAAGCTCACCAATATCACCTTTGGAAAGGTAATGCAATTTTGGCTTTCTGAATACACAGAGCTTTTGCCTATTTGATAATCTTTCTGACTTAGGCATCGGAGAGGTTTCCGGCACCCACCCGCCGGCTAGCTCATGTTTGTGTTTTCAGGTGATAAAGCGACGTTGTACAGAGGAACGCATACTTGATCAACAGGATTATACGAGAAGGTATATTTCTTTCCCGTACACATCATATTAACAGTAATTTTTTGCTGTGTTTTATTCTTGAATTTAATCATGACCAAACAATTATGCAATGATGTTAGATAACATATGTGGATAGCAAGTTGGGCAACAAAACGAAGAGAGGTAGAAGAAAGTTTTGAAACTTGGTTTCGGTGAAAGATAGTCCACAACAACGCCCAACATCGTAAGTATTTCACGCTACTATTACATGCTTGAATTGGTAGTTTTCAAATTTGACTAAATCTAACAAGATATTGATTTTTATTTAACAGTGTTGATTGTGGAATTATTGTATGTTATATCATGCGCTTTGAGCCTATTGCAAATTCTCTGGAAGATGATGAAATTAACAATTTTCGAGCGTCAATAGTGCATCAATTTTTGAATGATTATCCAAAAGCATGGATTGAGGAACACTTTAACCTCAAAAAAAAAAAAAAACAGGCAAGAGGTAAGACCTCAAGGATGACAATGTGGACAAGTTATGGGGAACTACTGTGAATAATGTATGTAATTTCGGTTTTTGTAAATGAAAGAACGGTGAAAAAGTAATTGTAAGTGAAAGAATACTAAAAGAGTATTAGATAGTACATGGTATGTCTATTGTTCTAGTAAATTTTACTTTGGTTTGGTGATTAATACATTATTATGGAAGGATATTGTTTTGACTGGGAATGAATGTTGTTATGGATAGAATACAATGATACAGGTAGAGGCTTAAATTTTTTTTGACTGAATGTTGCTATGAATGTTGGAATGAATGTTGCTATGAATTTTGTTTTGACTGGGAATGTAAGTGGAATGAATGTTGCTATGAATGTTGTTTTGACTGGAAATGAATGTTGATGATATATGTAGTTGTGTTGTTAGATTTTTTTTGCACATAGATTGCATGATGATCATCAGGGGAGTTTGTGTGTTGTGGTAAATTTTGGTGCAGGTTGGAAATGTTTTTCTAAGGGGACTAACATATTTTCTTAAATGAAGTAAAATTTTACTCTGAAATGAAGTAAAATTTTACTCTGCATAAAAGTAAAATTTTACTTTATATTCTGAAATATGAGTAAATTGTTGCACTCTGAATCTAAAAGTAAAATTTTACTCTGCATAAAAGTAAAATTTTACTCTGAAATAAGAGTAAAATGTTACCAGAAGAATCTAAAAGTAAAATTTTACTCTGCATAAAAGTAAAATTTTACTTTGAAATAAGAATAAAATGTTACACTCTGAATCTAAGAGCAAAATGTTACAGCCTGAATAAGTAAAATTTTACTCTGTATAAAAGTAAAATTTTACTTTGTAAGAAAGTAAAATTTTACTCTGAGGGGCGAGCAAAATTTGGACTCTAAATCTAAAAGTAAAATGTTACTCTGCACTAAAGTAAAATTTCACCCTCTATAAAAGTAAAATTTTACTTTGAAATAAGGTAAAATTTTAATCTAAAAGTAACATTTTACTCTGAACATAGTAAAATTTTACTGTGAAACCACAGACTCATCACATCCATAGACAAGTATTCAACCACAAAACAAATCAAAAACTAGAACAGACAACCATTCAAGAACATAGTAAAAATGTCTTTTATTGCAATGTCTCCTTACAAATCTAGTCTAAAAGACTATACTATTATTGCTATGGACTACTTATTGCAGAATAACTGCATTATTTTTATACTTCTATTACAAAATCAATAATGTCTTTCACGGCAATGCCTCTTTGCAAGTCTTCCTATTATGACCGTACTTCTCGCATCTACCACACTGTACTCGTCTTATCTTCTCACCCCTAGATTGGATCCTATTTTTCCTTGGCCTACCAGGTGGCTTCTTACAAATTGAATGAAGGACAAAAAGATCATCCATAGCTACAAAAGGTTTCTCAACAGTGGGTATTGGATAAACAGACTCAGCATAGCAATCTTTGAACTTGCTAGTGTAATAAAATGGTTCCACATGTGCATACAAATCACCTCCGCTCTTTTGGATGGCGGTCACCGCGTGAGCACAAAGAAATCCATTCAATTGCCATTGGTAACATGAGCAAGTTCTATTCAAGAGGTCAACGCTAACCGATGGCCGGGATTGAACCTCAAAAACATAATCACTTGAATGACTAACCAACCAAGTTCTTCCACTTTTAAGAGCATTTATTAATGTTGAATCCATCTCCAGACAAAGAAAAGTATTCCATTTCTTAGCTTGTTCTCTCCTTCTCGACATCAAATCCATGATCTTCAACCTAATTGAATCAATCATCTTTGTAGTGGGCAAATGGCGAGCTTGACGGATCCATAAATTGAAAGACTGCTACATTCGAGTGCATTTCACCGTATTTTTGTCCTTTAAAATATGCAGTAGTCCACTTGTCATAGGGCAAATTGGATAGAAACCCACAAACGATTCCTTTTCCCTCATCTTGTAATTCTTTCAAGCACTGATTAAAACATCCCACTGTCGGAGCGTAAGCACACGAAGAAAACAAAAAAACTATTTTACTCCTGAAAGTATTGCTGAAACTTGGACCAGAGAACCTATAATGACCCCAAAGTGCGTATAGAAAGTTATCCTTATTTAATTAGGGATTAATGTGTTTGCTATTGGAATTGAAGAACTATCCGTCGAGTTATGCTTTTGAAACTGGAGTTGGTGACCTTTACCAACAATCTGAAAATTTTTCCCTCCGCTCGAGCGGAGTAGTTGGCGCTCGAGCGTACTTTCGGGGTTTCCAGCAAATTTTGCAGACGGCCTGAGATTCTGGGAGTTGTGATTTCCCACTCGAGCGGAGTAGTTAACGCTCGAGCGGACGTTTTTGTTGGTCTTCGCGCTCGAGCGGAAGGTTGGGCGCTCGAGCGGGTCTCCAAGTTGAATTGTATTTCTGAGGCACATGGGTTCGTTTTTGACATTTTTATTAGTGTATTTTGAACTTTCTTATTTTATTTTGGAGTATTGGTTGAGGTGGTAATATGATGGTAAAGTAAGATTGGGCCAAAAGCTTTAATTAGAATAATTTGTCTGCGACCAGCCGTCACTCTTTTGTCCTTTTCTTTTTCTACACTTTGAATTTGGATGTGAGGTTAGAACCATTGGAAAGCTTATTTCCGGGGCATCAATTTGGATACAAGAACGACCTAAAACGGAATCCGGATGGGAGAGTTACACTTGTTTGAAGTTTTAGAATCTGTGCTGAGAACAGGTCCGCTCAAGCGTAAATAGGAGCGCTCGAGCGGGGTTTTCGGGACAGCAGCTTTAAAAACGGGTTTTTGAGATCATTTTCCATATTTTCTTCTTCCCTCTTCCTTCCTCTTTGCCTAAGCCCGAAACCCTAGCCCCAAATCCTTGAATTCCTTTACTTTGATCGCAATCTACCATGGTTTTTGGCATCAAGGAAGGAGAACAAGGGAGGATCAATGTTTTTACCCGATTAGAACTTGAATTTGTGAAGGCTTCTTCTCAAGCTCACCCCTTTGCTTGATTATTGAGGTAAAGGTTTGAATACTCTTCAATATTTGCATCCATAGATAGATTTGTGACATTTTATTATCTAAATACAAAAATTTCCATATTTAGAGCATATAGTGTATAGTATGAGATTTGGGGTTTTATGGTTTAAAGATGTTGGGAGTTAATTGATGGATTAAAATGATGGATTATGAGTCCTAGGTGTTTAATTAATGGAAAAATTGGAATAAAATTGTTGGGTTAATAAGTTTGATTATTTCATGAAATTTCTATATTTTCTTGGAACCCTAGGTTGATTAAGGATGATAACCAAAGATTTGGCCCAAAATGAAAGTAGAATAATGAAATTGAGGTATTGAATTATGTATATACAAGTTTAATTGGAATTTGGTGATACTTGGAAATTATGTTTAAGTTTGCGAATGAGTTTTGTTACGAGCATTGTGTAACATGTTTTAATGAGAAAGGAAATTTGGGGGGGAGGGGGAGGAAAGATTGTTGATGATGTGGATGATGTAAACTTGGCTATGAAATGTTGAATTGAGCCTTAGCAATTTAATTTGAATTATGTGGAATTATATTTGGTGACATTGAGTTGAATAATATTAAATAGTGTGGATTATATTGGATGGTGATGATTATGTGGAGTTATGGTGATTATGTTGAGTTGTGTTAAATATTGTGAATTGAATTGTGTAGGGTTAGCTGCAGGGGCGGACCTAGCATCTAAACACTGTGAGTAATAGTATTATAGATGTACATCATTTACTGTTAACGCTTATTGTTATTAACATTCTGTTTCCCGTAAGCAATTATGTTGGTATGAATAGAGATTGCAAGTTGATGTGAACTTATGTAAGCATCGAAAGAAGTGGCATACATTGGTAAGCCTTGAAAACGATTCTACATTCTGACTACGATTAACCTATAAATTACCTATGAATCGCATATAATCTAGTGATATTATGGAATTGGTTAACAGAAGGGAATTATGAATGTAAACTCCGCTATTTTGAGTAGGAATGTGATACCTTGAATGTCCTATCAGGAATTTCTACCATCTGTTTAAATCGGTATATGTTTTGTGACATAGATATTGGTCTAACATGGATCAGCGAAAGGAATAATCAGATAAGACTACGGGTTGTTTTATATGATAATGACCATAAAAGAGTTTGAGAAGTTTTGTGTGCCATGTGAGAAACAATGTAAAATTATGAAAGTCTTAAAAGAAATTGTAAAGTTACGAACCTATGTGGCCCTTGCCCGAGGAGCAGGTCCGCTCGAGCGAAAATAGGATCTCTCGAGCGGGGTTTTCGGGACAGCAGCTTTAAAAACGGGTTTTTGAGATCATTTTCCATATTTTCTTCTTCCCTCTTCCTTCCTCTTTGCCTAAGCCCGAAACCCTAGCCCCAAATCCTTGAATTCCTTTACTTTGATCGCAATCTACCATGGTTTTTGGCATCAAGGAAGGAGAACAAGGGAGGATCAATGTTTTTACCCGATTAGAACTTGGATTTGTGAAGGCTTCTTCTCAAGCTCACCCCTTTGCTTGATTATTGAGGTAAAGGTTTGAATACTCTTCAATACAGTAATGCAAAGAAGTGGATTATATTGGATGGTGATGATTATGTGGGGTTATGGTGATTATGTTGAGTTGTGTTAAATATTGTGAATTGAATTGTGTAGGGTTAGCTGCAGGGGCGGACCTAGCATCTAAACACTGTGAGTAATAGTATTATAGATTTACATCATTTATTGTTAACGCTTATTGTTATTAACATTCTATTTCCCGTAAGCAATTATGTTGGTATGCATAGAGATTGCAAGTTGATGTGAACTTATGTAAGCATCGAAAGAAGTGGCATACATCGATAAGCCTTGAAAATGATTCTACATTCTGACTACGATTAACCTACAAATTACCTATGAATCGCATATAATCTAGTGATATTATGGAATTGGTTAACAGAAGGGAGTTATGAATGTAAACTCCGCTATTTTGAGTAGGAATGTGATACCTTGAATGTCCTATCAGGAATTTCTACCATCTGTTTAAATCGGTATATGTTTTGTGACATAGATATTGGTCTAACATGGATCAGCGAAAGGAATAATCAGATAAGACTACGGGTTGTTTTATATGATAATGACCATTGTGATCGTTGTGAAACTATAAAAACATCAAAAGAGTTTGAGAAGTTTTGTGTGCCATGTGAGAAATAATGTAACATTATGAAAGTCTTAAAAGAAATTGTAAAGTTACGAACCTATGTGGCCCTTGCCCGGGGGTAATAATACCGTGGTTTGTGGCCCTTGCCCGGGGGTTATAGTACCGTGGTTCAAGAATATGTTTTAAATGAATTTGTGAAATATTGTGAACTTGTGAAAAAAGGGCCAAGGGCCATTTGTGAAGTATGGAATTCCAATTTGTGACTTATGAAATGATATGGTCGAGGGCCATTTGTGAAATATGAATTTCCATTTTCGTGAACTATGGACTTATGTGGCCGAAGGCCATTTGTGAAATGTGAACCTCTGAGGCCGAGGGCCGACTTGTGAAATTTTATGAAATGTGAATCTATGAAATCTAAGGAACTTATGAAATGTGCATCTATGAGGCTGAAAGCCAACTTGTGAACTATGAAGTTAAAAGGCCGAGGGCCAACTTGTGAAACTAAGAACCTAAGTTATGCATCCAAGAAGCACAAGAAGCACAAGAATGAATGATATGATATGATGTTCAAGAATGTTTCAGGTATGTTTCCGGTATGTTACAAGTTCGAGTATGTTCCGGTATGTTTCAGGTATATGCTACAAGTTCAAAAAAAAATGTTTCAAGGGCTTTCATGCCATATGTTTTAAGGGCTCTATGCCAACACGTTTGAAAGTTTCACGCTATGATATTCAAGGGCTTAAAGTCATTATGCTTCAATATATTATGTGTCAAGCTATTATGTTTCGAGACTGGGCCTAAGGCCATTATGAAATTAGTACAGAATCAGACTAACTATGTGAACTCAACAATTTCACACGCATTGATATATTATGTGTCAAGTTAAGCATTGTTTTGTTTATGTACTATTATTCACTGAGCCTGGCTTACTTTGTGTTATGTCTGTTCTGTAGGTGACCACCTTGGAGGTCAATCTCACCCGTAGCATCCGCTCTTCGTGGTGTCAACCCCGGAGGGTCCAGGCACTTAAGTAAAAGCAGTCATTTTGTGGGGTTCTATTAAGCTTTTAGCTTTATACCCTGTTTATCTGTCTAAGGTTAAATTGTTTATAACTCTTTTATTACTTGTTGTGTTTGTTATGCCCAATTATAGGAGCTGGGTGTATATATGTATATGTCCATAACTAAATTATATGTTTGTTTGCTTTATGTTCAGTTTGTGATCCTGGCATGATAGTGGTCGCTCAATGGATATTGTTCTTTTATTTATTTTAATTTATATTGTTAACGCTTCCGTTCAGGCCCCGTATGATATGTATAACAGGTTTAGTGTCTAGTTTCGAATGGGTCATGCCCAAACTTTTAGGGGCGGGTTTGGGGCGTGACAGAACCTATCCCTCAAATTGGCCTTCAAGTGTTGGAGACAAAAATAGTGATAAGCAGTAGGTAAAACCTTGGGTAAAGCCTCCAAAAGTCCATCGTTCTGATCAGATATGAAGGTAATTGGTCTTTCATCCAACAATATATTCGACAAATGCATAAAAAACCATTCCCAACTCTCTGTAGTCTCTGTATCAACAATTGCCATTGCAAGAGAGAAAAAACCTGAAAAATAATATTTTACAATTAGTAAGTATATTAAATGAAAAGGACAAATATAGTAGATTTTTACTTTGAATAACAGTAACATGTTAATCTGAGAATAAGTAACTTGTTACTTTTGAATAAACTATAGTAATATCTACCTTGATCCACATCCTTCGCTGTAGCTGTTAATAAGGTGCCCTTATGTTTCCCCTTCAGAAAAGTTCCATCGATAAACAATAGAGGACGGCAATGCCTAAACCCTTGAATGGAAGCATTAAATGCAACAAAAAACCTCTTGAACCGTCCACTTTGATGGTTATAGTCAAGACGCAAATAGCTACCAGGATTTGTGCTCATCACAATATCCATATACCATCGAATCTCATCATAAGACATAGAGAAATCTCCAAAAATAGTAGTCCTAGCTTTCTCAACTCCTAACCAAGCGTGATTGTACGTAATGGTGAGCCCGTATTGATCTGTAAATTGACGCATAATGTCAATTGGACGAGTTTGGAGATTCCTACGAACTTCATTAACAATCAAACTTGCAACCAAATTTGAACTCATCCTTGAGTTTTTAGAAGTACGAACTGCAACTCCACAAGTATGCTCATCATGTAGAAAAAATTATTAGCAGTTTCTAGAGATGCATGTACTCGCCATAAACAAGCTTTCGACTCCAGCATTGAACACATAGTAGTGACCCGACACTTCTCATTCTTTACATACACAAACTCAAACTCAAATCCTATCGTAATGGCATATTTACATAATGCAGTCCGGAAATCCTTTGCACCTCCAATAAATCTTTGACCTACATGAGTAATTTCATTCACCCATCCACAAGACAACAAAGTCCTTTCTTCATGTTGACAAAACATAGGGAGTAAATGCATTTCATCATCAGTAATGTTGGATCCAGTAGCGTCCCCTGATTCTCCAACTCCATGATTTTCATTTGAAATGCCCATTTCAGTAATTGTCACATCAACCCAGTCAACACCAAGGGGATAAACAAGCGACAATATATTCTGAAAATCAGAATCATCATCAATCATACATTGCGAATGTCCAGGCAAACAGTACGATAACAGTATGCAACCACTATTGTCAAACTTCTTCAATTTACAACCTAAGAAATCAGTTAAATCCTTCAATGTGCAGTTTGACACAACCTTAAACACAATGGTACGATCACCATACTATAGTTGCATAACAACATAAGAGGTGGAACCATTTTACAAATCTGCAATCAATTAACAGTAAAATTTTACTGTCACTATCAAAGTAAAATTTTACTATCACTATCAAAGTAAAATTTTACTGTCACTACAATTTGTGTTAGTTTGATTTGATAAAATTTTACTGTGGTTTAGTGTAACATTGTACTATATTTTAGAGTTAATTTTTACTATTTAGTTTGCTAAAGATTGACAACTCATACAGTGTGTCACCAACACAACTTGAAACATGAACATAAAAGTAAAATTTTACTCTGATATAGGAGTAAAATGTTATAAAAGGAATCTAAAAGTAAAATTTTATTCTGCATAAAAGTAAAATTTTACTCTGTATAAGAGTAAAATTTTACTCTGAATCTAAGAGTAGAATGTTACACCCTGAATTTAAAAGTAAAATTTTACTCTGTATAAAAGTAAAATTTTACTCTGAATCTAAGAGTAGAATGTTACACCCTGAATTTAAAAGTAAAATTTTACTCTGTATAAAAGTAAAATTTTACTCTGAAAAACAAGTAAAATCTTAGACTTTGAATATAAAAGTAAAATACTACTCTGCATAAAAGTAAAATTTTTGCACACAATGAACTTGTTTGGTGCAACTTTTTTGCTAGTTAAAAATTGATAACCAAAACGCATAAGCTAAAAGAACATATCTCCCTTATCTTCTCAATAATCAAAATTTTACTGTCATTCTAACACCAGAGTAAAATTTTACTCTCATTGTAAACAGAGCAATAGAATTAGAGTAAAATTTTACTCTCATTCTCTGAAACAAAAGATAGAGCAATCGAACCAGAGTAAAATTTTACTCTCATTCTCTGAAACAAAAGACATAGCAATAGAACCAGAGTAAAATTTTACTCTGATTCTGTCAAACGAAATCAGATCAAACACAACAAAAATAAATCCAAAAAAAAAAAATTAATTAATTAACAAATCAACATACCTAATTGAGAAGAAAAACCTCTACAACTCGAATCAACAATCACAAATCTCAATGAAACTTTCGTTTAATTGAGAGTGTTGATCATCGGCAACCAAGTGAGAGATGTTCGGTTGCGAGATTGTCTATTGTTGAACAAGTGAGAGATGTTCGGCTGCGAGATCTTCAGATTTGGAGATCGTTTTCATCGATTTTGTGAAGTATGATCGATTTGGAGATCGTCATCATCGTCTTCATCGGCTGCGAGATCTGTAGCTCAAAATTTCAAAATTTTCAAACGTATAATACTATATATATAAGGGCAATATTGTGATAAAAAAAAATAGAAATTATAAAATGTCCTTATTGAGGTAAGCATTTCCTACTCAGGGGCTTTTTGAAACAAAATTGATTGGGTTATCCTTTACCCTAATAAAAAGGCTCAGAAGGGAGGTTTCACCAAAAATCCCTCAGAAGTTAGAATATGACTTTTAACCATCTTTCCAAAATAGCCCTAATGCTGTGTTTGGTTGGAGGATTTGGGAAGGGATTTGAAAAGGGAAAGGGAAAGGGAAAATGTGTGTGAAATATAGGTATATTTTATTCACATTTCATCTAAATTTTCCTTTTCCTTTTCCTTTTCCTTTCTAAATCTTTCTTCAAATCTTTCAACCAAACACAACCTTAAGGCTATCAACATCAAACTCGATATGTCCTTTTTGTTAACTATTTTATAGAGTAAATCAATAAAACATGTAATCCATTGACTATTTTAGTTCAACATTGAGCCAATAGTTACAATTAGCTAGTGATTAAAGAATCATCAAATGATTTTAAATAATAAAATATTCAATAATATTATAATTATTATATTTTATGTAGAGAAAATTGGTAAAAAATTAACTCTAACAATTATCTAAGACATTAAGTTGAATGTTTTTTTTTTTTTTTTTTGGTGAGAGGTCCATGCTTTGTGAAATAAATTTGGTGAGAAGTCCTGAAAGATATTTTATTTCCAATTTTACCTCTTGACCTTTTTTTTTATTTTTTATTTGACTTTTCATTGACTATCTATTCAAATTTATATCACTATCTATTCAAATTTATATCTATTTGTTCAATTTTTTTCTATGTAAATTTTCTATCCATTCAAATTTTTCTATGTAAATTTTCTATCTGTCCAAATTTTACATGTTTAATTTTTTATCTATTCAATATTTTTATCTTCTATCCATTTAAATTTTTTATCTGTCCAATTTTTTATCTGTTCAATATTTTTATCTATACAAATTTTCTATCCAAATTTATCTGCACAAATTTTCATATATGTATAATTTTTATCTGTACAAATTTATATGTTCAATTTTTTATTTTTCCAAATTTTATTTCTCTATCTGTTGAAACCAACACTAAAATATTACACTCAAAACCCTATATGTTCAATTTTTGTAAATATCTTTTCAATGTAATCTGTTCAAATCTAAGCCAACATTCATCTAAAACAAATTGAGCTTGCTTGAGATGATTCACCACCATCTCTGCCTCAACAGTAACAATACTGATACTATTTTTTGTTTCGGTAGATCTATAATGGCAGGCTGATACATCAACGATAGCTGATGATAGTGGAGTGAGATCAAACAGAGCAACCGTCTCTAATAAAGGCGAAAGCGCCAGATTCAGTGATGAGATGAAGCTCTGAAACAGAAACAAATTAAAATTCACTCTCAAAACCTAAACAAAAATTTACTAACAAAACAATGCATCTGTCAATCAAAGAGAAAGTAAAATTAAATTTTGAATTGAAAAAGGCAATAGCGATCAAGCAACAACGAGTTATGGAGTGAAGGTGCTAAAACAACTTCCAAAATTCTAAAGAAACTATGCCTGATAATTTCAATTTTTTCACAATAATATAAAATATAGAAATACAAATTTACGTATTTATATACATACAGATTAATCTTATGAAAACATCCAATAAATCCAATCAAGAACCAAAACAATGAAACCAACAGATGTCACCATAAAATAAACTAAAACAGACAAACATCACTGAGATCCGTGGCTAATACTAAGATCTCCACTTTCAGCTTCCGAGATTCATTACATATCACAGAAACCTAAAAACAACTCAATCTCACAACTAAAATCTTTAACATTTCTCAAAAACGTCATCAAATCGAAACAATTAAGCTTCACAAGATCGAAAAAAAGCTAACATACTGTGATTGGCGAACCAGTGTTGAGCACTCGCTAACATCTTACAAGTCTTTCAATACGGTCCATAGCTATGGTCCTTACCATGTTCTCTCCCAAATGCTGCGCTACCTCCAAAACCAATCAGATCAAGTTGTCTAGAACCTCTAGAGCCGTCAAGATCAACAACAACCCCTCGCCAAATCTCATATCGACGACGGCTCTGATGACCTGGCGGACCTTTCCAATAGAGCCAACACCGGTGAACTCGTCAGTGATCTTTCCGCTAGGGCCATCTGTTTTTGGAGGAGGTGATGTCACCGCCGTCTGCAATGGAGTTGTTGGTATTTTTTCATAATAATACATGAAAAATATATAAAATAAATTAAATAGAAATGACAAAATAATTTTTTATTAAAACGATGAAATACAGAATAAACGACACAACTAAAAAATACAAAAATGAATTAGATTACATTACTAATAGAACAAATTATTAACATGGATAACTAAAGATCAGGACTCATATTTGTAAACTAAATATTGAAAAATTTAAGAACAACTGATAAGAAAAGAAGCAAACCGAAACCTGCACTAGACAGTTTTCTCAAAATAGATTCATCGGCTCCTGATAGATACTGGAGGTATGCTGGCGTCTGTCTCCCAAGATACGACAATCGAAACCAACTAATACAGAAGTACTTTTTGAATAGCTTTGGCGAACTTGATAATGGATGCACTATCTCTAACAAGAACCAAAAAAGAGGCTAACAAAATAAAATAGGAAAAAAATTCTTTAGTATAAAACACCATCTTCAACTTTTTATCTCAAAACACCATATCATTTTCCATCAGAAAACCTCTT
Source organism: Camellia lanceoleosa (assembly GCA_025200525.1). Taxonomy (NCBI): domain Eukaryota; kingdom Viridiplantae; phylum Streptophyta; class Magnoliopsida; order Ericales; family Theaceae; genus Camellia; species Camellia lanceoleosa. Next base: position 88,099,921 of record CM045770.1, read on the forward strand.
TAGAACAACCTACTAAGTTGGAGGAGAAAGACCTCTATTTATACTAGTAGGGAAGAGCCTTAGCCATGAAGGCTAACATCAATAGGGTCATCAAATGTTATCAACACTATCCATTAAGGCTAGAGTTACAAATGTTCAAAACTCCAAAACCATTATATAAATCATAATATGTATATAATGTATAAGTTTTGAGAATTAAACTAGATGGGTTGCAAAAATGGATACTGGTGTAGGGTCACAACCCGATCCAAGCCCAATCTCAAACACATGCACAAACTAAGCCCAGCATAGCTCAGCCCAAAGCTCAAGACTAGGTCCAAGTTCAAGTCTAAGATCAAACCCAGCACATGCACAAGTACAAGTCTAGGTCCCGTCCAACCCAAGACTAAGTCCAAATCTAAACCCAACTTTATTGATACCCACTTTATGAGACAATTCTCATTCACAACTCAATGGTTTCGGCTCATTATTTTTGTATTGCAATCTTCTTATTTAAGAGAAAACAAAATCACTCAGACCCACCTCAACCGGCGGTTGGTTGGGCCCTACTTTAATTTCAAATTAAAGTTGTCGAAAAATCATTATTTTCCAACAAGAGTTGTGGCGGTGGTGGTGTAGTTGAGAATACGATTGAGGAGGAAGCTCGTGAGGGAAGAGTGGTGGGAGGGGCATGGTGAGCCTTATTCACCGTCATTGAGGCCTCCCAGACTCCCTCGACGCGAAACCTTAACCCTAGGTATAAGATGGCGATGGATATGTATGGATTTGTAGATCAGTAGTGGTGGTGGCAGTGGCCAGCTCGGCGACGGTAGAAGAGGTAAGGGAGAGGGAGATGGAAGATGAGAGTGGTTGGCGGCGACGGAGGTTGCCGCGGCGCGATGGTCTATGCAATGCAGAGGATGAGGAAGACGATGGAGGTAGCAAATGTGGCAGTGGTAGTGGCAGAGGCGGTGGTAGCAACGAAAGGTGAGAGGAAGTGGTGGAGAGAGAGAGAGAGAGAGAGAGAGAGAATGATTTAGGGGCTAGGGTTTGCTTGCGGAACCATATATATATACAATGATATTTTCATCATTTCACAAAGGCTTGTCCTTATGGACATGAGACAGTAGCGCTTGGACCTTTGGGCAAGAAAAATTCAAAATTAGATTTATCACCCCAACGCCCTTTTATTTATTATTTATGCTTTATTTATTTGGGTGAAAAATATTTTTTGTTGATGTTATGTAGAATGAAGAACTAAAGTCCATGGCAAACTTTTTCAATACCTATTATGTATGAAAATTATATATAAATTTTATTATTTCATGTATTAATATTGTATTAGTTTAATAGATTTTACCGCTTATATCTGTTATCAATGTAGTGTTAACACGTGATATTATAAACAAAATATAAATAAAAAAAAACTATAAAAAATAAATAAATAAAATAATATTTTAATGAAATAAAATATACTGTTAACACAGGAGGTTATAAATAAAATATAATAACAGAAAAATGATAGAAAAATAAAAATAATAAAAAATAATATTTTAATAAAATAAAATATAGTGTTAACACATGAGATTATAGATAAAATATATTGAAGAAAAATTACAAAAATAAAAATAATAATAAAATAATTTAATGAAATAGAATAAACACATGAGATTATAATAAAAAAATAAAAACAATAGAAAATTATATTTTAATGAAATAGAATTTTAAAATAGAGAGTCTGACAGAATATGTACATAAAAACGAGATTAGCTAAAATATAAAAGTGAATTTTAGGTTATAATTTGGCTAAAATTTTGCGATGCTGATGCTCTAACAAAGTTTTTTTTATTATTATTAAAGTGTGGATTATGATTAATACATCTCATGTATATTATACGAATGGAGAAATTTATAATGAGCACCTTTTCAAATGATACATATTGTAAAAAAGTTATGATTTTTTATGATAAATATTATGATTGTTTGTAATGTGTGTTATGCTATTTTGTAATAAAGTTATAAATAGCAAATTTATGATGTACACCCTAAAATTAGGAATAATAATGTTATGGCATTTTGTGTTTTTTATTATGATATTTGAGATTTTGTTATGACATTTTTCAATGGAAAAAAGTTATAACTTTTGTACTGAAAAAGTTATGACATTTTAAATTTAAATTATGAAATTTTATGAAAAATTTATAAAAAGCATATCATATGTACTTTTTTGAAAGTGCACATGGTAACATCTCCCAAACTTATAAATATTAAAGCTTAGAGGTTGTTAGGGATAAACTAAATAAGTACATTTTTTTACTTTTTATGAAATATGAGTTGGGTTAGAAGTGATGTGGTAGAGAGGTGATGTAACTTAAATAAGATGATATGACTTAAATAGGATAGTGACTTTTTAACTTTTTGACTTTTTTTTGTTATGCCAAACCAAGCCTAAGTATTGACCAGTAGAATGATTTGACACACTCTCGACCAAACACAAAGTAAAAAATGTAACCTATAAGCTGTCTCAAATAGGTTTTTTTACATACAAATACAGTTTATTTTATTTATTCAGTGTATTAGTGTTTTACACTACAAAAATTTTGATTTTTTGCGACGGCACTCTTAATATCGTCTCAAAAAAGTTTTAGCGACGGCAAATGGGAGTCACAACAGAGGGCGTTGCAAAAACCTTTTAGCGACAACATTATGCCATCGCTTTTTTTTAGCGACGACAATTTACTGTAGCATATAATATGTAAAAAAGTCAGACCTTTTCCGATGGCACTATTTTACCGTCGCTAAAAGTTTTATTTGAGACGGCATAAAATGCTATTGCGAATGGTGGTGTTTTTTTGCAACGGCATGCCCACTGTCACCAATGGTTCTAATATTTTTTGTGACGATATGATGCCGTCGCAAAAAAAAAAAAAAACATGCAATATAATTATTAAAATATTAAAATTACCTGTTTTTTGCGACGGTGTGGTGCCGTCGTAAAAACAAAAAAAAAAAAACAAAACAAAAAAATACTACAATAAAATTATTAAAAATATTAAAATTACTTGTATTAAATGAAAAACAATTGAAAAAGAAACCAATAATTGCATAATAATATAAAAATTCCTGTATAGAAAAAATAATTTTTCCGTAATAAAAATATTCTTGCATTCATAACTACACATCAACAAAATTACCCCACTACATAATGTTCCATAATACATAATTTTGTTCATAATTCAAAATAACATAAATCAAAATTACAAGTTTTGCTCATCATTCTCCGTGGGTAAAAAAAATAAAAATTAGTCGCATTCTTCACAGACATGCATTCCACAAGAAACAAACTCCTACTCAGGAAATATTTGAAAAAAAAAAATAAATATAATTAATGACATTATAATTATGTGTTAATATGTTAATTGCAAAAAAACATAAAAATTTAACTACTATACAATTACAAAGATAGTTAAGTAAATAATTTTGCCTAGACCGAAATTCGATTCTAACTCCCAAACCGAGAACCCGATTCGAGTCCCATCTTCTCCCACAAGTCTCTCGTGCCTAGGCGGTCGTGTGTGCCATGTTTCGTGCTACTTCGACGCCGTTTGGTGATTTTGGGGCGTTAACGCCTCGAATTCTAAGTTTCTTAAAAAACTAAATTGTTTCTTAAAGAGTGAAATCTGGCTCCAACTCCTAAACCGAGAACCTGATTTGAGTCCCGTCTTCTCCCACAAGTCTCTCGTGCCTAGGCGGTCCTGTGTACCAAGTTTCGTGTTACTCCGACGTTGTTTGGTGATTTTTAGGTTTCTTAAGAAACTAATTTGTCTAGAGTGAAATTCGGCCCTAACTCCCAAACCGAGAATCCGATTCGAGTCCCGTCTTCTCCCACAAGTCTCTCGTGCCTAGGTGGTTGTGTGTGCCAAGTTTCGTGCTACTTCGACGCCGTTTGGTGATTTTGGGGCACTAATACCTCAAATTTTAAGTTTCTTAAGAAACTAGCACTACAAGAAAAAGCATCTTTGGTGACTAAAAAAGCACATTTGGTCGCTGAAATTATAGGTTTTGGCGACTAAAAAAGCATTAGTAGCCAAAAGTAAAGATTTTTGGTGACTAAAAAAATTTAGTAGCCAAAAGTATAAGTTTTGGCAACTAAAAATTTGTTTGGTCACCGATATATGGCTTTTACCGACTAAAAAAATTTTAGTAGCCAAAAGTAAGGCTTTTTGGGGACTAAAAAAAATTTAGTAGCCAAAAGTAAGGCATTGGGCGACTAAAAAAATATTTAGTTGCCAAAAGTGAGGCATTGGGCGACAAAAGATATTTGGTCGCCAAAAGTGAGGCTTTTTGGTGACTTAGGCCTCGTTTGGGAAGTATCATTTTTAGCCAAAAAGCCAAAAAGTTACATTTTTAGCCAAAAAGCCAACAACCCATACCAAAAAGTCAAAGATTCTCTTTTCTCTCTACTTTTTGCACATCTTTTCGTAAAAAGCCAAAAAGTCATCCCAAACATACTAGTTTTTTTGAGTGACTATTTTAGCCAAATAGCCAAAAAGTTACTAAATTAGCCTGTTCCCAAACGAGGCCTAAAAATAATTTAGTAGCCAAAAGTGAGGCATTGGGCGACTAAAAAGATGTTTAGTCGCCAAAAGTGGTAATTTTAGCCCGAAAATTAAATTTTTTAACGACTAAAAAATAATTAGTAGCCAAAAGTATAGAATTTGTGACTAAAAAGAAGTTTAGTCGCCAAAAGTGAGTTTTTTTTCTAGTAAATAATTTATTTTTACATAAATTATGTTTAATAAAAAAATAATTATCTTTATATATATACTTTTATATTAATACAGGTCTATGTACTATATAAATAATATATGTTGCATATATAATCATATGGTGTTATAGAGGCGTAGTGGAGAGCAGTGTCGTCAAAGGCGCGCCTAGGCGCAAGGCGAGTAGAGGCTCAGCATTTGCGCCTGTACAGGTGCCAGGCGAGGCGACTTGAACCAGGCGCTCGCCTTAGACGCGACTTGATCAAGGCGAGAGAGGCGCAAGGCGATCGCCTAGGCGCGACTCAGTGTTCAAGTTGTAGATCTGATCTAACGACTCAGATAACCTTTCGAATGGCTCGTAATCACAGAGGATTACGACCCATGTACCATATGAGACAAATAGGACTCAGAAAACCCTAATCGATCGATTACGAACCTGTGTTCAAAAAAAGAAGTCATCTCTTCCTCTTCCTCTGCGACTACGACTTCGATCGACTTCTCGCAGGTTCGACTTCGCAGGTTCTCGATCGACTTCGCAGGTTCGAGTTCGACTTTGCAGGTTCGAGTTCGACTTCGATCGGCTTCGCAGGTTCGACTTTCTCTCCCCTTCTCCTTCTTCGTCTTCGATCGAACCTGATCTGTTTTTTTTTTTTTTTTTTTTCGTTTGATTATGATAAATAAATAAATAAATTCATAAATAACTTAATTAATTGATTATGATAAATTAATTAATTCATAAATAAATAAATTGATTATGATAAATAAATAAATAAATTTTTTTTTCAATTATTTGACTTTCATAACCCTGATTATTACATAAACAAATAAATTAATTAATTAATTCATACATACATACATAAATAAAAAAATAGATATATTACATTTATTATAATTATACTGAAATTGATTCATCATTATACTGAAATTAATTAATTCACCATTAATTAAAAAAATAGATAATTGATTCATAACATTAATTAATTAATTCATACATTACATACATTAATTAATTCATACATTAATAGAAAATTTAATGTAACATAGAAAATTTAATGTAACATAGAAAATAAATGTAATGTACATTAATTAATTAATTCATCATTAATTAAAAAAATAGAAAATTGATTCATAACATTAATTAATTCATACATTACATACATTAAATTACATACATTAATTAATTCATACATTTAATAGAAAATTGAATGTAACATAGGAATAAATGTAATGGAATGTAAAGTACACTAATTAATTAATTCATCATTAATTAAAAAAATAGAAAATTGATTCATACATTACATTCATTAATTAATTCATCACATAATATGCATTACATTCATTATACTGAAATTGTTTTTTTGTTATTTATTTTTTGTGTTGTGTAGTAAGTACTAAGTAGAAAATGACATCGGAAAGTAATAGAAAAGATCCGGCATGGCAATATGCCCATTTGGTGGAAGAGAATAATTTAAACAAGTTTGAGTGTAATTTTTGTGGTAAGGTATCAAATGGAGGTGTTTATCACGTGAAACAACACCTTGCGAGAGGTTATAGAAATGTTACTGCTTGCCCGAAGTGTCCTTCTCATGTAAGAGAAGAGATTAGAGAGTTCATGTCCAAAAAAAAGACACAAAAAGAAGAAATGAACATGTTGCCTGATTTTGATGACATGGACATGGAAGATGAAGATGAAGATGAAGATGATGATGTCGCTGAGATCAATGTCAATCAACACCGCAAGTTGACAAGTAGTAGCCAAGGTTCATCCAAATCCAAATCACAAATGCCAAAGAGAAAAGGGCCTATGGATGTTTACTTCACACCCAATCCTGAATCAGTGGTGAAAAATCGAAGAGACCAAGCAAAAGGAAACAAACAAAAATTGATGCAAATGACCCTTATAAAAAAGAAATGAGAGCTCGGCACTGCAAAGATTTGCAAGGTGGATGTATGATGCTGGTATCCCTTTCAATGCAGTAAATTATGAGAGTTTTGGACCAATGATTGAAGCCATTGGCCAATATGGTCCTGGTATGAAGCCACCGACTTACCATGAAGTGCGGGTTACCCAACTAAAAAAAAAGTGAAACATACTGAAGATTTCATGAAGTATCATAAAGAGGATTGTGCAAAATACGGGTGTTCCATAATGGCTGATGGTTGGACTGATAAGAGAGGAAGGACATTGATTAACTTTTTAGTTAATTGTCCAAGAGGAACCATGTTTGTTGAGTCGGTTGATGCTTCTAGCTATTCAAAGGATGGGCAAAAGCTGTTTGAATTACTAGACAAGTTTGTGGAGAAAGTTGGAAAAGAGAATGTGGTGCAAATTATCACTGATAGTGTTGCAGCTAATGTGTTGGCGGGTAAGAATATTTCCTCATTCCTTATATCAAAATTGTTTACTTATAGTTTGTTTTGTATTTAAAATTTAAAAACTTGAAAATAATAATTCTTCATTATTGTTACATTATAGGGAGGTTTTTGGAAGCTAAGTATGAACACTTGTATTGGACACCATGTGCTGCTCATTGTTTGGACTTGATGTTAGAAGACATTTTCAAGATACCTAGACTGAAAAAGACATTTGAAAGGGGTATTGCAGTACATGGCTACATTTACAATCGGCCTACATTGCTAAACATGATGAGGCGCTATACAAATTTGAAGAATTTGATCAAGCCTGCAAAAACTAGATTTGCAACCGCCTTTTTGACTTTGTCTAAGATGCATCAACAAAAAAACAATTTGAGAAAGATGGTCACCTCCGAAGACTGGACCTCAAGCAAATGGGCAAAGGAGCCACAAGGTAAAAGAATGGCACAAACTTTGTTGATGCCTTCATTTTGGAATACTGTTGTGTTTGCCCTTAAGGTCTTGGGTCCTCTTGTCAAAGTGCTTAGATTGGTTGATACCGAGAAGAAACCTCCCATGGGATACATTTATGAGGCAATGGATAGGGTAAAAGAATGCATTGCAAGTTCATTTAATCATAAAGAAGAGAAGTATAATGAAATCTTCGAAATCATTGACAAAAGATGGGATGTCCAATTGCATCGACCTTTACATGCAGCTGCGCATTTTCTTAACCCAGAATTCTTTTACCCAAAAGCGTTAGAGGTGCAAAGAGATCATGAAGTGATGAATGGATTTTATGAATGCATGCAAAGGTTGGTCCCGGATGTCACTATTCAAGATTTGATCACTAATGAGATGAGTATTTATATTAAGGCTGAGAGTCTTTTTGGCAAGGCTGTTGCGATTAGGCAAAGAAAGACGAGCACCAGGTAATATATTATAGACTCGTAGAGTTTATTTTTAGTAATACTTTTAGTAAAACTTAATACTTGGTAACAATTATTTCTAACTAGTGGATTATCGTAGCTGATTGGTGGGCATCATATGGTTTTTATACTCCAAACTTGCAAACTTTTGCCATAAAAGTCCTTAGCCTAACATGTAGTTCATCGGGTTGTGAACGAAATTTGAGTGTATTCGAACATGTGAGTATTTAACATTCTAACTAATTTTTTGTTTAATTCAAATATTTTTTATTCTCATTATATAGAATTTAATATCTTTTTAATACTTGCAGCTTCATAGCAAGAAAAGAAATAGATTGGAACAATGTCTCAATGATTTAGTGTATGTCAAATACAATAGAACATTGAGATTTAGGTATGACATGCGCAACACTCTTGATCCCATATCTTTGCAAAATATTGATGAAAGCAATGAGTGGTTGCTTGGGAGGATGGATGGAGAATCAGATGAAGATAATGAGCCTGTGTTTGATGATGATGATGGCTTGACGTGGGCCACTGTTGCTAGAGCTTCTGGAGTAGAAGAAAGTAGCCATGCAAGTAGAGCAACAAGTTCACGCTCAAAGGCACAACCGAGGATATCTAAATCATCAACATTGACTCCACTTCAATTAATAGATGAAGAGGAAGCGGGCTCAGATGACACAGAGGAGGAAGATGTTGAGGGATACAAATCAACTGATGGAGAAGAAGATGATAGTTTGCTTGCCATTGATGTTGAGGATGATGATTGACTGACACCGACCTAACCTACCCTTTCTTTTGATATTGATGTTTTTAAGTGTTAAGACATATATTACTATTTGTTGGATATTTATATTTTGGATGTTTAGTGTTTATGTTTTTATTTTATTGAATGTGGATTATTTGATCTTTGAAAATTGGAATGTTATGTAATATACACTTTCATGGCTTTGAGAATTATTCTATATTTTGTCTTGAATCTTGATTACTTTTTATTTTTTTAAAAATTGTCTTACTACTATGAATGATTAGTCTATATTAATTTTTCTATTTTTTACGAATACTGTGCGCCTTACTTCAATAAAGCCCGCGCCTCGCCTTGCGCCTTGCACCTAGGCTCCAAGAGACCTTCGGCGCCTTAGTGCACCTTGAGCCTTTAAAAACACTGGTGGAGAGAGTGTGTTGTATAAGGTTTATGGTGTGGGAAGTTGATGGTTCAAATCTCCATAAGAGTAAATGAAAAGCTGTGAGTGTAATTTTTCTTTTTTCACGAATGAGCTTTTGGCGACTAAAAGGTTTGGTCGCCGATTCCTTCAGTATTGGTGACTAAAACATTGGTCGGTAAATGTATAATTTAAAAAAATATAATTGACTATTGGCGACCAATAATTTAGTAGTCAAACATTTAATTTTGCCAACCAACTAAAATTTAGTAGCTAAAAGGTAACATTGCCGACTAAAAAAAATAGTAGCCAAATGTTTCACTTTCAGCAACCAAACACACGTTTAGTCGCTAAAACAATCGCCGACAGGGTTTAGGCGACTAACTTGGCGACAAAAAAAATTAGTCACTAAATGGTATCAGCGATTAAAAATGCGACCTTTGGCGACTAATATTTTGGTGCGCAACACTGTTATTTCTTGTAGTGTAGTTTGTTTCTTAAGAGTGAAATCCGGCTCTAACTCCCAAACCGGGAATCCTATTCGAGTCTCGTCTTCTCCCACAAGTCTCTTGTGTCTAGGCGGTCGTGTGTGCCAAGTTTCATGCTATTCCGACGCCGTTTGGTGATTTTGGAGCATTAACACCTAAAATTCTAAGTTTCTTAAGAAACTAGTTTGTTTCTTAAGAGTGAAATCCGGCCCTAACTCCCAAATCGGGAATCCGATTCGAGTTCCGTCTTCTCCCACAAGTCTCTCGTGCCTAGGCGGTCGTGTGTACCAAGTTTCGTGCTACTCCGACGCCGTTTGGTGATTTAGAGGCATTAACACCTCAAATTCTAAGTTTCTTAAAAAACTAGTTTGTTTCTTAAGAGTGAAATCCAACTCTAACTCTCAAACCGGAAATCTGATTCGAGTCTCGTCTTCTCCCACAAGTCTCTCGTGCCTAGGCGGTTGTGTGTGTCAAGTTTCGTGCTACTCCGACGCCGTTTGGTGATTTTGAAACGTTAACACTTCAAATTCTAAGTTTCTTAAAAAACTAATTTGCCTAGAGTGAAATCTGACCCTAACTCCCAAAACGGGAACCCGATTCGAGTCCCGTCTTCTCCCACAAGTCTCTCGTGCCTAGGCCGTTATGTGTGCCAAGTTTTGTACTACTCTGACGCCGTTTGGTGATTTTGGGACATTAACATCTTAAATTCTAAGTTTTTTAAGAAACTAGTGTGTTTCTAAAGAGTGAAATCCGACTCCAACTCCCAAACCGGGAACCTGATTTGAGTCCCGTCTTCTCCCACAAGTCTCTCATGCCTAGGCAGTCGTGTGTGCTAACATTCATGCTACTCCGACACCGTTTGGTGATTTTGGAACGTTCACACCTCGAATTCTAAGTTTCTTAAGAAACTAGTTTGTCTAGAATGAAATCCGGCCCTAACTTCTAAACCGGGAACACGATTCGAGTCCTGTCTTCTCCCACAAGTCTCTTGTGCCTAGGCGGTCGTGTGTGCCAAGTTTCGTGCTACTCCGTTTGGTGATTTTGGGACATTAACACCTCAAATTCTAAGTTCTTTGGCAATTGCTAAAAATTTTACGGTATCAATATATGTAACCGAGAGAAAGTGGATGAGTCAACAAGCCAAGTTTCAACAATTGCTCACTAAGGAACAATAGGAGATATAGGGTCACCAGAGAAAATGGTGACATACAATTGCTTTCATGTATCATGGGAATACAATACATAATAAGGTACGGTTGGCAGTTTTTAAGGGTAAAAAAGCAGATTCCTAGAGTTAAGAAAAAGAATGTTGAAGAGAACCGTCTAATATGCCCAAATAAGAGCACGAGTATGACAATTACTACAAAAGAAAAACATATAGGGCTGATTTCAGCAACGGCAATAATATGGGAAAGGAACCTATTCAATTACTGCAATAATTTGAGAAAGAATTGCATACGCATATGATAATGAAAGACCACATAGTACATACCTATTGATGAGCACAATGATCATAGAATTACTAAGAGACTTCACTGTTGGGAACCAAAGCTGATCAAGCAATAGACCCAGACCTTGACTCGCTTCAATCGATAAATCTCCAACATTGAGTACAGGATGACCTCCACGAAGCCGTGATATATTAAACTCTAGAAACTTTCCTAAAATGATCGAGCAGTTGAGAATCATAAAAAGATCATTTCAGTGGTGCAAATAACATAAATAAAATATAATAGTATAACACTTCAAGCCTATAATGTCAATGGATGTAGCATTACCTTCAAAGGCTTGATGAGGAGGTGGCTTAGGATCGGGAGTATAAAGAAGAATAATTGCTTCAACAAACTTCAGTGCTAGCAACCTTGTCCCATCACTCCCAGGCTTGGAATCATGTGGTGAAAAAGAATCAGACCATGCACAAAATCAAAATCTAAATAAGTGCACCATGTGATTAGAATCATTGCTTACCTGGAAAGCTATCAAGTATATTTCATCCCTGAACTTTAGCACCCATGCCCATGATGATTCAAGTGAATTGTCCAACTCACTAGAGTACAAACCCTGGAAATTACAGGACTGAGTATACAAAATTTTTCATTTTTAACAAAAAATAAAAATATATTATACTAAAGGGTAGTTTGGAAAGTACACGAGTGATGAAGCAATAGGTGGTGTTCGAGGATACATCATACCAGTTAGTTGCTGCAATAAACCTTATTCATATTTTAAGAAAAGATCAACTATTAGACTAGGATTTACAAATGTCAGTTGGTTGCTTCTGTTGCCCTTGCAAGTCAGATTGAGTGATGTCCAAAAGATATAGTCAGTGCAAGCCAAACCAATGTAGACTTTGTCTAACGTATTCGAGAGAACTTGGGAGCACTTAAGCCTATCTAAGTAAGACAAGCTTAAACAAGAATGGTTGAACAAGCCCAAAACTATCCACAGGTCAATAAAGACTTGGGTGATGCACTATGAATCAACGACACTTATGCCCTAGCAAAATAAGAAGTTTATCTATTGGAATAAGCTAAGGCACTTATGCACCAGTAAGGTTAACTATAGACATTGATAATCCTTGACAGCAATCCAATCTCATAGGTAAAATGTAGATATGGTTCATTATACTTTCAGTAGCTATTGCAGTTGCACAAATGCAGAAAATAAACCTTCAGAGATATCAACCAAACAGGCAACTAAATATGTGTCGAATACCAAACCCACATAATAGATTCAGAATATTAACGTACCTGAATTGCAACTTTTACAAGAGTGGAACAAAATAGATCAATTCCACAAGTGATGGCTTGTCGTGTAACAGCTGGTGTTCCATCTTTTAATACAGTTATCAAAACAGGTATAATGTCAGGTATGAATTCCATATGCTTCAATCCTATATCACCAATCATCCTACATTAAAAGACACATAATCAAATGAGGCATACTCCGTTTTGGATCAGAGGAGGGGGAGGGGTAGCAAACTTTGAAAATTAGTAATAATGCATTACCATCTCACCAAAGTATGTGTATAACATTACAACAATACAAACAGAAGTATGAGTTGTTAATATTTACTTATCCAAAAAGATAAAAGAAAGAAAAAGAACTGTGGGGAAATTACAAAAAAAAAAAATCCTAGTAAAAATAAACCATGACTTTTTAATTGTGTCAATTTAAACCGTAATCTTTTCATTTGTATTTAAAGTTGTCAATTTAAAGCATTTGCTTATTTTTATTAAGTAAAGAAAGGTGTGAACCTAAGTAATAAAAGGAGTGATTATGGATTTAATTAACAATAATCAGAGTTACAGAAATTGAGGCGTTACAGTGGGTATCAATCTACACACGTTGATAATTTGAAATTTTCAGAACACATAAAAATTGCACGAGTAAACCTAAGTAATTACCAAAATTTGCGCATAAATAGAATCCTGTGGAGATTATATACTGTGAAGAAGCTCATCTCAAACTTCAAATTTCAAATTCAAGTAATTTTCAAATCATCAAACTCTTAGATAGTAATTCCTAGCTCCAAACTCTCCAATTGAAGTTCAAACCTCATAACTAAAGAAATATTTTAATGTAGTGATTGCCGATTTTCGATTAAGCAAAAGCTAAAACCAAAATAACACAATCGAACAAGCATGTATAGACTCAAAAAAATGGTCAAAATCGAGGGTAATAGAAATCAATACGCACCTTCGGCATTACCAGAGACATGTAGTAACCGAGAAATCACCAGAAAAAGGCAAAAATGAGCCGAGGCCAAGATCGCAAAGACAGCTCGCCAAAACTAAAAACCTAGATTCCTCATCAACTCTCACGTTGTCGCTGCCGTCGCTCGACGCCGTCGTCTGCCGCTGCTCGCCGTCGCTTGACGCCGTCATCTGCCCTGCTCATAGTGGCAAGAGAGAGAGAGAGAGATGGGGATTTTTGGTTCAAAATATTAGGGATTTGAGATTTGGGGATTTTTGGTTGGGGGGGGGGGGGGGGGGTGTTGGAAAACGAGCTGGAATGAGATTTTGGGTTTTTTTTTTTTTTGAAAAAAAATTAATTGAAAAAAAATATATTTGAGAAAAAAATTATTTGGGAAAAAAAAATTTTAAAATTTGTTGGTCAAATTTTTAAATTTTTATTTAAAAACCAATGTAAACTCATTTTTTGAGTTTATAATTTTTCCTTAAATTTATAAACTGAGACAACAATTTATAAATTAAAAAAATTATTAAATAAGTTTTTATGATAATTTTGTAAATTTTTGTAAATATAAACTAAAAACTGAAAATGAAATGCCAAATGATTCCATGGTCGTTGTCGTTGACCTATATTTGCAACGGGGGAAGGTTGTCGTCGCCAAAAAAAAATTTGATTTTTTGCCAAAAACCTCTATGTCCAGTTTGTTGCGCAATAAAAGCTAGGAAGAGAGAAACAAGAGATGATTAGCGAGAGAGACAGATAGAGAGAGGAAAAAAAAAGAGATAAATGAGAGATATAGAGAGAGAGACATAAAAAAATAAAAAAAAAAAGCAAGAGAAACAAAGAGAGATAGAGAAGATAGATGAATGAGAGATAGAGAAGAGAGATGAGTGAAAGAAAGAGAGAAGAGAGATAAGCGAGAGACACAGAGAGAGACCCATTTCATTTTTTAACTTTTTTCTCTTTTAATAACAATGGGCTCAGAGAAAGAGATGAGTGTGATTGAGAGAAATGAACGATTGAGAGAGAAGAAAGATGAGTGTGAGAGAAAGACACACATACAGAGAGAAAGAGAGAAGAAAAATGAGCAAGAGAGATAGAGAGCGAAGGGAGATGAGAGAGCCAGAGAGAAAAGTGATGAGCGTGAGAGAGAGAGAGAAATACAACAAAAAGCGATGAACAAGAGATATAGAGAGAGACATAGAAAGAGAAAATGATAGAGAGATAGAAGAAAGATGAGTAAGAGAGATAAAGAACAGAAAGAAGAATGATGAGTGAGAAAGAGAGATGAGAGATAAAGAGAGAGATAAAGAAAAGAGAAATGAGCGAGAGATAGAGATAGAGATAGAGAGAGAGAGAGAGAAGCCTATTTGTCACGACCTGCATCTTACCTATGGGTTTAGCATCAGAATCGCCAAGAATCCGAGATTACCAAGGCCTCTGTAACAAGAATACAATTAAACAGAGTACTGTGGCCTAAGCCAATACAAGAAATAACTAGTGTCCATTGAGTGTGAAAATCAGATGCCAAAAATATTTTTATGCATTCATACATTCAAAACAAGATGATCTTTACAATCATTTACAAACATTCAGTACGGGAACCTAATCCCTGACAACAAGATGCAGATATAACAAGAGAGCCTATACAAGATTACAAAACAAGACGGAGACAATTGGAAACAAAAAACACCCAAGCCATAGCATGGCGACTAGGAACCTCAGTAGAGGCACACAGTGGCTTGACAAAATCGGGGACCAACCCACGCCTAGCTCGGTCGGTGGTGAGCACCTACATATATATATAACAAATGAGCTAAAGCCCAAGAATAACATAAAGCGTAAAGAGGTTATGAATGAATGTCCTTACAGAATGAAATCAATTCATTATACAAGATTTCACCAATCAAGATTTCAATCAAATACCATATGTGGTACATCCATTAGCCTATAAACAAGAGGGTCCAAAGGACCGCCTTAACAGACCCAACAATAATGATGGCCATCAATCGATAAACAATATGGTTCTACAAGGAAACCGACAGAGCTCAGAATACCAATAACAAGGGTAAGGATGCCACAACATCAAATACAGACATACATTTATTCAATAAACAATATCGATTCAATAAGCAGTTGATTCAAGATTCAAAATATAACCATTTTGAACGTATCTTTACAATAACTGCTACTCATAGAGATTGGGCTAATAGCGGTAGAGCGCTGGCCCCCTAGAGCCAACCCTAAACTTAACAAATAGAACACACACTAAGTTCACAATGAAAGGATGATAATTAAATCCCTAAATTCCCTCGGTGTGGTTCTATGTCTAAATCCTCATTAAGATGCCTTAAACTAGGCCTAAGAATGCCTAGGATGGGATGAGGATGCAAAATACGATTGGAAGGCATTTTTCAAAAGTTGCCGAACAGGGTCTCGCCGGCGAAAGCCTTCCTTCGCCGAGCGAGGTTGTAAAATCAAAGTCTTCGCTCGAGCGAACAATCCTTCGCCGAGCGGTCGATGAAACAAAGAAAATATCGATGCTCGATTTTTACGCTCGAGCCACCAATCCTTCGCTCAAGCGTAGCTCAGAGGAAACGTTGGTCGCTCAAGCGAAGAAGCCAAATCTGGAATTTCCAGATTTGCCTCCCAAGCTCAAACCAAGCATTCCCAACTCAAATCTCGACCTCTTGGGCCCAAATTCTGGAGAATACATCCCAAAACAATGTATAACAAGTTTCAAAAGCCAATTTATGAATTCAAGTCCCAAAGGTGAGTCAATTAAAGCCATTTTCCAAGAACAATTCAAGAACACTTTTAAAACATGCAATGCATGAGTTTCGAACCAATTTCAATCTTCAAATCTTGCTCCAAAGAGCTCCAATCTTTCAAAACAACTTGAAAACATGGACTAAAGCTTATACATGAACATGCATGTACAATCAACCATGAATCCAACTCCAAAACACACCAAAATGGCCATGCATGCAACAATGGAGTTCTAATTCAACATAAATGAGCAAATTCATGTCTTAACTTCTCTATAACCATGATATATGCAAGATGAAGCTTAAAGACAACAATAAAACAATGAATTCCTTACCTAGAGTGTTGATTCAAGTCTAGCAAGCTCAAATATACCAAGTCCCTAGCAATTCAACAAGTTCTTTAGCAAATTCACCAATTGAACCCAATTTCTCTTAACTCTCCCTCTCTCTAACTCTTTGGTCGGCTAAAGGCACAAATGAGCTGAGGAAGAAGCTTTGATCAACATGTAATAAAGCCTAGTATAATATTCTAAGTGGCCCACTAAGGTGGTATTATGGTAGATAAGTCAAACTTGACAATTAACTCGTTTAAATCTAATTTAATCATTCCTAATCAATTTTCAGATAATTACACCATTAAATCACAAATATTACACTGATTACAAAACGCTAAAGGGTTCTTAATTCGACCGCCGATAAGGCCTTCAATTAGCAGTTTAAACATATGAATCAAACAGATAATCACATAAGTCAACAGATACAATATGCAATTCAATAGACAAACTTATTCGATTTGAGTTCAATTTCATTCATTGCTCGAGAGTTCATCCAGTTCACTTATCAGTCATTATCAGTTCAGTTTAGCGGTAATCAGTAGATAATTCAGTGGTTTAACGGTAATTAAACGAGGGTTGTTACACTATTTTATTTTTTGACTTTTTTCTCTTTCGACAAGTGATTAAGAGAAATGAGAGATGAGCAATTGAAATAAGAGAGAAAGAGAGAAAAAAAAAGAGATCAATAAATCAAAAGGAAGATCAGTAAATCGAGAAGAGATGAAGGAGAGAGTGAGCAACGTGGGCACAATGTAGGAGAGAGATGGATAGAGAGAAAGAGAGAGAGAGAAAGACACAGACATACAAACAAAGAGTGATGAGTGAGTGAGAGAGAGAGAGGGAGAGAGAGAGAGAGAGAAAGAGAAAGAGAAAAGAGATGAGTGAGACAGAGAGACAAGAAAATGAAAAAATTAGTGAAACACTACGGGCCTGTTTGGTAATCATTTCATTTTCAATTTTTAGTTTATATTTATAAAAATTTAAAAAACTGCTATAAAAACTTGTTTAATAATTTTTTTGGTTTATAAATGGCTGTCTCAATTTATAAATTTGAGAAAAAAACGTAAACTCAAAAAATGAGCTTACGTTGGTTTTTCAATAGAAATTAAAAAATTTGACTAACAATATTTTTTAATTAATTTTTTTCAAATATTTTTTTTTCAATTACTTTGGGAAAGGGAAAAAAAAATATATATATATATATATATAAATGTTAGGGTTTACTGAGAGAGGGAGAGAGAGAGAGAGAAACAAAAGGATATATACACCAATAATTATAAAGAGGCCGGTAATGACGAGAGCCATGCTCATCGGCGAATCGCACGAAGATGAGTTGCGTGAATGTGGGGTGGGGAGGAAAATGATGAATCGCACGAAGAAAGGCACTAGAGTTGAGCATGAAAAGAGAGAGAGGAAAAATGAAATCAGAGAGATAGGGTTTTGTGGGAAATTCGAACATTGGGAAATTTGGGAGGGAGTTAAAAAATTGAGATCCTAGTTGATTTTCTTTTAAAAAATGTATTTTTGAATTTTTAAAAATTGTTTGGTTTCAATTTTTTAAAAAATTTGACTAACAATATTTTTTAATTAATTTTTTTCAAATATTTTTTTTCAATTACTTTGGGAAAGGGAAAAAAAAAAATATATATATATATATATAAATGTTAGGGTTTACTGAGAGAGGGAGAGAGAGAGAGAGAGAAACAAAAGGATATATACACCAATAATTATAAAGAGGCCGGTAATGACGAGAGCCATGCTCATCGGCGAATCGCACGAAGATGAGTTGCGTGAATGTGGGGTGGGGAGGAAAATGATGAATCGCATGAAGAAAGACACTAGAGTTGAGCATGAAAAGAGAGAGAGGAAAAATGAAATCAGAGAGATAGGGTTTTGTGGGAAATTCGAACATTGGGAAATTTGTGAGGGAGTTAAAAAATTGAGATCCTAGTTGATTTTCTTTTAAAAAATGTATTTTTGAATTTTTAAAAATTGTTTGGTTTCAATTTTTTGGATTTAATTTTTTTAAAATAGAGTTTTTTATTTTTCGTATTTTTTTATTTTTAGTGAATTTTTAAAATTTTAAGCAATTTTTATTTTTTATATTTTTAGATATACCTTACGTAGATGTATTTAAAAAGTAAAATATTTGCCAAAAAAAATTTAAAAAATCAATAAATGCACAAGAATACGAAAAATTTACTAAATTTTCATATATATATATATATTTATAGAATTTAGTGAATTTAATAAAAAAAAAAAAGAATTCACAAATATTATATTTTTAAAGTGTATTTATGTGTGGTGTATTTAAATTTTTTTGAAAAAAATGCTTAGAATATTAAAAAAAATTAGTGAAAACATTAAAAAAAAAAAAAAAAAAAAAACAAACACACACATACACATAAAATAAAAATTTCAATTTTTTGAAAAATAAATACTGAAAATCTAAACCAAACAAGCTGATCATATCCTTCGTAAAATTATATAAAATTGACAAGTATAGTAGTTTTGATTTTTTAAATTTTTTTACGAAACTAATTTTTAGTCTTTAAAAAATAAATTTGAATCAAGTTTCAAAAAATCAAACCAAACTTGGCCACTACCTCAACTTTGGGAAGAGTTTCAATTCTCTTAATTTGGTTACGTCAACTTTGGGTTTTGTGGGCTCATTTTGAAACTGATTTGAGTGATCCGAACCATTCGCTCTTGTTACAATTTATTAACTAGAAGAAGGGAGAGAGAGAGTAAGAAAGAGACAAAGTGGTCAGTAAAAATGCATTTTCTTGCAATGAATCAATAAATCGAGAGGGAGCTTGGTCAATAGAGAAGAGTTGAGGGAGAGAGCGAGAAGGGCGAACATAGTGGGAGAGAGAGAGAGAGAGACATACAGAGAGAGAGAGAAGAGTGATGAGAGAAAGAGATAAAGAGAGATAGAAAGAGAAAAAAAAGAGAGAGAGAAACAAGAGATGAGCAAGAGATAGACAAAGAGAGCGAAAGGAGATGAATAAGAGAGAGACATAGAGAGAATAGAGATGAGCGAGAGAGACAGAGAGAAAGATAGAGAAAAGAGAGGTGAGGGAAACAGACAGAGAGAGAAGAGAGATGAGCGAGAGACAGAAAGATAGGAAGATGAAAAAATGGGTGAAAAGAGAAATGTTATATCAAAAGAGTAAGAGACGTTGTTTTTTTTAATTTTTTTTGTGACAGAAAAATACCGTTGCATTTATTCAAACCATTTTGTGATTATATATATATGAAGCTGTCTTACAGCCACAATCAGTTTGCTTGATTTGAGTTTTCTAAAAACACTTTTCAGAAAATTTTATTTTCTTATTTTCTGTATTTTTTTGTTTTTACTGAATTTTTAAAATATTTTAAGCAAATTTTTTAAAAATTTTTAGACACACCTAACATAAATACACTTAAACAGTATAATTTTTTGATTTTTTAAAAACAAAATTCACTAAATACAAAAAATACAAAAAGAATACCAAAATTCAGTACATTTTTCATATTTTTGTGTATTTATTAATTTTAAAAAATATTTTTTCACAAATATTTTACTTTTTAGACATATCTAAGTAAGATACATCTAAAAAAGTAAAAAAAATGCTTAAAATTTTAAAAATGTTCACTAAAAATAAAAAATATGAAAAATAAAAAACTCAATTTTCAAAAAACTTAATTCAAATGAATATTTTTTTTTTTTTACTTTTTTTTGGCAATGATACCTATTACAGTTGCAAAAAACTCACTTTTTTTTTGCGACTGCAGCTGGTGTGATCGCAAAAACTATATTTTTTCTCGATAGCAATCTCTGCCGTTGCAATACTCTCATTTTTTGAGACAATAATTTATGCCGGCGCAAATACTATCCTTTTTAGTGACAATATTTTCTGCCGTCACAAAAAGTCACATTTTTTTGCAACAGCAAATAGTGCCGTCGCAAAATGTCACATTTTTCGTGACAGCAAATAATGCCGTTGTAAAAAGTCACATTTTTGCGATGGCAAGTTATGCCATCGCAAAAAATTACTTTTGAGACGACAAGTGTGCCGTCGCAAATATTTCCGTCTTTTAAACCCACTTTTCTTATAGTTTAGTTTCCTAACTGTCTAATATTTTGCATTTAAGAAATGAATGACACTAACGCTGTGTTTGGTTGGTGGATTTGGAGAGGGGTTTGGAAAGGGAAATGGAAAAGGTGTGTGAAACTATGTGAAATGTAGGTATATTTTTTTCACATTTCACCTACCTTTTCCATTTCATTTTCCAAATCTCTCTTCAAATCCCTCAACCAAACATAGCATAAAAAATAAAAATAGTACTGTCATGGTCAAATTAGGAGAATGATATTAAACGAGATGAATGTCTTTACCTTTTACGTTTTGAAATATTTTTTAAAAATTCTACTTATCATTATGTATTGCAATGGTTACCGAAATTAGATTTATTTTAAATTTAGGGGTTGTTTGGGATGCCCTAAATAAGTGCACTTTTTGTCTTTTTGGACTAAAAAATTGAGGAAAAAAATATGGATGTTTGGGTTAACTTTTTGACTTTTTATGGAAAAATGTGTATTAAAAAATTGAATAAATTAGTGTGTAGGAAAAAATTAAGATTGAGAGTTGTGCAGCCGTAATTTTTTACTTTTGATGAATAGTGATAACTTTTTAACTTTTTGAGTAACTTTTTGACTTTTTAACTTTTTTGTAAGTTGCCAAACTTGACCTTAAATTCAAACTTGTTAAAGGTGTCACTTTAAATATTATTATAATTTTTTCTCTTAAAAATGTACTGTCATAATTATATTGTCATCAATATCGTTTTCTTAAATTATGTTACCATAATTATAATTTTTTATTACTATTTGTAAATCATTCTTAATTTAAAAAAGGAAACCTTCACCTACAAAAATCAGTTTAAAAATAAAATTAATTTTAAATTAATACATTAATATGTGAGGGGAGTATATTATAATGAATTTACAATTTTCCCATAATTATATTTCTCCAAACACTAATATAGAAATATTTTTAAAATTGTATTTTAAATTCTTATATAGAAAGGGAAATTTTTTTTTTAAGGTCCTTGATATTAAGATTTTATAAAATAAATAATATACAATATTTTCATAGCAGTTGAGAGAAAATTCGACACAGAGAAATTTCGCCCTTACACAGAGAAATTTTAAAATTTCTTTGATATGATCATAAAGAAATTTTATGAAGGGATCTTAGCTAATAAAAATATATATATATATATATATATTGGATCTCTCCTACTATCCAAAGTTGAAAAGAGATGTTTCAACAATTTTTTATTTTTTTTAAATGATTCAATAAAAGTTAGAAGATTTTTTTTAATTTTTTTTTTAAAAACTTATTAGTTAATTTTCCTTTTCAAATTTCTTATAAATGGATTGATTAATTTCCTTTTGAGATATGTAAATCAAGTTTAAATGATTCCATAAGAGTTAGAAGATTTTTTTAAAAAAATTTAAAAACTTATTTGTTAACTTTCATTTTCAAATTTCTAAATGGATTAATTAACTTTTCTTTTAAAATGTGTAAATTAAGGTATAATAAGATTTTTTTTAATGATTCAATAAAAATTAGCCAATAGAATATTTTTAATTATTTAAAAATAAGAATTGTAGAAAAATAATATGAGGATTTTGAGATTGACAAGACTCTTTTCATTAAAAACTATTTTCTCCTTAATATATAGTATAGATAGATTATAGGTAAAGTAATTTAAATAAATACACCATTCGTGCCAAAATATTAGTTCATTATTTTATTTTTTATTATCTCAAAATATTAGTGAATTCTAAAAAAATTAAAGACTAAGTAATATAAATTCCTTATTTTGTCCTTCTTTTAATATTAATATATAAAAAAGTATAATTATAATAATTAATATTTTTTAATAATTGTACTATTAAAGAATAGTTTTAAAAAATTAATATTTTTAAAATGTAATAATTATAAATTTTCAAAACGAATTAATATTTTGAAACAAAAGGAGTAAGTAAAAAACAAGAAAAGAAAGCCACCTCTTAAAATAAAAGAAATATTTGAAATAAAAAATATTAGAAATTTCAAAAAAATTTATCAAATTTTTTATCAAATGTAAAACTCATACCATATAAATCTCATAGGAATCTCAAACTCATATAAAATTAAATCTTAAAAAATATTAAATAAAATTAAATCTTAAAAAATATTAATTTTTTTTAATAAATCTTAAAAAATCTCTACCATTATTCACCTGAAATTTTAACAGGGAGACACCACCAAACGAAACCAACACCCAACCAACTTCTGTATCCCACAGGGCAAGCTACTTATCCACTCACTCACCCCACTCTCTTCACCATTGACTCATTACTCACAGACACAGATAGAGAGAGAGAGAGAGAGAGAGAGAGAGAGAGAGAGCTTGGTTTGTATAGCAATGGCTTGCACAGCTACTTCAACAACAGCTCTACTCTCTTCTTCATCTCCAAACCCTATTACTAGGCCCTCTTCTTACATTTCCCCCAAATCATCCCTTTCCACCAAAACCTTATCCATCTTCCCCACTTCCTTCAACGGCCTTCGCAAACCCTTCCTCTCTCGTCCCATCTCCTCCCCCAGATCTCTCTCCCGCCGGACTTTCCTTGTCAGGGCCGTAAGTAATTCACTGTCTACAATTTCTCATTTTCATTTCTTGCTAGATTCTGAATGTTGTCTCTACGTATATATAAATGTTTCAGTCTCATTTCTGGGTAGATTCTTGGTATTGACTCTGGAAATTTGTGTTTAATCAAGTTTTAATGTGTCATTAAGTTGAGGGTTTTGAGTGTTTATGCGAAAACTGAAGTTTTTTTCAGTGAAAGTAATGTTTTTTTTTTCTTCCAAGTTTTTGTTACGCTTTGTAATTTTGGATTTTTGTTGAATTATATAATGTTTTTTCTTTTAGCCCTTTATTTCAATGTAGAAATCTATTACACTGTGTTTGGATTGAGGGATTTGGAGAGAAAAGAAAAGAAATAGAGAGAAATGTATTTCTCTTCCTTGTTTGGTTATCTTAAGTGGAGAGAAATGGGGAGAAATAGAAAGAAATGGAGAGAAACTCATTTCTCTCATAACCCTTATTTTCAATCTTCCCAAAAGTGGAGAGATTAAGAGAGAAAAGAAATCCACAAATGTTTATATTTTTATAATACCAATTTTACCCCTATAAAAATAAAAGAAATAAAATGATTGAAAATATAAAAAGGTTATTTTAGTAATATAACGTAAAATAATTTCTTTTCTTTTCTCTTAATGAAATCTAACCAAACAAGAAGGAGAGAAATCATAATCATTTCTTTTCTTTTATTTCTTACTTATCCAAACAAAAATAAGAGAAATTACAATCATTTCATTTCTTTTCTTTTCTTTTCTCTTATTACTTAACTAATCATTTCTTTTCTTTTCTCTCCTAAGTTACCAAACATAGCGACTGTTTATGCAATTTTGGTTTCAAGTTATTATTTGTGAATTGAATTAGGCTTCGCTAGGCTGGGCTTAACAAGGTCATTTTGCAATAAAAATAAAAAGTTTTAAATCGTTTGGCACGCTCATTTCCTGCCAAAAACCCAACTTTAGTCACTTAAAAAGAGTCATTAGAAAAAGCCAAAAAAAAAAAAGAAAAAAAAAAAGAGGCTAGGTATATGCCAAACAAACTTACCTTATTTAAGAAACAAGTTATTTGTAGGCTTATTTTAATCCAATAAACTAGCTTAAAAGCTGAGTGCTGAAGAGTGAAAGAATTTAATATGTCGAGCGGCCTTTGTGCCTCTTGCACAAAATCATTTCTTTTATGTTTGTATCTCCCTCTTCAATACAATAGCTATTTCTAAAAAGAAAAGGGAAGGTTTCCAGTTTGGGATGTATAATTATAACGGGTATAATTAAGGCTATCAACTCAATTAAGGTTACGTATAATTATAACGGGTAGATGATCTTCCAGATGTCATCTGCAGGATAATTAAAATGGGTAGCTGATCTACAATTGTTATGTTGTCTGTTAATTTCATCTAAATCATTTCTGTCAAATTCATATGTTTCATTCGTAAATTGGCTTTCAGGAATACATTCTCATTATGTTCCCGTATGTCTTTGCAACAGGGTGAGCTTCCACTTGTTGGAAATATAGCACCAGACTTTGAGGCTGAGGCTGTTTTTGATCAGGAGTTCATCAAGGTAGAATATGAAAAGAACAGTGTTTGATTAAAAACGAAAGTATGAAATATCATCTTTCTTGGGCTCAGCAATCATGTACTTCATGTATATGGTTGTTATCTTAGTTTCAGAAATGGGTGCACTCTGAGTAGGGAGTTTGATGGTTGGGATCCTTTTGAGTAAATTTGATTTCTAGTGTTGGACTTGGGTGCAGTGTACTCCAATTTTGGAATTAAATGATTAGGCTTGACCTATGGTCAAGAGTACAATCAACAAGATTTCTAATTCCCTACTCACACTAGCTGAAGGCTACAAAGTGTTATTATTGTGTCAGTGATGATAAAGCACTAATCCGTCTGATTGATTGGTCATTTTCCTTTGAAAAAACTTCTGAAAAACAATATAAGAGAGAATTATGGACGTAGGATGTTTTTTCGTTTAAAATTTAACTTTGATCATGGCCTAATAAATCGTTGTCATGTGTCAACTCAGATACGAAGAAAGATTCTGCATATAGAAAAATTCGGTTTGCTTGGGCCAGGATTTCATTCAGCATTGCACACTTTGCATTTTTACTATACTATATACATTTTATTTTATATTCCTTACTAAAGGTTTGTTCTCGCAGGTTAAACTTTCAGAGTATATTGGGAAGAAATATGTTATTCTCTTTTTCTACCCTCTGGATTTTACATTTGTTTGCCCCACCGGTGAGTTTGACTTTGAGCAAATGTAAATTACACTAACCTCCTCTGAGGTGTAGAGAAAATGCATCAAACTGCACAAGTTCGACATAATTACACTGGGCTCTCTAAGGTTTTAATTCACACAACACTTCACCTTTTCATCAATAATTGTTTGAGTCGTATGAATGAAAAAAAAAATGATATTTTCATCTCTTTGATATTGAAATGTATATTTTACCCTTGTTTAACCATGTGCGTACAAACCATCAACGTTAGTTCAGCCTCATTAATAGGGAAGTCGGTGTAATTATGTCAAATTTGTGGGGCTTATTTTTTTTTTTAAACCTTAGGAATGGTCAGTGTATTTTACCCTAATTGTTATTATTATTATAGTTTTGCTGTAAGAATTGTAAACCAAAGTCTATTTGTAGCAGGCATATGACCTATTTCTTTTTTCTCTTCATTCTTGATGGACAGAAATCACTGCATTCAGTGACCGTCATGCAGAATTTGAGAAGTTAAACACAGAAATATTGGGTGTTTCCATAGACAGCGTGGTAAGTTTTTTTTTTTTTGGCTTATTTCTTTTTATTCATGTAAATTGAATATATTTCAGTCTACTTAATAATATAACTCAAATGGTAACATCCATTGGTGGACATGTCATAGCTCTATGTTTAATTCTTCACCTGCCCGTCAGAACCTTTTGCACTTGGGTGCCTATGGGCCAATTAGTGATGCTTGGGCCATCATGAAATACCCTCCATAAATAGGAAAAGAAAAGAAATAGAATTAACTACGAGGGTCAATTTCTATGTTTGGGTCGTCATGGACATCACCCAAGCTTTTCACCTCCTGTCTAAATTCTTTTTTCTTTTAGCAATTTGACTTAGGGTTGCTTGTACCTCACTTTTGGCTTCTCAATGTTGCCATGCAATTGGCCAAATTCTACCTTTCTTTCCGTGAATATAAAAGCAATTTGACTTAGGGTTGCTTATACCTCACTTTTAGCTTCTCAATGTTGCCATGCAATTGGCCAAATTCTACCTTTCTTTTCCTGAATAGAAAATATTTTATGGGGCCCTATTTTATGAATACGGGGTTGAGAAAGCCTGCTGATCTTCTTCCTTTCCCATCTAGTCGCTAGTTTTGCTTGTCTTGATGTTCTACTTTTAGGCAGTGAATGCTGGCAGCATCTTTACATCAAAATCAGCAACACGCCACCTTCATTGCAGTTGGTTATCTCCATCATCTTCAATGATCTGTACCTGTACGCATGCTGTTTCCACCCATTGCAATCTGCAACATCATCTCACAGTACTAATATTTGTTGCCATACAAATTACTGTCACAATAATCTCGACTTTCGTCTATTACCAAAACAATACTATCACCGTCAATCACCACTTCTGCCCTTTGGTTTGGTTTGCTCCACACTTGTTTCTCTTCGTTTCTTCTCCTCATTAGCTGGTTATTGATTATGCCATACTAGATTCTTATTTATTTTTTTATTTTTTTGTTTTTTTGGTTGACATAGATTTGTTTGGGTATGAGGATGGGTTAATCTTGAAGGGCCTTTGGCTATGGTTGCTGGGGAGGGGTCGGAAGAGCGTGTATGGTTTTGTTTTGAAGGGTACTTTGGCCTTCACCTTTTTAGAGGAGAGAGTTGAACTCCATAGTTTCTTGGATAATTAAGGCCTAGTTTGGGAAGACTAAATAAGTGTACTTTTTAACTTTTTATGAAATATGGGTTGGGTTTGGGTTGGGTTTGAAGTGATGTGTTAGAGAGGTGATGTGACTTAAATAAGATGATGTGACTTAAATAGGATAGTGACTTTTTGACTTTTTGTCTTTTTTCAATCTTCCCAAACTAGGCCTAATTACCCCATTGTCCTTTTTTGAAGTAAGAAGAGTGGGAAAGTTGTAAAAGGCTTTGCGGAGGCTCCCTCGATGCTCGCCTTGCCTCAAGGCGAAGGTAAAACGCATCGAGGCTTTGATTTTTAGGTATTACTCCCCAAAGGCTTGCGCATTATAGTTTGAGACATGCGCGTTAGTTGTGCTTTGTACGCTTTTTGTGCGTAAGCATATGAGGAGTATGCATATGTAGCAGAGGTTGCATTGGGCTTTTGCTAAACTTAGTCTAGTAGATTGCTTAAACATAAAAAAATTAAAAATAAAAAGAATCCTTTTTTGCAACTATATTCTACAAGTACGTGATTAAATCAAGAAAAACACAATAAATGGTTGAGAAGCTCAATCATTAAAGTTAAAAATATCAATTTCACTTTCACTGAAGGCAAACTTCCTTCTATGTAGTTAAATGTTCGACACCCTTAGGAGAAAAGTATTTACTCCTTCATATTTAATTTTGTTTTTATTTTTTTACTATTTTAAGATATTTAATTTATTCACTAAGTGTTAATATTTAAAATTTGAAATGCTTATGCCTTAACGCCTTGACGTTTACGCCTCGCCTCATGAGGGGTAAAATGCCTCGAGGTACACATTCGCCTTTAAAAACTTTGAGTGGGACGCTTTTGATTAAGAGTTGGGATACTGCTACGTGCTAAACCTCCACACAGGGTGCAGTAGGGCTACATTCACCAACTTACCACATATATTTAATTTTTTTAATCCCTCAAAGTTTGTGGCTTTTGATGCGCGTTTTTGGATTGCATGATTATCAATGTTTCCACTAATTGCTTAGCTGTTGTATTTTGTTTTTGTTGCTCTCATTTTAGGAATCTTAATTTGCTTTGTAAATCATGATGATTTTATGTTCTTTTTTGTGTAGTTCTCCCACCTTGCATGGGTCCAAACAGATAGAAAGTCTGGGGGGCTTGGTGATCTAAAGTATCCATTGATTTCTGATGTGACCAAATCAATTTCAAAATCCTATGATGTGCTGATTCCGGATCAGGTCTGCTCTATCTAATTATTTTCAACTATTTCATTGTTCTTTGATAATTTTTCCGTCACCTCATCCTAGAACATATATAGGTTATTATGCTTAGTTGGAAGAATTATGCTGGGTGAGGATCTAGTATAGTGGAAGGGGTGTGTGATTCCATAACTGAAGGAAAGCCGTTCCGTACCACTGTATGTTCAAGGGGAGCCTTTGCCTTTGCTTGAAGACTTATCATCAACATGGTTGACCTATTCATATTTATTGATGAACTCACCTTATAATGAAAGACATTCAAAAAATAAATCCTCATTCTATTATGGAAGAAAAGCTGTATTTTTCTATATGCACTTTGTGCCTGAGGAGAGATTTCTTATATTAATCATGGTCTGTGAGTGTTGCAGTATTAACAAGGAAACAGTCTCTGTGCTTGTCTCTGTTCACTATAGTCAATAATCCATTGTTTGTTAAGGAATTTATAGCTATTCATTTGGTCAGAAGCCTTAGGAAGTGTTCTTTGTCTTGGTCATCCTTCAAACTGTCTCCTTAGTTTGTGGTGTTAAAGAAATTATTGATGCTAGCTTTGGAAAATTTGTTTACTTTTTGTGTGTATGAGGAGTGTTTAGGAAACGTTACTAGGTATTTGTTTGTAGTTGTGGAAAGTAATAATTTGAAAACATCAAAGCGAATTTGAAAGTATGGTATTGAGTTTTCTTGCCACCACCTGTTTTGACTGACTGTAAATTGAACTTCTGTTGTTTGTTGTGTTGATCATCTTTCTGGTGACCCCAGTTCTATTTATGAATTATGGTTAAATATTCAAAAAATAAATGATGTTATTAATGCCTTTACATTCTGTATTATGTTCTTTCATTATCTACAACGGTTGCATTTTATTTTCAGGGAATTGCATTGAGGGGACTTTTCATTATTGACAAGGAAGGAGTTATTCAGCACTCCACCATTAACAATCTTGCAATTGGCCGGAGTGTTGATGAGACAATGAGAACGCTTCAGGTAATAATATATTATTCAATTGAAGAGCAAACTTTATTTTCTTAGGCTTTTACCTATTTTAATGTATAGTACACGAGTAATTATTGAGTGGAATGTGTGGCATTGCTGCAAACGCACATCCCACTATCCATTGTTGTGGCTCGCTCGTGGGATTTTGTTTCTGGTGCTTGCTTGCACACAGATTAAATAATGAAAAATAAAATTTTAATTGGTTTCCGGTGCTTTGTTTCTTGCGCTGTAATGTTGGTGGTGCAGGCATTGCAATACGTGCAGGAGAACCCGGATGAAGTATGCCCAGCTGGATGGAAACCGGGAGAGAAGTCGATGAAGCCAGATCCCAAGCTCAGCAAGGAATACTTTTCTGCGATATGAAGAAAATAGAGAGCTCTAAACAACCCATTAGTATTTCCGTTTGTCATTTATAGGGGTTTTGGAGGGTTTTCATGTAATGTTTTTTCAAGTCTTGTTGCCGAGTTTTGGGAGGCGGTTTCCGGGAACAAAATGCAATGGACCAGATGCCTCTGTATTTAGAATTCATCAATGTTTGCTTGATCTGTTTCTTTCCATTAGGAGGGCTTTTTGTCATGCCGTTACACTGTGTCAGAAGGCTTCAAAGCTCACCAGACTTGCAAACCCAGGAACTGTGGCAGCCATTGTATACAGTTCAATATGGCAGGGGATAGTAGCAGGACATGGGGCTGTGCAGTGAGAAGGGAAGGGGGAGGGGGGGGGGGGGGGGGTGCAGGGGGTGGTAGATGGGGAAGGTAGCGGGTTTGGGGGTGCCGGGGACAGGCAGTGACATTGGGGAGGGCTGGAAGAGTGAGGGAGGCGATGGTGGGATGGGCAGCGACTAGCAGAGAAAGGATGGTGCATTGGGGAAGGCTGAAAGTGGTGGAGGGCAGTGGAGTGAGGGAGGCGATGGTAACTAGCAGAGACAGGATGGATGGATGAATAGGAAAAAAATAAGATTTTTTTAAATAATTTTAAATAGAGAAAAAATGTAATAAAAAGAAGTGGAAAATGAGCAGGGCTGACCAATTTGAAAAGATTTGAGAGATAATTAAAATTTTCTTACAAAATATGAAAATTTTATTTATAAATATAATAATAATTATAAAAAAAAAAAAAAAAACAATGGACCCCCAAATATTCACATCATCTGGAGTTTTGTCAAGTGGTGACTGGACCCCACCACCACCACCAAGCCAAACAATTAGCACAGTCTCTTTCCTTGATGAATTTTTGTAACCAGAGGTCCCAGACCTCCACAACAGTCCACTGCTCTCTCTATCTACAAATTCAAGTCTAAAATAAAATGAAGATTTCATTTAAATTGAACATTACTTTAAAAAAAATAATACAAGAATAATTGCCCACCGACTACTCCCAACGGCTCTAAAAAATCTTGTCAACAACCTTAGTCGTCTTCTTCAGCGGCTGCTGTGTGTTTTTCTAAGAGAATCTCCACCTTTTAATTTTTCACCAACTACACGTTATTCTTTCAAATTTTGCCGTTTGGTTTACCTCATCAGAGAGCATGCATAATGACAACACTAGTTTGACTTTTTCTGTTTTTTTTTTTACTCAGCAAAATCCTCCTTCTGTCATTTGTTTTTCCTTTTCAAAATTATTCATAATTATTAAATTATACAAAAAATTCCAAGTCAATAAATTTCAAAATACATTTTAATACAGGTTAATTGGTTCATTCCTATGAGGAGGTATGTTATTTAGTTTAATCATTTTTGGTGATAAGGACATACGTTGAAAAATTGTCAAAAAAATCGTTGGCGTTGGAAAATTGATCATAAAGCTACCGGTGGCAATGAGGTGGACAAATAGGTGATAATGAACCGATAAGTGAATAGATAAATGATACGTGTACAAACAGATGAGTGTTATTTTAGATAAATAATATCTTTTTGACATTAAAAATTTTAAGTTTAAGTTTATACGTAGACTAAAAAATTTCAAAAATGAAATCTATGTGTATGAATAATTTAAAATATGAGACAAAACAACGAATCAAAATCACTTCCTCTCACATGTCCCTTTTTTGTCTCCTTGAATTTTTTAAGTAAGTGACTTATATCATTGAAAATGTTTTCTTAAATTAATAAAAAAAAGAATAGAAAAGAAAAGCCATAAAAAGATAGGACAAGTGATTAATAATTGAGTGCTGTTTTGGGAACCAACAAAAAACGCAGCGTTTTTTGTTCGGAAAGAAAACGTCATGCCTGGGCCAAACGCTGGAATTGCCATTTGGCAACTTGGAAAAACGCAGGTTGCCTATTTACAAAACTACCCCTTGGTTTCACAAATTTCTTCAATTGGCTGAGGGTATTTTGGTAATTTCATAGTGATGTGACACTTTTAAAAAATATTAAATCAAAAAGTAAAAAAGTCAACTTTTTACCAACTTTTCAAATCACTATAAAAAAAGCCAAAAAACTTGATAAAAAGCCAAAAATCAACTTTTTACCAACTTCCCAAATCACTTGTTCCCTCTCACGCTTCTCATATTCATGCCATTTTGTTCACGTTAATAAAAAAAGTAATTTCATAAACCAATTAAAAAAAAAAAAACTACAAAATAAAATGATTTAAAAAAAAAATTGAAAAATATTTTGAAACTTTAATTCTTGAGTTCTAAAACCAACTCTAATGGGTTGACAATGGACCCCATATTTTGGTCTTAATTTTTTTTTTCTTCCTTATTATGTCATTAATATTTTATTAAAATACCAAAATTAATACTATGTAGCATTGTCAGAAAAATTCCAATGGAACACTAGGTGTAGGGTAGCTTGGCATATATAATAACAACAAAACCAAGAACATAATTATAGTCCTATCACACACTATTACCTCAAAAAACCCTCCATGGCTTCACCTTCTCTCCTCATCCTCCTCTCGCTCCTCTCTCTCCTCGCCCTATCCTCTTCATCACCACCACCCACCGCCGCCACCACCACCACCCTCTCTCTCTCACCACTAACCAAAACCCAATTCCCAAACCCATATCAAACACTTAACCACCTCACTTCCTCCTCCATATCCAGAGCTCACCACCTCAAAACCCCCCACAAAAACTCTTCTCACACCAAAATCAAAACCCCTCTCTTCCCTCACAGCTATGGTGGCTATTCCATCTCTCTCAGCTTTGGCACTCCCCCACAAACCCTCTCTCTCCTCATGGACACCGGCAGCAGCCTCGTCTGGGTCCCTTGCACCCATCGCTACATTTGCTCCAATTGCAACTTCCCAAATCAAAACCTATCAAATCTTTCCACATTCCTACCCAAATCCTCTTCCTCGGCCAAGATTCTCGGGTGCGGAAACCCAAAATGCGGGTGGGTTTTCGGACCCGATATCCGAACCCAGTGCAAAGGCTGCGAAGCAGGCTCCAGCAACTGTACCCAGATTTGTCCATCGTATGGGATTCAATACGGGTCGGGTTCAACTTTCGGGTTACTCCTATCCGAAACCCTTATTTTTCCTGATAAAACTGTAGAAGATTTTGTTCTCGGATGCTCCATTTTATCGACCCGGCAACCCTCCGGGATAGCTGGGTTCGGGCGCGGGCCGGAGTCTCTCCCGGCGCAGATGGGTCTTAAAAAATTCTCATACTGTCTGGTGTCTCATCGGTTCGATGACACGCCGGTGAGTAGTGACCTTGTTTTGGTGAGTGGGTCAGATTCCGGCTCCGGAGACGTGGATTACACGCCATTTGTCAATAATTCATTCGCCGGAAATTCGGCATTTCGGGATTATTATTACGTTAATCTCCGGAAAATAACGGTGGGCGGCAAGCACGTGAAGGTTCCGTACAGTTTTCTGGTGCCGGGATCTGACGGAAACGGCGGCACGATAGTTGATTCCGGCACCACCTTCACCTTCATGGAGAGGAAGGTGTTTGAGGTGGTGGCACAAGAGTTTGAAAAGCAAATGGCGCAATATAGCAAGGCTGCTGACGTGGAAAATCGGACCGGATTAAGGCCTTGTTACGATATTTCGGGCAAAAATCGGTGTTTTTTCCCGATTTAATTTTTCATTTTAAGGGTGGTGCGAAAATGGCATTGCCGCTCGCCGATTATTTTTCTTTCGTTGGTGGCGTCAGCGTCGCATGTATGACGATTGTCACCGATACCTTTGTCGGGAAGCAGGTGGGCGGAGGGCCGTCGATTATTTTGGGAAATTACCAGCAACAGAATTTTTACTTGGAATATGATTTACAAAATGACAAGTTAGGGTTTCGAAAACAATTTTGTAAATGAAACCATACGTCACCAACCTTCTAATCGTTAATTCCCACAGCAAAATTTACTATTATCATGTAATCCGTTTTTTTTAAATTTTTATTTTATTTTATAATAATGATACCATGCATTGGTATACATTATAGCTTATTTTAATAAGAATGTTTGTTTGTTTGGTTTTTTTTTTTTTTTTTTTGGGGACAAATTATGCATGTAATTCTTATAATTTCAATTATAATAATTTTATATTTAAGTTTTTTGATTATGTTAATGTGTTCAATTGATCTCATTCTTTTATACTGTGTTTAGTTGGAGGATTTGGAAAGAAGTTTGAAAAGAAAAAAAGAAGAGATAGATAAAATATCAATAAAATATATCTTTATTTCATCTAATTTCACACATTTTTTCATTTTAATTTCTAAATTCCCAACCAACCAAACATAGCGTTAGAAATTGGATAATCTTTCAATTACTTTGAGGAGAGTAAGTTGACAAAAAAAAAATTTTTTTTATTTATTTATTTAAGTTGAACATTATCAATTGAATTAAATTGATATAATATAAAAAAATTCAAGTTACATTTGATACAATTAGAATTGGCACCGTTTGGGAAGTAGTTTTGTGGGCTTTTTAGGCTATTTTAGCCACAAAAGACAAAATAAATTATTTTAACTACAATAAACAAAACATCATGTCCAATCCATAATCATTACATTATTCTCTCACAAAAAAAAGTCAAAAAAGCTAAAAAGTCAAAAAACTCTTTCTAAACTAAATTTTTTAGCCCAGACTAAAATAGTCAAAAAAATTAAAAAATTAAAAAGCCAACTCATTTTTCAAACCAACCCTAAGAATCAAATTAATATAATAGAGAAACTACACAAATTATGGGCATGATTTGTCCTTTTTCTTTTGAAAATTTTAATTGTATCCTTTAAAATTATGGAAAGTTGGTGGGAATGGTGTTGTGATCATTTTTTTTTTTTGGACCCAGGAACGTCTAAAGCCAGCCCCATTTATGACTTGACCTTATAAGTCAATTGAGAGGATGATGTTGAGAAATTCACCCCTCACTTACTAATTTCAGTCAAGAAAATGGTCGAGATTACTAATTAGTGGTAGTACTAATGATGTGGCAGTGGGCCCCACCCATTGCCACAGTGTTGATGTGCCCTTTTTTTTTTTTTTAAGTGTGTGTCAATTTACTAGTGGTGCTTTAAAGTATTATTTTTAATGGTATGTATCATTGCCGTTTCAGTCAAGGACTATAAATATATATGATATCAATTTTGAATCTGAGATTTTTAGTCACGCAGAACATTACCTTACCAACCCTTGAGGTTATATGTTATGATAGCAAAGATCATAAGTGTCACGACCCAAACCCTACTTCTATGGATTTAGCATCAGAATCGCCGATGTCAAAGAGATTACCAAAGGCCTGCTGAACAGTAATACAGTTAAACAGAGTACAGGGCCTGGCGGAAGCCAATACAGTAAGTAACTAGTGTCCATTGAGCTGTGAAAATCTGTATGCCAAAAACATTTTTCATGCATTCATACAGTTCAGAACAGTACAGTCTATATACAGTCTATACAATCATATACAAACAGTCAGTACGGGGACCTAATCTGTAACAACCCTCGTTCTGATTACCAATTAACCACTGAATTACGTATTGATTACTGTTAAACTGAACTGATAATGACTGATAATTGGATTGAACGAAGTACTGAATAAACTGATTGAAATCGAAACTGAAATTGAATAGGTTTATTTATTGAATTGCATATTGCATCTGTTTGATTGAATGACTATCTGTTCGAATTCGTATGTTTAAACTGTTAATTGAAGGCCTTATCGGCGGCCGAATTAGGAACCGTTTAGTGTTTTGTAATCAGGAGAATATTTGTGATTTAATGATATATTTATCTGAAAATTGATTAGGAATGGTTAGATTAGATTAAAATAAGTTAAATCAAAGAGTCGCCTTATTTACGGAATTGCCATCAAAGTGGGGCCTTTGTTTATTATATGTGGAGCCTTATTACATGCAACCAAAACATTTCTATCAGCCATTTTGTGAAGTGAGAACCGACTAGAGAGAGAGAAATGAGAGAATTGTGAAATCAACTAGGAAATTGGCTTGTATACTTGAAGAGATTGAAGAGTAGTTGCTAATTGAACTCATAAACCTTGAAATTGACACTCTAGGTAAGGAGATCATCTTCTTCTTGTTGTCTTGAGCTAAATCTTGCATGTTTCATGCATCATTGTAGAGCTAAGCCATGTTTTAAGTTCAAGAATGTTGAATTGAAGCTCCATTGTTGCATGCATGGCCATTTTGGTGCATTCTTGAGTTGAATTCATAATGGATTGTACATGCATGCTTAAGTTTTTATCAAAGCCCATGTTTTCACTTTGTTTTCCAAGTATGGAGTTCATTTGAGCTAGTTTAGAAGCTTGAAATTGTTTAAAGTGCATGCATGTCATGTTTGCATGATATTCATGAAATCGGTTTCAAATTGAGTTTGAATTTAAACACCCTTGGGCCTTGATTTCTTAAATTGAGCTTTAAAACTTGTTATTCTATGTGTTTAAAAGAGTTTTCTAGAAAATGGGCTCAAGAGGATCGAATTTGGAGCATCAAAACTTGGTTTGGAGCTTGGAGGTCGAATTTGGATTTTCCAGATTTTGGTCGCTTCGGCGAGCGAAAACAAGTTCCCAGTATTTTTTTGACCTGCGTTGCAGTCCGCTCGAGCGGAGAAATTCGCGCTCGAGCGGATAAATCGCGATCCAAAGATCTTGCATCGGCATCACCGCCGGCGGAATGTACGCTCGAGCGGAGGGTTGTGTCTCACGCCGAAATAAGTTGACGCCGAAATGGAAACTCAAGGCCGAAATGGAGGCCCTGTTCAATGAAATTCAAATTGATTATTGTGCATCTTTGCATCCTGATCCTATCCTAGGCATTCGTAGAGCTAGTTTAAGGCAACTTAATGAGGATTTAGACACAGAACCACACCGAGGAAATTGAGGGATTTAATTATCATCCTTTCGATTTGCACTTAGTAGTGTGTGTGTTCTACTTGTTAATTGTTTAGGGTTGGCTCTCGGGGACGCCATCTAGCCTTATTAGCCCAATCTCTGTGAGTAACAATTGTGTAAAGATATGTTCAAAATGGTTATCTTTGAATATTGAACTGAATGCTTATTGATGATATTGTTCTTGAATGAATGTATGTCTGTATTACGAATCTGTCTTGTGGCATCCTTAGCATTTCTTTATTCTTTATTCTGAGCTCTGTCGGTTCCTTGTGGAACCATCTCATTCTTGATTGATGGCCATCATTCTTTGTTAGATGCTGTTAAGACCCGGTCCTTTTGGATCTACTGTTATAGGCTAATGGGTGTACCACATATGACTGATTGACTGAAATACTGTTTAATGAACTGATTTCATTACTGAAAGGACATTCATTCATAACCTCTTTACGCTTTATGTTATTCACTGGGCTTTAGCTCACTGTTTATATATATATGTAGGTTCTCAACAACCAGACCGGAGCTAGGAGCGTGGGTTAATCCCCAGTTTTGTCAAGCCAGCCTATGTGCCTCACTGCGAGGTTCCGAGTTGCCATGCTATGGCTTGGGGTGTTTTTGTGTCCCCTATCGGTCTCCTTACTGTTTGTACTCATCGTATAGACCGCCTTTGTTTTCTTGTATTGTTATCGAGGATTAGGTTCCCGTCTGCATCGCTTGTATATGATTGTGTATAGATCTTTGCTCAATCGTATGAATGCATGAAAAATGTTTTTGGCATCTGATTTTCACGTTTCAATGGACACTAGTTATTTCTTGTATTGGCTTCCGCCAGCCCTCAGTTTGCTGCATTCTTTGTTTCGAGGCCTTCGATAATCTCGGATTCTTGGCGATTCTGATTGCTAAACCCATAGGGCCGGGTTTGGGTCGTGACAGAGTGGTATCAGAGCGATACTTAACCACGAGTTTTACCGCACACACGTGTCCAAATGAGCTATAGGGTGTCCTAGAAAAGCAATTAGGGCATCTCATGAACTTGAAAAGTGTGTGCTTATGACTGACTGATTATAAGTTAGAATGTTAACCTGTGTAATTGTACAACTGTTTATAATGATAACTGTTATAACTGCTTATAGTGAAATGGATAATGCAAATGAACCTGAATCATCATCCTCTGAGGCCAGAATGGCCAGACTTGAACAAATGATGGGACTGATAATTGAAAGACTAGATCAACAACCGAACCAACAGCCCCCACCTCCTCCTCCTCCGGTGCAAAAGCAGAATGTCTGAGAATGTGAATGCTAATGAGGTGGACATTATTGACCCATAAGTTCAAGAAGATGAAACCGCCGTCCTTTCGGGAGGCTTAGAACCCAAGGTCAAGCTTGGGTGCTTGAAACAGAAAAGTTGTTTGAAATGTTTCCGTGCTCCGAAGCCAATAAAGTACTGTTAGCAACCTTCACCCTTCAGGAAGAAGCAAGAAGGTGGTGGATGCTAGTCCGTGATACTAACACTGTAGTGACTTGGGCTCAGTTTAAGGAGTCCTTCTTTGAAAAGTATTTTCCCGATGTATCGAGAATGTAGAAAAATGCGGAGTTTGAACAACTAAGACAGGCAAAAGCGTGCATTTGAGTATGAGAAGAAATTCACTGAACTTGCTAGGTATGCACCACATATGGTGGACACCAAATATAAGAAGGCCAGGAGGTTTGAAGGCAGCCTTAGTGTTGCTATACAGGATCGAATAAATGTTTTGAAATTACCGACTTTTGTGGGTGTTCTCGACCGGGCATTGATGGCCGAGACGAATATTGCAGCAGTGAAACAATCTGAAACGCCAACCACTGAGTGGCAAGGAAAAAGGCAGAGTTTTAAATTCAAGAAAGGCAAGCATAACCCGACCAAGAAAGCGAGAATAATTGAGGTCGACTAGCCCCAAAGGGAGTGGGTTTACTCCACCTGCTCGTATGTGGCAATAAGCACAAAGGGGTCTGCTGCAGTTGGAGCTTGTTTGGTGTGGCAAGGTAGGCCACGTAATTAAAGATCGTCCTCTCCGCATGAAGCCAGAGTAAAGCTACACCAGTATGACATCATTGCAACACCAAAACCGAACCCCAAAGCTACCGGGAAAGAGCCTGTGAGGCAGGGCCGAGTGTTTGCCCTAGTACCGGGAGACGTACAAAACACTGAGACTGTTGTGTCAGGTATCCTCTCTATCTGTGCTCAAAATGCTTATGTATTGATTGATTCGGGGTCTACACATTCGTATGTATCGCATGTTTTTTCGCGTAAATTGAATAGACCCTTAGAACCCATGAACTATCTGCTAGCTGTATCATCACCTGTTGGGGGATCCATGACATGTGCATATATGTATCCTGCTTGTGAGATTATTGTTGGGGATATGCACTTATTTATTGATTTATTGCCATTGAATATTGATCACTTTGATGTAATATTGGGGATGGATTGGTTACAAAAATATCATGCCACTATAGACTGTGTAACAAAACAAGTAGTTTTCCGTCCACCGGGTTTACCTGAATTTGTGTTTAATGGGAGTGGAGTAGTACCTCCTCCATATCTGATTTCTTCCGTGAAAG
Source organism: Camellia lanceoleosa (assembly GCA_025200525.1). Classification (NCBI taxonomy): domain Eukaryota; kingdom Viridiplantae; phylum Streptophyta; class Magnoliopsida; order Ericales; family Theaceae; genus Camellia; species Camellia lanceoleosa. The sequence continues at coordinate 88,139,135 of CM045770.1, forward strand.
CTGTTAAACTGATTAGAAAGGGGTGTAAAGGATATATGTGTTCTGTACTGACTGTATCTGCTGATAATGATGTTAAAACTGATGTGAATTGCATTCCTATAGTTAGAGAATTCCTAGATGTACTTCCAGACGATCTACCAGGGGATTTGATTGACAGGGAGATTGAATTTATTGTGGATGTAGTTCCGGGTACACAACCAATATCTAAAGCTCCTTACAGAATGGCTCCAACTGAACTGAAGGAATTGAAAGTACAATTGCAGGAATTGTTAGACAAGAAGTTTATCAGGCCCAGTACTTCACCGTGGGGTGCACCTGTTTTGTTTGTGAAGAAGAAAGATGGCTCACTGAGACTGTGCATTGACTATCGTGAATTGAACAAGGTAACTGTAAAGAATAAATATCCATTACCGCGTATTGATGATTTATTTGACCAGTTACAGGGTGCACAAGTGTTTTCCAAGATTGATCTCAGATCAGGGTACCATCAACTGAAAGTTAAACCAGAAGACATTGATAAAACTGCTTTTAGAACGAGGTATGGCCACTTTGAATTTTTAGTTATGCCGTTCGGAGTTACGAATGCCCCTGCTGCATTTATGGACCTCATGAACAGAATTTTTAAACCATACCTTGATGATTTCATTGTGGTATTTATTGATGACATCTTGATTTATTCTAAGACTGTTGAAGAACATGAACATCATCTGATACTTGCCCTGCAAACCTTAAGAGAACAAAAACTGTATGCTAAATTGTCTAAATGTGAATTTTGGCTTGATCATGTTATGTTTTTGGGGCATGTTGTTAGCAAAGATGGAATTTCTGTTGATCCGCAGAAAATTGAAGCTGTAGTGAACTGGCCTAGACCAACCAATGTGACTGAAGTCCGAAGCTTCTTGGGACTGGCTGGATATTACAGAAGGTTTGTCAAAGATTTCTCCAAAATTGCCTTACCACTGACTCAGTTGACATAGAAAGGGATATCATTTGACTGGACTGACCAACGGGAATCAGCATTTCAAGAATTGAAAACCTGACTTGTGACTGCACCGATTCTGACTCTACCTTTAGGTACGGATGGTTATACTGTTTTTAGTGATGCTTCTCATAAGGGTTTGGGGTGTGTTTTAATGCAGAATGAGAAAGTTATTGCTTATGCTTTCCGACAGTTGAGACCGCATGAAAAGAACTACCCGACCCATGACTTAGAACTTGCTGCAGTAGTGTTTGCACTGAAAATTTGGCGTCACTATTTGTATGGAGCAACCTGTGAAGTGTACACTGACCACAAGAGCCTGAAGTACTTTTTCACTCAGAAAGAACTGAATATGAGACAGCGGAGATGGCTAGAACTGATCAAAGATTATGACCTACAGATTTTGTATCATCCGGGAAAAGCCAACACCGTTCTTAGATGCTTTGAGAAAATCGATTGGGAACTTAGCTTTGTTCTTGTTGGGACGAAGGAGTTGCTTTGTGACCTTGAAAAGTCTGAAATTGAAATTGTTTTGAAGGAACAAGGTGGAACCTTAGCTGCTATTTCTGCTCAACCAGCATTAATTGAAGAAATTAAGGAGAAACAACAACTGGATGATTACTTGAAGAAGATCATCGAAGAAAAAGATTCAAAACCGAGACCGGGGTTCGAATTTGAGAACAATGTTTTGAAATTTCAAGAAAGACTGTGTGTACCAAATGACACTGAATTGAAAAGAAGAGTTCTGCAAGAAGGCCACAGTTCGAAGTTTTCGATTCACCCAGGGAATACGAAAATGTACCAAGATCTGAAACAGAATTTTTGGTGGCCAGGAATGAAGAAGGAAATTGCCGACTTTGTGTCAAAATGTCTTCACTGCCAACAAGTTAAAGCGGAACATCAGCGACCCGCAGGCTTACTGCAACCCTTACCCATACCAGAGTGGAAATGGGAGCATATCACGATGGATTTTATCGTTGGATTACCTCGCTCCAGGAAAGGTATGGACTCTATTTGGGTTATTGTTGATAGATTGACTAAATCTGCACACTTCCTACTTGTCAAGATAATTTTTAATGCGGACAAATTGGCTGTTATCTATATTGATGAAATTGTGAGACTGCACGGAGTGCCTGTGTCTATTGTTTCTGACAGGGATTCGAAGTTTACATCGAGGTTCTGGCAAAGCCTACAGACTGCATTGGGTACTGAATTGAAGCTGAGTAGCGCATATCATCCTCAGACAGATGGCCAGTCAGAAAGGACCATCCAAACTTTAGAGGATCTACTGAGAATGTGTGTACTTGATTTTCAGGAAAATTGGGAAAGTCATTTGCCGTTGGCTGAATTCGCCTACAACAACAACTACCATTCGAGTATTGGTATGGCGCCCTTCGAGGCATTGTATGGCAGAAAGTGTAGATCTCCAATCTGCTGGGCAGAAGTTGGAGATGGGCCATTGCTTGGGCCCGAAATTGTTTATGAAACAACTGAAAAGATAAAACTGATACAACAGATAAAAGCGCCTGCAGTGAGCGGAAGAGTTATGCAGATATTAGAAGACGGGACAGAGAGTATGAAGTGGGTGATCACGTGTTTGTGAAAGTGACACCAATGAAAGGCCAGACTCGTTTTGGAGTCAAAGGCAAGTTAGCGCCAAGGTATGTCGGACCGTATCAGATTATTGAGAAAATCAATCTGGTGGCGTATCAAGTTGCGTTTCCTCCTGAAATGGAGCATATGCATAACGTCTTCCACATTTCGATGTTGAGAGACTATCTTCGAGATCTGTTTCATGTGATTGAGCCTACTCGAATAGTGCTTAGTGATGACTACACTTACGAGGAACGGCCTATACAGATTGTGAACCGACGGATCAAGAAACTAAGAAACAAAGAGATCCCGCTAGTGAAAGTTGATTGGCAGAACCATGGTGGTGTGTATGCCACTTGGGAAAGGGAAGATGACATGGCTAAAAGATATCCTGATTTGTTTCCGCTGAATCCTGTTTTCTTCCAGACTGAAGGTAACTCGAGTTTAGAGAACTAAACTCCTTATAAGGAGGCGTAACAACCCTCGATTCTTAGATTAACCACTGAATTACGTACTGATTACTGTTAAACTGAACTGATAATGACTGATAATTGGATTGAACGAAGTACTGAATAAACTGATTGAAATCGAAACTGAAATTGAATAGGTTTATTTATTGAATTGCATATTGCATCTGTTTGATTGAATGACTATCTGTTCGAATTCGTATGTTTAACTGTTAATTGAAGGCCTTATCGGCGGCCGAATTAGGAACCGTTTAGTGTTTTGTAATCAGGAGAATATTTGTGATTTAATGATATATTTATCTGAAAATTGATTAGGAATGGTTAGATTAGATTAAAATAAGTTAAATCAAAGAGTCGCCTTATTTACGGAATTGCCATCAAAGTCGGGCCTTTGTTTATTATATGTGGAGCCTTATTACATGCAACCAAAACATTTCTATCAGCCATTTTGTGAAGTGAGAACCGACTAGAGAGAGAGAAATGAGAGAATTGTGAAATCAACTAGGAAATTGGCTTGTATACTTGAAGAGATTGAAGAGTAGTTGCTAATTGAACTCATAAACCTTGAAATTGACACTCTAGGTAAGGAGATCATCTTCTTCTTGTTGTCTTGAGCTAAATCTTGCATGTTTCATGCATCATTGTAGAGCTAAGCCATGTTTTAAGTTCAAGAATGTTGAATTGAAGCTCCATTGTTGCATGCATGGCCATTTTGGTGCATTCTTGAGTTGAATTCATAATGGATTGTACATGCATGCTTAAGTTTTTATCAAAGCCCATGTTTTCACTTTGTTTTCCAAGTATGGAGTTCATTTGAGCTAGTTTAGAAGCTTGAAATTGTTTAAAGTGCATGCATGTCATGTTTGCATGATATTCATGAAATCGGTTTCAAATTGAGTTTGAATTTAAACACCCTTGGGCCTTGATTTCTTAAATTGAGCTTTAAAACTTGTTATTCTATGTGTTTAAAAGAGTTTTCTAGAAAATGGGCTCAAGAGGATCGAATTTGGAGCATCAAAACTTGGTTTGGAGCTTGGAGGTCGAATTTGGATTTTCCAGATTTTGGTCGTCCGCTCGAGCGGGGAAAACAAGTTCCCAGTATTTTTTTGACCTGCGTTGCAGTCCGCTCGAGCGGAGAAATTCGCGCTCGAGCGGATAAATCGCGCATCCAGCATCTTGCACTGTGCATCAGCCCGCTCGAGCGGGGGAATGTACGCTCGAGCGGAGGGTTGTGTCTCACGCTCGAGCGGGGAAGTTGACGCTCGAGCGGGGACCTTTGTTTGCTTGTCCGCTCGAGCGGGGAAACCTGCGCTCGAGCGGAGGCCCTGTTTCACTGAAAATTCTGAAATTGATTTCTGTGCACATCTTTGCATCCTCATCCCATCCTAGGCATTCTTAGGCCTAGTTTAAGGCATCTTAATGAGGATTTAGACATAGAACCACACCGAGGCAATTTAGGGATTTAATTATCATCCTTTCGACTGTGCACTTAGTGTGTGTGTTCTACTTGTTAATTGTTTAGGGTTGGCTCTCGGGGACGCGCTCTAGCTGCTATTAGCCCAATCTCTGTGAGTAACAATTGTGTAAAGATATGTTCAAAATGGTTATCTTTGAATATTGAACTGAACTGTTTATTGAACTGATATTGTTTACTGAATGAATGTATGTCCTGTATTCTGAACTGTACTGTGGCATCCTTAGCATTCTTTATTCTTTATTCTGAGCTCTGTCGGTTCCTTGTGGAACCATACATTCTTGATTGATGGCCATCATTCTTTGTTGGTTCTGTTAAGACCGGTCGCTTTGGACCCTCTTGTTATAGGCTAATGGGTGTACCACATATGGTGATTGGTAAAATCTTGTTTAATGAACTGATTTCATTACTGAAAGGACATTCATTCATAACCTCTTTACGCTGTATGTTATTCACTGGGCTTTAGCTCACTGTTTATATATATATGTAGGTTCTCAACAACCAGACCGGAGCTAGGAGCGTGGGTTAATCCCCAGTTTTGTCAAGCCAGCCTATGTGCCTCACTGCGAGGTTTCGAGTTGCCATGCTATGGCTTGGGGTGTTTTTGTGTCCCCTATCGGTCTCCTTACTATTTGTACTACTGTATAGGCGCCTTTTTTTCTTGTCTTTGTATCGAGGATTAGGTTCCGTCTCGACTGTTTGTATATGATCGTATAGATGTCTTTGTTTTTGAACTGTATGAATGCATGAAAAATGTTTTTGGCATCTGATTTTCCTGACTCAATGGACACTAGTTATTTCTTGTATTGGCCAGTTACGTGATTGCTTAATCAGACATCGTCAACAGGCCTTCGATAATCTCTTGACATCGCGATATGCTAAACCCATACTGGCGGTTTGGGTCGTGACATAATCCTCGATAACAAAGACAAGAAAAGCAAGAGACAGTCTATACAAGAGTACAAAACAAGAAGGAGACCGGGGACAAAAACACCCTGCCATAGCATGGCAACTCTAACCTCGCAGTGAGCTAAAGCCAATAACATAATACGAAGATGTTATGAATGAATGTCCTACAAGAATGAAACCTTCATTAACCAAGATTTCGATCTTCAAGATTTCATCAATCACCATATGTGGTACACCCATTAGCCTATAAACAAGAGGTCCAAAGGACCGGTCTTAAGACTCCAACAAAGAATGATGGCCATCAATCAAGAAGATGGTTCCACAAGGAACCGATAGAGCTCAGAATAAGTAGTAAAGTAAGCGATAAGTGCTAAGGATGCCACAATACAGATTCGTAATACTGGACATACATTCATTCAAGAATAATATCTCAATAAATTCCATTCAAGATTCAAAAGATAACCATTTTGAACATATCTTTACACAATCGTTACTCACAGAGATTGGGCTAATAGCGACTAGAGCGTGTTCTAGAGCCAACCCTAAACAGTTAACAAATAGAACACACACTAAGTTTCACAGTCGGGAAGGATGATAATTAAATCCCTAAATTTCCTCGGTGTGGTTCTACGTCTAAATCCTCATTAAGATGTCTTAAACTAGGCCTAAGAATGCCTAGGATGAGATGAGGATGCAAAAATACAGTTGGAAGGCATTTTTCAAAAGTTCTTTGAAAACAGGGTCTCGCCGGCGAGCCTTCCTTCGCCGGCGAGGTTGCAAAATCAAGGGCTTCGCCGGCGAACAATCCTTCGCCGGCGGTCCGATGAAACAAGAAAAGTATCAATGCTCGATTTTACGCTCGAGCCACCAATCCTTCGCCGGCGTGGCTCGAGGAAACGTTGGTCGCTCGGCGAGAATCCTTCGCCGGCGAAGAAGCCAAATATGGAATTTCCAGATTTGCCTTCCAAGCTCAAACCAAGCATTCTCAACTCAATTCTCGACCTCTTGGGCCCAAATTCTGGAAAATACATCCCAAAACAATGTATAACAAGTTTCAAAAGCCAATTTATGAATTCAAGCTCCAAAGGTGAGTCAATTAAATCCAAAATTCAAACCCATTTTCAAGAACAATTTCAATACATGCAATGCATGAGTTTTTAACCAAATTTAAGGTTCAAATCTTGCTCTAATGAGCTCAATAGTTGGAAAACAAAATGAAAACATGGACTTTGATAGAAACATGAGCATGCATGTACAATCTACCATGAATTCAACTTCAAAATGCACCAATTCAAGCATGCATGCAACAATGGAGTTCCAATTCAACATATATGAGCAATTTCATGACTTAACTTCTCTATAACCATGATACATGCAAGATGGAACTCAAAGACAACAAGAAGAAGATGGATTCACTTACCTAAGTCTCAATTATAAGTCTTGCAAGCTCAATTTAGCAATTCTTCAAGAGTAAGCCAATACACAAGATGAAATCACTCTCTCACTCTAACTCTCTCCCTTGGTCGGCTATACACTCAAAATATGGCTGAGGGAAATGTTGTCTCTAAGTGTAAGGCTCAAACAATGATAAGAATAAATAAAAACCACTCAATGGCAATTTGCTAGATAAGCCTAAGTTTGCAATTAGCTCATTTTAATCTAGTTTAATCATACCTAATCACAATTTTCAGATAAATATACCATTAAATCACAAATATTCTACTGATCCCAAAACTCTAAACGGTTTCTAATTCGGCCGCCGATAAGGCCTTCAATTAGCAGTTTAAACACATGAATTCAAACAGATAATCAATCAATCAAACAGATGCAATATGCAATTCAATAGATAAACTTATTCAATTTCGCCGATTTCAATCACCCATTCAAGATTTGATTAATTCAATTATCAGTCATTATCAGTTCAGTTTAGCAGTAACCAATAGCTAATTCAGTAGTTTATCGGTAATCAGTACGAGGGTTGTTACAATAAGGTAACAAAAGAAACTTCAAACACAAGTTTAGTTAAGGAATAAAGAACACTATTACTAAAGAAAGGTTGTCAAACACAAATTTTTTTTTTTGAATTTTAGTCTAATTTCTAAAATGACATTATCAATGAAACTAAATTGGTGTCATATAAAAAATTTGAAAATACATTTGATACAATTAGAATTATAAGGACCAAATTGATAAAGAAGAGAAACTGTACAGAAATTATGTGCATGATTTATCTCTTTCTTTCTTTTTCTTTTTGTTTGAAAATTTTAATTATATTTTTTAAGATTATGAAAGCTGGTGGGGATAGTGTTGATTATGTTATGATGACAATGATCATAAAGTAACAAAAGAAACTTCAAACAGAAGTTTAGTTTAAGACTAAAGAACACTTATATCATTAAGGTTGTCAATATTCTAAAAAAGTAATCATGTTTTTAATTTTATCTTGTAGTGGACCATGAATGGACCCTATGATCATGTAACCATTTTCTAAGAGTAATTCTCATTAAATCTCTGTATTTAGACCATAAATTTAGAAAAAAATTTATAAAAAAAAAAGAGCAAGAAAATGTAAGCGAAATGTCAATGAAACACACACACATATATATATATATATATATATTCCCCCTTTTTCCTTTTCAAATTTCTATCTAAATCTATAATCCAAACAGATCCTAAATGCTCTCTTTTTTGCCAATGCATATCTATTTGACTCTTGTGCTTGTTTGTGTGCAAACTTAACTGCACTTATTTTGTTATAATTACACTTGTCTATTTTTTTTCTTCTTTCCTTCAATGTTACATCTTCACCAACATAATATTTACAGTACTACTTGCCATTTGCATTTTTTTTTTTTTTTTACATCATAGAAACATTCTCACTTCATATGATTGTTTTATTTGAGAGGGAGAAGGGGTGGGAGTGAAACTCGAATCATGGACCTAGCTGGGCAAAGCCCTCACACTGGAGCTATTTGTGGGTTCCATTTACATGTTGATGCGTCTTGGCCCCATTGTATATGATAATTTCAATTTATTGGAAAGGCAATGAAACTGAAAGAATTGATCCAATAGTTAAAACCCACATGGTATAACTTGGTGGTAAAACATGATTTTGGTTATAGTAGGCTATAACCAAACATGATTTTGATCTTTGGTTAGTGAATTGTTGTACCAAGATAGTACATTGACAGAGTTGAAAGGCAAAATTTTAAGCTCCGATTGGCAATCTCTGAAAAAAAAAACAAAAAAAACAAAACAAAATAAAACAAAACAAAAAAATGTTGTCATTTCTTTTAGCATGAGATATTTGTATTTCATGTATTACTCGGGTTTTTTTTCTAGCCTTTAGCATCAAACTACTTTGCAATTGCCCAAAAGCGAAATCCACTTTAGAGCTTTTCACTCCACCTCCCATTAATTTTACTGATGTGATACAAGTTTTTATTCTTATTTTGGAATATATTCATTATTCATGATGAGAAGGGCCTAAAGATACAACTCAAGGAAAGTGAGTGTGTTGGTTATAGTGATATCCACATGTCACCCACACATTACTTCATGTACATCCATTTTAACTAATTGTGTCAAGTCATTTAGGAAGAGAAGTTATGCAATAGGTTGGATTTAGCATCATGTTTGATTGGCACATTAAAACGGTAAGATTGAGTGATGATAATATTAGTGGTAATATTAAGTTATAGATGTAAGATAAATTATGTTTATTTGTATATTTATATGGTTTCATTGCTTGGTTAAGATTTATAAAGTTACTTAAAAAATTCTTATTATATAAAATGTGATTTGTTATTTTTATAAAGTGGCGTATAAATAGTCTTTTCACATCCAATCTCATGAAGAAGATTAGCAATTCCACCTCTCCATGCAAATGCTAATCTTCTTTTTAGATGACATTAATAGTCTCGTAGAACTCTTCCGCTTCGTTTGGCAAGATGGTTGAGATTAATTGAATCCACTAAAAAACAAAATAAGCTATATGGAAGGTAGGATTCTTTTTCACAGGAAAAGTGAGATAATGCGCCCCTTCTTATATTCTGTAAAGAGAAACCAAATTGTTAGTATCACTCCCAACCATGGTTGGTCGGGAAGACCTTCCAATGGTCAAGTCAGAATATTGTTCGGTCATGAGAGAGTTTTATTTTGAGAGAGGGTTTTTAAATTACCTTTGATTTGTCTACTTTGCTTCACTTGCTTTACCTTTTATTAGGGCTGTGTAAAATACCGCCCAATCCGCTAAAACCGTATCGATCCGCATCAATGCGCACCGCTCTAACCGCGGTTTAAACTTTAAAATTTATAATCCACCAACCGAACCGCTCTACTCCGCTCCGCTATAGTTAATATATATATATATATATATATTTAACTTCCAATGAAATATCAATGTAAAAATAAGTGTGAGAGAGATTTAAGATATGAAATTTATTACAAATTAGTGGTTATATATATAAAACATATTATGTAAAATTACTTTGTGTTATATATCTAAAAAATATTATACAAATTAGTGTTATATATTATGCAAATGTATGATAATTAGATAGAATATTCTTCAAACCACCAATCCGTCAAAAATCGCCAAAATCGCAATTTGTCAATCCGCTAATTCGTGAACCCGCCATTCGGTTTGTAATTTTACTCTCAAACTGCCCGAACTACACCACGCACACTCATACCTTTTATAGCATTCTTGACTTAAATCTCATCTGTTGGATCGATATTTGATCCAAAGGTTCTGCCCACTTCTAGATTTGGTCGGACAAGTGGCCATGTTACTTTTATCTTTAATCATTGGATCATCTTTTCTTGGACGGCTTAGATTATGTCAAATGTTAGTAGCCAACTTGCCAAGTGTTATGTTCGTCTAATCAAGTTGACTGGATGGTTGTGTCATTTAATAAGCCTGACTTATGTCTCTGTATTTGCCGCTTGATGTCTCTATTGTTAGATGAAGATGAATCTGACGATCCTCTAGCATTCTGCTAATCTCTTTCTAGAAGGAGATCTTTACTTCACGCGCTCAGTCACGTGACATTGTTCCACTAGTTGTCTTTAGTGAGCCTTTTAAAAATCTACCTAGGCCTTTCTTTTCCTTTGGGCCGCTCTTTCTTAATTGCTTTTGGATTTGGACTAACTTTTTACCCTGTGCATTTTATCCTTTCACAGGCTAAATAATCAATAAAACAAAATATTACATTCAAACCATAATTATTTCACTTTTTTTTTTCACAAAACTACAAAAAAAATTCAAAAATTCATCGCAAATGAAATTTTTTTAGTCAAATTAAAATAAAAAGTCAGGCTAAAAAAATATTTCTCAAACAAAGGCTTAGTCTTATGGCATTTTCCCCCAACGAAACATGTTTTTACCATTTCAAGTAGTAGGAGAACACATTATCGCAATATTATTATTTTTTGAATAAGATGATTGTGTGTCCTCTACTATTAGGCAAAAACATGTTCCAATCGGCGGTGTATTTGTCATTTTAGTAATAATAGAAAGAAGACACTACAATATATAAAAGTTTTAGATTGGTCTCTAAAAGTAAAAATTTTGTTACAAAATATATTTAGGGACCGATTTCTATCGTCATGAGGATAGTCGCTAAAAAGTCGTCCTGAAAAATAAAAAATAAGACTTTTAGCGATAAAATTTTAAAAACGTCACTAATAAATAGACTTTTAGGAACAAAATAATTTGATCTCAAAACGGTTTATTTTTTGTGACAAAAATTTAGTCCTAAAAGGATAATAATTTATTACTAATGTCGAATTTTCGTTACTAAAAATATAATAACAACACTTTTTGCATAAAAAATATTTGATCCCTAAAAAATAATTTTATTCCTAAATTTTACAACCTTAATTTTTTATAGTGACACTTGATCATTGTGTTCATATTTTTATATAATAAGACGATCACGTATCTTGTATTTTTAGACATACATGATTACATGATTGGATAAATTTATCAAATAACTTCTCTTGATTGTGCATTTTCCCCCCTCTAATTTTCACTTTAGTAGCATGCGCGAAGGACCTATGCCCATTATAACTGTATTTATCAAATAAAATAATCATGTTTCTCTTGATATTAGATAGACACATAACTACATAAAAAATCAGATCCAATATATAACTCTCTCAAATGAAAATCATATGCTAATTTAGTTGTGGATTTTCTCCAATATATATGTGATTAACATCGAATTGTACAATATTGAGGTCGTTAATTAGGATCTCTTAACTTTACTTACTTATCAAACTGTATACTTTATGTATGCTTAATATCAATCAGGTTATATATAGTCGGAGCATAAAATGGACAAAAAGACAGAATTTGGAGAGAAAACAGATTCCTGCACGTGCGTTGACTTTTTCGCACGTGCGTTGACTTTTTTTTGAAAAAACGTGCCTGATGTTTTAAACCTGTTTGAAAGATAGCAGAAGTATAAATAGGAAAGAAAAAGGTTGAATTAGGGTTCTGAAATTGTTTTTGCAAGGAAAGAGAGACTAGGGTTTTAATGGGTGATTTTCTCCAAAAAGCTTAAAGGACACTTCCATGGAATCTTCTTCCTCATCTTCTTCTTCTTCCCGCTCCTCCATGAGTGGCTAGTCTTCTTTTCTAGGGTTTTGATGAAACCCTAGCCATGTAATTAGTTTTTCTTTTTGATTTTCAATTATGTAAAGGTTTGAACAATTGTATGGTGTTTTAGAAGTTATATATATATATATATATTTTCAATTATTTCTTCAAGTATTCGGTTTTCTGTGATTGTTGAATGTTTTCCATACAAGAGTTTTCTATTCTTTCACATTCAAGGTATGAGACGAACCATACTACAAGGGACGAGTCATGTCACTACCCTAGTTTAGAGTGAACAATTCGTACTACTTGAAATGGTTCGTATTCGTACATTGAACGTGATGATTTTCTTGTTAAATGCTTTGAACTTGTAGTTGCAAAGCATTATTCCGTTCGAACCATAACATAATTGATTTTAATTGGAAACCCTATTTACGTGACTAGTGATGGACTCTTTGCCCTAGGTTTTTTTCCAAATCAGTAAATCCAATTTTATTTATAATTGATAATTTAATTACTTAGTTTAATTTATTTGTTATTAAATTAGGTTATGAACAATCAATCTTTTTATCAAAATTAATTTAGGAATTTAACAATTAAATTAGTTTAATTTCACAATTGTCCCTGTGGATCGATACCTGAACTTGCCATCATTCTAAAAGAATTTGGTGTAGTTTTGTGTTTAATTTTGGTGTGTGTAACGACCCATCAAATTTTGACGCCGTTGCCGGGGACTTCTGGTGAAATTAATTAATTTAAAGTTATATTCTTATTTTAATTTTTAGTTTAGGATTTTATGCTTTCGTGTTGCTAAGTGTGCAGAGCGTTTGAAAGTGGAAACTATCACCGAAGTGCAAGTGGAGCCAACCGAGCTTTAAAAAAAGAAAAAAGAAAACAAACAAAACGCAGCACTAAAGTGCTTAAAAAAGAAGCAAACACTTGCATGTAAAGCACCAAAGTGCTAAAAAGAAAGACAAAGCTCAATTAGAAGTTGTAGACAACGTCTACACATCAAGCACTCGCAAAACGACTAAAGCGTTTTCGTTAAACCGCTGTAAGTATTTCTCCCTTTGTTATTTTGTTTTCGTAACTTAGTGCACAGAGTCGGAACTTTTTGTGTGTGTGTGAGTAGTGTATACACGGGCGCCGTTCTTGTCACCCTGAATTGTAGAGTTTGGACCTTGAACTAAAAAGGACTCTTAGGAGACTTAGAGCCTCTGCTGGTGTTCCTAGGCTTGAATATTCATATTCATACATTGAGCCATTAGAGATGGAAAATCCAAATGTCCCGAATGTGCCCAACCAGACCCTTAAGGATTATTTCACACCCACTACATATACATCACCATCATGCATCCAATTACCTAACACCACTGCTGCTCATTATGAGATTAAGTCCAGCACCATACAAATGCTCCCATCATTCCATGGACTAGCTCATGATGATCCTTACAAACATTTGAATGAATTTTTGGAAATTTGCTCAACAGTGCGGATCCAAAATTTCACAAATGAGGCCTTAATGTTGCGATTGTTTCTATTCTCATTAAAGGATAAAGCCAAACATTAGCTGAATTCCTTACCTGTTAATTCAATCACAACTTGGGACCAATTACAACAACGGTTCTTGGAGTAATACTTTCCCATAGGTAAAACCAACTAACTTAGGCAAGCCATTACCAATTTTGCTCAAATTGATGGCGAGCAATCTCATGAGACATGGAAAAGACTTCGTGACCTTCTCTAATAGTGTCCCCACCACCAAGTGCTTGATTGACAACTTGTTCAAACATTTTATTATGGCTTAACTGAGTCGCACCGCCAAATGGTGGATTCATCTTGTGGTGGGACATTCATGTCTAAAAATGATGTCGAGGCATGGCAATTGTTTGAGAACGTAAGTGATAATTCCCTTCACCATGCCTTCGTAGCTCGGCAAGTCCGACAACCAGTAGTTGGAGCCCCGAAGAGAGGGGGCATTTATGAGGTCAGGCAAAACCTAGAGTTAGCCCAACAAGTAGAGGCATTGTCCCGCAAAATAGACCAATTATTAGTTGTGAGACATGCCCCTGTATAGCAAGATCAGCCTCAATTTCACGAGGCATGTGCTATATGTGCGAGCCCTGCTCATGACTTGAATGAGTGCCCTTCAGCATCACAATTTCCAGAGTTAGTCTAAGAGCATGTGAATGTAGCTCAAGGATTCTCCAACCCGGGTAATGACCTATATTCCAACACCTATAACCCCAGATGGAGAAATCGCCCCAATTTTTCATGGAGACCTTCTCCACAAGGCACTTCTTACAATCCTCCACCACCAAAGTAGAATTTTGATAATTTTGCTAACTAATCATCTTACTGACCACCGCAACCTTATCGACCCCCACAATTGTACCGGCAACCACAATCCCCGCCTGTTCTTCAAGGCAACTCAAGACTCAGGTGTTAGAAGTTCTCTTAGAAGTTAAGGGGTTAACACCAGTAGTTCACTTCCATACTTACTCCATTACCAAGCTAGAGAACCAATTGGGTCAAATGGCTAACAATATGAATAGGAGAGATGAGGGAAAATTACCGAGTCAGACTGTGGCCAACCCTAAGGGACAATACAAGGCAGAGAGTTCGAGTAGGAATGGAAAACACTATGAGCAGGTGCAAGCGGTGATTACTTTGAGAAGTGGTAGGGAATTAGAGCCTCAGTCAGTTGCATCTGATGCAACTAGAGCTAAGAAGGGTGACCACGGTGGTATATCCAATGAGAGCAATGGTGAGGGGAAACACTTAAGAGGGATGCCTTAGTCCCTAGCACTTCACATGAGCCCAAGGCACTGTAACGCCCTCAAAATAATACATAAAACCCATTGTTTAGACATGCAATGATATAAAGAAATCAACACCTTTCCATTCTTCAGAGTAGTTCTTACAACAGTATTATATGTTAACAACAAAAGCAAATGCCCTACAGGCTTACTGCTTTCCAAGTTAACACTTGGTTACACAAAAGAAAAGTACTAACTCTATACAAAGGAAGCCATTGGCTTGATATACATGTAATACAAACAAAATAATCAAAAGGAGTCTTCAACTCCCATATCCATCCAAGCTACGTCCTTGAAGGTGGCATGCTACCTGTACCTGAAAATAATGTCCCATATAGCGTGAGCCAACGCCCAGTAGAGATATGCTAAACACAGTATGAGCAGTAACTAAGACATTAGCAATTGATAAATATTTAACTTCCATAAATCAATTCATAATCCATTTCCATTACATGATCACTATGTCTATGTTTCATTTCATTTTCCATTTCTTATCAAGTTCACAATTCACAACAACAGCTTAGAACCTGGCCAACAACTTATATGAGACAGTAACTCATATTAAACGTTTCCCATTTTACATTAGATAAGCATACTAGCTATATCTACACTTCGATAAACGAGTATATAAGCTATATCAACATCTCAACAGATAAGCATATAAGCTATATCCACACTTCAACAGATAAGCATATGAGCTATATCAACATTTCCATAGATAGGCATATGAGCAATATCAACACATTAACTGACAAGCATATAAGCTATATCAGCAGAGTCCATCCCCTATCTCCTCCCAAACAGTATTCGGTTTAGAGGTCCATCCCTTATTTTCCCCTAAACCGTGGAGTACATCTCCTATCTCCTCCTGCACACACATTGTATATACATATAGGTCATATATACACTCAATCAATACATAACGTTAATGTATTCTATCAACTGTCATACTTTATGACACATCTAATTGATTAGTTTTAGTTTGCCTAATCATCATGTATTGTCTACAACAATCAAAACTACCATCTATCGGTAGCCCAAGCAATTATTTCTAAACAGATAATAAAAGCTCCAACAGATAAAATATCGATGTTTTCAAAAGCGAGCGATTAATAAATCCAAC
The DNA here is from genome assembly GCA_025200525.1 of Camellia lanceoleosa. Lineage (NCBI taxonomy): Eukaryota > Viridiplantae > Streptophyta > Magnoliopsida > Ericales > Theaceae > Camellia > Camellia lanceoleosa. Next base: position 88,155,103 of record CM045770.1, read on the forward strand.
TTCACCATTCTACCATATAATGAGCCAATTTCATTATTTCCAACTCAATTTCAACTAACAACAATATTCCCAAACTAATTACGCCAATTAATTCGTACAACAAATTAGGGTTTTCTACCCCATTTCCTAATATCAACCCAATGATTCAAATATCAACAACCAACAACAATATCATCATTTTGAAACCCAAATACACATTTTAGAATCAAAATAACAAAACTCTCTTTTAACATTTTCAAACCCTAACTTCCCAAAATCAACCATTTAACAAAATGCCCAAAAATCTAGGTCAAAACCCATAGTAGTGAGTAGGAATCCCTACCTCAAACTCGGAGCTCAAAGGAAGAAGATGACGAAACTCAAAGTGCTCCAAAACTCAATATGCTCGGATCAAAATGTAGCCCTCGACGATCAACGCAACTTTTGTAAAGGCCAAAGGTGAGGAAACAACTCCTACTAGATCAATACCTAGAGAGAAGGCAAGGTTCTAGTAAGAGAAGCTCTCTAATAGAGGTTTGGAAAAGTAAGAGAGAGAAATGGAGTTGAAAAAGTGATCCAAAAAGTCGGATCTCGGTTTCATATAAGAATCGCCGCTTCGCCGAACGTCATGAAAGGCCACTACTCGGCGTCCAAACCGCCGCTCGAGCGCCGGATGCACATTCGTAACTTTTACGTAACAGTCCCCGCCGAGCCACACACACAAACTCGCCGGCGCCCAACACTGCAGAGGAAAAATACTGGGAGATGGAAAATCACGCCGAAGGCCAAAATACCCGCCGAGCGGAGAAGCAATAACGAAGGCCCGCCGAAGGCCAAAGCTCCTTCGGCGTGAAGGCCAAAATCTGGGCAACTACTTTTGGTTTCTAAGCTCAACCAACCTGTTTCAAACCTGGCCAACACAACCCAAGACTTAAATTCAAAGAGTAAAGGATGTAAACAAGAAATACTTAACCACCAACTCTATGGAGCCCAAGGCACCATATGTGCGTAAGACACCCTTTCCCCAATGCCTTGATATACCATCTCCTTTTAATAAGAAGGCGGGCATCTATGGAAGTATTGATGGAGGTTTTTAAACAAGTAAAAATCAACCTCCCCCTGTTGGAGGCGATTAAGTAAGTACCCTCCTATGCTAAATTTCTGAAGGACCTTTGTACGCAAAAGCGTAAATCTAGGACACATGTGTCCCAAAAGGTCATACTCACAGAGCAAGTAAGTTCCATCTTGTTGAATGACACACCCCCTAAGCTTAAAGACTCGGGTGCCCCAATCATTGCATGCACTATAGAGGACCATTTAATTGATAGGGCCTTATTAGATTTAGGGGCTAGTGTCAATTTGTTGCCGTACTCTGTGTACGAAGGATTTGGGCTTGGCGAGTTGAAACCCACTACTGTTACTCTCCAGTTGGTTGATCGGACCCTCAAAGTGCCACGTGGCATGATTGAGGATATGTTAGTAAAGGTTGATAGGTTTTACTTTCCTGTTAACTTTTTGGTGTTAGCTATGGAACCGGTAGCTAGTTCTAGGAAACAAATCCCGGTGATCTTAGGTCGACATTTCTTGGCTACCGCCAATGCATGCATTAATTGTCGTACCGGGGTTATGGAAGTTTCATTTGGTAACATGCAAGTGAAACTTAATGTTTTCCAAGCATTCCGACAACCCCATGAGAGAAAAGAGTACTAATTTGTGGATGATGTGGATGTGATTGTGGAGGAAGCTTTGCCCTCCATTCTTGTAGAGGACCCTCTAGAGGCTTGTCTAGCTCATTTTGGGTTCGAAAGTTCTGATATTGACGGGTCAGTTGAGGAGGTGAATGCCTTGCTTAATGCTTCTTCTACATCGGATTTTCCTCCATGGAAAGCCCGGTTTGAGTCACTTCCTCCTCTGTCGAGAGAGCCCGCCATACCATCTTTGGTCACACCACCTACACTTGAGTTGAAGCCACTCCCGGCCACACTCAAGTATACATTTTTAGGGCTCCAGGATACTTTACCAGTCATCATTGTATCTGACTTGACTGCAGAGCAGGAGAGTCAATTAATGAATGTTTTCGTGGCACATCGGAGTGCTATAAGGTGGTTAGTGGCTAATTTGAAAGGGATAGATCCCTCCGTGTGCATACATTATATACACCTAGAGGAGGACACCAAACCTTTTCGTGAAATGCAACAGAGACTTAATCCTAATATGAAAGAGGTGGTGAAAAAGGAGGTATTGAAACTGTTAGATGCAGGTATTATATACCTCATCTCTTATAGCAAGTGGTTGAGTCCCACACAAGTGGTGCCCAAGAAATTGGGCATCACTGTTGTTGAGAATGAGAGAGGAGAGTTAGTCCCCACACGAACCACTACTAGGTGGTGAGTGTGCATCAATTATAGGAGACTGAATTCCTCGACTAGGAAGGATCATTTTCCCTTACCTTTTATTGACCAGATCCTAGAGCGGTTAGCGGGCCAGGGTTTCTACTGTTTTCTTGATGGCTATTCGGGGTATAATCAAGTCCCGGTGTACCTCGCTGACCAGGAAAAGACCACATTCACATGCCCTTTTGGCACTTTTGCTTACAGGCGCATGCCCTTTGGTCTATGTAATGCACCGGCGACTTTTCAACGGTGTATGATGGCCATTTTCTCCGATATGGTAGAGAAATTCTTAGAGGTTTTCATGGATGATTTTTCAGTGTTTGGACTGTCTTTTGAGGAATGCTTTAGGAACTTGACTAGAGTGTTGGAACGATGTACTGAGGCAAACCTAATCTTGAGTTGGGAAAAGAGCCATTTTATGGTTCGTGAGGGTATAGTGTTGGGACACATTGTGTCCCCTCGAGATATAGAGGTAGACAAGCCTCAGGTTGACCTCATTACAGGCCTTTCTCCACCCAATTCCGTGCGTCAAATTAGGTATTTCCTAGGGCATGCAGGTTTTTACTATAGGTTCATCAAAGACTTTAGTAAAATATCACGTCCATTGTGTAGTTTACTTATTAAGGATATGCCTTTTATCTTTGATGAGGCATGCTTGAAGGCATTTGAAACACTGAGAATGGCCCTGACCACCGCCCTAATCATGAAATCACCAGATTGGTCGCTTCCTTTTGAAATCATGTGTGATGCCTTCGATTATGCTGTCGGGGCTGTGTTGGGCCAAGGGTCAACAAGGCACTATTTGCTATATACTATGCTAGTCGCACTTTCTCGAATGCACAATTGAACTATACTACCACCGATGAAGAATTGTTAGCTGTGGTCTTTGCCTTAGGTAAATTCCGGTCTTATCTCCTAGGTTCCAAGGTCATAGTCTTCACTGATCATGCCGCTTTGGGATATTTATTATCAAAGAAAGAGACCAAACCTAGGTTAATTAGATGGATTTTGTTGCTTTAGGAATTTGACCTAGAGATCCGAGATAAGAAAGGATCTGAGAATGTGGTGGCAGATCACCTCTCCCAAATCATTGTCGAGTATACTAATGATCCTCTTATTTTGCATGATTCGTTTCCAGACGAGCAACTTCTTGAGCTGTCACGAGTGAGCCCTCCGTGGTTTGCACATATTGTGAATTACTTGGCCATTGGGCAAATTTTGCAGAATTGGTCTAAGCAAGACAAAGATCGATTCTTTTCGCAGGTCAAGTATTATTTTTGAGAGGATCCGGGGTTGTTTAAATATTGCTTCGACCAATTGATCCGACGGTGTGTGCTGGAGAGTGAGGTGCATAGCATTCTTACATTTTGTCATTCTTCTGCATGTGGCAGTCATTTTAGTGGGCATAAAACGGCCGCCAAGATTTTACAGAGTGGGTTTTATTGGCCCACAATTTTTAAAGATGCCCATCAATTTTATAGAACTTGTTTGCGCTGTTAGCAAATGGGTTCGATATCTCGGCGTGACATGATGCCAATGTCCCCTATTCTTGTGGTAGAGATATTTGATGTTTAGGAGATTAATTTTATGGGACCTTTCTCGTCGTCATTCGGGTTTGAGTATATTTTCTTGGCAGTAGATTATGTGTCTAAATGGGTGGAGGCAATAGTTACCCCAACAAACGATCATAGAGTTGTAATCAAATTTTTGCATGAAAACATCTTTAGTCGTTTTGGGTTTCCTAAAGCTATAATAAGTGATCAGGGTACGCATTTTTGTAATCGGTTCTTTGAGTCGGCAGTCAAGAAATACTCTATCACTCATAAAGTTGGTACTTCATACCACCCTCAAACTAGTGGCCAAGTGAAAGTCTCAAATAGGGAGGTAAAACACATAATAGAGAAAACGGTGAGGCTAGATAGGAAAGATTGGTCACTGTAACAACCCTCACACTGTTTATTAATTAATGACTGATTGATTACTGATTACTGCTAAATTAAGACTGATTAAGACTGATAATTGAATTGATCGAAATACTGAATTGACTGACTGAGATCTGAACGGAATTGATTGCCTGTCTCTATTTGAATTGCATTTTATCTGTTTGACTGTTTAATTATCTGTTTAGTTCTTATGTTTAAACTATTAATTGAAGACCTTATCGGCGGCCGAATCCGAAATTTACTGATGTTTTATACTCGTCATAATTTTTGTGAATTTATGGTGTACTTATATGAAAACTGATTAGGTGTGATTAAATTAGATTAAATATTGATCAATTGCATAGTTGGCCTTATTTACCAAACTAGCCCTTAGTGGGCCACTACCTAACACCTATTGAGCTTTGTACACATTACAACAAAACACTTTGCTCAGCCATTCTTCTTGCATTAGCCGACCATAGAGAGAGAGAGGGAGAGAATTAAGAGAGAATTGAACTCAACTTGTTGATTTAGCTTGGAACTTGAAGGAATTGAAGTGTAGATTGTCAATTAAGCTTCTACTCTTGTGTTTGGAGACTTAAGGTAGAATCTATATTTTCTTGTCCATGGATTCAAGTTAATTTGTGCATGGTTCATATTAGATAAAAGCCTTAAGCTATAAATTGGAGTTTAAATGTTGCCATGAAGCTCAATTGTTGCATGCATGTGCATATTGATAAGTTTTGAGGTTGTAATCCATCATTTCTCACATGCATGTTCATAATGTTGTTATAGTCCATGTTGTCATCATGTTTTTGAAAGATTTGAGCTCATATGAGCGAACATTGAAGCTTTAATTGGATTTAAATTCATGCATGTTGCATGTTCATCTTGTTCATGAAAAGTGGTTTGAAAATAAGTTTAATTGAAACACCCTTGGCCCTTGATTTCTCAAATTGACCCTTGTAACATGTTGTTCTATGAGTTTACATATGTTTTCCAGAAAATTGGCCCAAGAGGATCGAATTTTATGCATCTAAACTTGATTTGGAACTTGGAGCTCAAATCTGGGAATTCTAGATTTTGGTTGTCCGCCGAAGGAAGTGCCGCCGAAGGGAAATCGAAAGCATCCAAGATTCAAGACTGATCACCCGCTCGAGCGGAGGAATGTACGCTCGAGCGGAGGATTGGGTGACACGCTCGAGCGGGCGTCGAGTGGGAATTTCACCTATCCAGTACTTTTTGGTCCGCTCGAGCGGGTAAGTTGACGCTCGAGCGGGATCCCTTTGTTTGCATGTCCGCTCGAGCGGGGAAACCTACGCTCGAGCGGGGCTCTGTTTCACTGAAAATTCTGAAAATGTTTTCTGAACACATCTTTGCATCCCCGTCCCATCCTAGGCATTCTTAGGCCTAGTTTAAGACATCTTAACAAGGATTTAGATGTAGAACACACCAAAGCAAATTAGCGATTAAGTTATGATCTTTCCCAACTGTATAGCTTAGTGTGTGTTCAATCTGTTACTGTGTAGGGTTGGCGACTGAGGAAACACGCTCTAGCTTATTGTAGCCGTAACTCGTGAGTAACAATTGTGTAAAGATATGTTCAATCGTGAATATTTTCCCCGTTAAATTGAACTGCTATTTAACCGACATCAAGCATCAATGAATGTATGTCCTATATTCCGAATCAGACAGGCATCCTTAGCAACTCATCACATCGTTATCAAGTTACGCTTGAGAAATCTCTACCATCGACGGTCTGTGAATGGATGGCCCCACCGACGGTCTATGAACGGGTGGATTTGTCTAATCGATTCGGTTCCCATGTTGGAACCACTACTGTTTACTGATTGATGGCCATTATTTACTGTTTGGTCTGTTAAGACCTGGTCTTCTAAGACCTACCGCCATCGTCTTTACGCTAAGGGATGTACCATATATCACTGTATGACTGAATGTTTGAATTACTGAATGACTGAAATACTGATCTAATGAACTGTTTTCATTTTCATTACCGTAAGGACATTCATTCTAAACCTCTTTACGCATTTTGTTATTCACTGGGCTTTAGCTCACTGTTTTATATATATATATATATATATGTAGGTGCTCAGCCACCAGACCGGAGCTAGGAGCATGGGTTAGACTCCAGTTTTGTCAAGCCAAATTGTGCCTCATCATGAGGTTCGAAGTTTGCCATGCTATGGCTTTGGGGTGTTTTATTTCCCCCGCCTCTCGCATCGCTTTTGTGTCACCGCTTAGATCAAGTATCTCATCAGATCAAGTTATCAAGGATTAGGCCTCTGTCTTCAATGACTATAAATGTTTGTATAGATCAGACTGCTCAATGTATGAATGCATGAAAAGTCTTTTTGCATACAGATTGTCACAGCTCATTGGACATTATTTATTTACCGTATTGGCTTCCGCCAGCCCTCAGACTGCTTTTATCAGACATCATATTGCCTTCGTAATCTTGGATTATCGGCGATTACATGCTAAACCCATAGGGCCGGGTTTGGGTCGTGACAGTCACAATGGTTGATTGATGCATTATGGGCCTACCGCATTACTTCTAAGACACCGATTGGGATGTCACCATATAGGGTGATGTTTGGCAAAGCTTGCCATCTCCCGGTTGAACTCGAGCACTGAGCATTATGGGCCATAAAGAAGTTTAACTTCAATATGGACGCGGCTAGGCTCAACCGGAAATTGCAACTCAAGCCTCGTTTGGGAAGTAATCGGTTTAGCCAAAAAGTCAAAAAGTTACTAAATTAGCCAAAAAGCCAACAACCCATACCAAAAAGTCAAAGATTCTCTTTTCTCTCTACTTTTTGCACATCTTTTCGTAAAAAGCCAAAAAGTCATCCAAACATTCTAGTTTTTTTTAGCTCATATTTAAGCCAAATAGCCAAAAAGTTACTAAATTAGCCTGTTCCCAAAAGAGGCATCAATAAGTTGGAGGAAATCCGAAATGATGCATATGAGAGTTCGAGAATTTTTAAAGCTTAGACTAAAGAATTCTATGACAAGCACATTAATAGAAAATCCTTTGAATCCTGCCAAAAAGTGTGGCTTTTTAACTCAAAATTGAGACTCTTTTCGGGTAAGCTTAGATCTAGATGGCATGGTCCCTTTGTGGTTGTTAAGGCATTTATTCATGGTGCCGTTGAGGTGCAAGATTCAAAGACTGGCCACACTTTCAAAGTGAGTGGCCAAAGACTGAAGCCATATATAGAGGGGATTGGGAATGGGGATATGATTGAGTCCATTGCTTTGATGGACCCTTTTTACTATGATTGCTAGATTGATTTCTTGTTCTTTTTTCTTTCCCTTCTATTCTATTATGTTTTTCTTTGTTCTTGTTGTGCTTTATTTGCGTCTAGAAGACTTTAAATCCTCTGAAGGTGTAATTCCTTTGGTGTTAGGCGTGCCCGAACGGCATCTGACGATCTGGTATAGCCACCTAACTGTGTTTGTAGTGAGTTCCTAGGAGACCAACTGAGACGGTGGAAACTAGAATTCGAATGGCAAAGTCTAGAACACAAAGGTTTGGAATTTTCGAGACTAGAGTTTGGTTTAAATACCCAGGGGTGTGGAGATTGGTTCAAAACAATCTCGACTTGAACTCTGTATGGCAGCCCTATAGGTCGAGTTAGCTTTATGCGCCTCGATTCTGGATACTGAATCAACCTAGTCTGTCACCCTGTTGGAGAATAGGGAAAGTTACAAACGCTGTTAGGGAGAAAAGTAGTGCCCGTGATTTTCGGGTAAAGATTACACCTTAGTGAGCATTTAATTATTTCTGTGAGCATTTAAAAAACAAAAAAAATCCCGCACGTGCGGCACAAAATGTCAAACCACAAGTGCGTACTGCATTAATTGCAGGTGCGCGAAAAAGTGCGTCAACCTAGTCGCATGTGCGGCTTGATCCCCGCATGTGCGGAGCGTCGTTCCTACAAAAAAAAAATCCCGCATGTGCGGGCCTACCCATGCATGTGCGGCAAAATTTCTTTTCCACCAATTTGCCTATTACTTTAAAAGTAGGTGGGCGGGGTGTAGTCAAGACGCGGCGCGTAACACTCAAGACGTAGCAATTCTTTGAAAAAAAAAAGGAAAAAAAAAATATAATAATTTAAACCTGCAGATTTTGTTATGTTTTATTATTATTATTATTATTATTATTATTATTATTATTAATTTTTTTTTAATTTGTTTACTTATTTCAAAAAAAAAATAAAAAAATAAATTTTAAATAAAAATAAATAAATATACTATTTTATTTCTTTATTTATTTTTATTTCAAAAAAAATTGAAAATATAAATATATATATATAAAAAAAAATCGCAATTTTTATTTATTTATTTTTCTATGTTTGTTTTTGAATAATAATAATAATAATAATATCTAACCTAGACCCACTTTTCTTCTCATCACTCTCACAGATTTTGTCTCTCTCCCTACCTCTCATTATCTATCTATCTATTTATCTATCTCTCTCTCTCAACCCCATAACCCACAAACTTATCCATCCCCACCATCACCATCTTCTTCTTTCATTTTCTTCCTTCTTTTTATTCTTCCTTTTTCCTCACCACCACCATCTCACCATCGGCATCACTATTTCCTCTCCGTCTGACGAATCTCCGGCAACTACCATTTTTTTTCGACAAATCTCCATTCTTTCTCTCTCTTTCTCCACTTTTCCAACGTAAACTTTACTTTTTGTTTAGATTTGTGGGTGTAGGAGTAGAGAAGTAGAGTTTTGATTTTATTTTTTTGTTCAAATCTTGATCTATGTTTCATACTTAAAAAAATAAAAAAATAAAATAAAAAATCCAGGCAGCAAAAAGATGACATCCGCACGTGCAGCCCAATCCGGAGCACGTGCAGCACCTGTGCATTCAAAAAAAATACAAAAAATAAAATAAAAATTCTAATACATAACTTTTCTAATTCATTATATTTTCTATCTATTTATTTAGTTGTTTAGATTTAGTTTATTGTCTTAGTATTATTTGTTAGTTTAATTTAATACTGGTAAAAATGTTAATATGTAAGTTTAAATTATTCGATTTCATTTTGTAAAAAAAAAAAAATGATGAGAATTGCATGTGGTACATCAGTGGGCAGACTTGTGCTTTAATATTTTATTTGATTCTCATGCTAGTTTCACGGGTCTGTGTCTACTTGTTTTTGGTGTGTGCAGGATATGAGTAGACGGCTATCCATCTGGGCTTCCAAAAAGGCCAGAGGTTCCACCTCCTCGGCGCCACCGCCACCACCGTTACCACCATCCTCACCACCACTATTGGGTGACTTACTACAGCCGGAGTGGGCTTCATGGTTGCTTCACAAGCTCACGCAGTTCAACATTTCATATTTTCAAAGATGACTGGCCACTTCTTGGGTCATATGAGCTCTAACTCCCAAGAAGTTAGGCCTTTGCACGGTTACAATGCCGACTTATCCTTGTCTGGTACGACTCTTCTACCAAAACCTGTATGAGTCACTCACTGAGAACGAACTGCTATCTATTATTGATGGTCATCTCGTTTGCGTTACCGAATCCATGATTGCCAACGTGTTAGGGTTCTTTTCCAAGATGGAACACCAGCCTTTCTCGAAAGTTGAGGACCAACAACCCATACACAGCCTCATCTGACAATACTTCTTGGGAGCCCACGGTGATGCGAGTTATACATGCTTGCGCCGGAGCAAGCTGCATGGTCGCTTGCTGTTCATTGATTCTGTGGTACACAAGAACACCTTTCCACTGGGGCATAAAGCTGAGCGCCGTTTGGAGTTTGTTCGAGTCTTATATGGGTATCAGCATGGCTATCAGGTCCCGCTTGCGCATATCATCTGGATACATATGCGTAAATTTCTACGAGAGGCAGTTCGACCTCAACCTATGCAGAACCTGACTTGGCCCCTGCCATTTGTGTCACGACCCAAACCCGCCCCTGCAGGTTTAGCACCGTAACCGGTCAGTAATCCGTGGATTACCAAAGGCCTTTGAACAGATTAGCAAATAATAAGGGGCTGCGGAAGCAATAGTACAAAATAGACAAGGTCCAATGAGCTGTGATAATGTATATGGGACAGAACATTTCAAAGCTTATTTATATATATACAAACATGCCAGTCCAGATACACAATATTTACAAGGTATTTATAGAATGTACTTCCCAAGATCTGACTTTGCAAAGAGTACACAAGGACTAGCACGAGTAAAAAAAACAGCCATGGCATTAGGCTTCGTTCGGAACCTTCTCGGGAGGCACAACAGTTGGCTGACAAAACAAAATAGACGGTTGTCAACTTTGGCCCTGGTCATGTGCTGGCTCACCTACATACATAATATAAACTGTGAGCGAAAGCCCAGTGAATAATAATAGAGTAAAGGGTTTCAATGAATGAGTTCGTACAAGTTTAGAAATCGTAGTTCAGTTTCATATCAAATCATAGTTTATCCAGATGATATACAGACAGAAATCATAAATCATGATTAAGTTTACATGATACATCCATTAGCCTTAACAGAACAGAGTAGAACGTATACACGTGGGGGTTACGAATAACCAGTTCCATAAAGGAACCTCCAGATCCGTAATAGAAACGTAAGTGAGCCCCGTGCGAGTCCTCTGGTACGAGTAACAGAGTGCAGACAGATATAAGTTCCATAAAGGAACCTCCGATATCGGGTAACAGCTAACAGATATCACAAGATGCTAAGGATGTCACGAATACATATCAGAAATTGAACAATCATTCATTGTACAGAACATATAATTTTGAAAAACAGATCTTGTTTTATCACACAGAAAATAGATACAGTTGAACATAACTTTACTAAATTATTACTCACAGTTAGCCTTGAACTAGAAAGACGGAGCAGATTGATCACACGACACGCGACACCTGACCTACATAACACATAACAGATATACACTTGAAACACACATTCTAATTGCACAAAACTCATGTCGTTAGTTCTTTGTGTGTTTCTGACCTTAAATCCTCACTATAGAGTCTTAAACATGGCCTGGGAATGCCTAGGATGGAATGAGGATGCAAAGATGCACTTTAAGACACTTTTCAAAATTTTGCTGAAACAGGGGTCCCGCTCGAGTGTGTCTTTCTTCGCTCGAGTGGACATGCAAACAAAAGGGATCCACTCGAGTGTGTATTTCTTCGCTTGAGTGGACTGTAAACTACAGTAAAAGTACTGGATGCTTGAAATTCACGCTCGATGGGCGCTCGATACCCGCTCGAGCGTGAGACACAAGTCCTCGCTGGAGCATGCATTACCTCGCTCGAGCGGACTGTAAACATGTGAAAAGTACTGGATACACGCATTTCATGCTCGAGCATTACTTTACACGCCGAGCGATCGATGAACTTCAGGTGTACGCCGAGCATGGAGTTCTCGCCGAAGGTGAGTCCAAAATCTGGAATTCCCAGATTTGAACCTCAAGCCCAAAACTCAACTTTTAAAGCATTAATTTCGATCCTCTTGGGCTAATTTTCTGGAAAACTCTTGTAAACTCATAGTATAACATGTTTTGAAGATCAATTTGCAAAATTAAAGCCCAAAGGTAGTTCAATTAAACATAATTTCAAGGAAAACTTCAAGAACATAAATTAAATATAACATGCATGAATTCTCATGACTTCTAATGCTCCAAAACATGATCCAAAACAAGATTAAGCTCAAGAATAGGATGAATTCATGGACTATAACAAAAATGTGGACATGCATGTGGAAATTCATGAAAAACAACTCCAAAATCCAAAATATGTGCATGCATGCATGAATTCACTCTCAAATCCAACTCTTAGAACCAATTCTAGACTTTAAACTCTAATCTTCCATGAACCATGCAAGAAATAAATCTTAAATTCACAATTGAAAGGGGAATCTCCTACCTTAAACCTTGAATTTCAAGTCTAGGAGCTCAAAAATGCAATTCTTTTTGATTTCTTCTAAGTCTCCAAGTTAAATCCCTTGTTGAACTCAAATTCTCCTACTCTCTCTCTCTCTCTCTCTCTCTCTCTCTCTCTCGAATTGGTTCAAGAAATGGCTGAGGAGATGTTGTGAAATGTGTATAATTTGAGTTCAAAGCAATGGTACCTAAGTGGCCCACTAATGACATTAATGTAATAATTCAAACTAGTGTGATTTAATGTTATTTAATCTAATTTACACATTCCAAATCAAATTTCAATTAAACCAACTATAAAATCACATAAATTCTAACTAGCACATAACACTAATCAATTTCGAAATCGAGCGCCGATAAGGCTTTCGATTCGTAGTTCAAAGTCAGAACACGAATAGATCGTTTTATGGCAAACAGATAAAAACACAAAGATAATGCAATATATATGCAATTTAATAACAAATCTCTCATAATCTACTATTAGACATAATTAGGTGTGAATTAACATTAATCAGAGGTTGGGGTTATTACAATTTGCCAACATCCTCACACTTGTCTTCGAGCTGAACGGCCTCTTCATTGTTTCGACTGAGGAGATTGATCAAGCTTATTCGACTTTCGGGCAGCGGAAATAGCAACATAGCATATCTCGCTTTCCGCAGTAGGTTGGTGCCTCGGTTGACGAGGCCCTGGACCCTGTTCATGACCAACCAGCTCATCCTGCCTGCCTTGTGCCTCCCTAAAGGGACTCATTCTACATGACTCGCGAGGAGTACTTACAACTTTAGCACTCTGTGGATCATGTCCACAGTACTCTTTGTGATCACCACCAGAGTCTTATGGGGTTACACACGGATTTTCAGGCGCATCGAGACTATTCTTAGGCAGCCTTTGACCAGCTACACGCCCGCCAGCTCGACATTCAGCAGTCAGTTGCATCACTGCAAGCTGACTTTTATACATATCGAGAGTCAAGCCAGCAGCATTTTGATTAGCTCGCCCAACGGGTTCAGGATGAAGCATTTGAGACACGATCTTTGATGAACGCCTTGTTTGCCCAGCATTTCCCGCCACCATTGCCACTGGATCCTCCCTAGTGCCGGCCTATATTTGTCTCTTTTATTTTTATTTTTCTTTTTAGTTATTTCTTCTTTTCAAAAAAAAAAAAAGTGTGTGAAGTGTGTGTCTGTTACTTTATGCCTACCTGGATGTGCACCTACAATTTCTGGTAATATTCTCTCATTTCTCTTTACTTTTCCATTGAGGACAATGTCATATTCAAATTGGGGGATGATGGTTATATTTTCTTTTGTGTATTTCCATTTGGATCATAATTCATGTTTATACCTGTTTCGCTTGATTGCATTATTTTATTTGATGTGACTTGTTGCTAGTAGGGTGATGATATTTGTATATGTTAATTGGGGAGTATAGTAGACTTGTATGAAAAAAGTTTATTGGAGATAGTTGCATGTGATGTTTGCACTAGGAGAGTTGTTTGTGTTTGTGGTATTAATACACTTGTTATGAGTATGCCTTAATTCACATGAACACATTATCATAGCGGTGACCTCTTTACTATAATCCCTGGTGTACATCATTGATAATGACTAGGGTTGCAGAAAACAATAAATGAGGAGCCAACATTCTTAAAAAAAAAATAAAAAAAAATAAAAAAAATGCTTGACTTGTTTGGGTTCGTAACTTTTTTAACTCGAGTTATTAAGCCTGTAGGGGTGTCTCTACACCTAGTACCCTAAAATTGTCTGGTTTGGGAGTCATTGGCCCAATACTTGTTACATGGTTTAATTAGAAAACTTAAGGAACTTAGACATTGCACAGTTAAGGAAAAATAAGGAGAATGACTTGTTCAGATTCGTAGCCTTTTCAACTCGAATTATTAAGGCTGTAGGGGTGTCTTCACACCTAGTGCCCTAAAACCGTCTGGTTTGGGGGTCATTGGCCCAATGCTTGTTACATGGGTTGATTAGAAAGTGTAATGGATTAGGACATTGCACAGTCATCTAAAAAAATAATAATAATAAAAAATAATAATAATAAAAAAAACTTTTGAGAATCTTGGCTGCAACAGGTTAATTTTTCTGTATATATTGAGTGTTATTATGAGTTACACTGGGCTATTATAGTGGACAATTAACTGATATGGAGATTGGACTTTACACCGAGGGTACTGATGATTTGTCTACTAGCATGCACAAGTATAAGGGACTTTACTTTTGTATAACTGAATTGTGGTTTTTACTCAATAGATTCCTTCATGCTTGTCCACTGTGCCTTTAATGACTCATTATGACTTAATATCACACTGTAGTGGCACATAAGTTGATTGTTAGGTGGCGTAGTATGGTTAATTGTTGGGCATATATGAATATGTTAATGTTTGTGGGTATCATTTCTGAAAACCCTCATGAGATTTTACTCGTCCACTTGGGGTAACTTTGTGGTTTAAAGGCTTGTTGCATATGCTAAATGCAGCCGTTTTCCCACGAAAGAGGAAATAGCTAGATTTTGTTTAATTTAATTTAATTTTTATTACTTGCTTAAGGACTAACAAGTTGCAAGTTGGGGGATGTGATTAAGGCCGAATTGTACAACATTGAGGCCGTTAATTAGGATCTCTTAGTTTTATTTGCTTGTCAAACTGTATACTTTATGTGTGTTTAATGTTCATTAGGTTGTACATAGTCGAAGCAGAAAATGGGCAAAAAGACAGAATTTGGAGAGAAAACAGATTCCCACACGTGCGTTGACTTTGTCTGTACGTGCGTTGACTTTCCCGCACGTGTATTGACTTTTTTTGAAAAAACGTGCCCGATGTTTTAAACTTGTTTGAAAGATAGCAGAAGTATAAATTGGCAAGAAAAAGGTTTGATTAGGGTTCTGAAATTATTTTTGCAAGGAAAGAGAGGCTAGTGTTTCAAGGGGTGATTTTCTTCAAAAAGCCTGAAGGACACTTCCATGGGGTCTTCTACCTCATCTTCTTTCTCTTCCCACTCCTCCATGAGTAGCTAGTCTTCTTTTCTAGGATTTTGATAAAACCCTAGCCATGTAATTAGTTTTTCTTTTTGATTTTCAATTATGTAAAGGTTTGAATAATTGTATGGTGTTTTAGAAGTTATATATATATATATTCTATTATTTCTTCAAGTATTCGGCTTTCTGTGATTGTTGAACGTTTTCCATACAAGAGTTTTCGATTCTTTCACATTCAAGGTATGAGACGAACCATACTACGAGGGATGAGTCGTGTCACTACCCTAGTTTAGAGTGAATGATTCTTACTACTTGAGATGGTTCGTATTCGTACATTGAACGTGATGATTTTCTTGTTAAATGCTTTGAACTTGTAGTTGCGAAGCATTATTCTGTTTGAACCATAACATAATTGATTTCAATTGGAAACCCTATTTACGTGACTAGTGGTGGACTCTTTGCCATAGATTTTTTCTCAAATCAGTAAATTCAATTTTATTTATAATTGATAATTTAATTACTTAGTTTAATTTATTTGTTATTAAATTAGGTTATGAACAATCAATCTTTTCATCAAAATTAATTTAGGAATTTAACAATTAAATTAGTTTAATTTCATAATTGTCCCTGTGAATCAATATCTAAACTTGTCATTATTCTAAAAAAATTTAATATAATTTGATATTTAATTTTAATGTTTGTAACGACCCATCAATATGCCCACCACAATTAATTTTAAATGCATTGGTGGAGGGGTCTTTGTTCTTGACAAAAATAAAGAAAACTTTTTCATACATGAAAAGGAGTTAATAAAGACTTTGGGGTTTACTTGCTAAGAAAACTTTTTCATACATGAAAAAGAGTTAATAAAGACTTTGGGGTTTACTTGCTAAGAAGATTGCCCACCCTAAGCAAGTTAGCCAATTGGAATCAATAAAGAAAAGCTGGGGAAAGGGTTGCTTTTTGATATTTGACCAATGAGAATAGAAGAGCAATGGTGAAGCATGTGATGAATGAAATTTCTGGTCACCTTCCATTTCGAAAACTTATAGAGTGGTCCATGTCAAATACTTACAATTTTTATTAATTTAAATGAAAAAATTTATTCATTTTATATTGAATTTTAAAAAAGAACTGAATAATTATCACAAAAAAAAAAAAAATGTAAAATATTACTTCGAGACCATCAAACAACTTCTTGCTTTTTTTAAGACTTTCACAATTAAGAGGGTTCAAGGCATGTCTGCTAGCACTTTCCTTTGTAGAATTTACTTTTGATGGGTGGGTTGGGTTTAAGCTTTTGGTAGATTTCTTTGTAGGCTTTTCAAATCATAGCATTTAAAAAGGGATATTGACAATCATATATTCATGACAATTATAATATATTGTTATTGAGCTTATTTGATGTAAATTTTTTTTTATAGCATTTAAAAAGGGATATTGACAATCATATATTCATGACAATTATAATATATTGTTAATGAGCTTATTTTATATAATTTTTTTTCAAGTTGAAAGTTAATAATCGTAAAATAAAAGTTAAAAATATTCATTTATCAATTTTCAAATAATTAGTAAGCAAAAAAGGTATCAAAATAGGTTAATACATACTCTCAAAATAATTTTTATTATTATTTATCAATGCCATCCTTAGTGGGTAAGAAATGGACCTTATTCAAAAGAAATATGGGGTACAGTTGCACTGATGCGAGGCCACTAAAGGCTTGCATCAAATTTTTAAAAAAAAATTGGGTGAATTATAAAAAAAAATCCCAAAGTTTTGCATTTTTTTCATTTTAAATCTCCGATTTTCAATTTCAACAAATTAAACTCTATCCTTTCACCCATGTTTCAATCTGGCTGCCTGTCCATCCTCGTCATATTGAATTAATGGAAATCTAGGTAAAATTTTAGATTCAAAGACACATGTTGCAACACTTGTATCTCTCTCGTTGTAACTCCATTTCAACTTATTTTTACGTCGTTCGATTCATCTCATAGCCTAATTTTTATTTTACCCCTCATATGCCTTGTTTCATATCTTTTTACATGTCATCGGAGCTCTAAAAGTTGGCTAAAAATAAGATTTTTCTCTCTTTTGGTAAAATTTTCAAATTCAAATCCACTTGATCAAGTACTTGTATCTCCTTGGTTGTAACTCCATTCCGCCTCATTTTTGCATCGTTAGATTCACCTCATGACCTAGTTTTCATTTCATCTCTTTTTGCATGCCATTGGAGCTTTGAAAACTGGCCAAAAATAAGATTTTTTTTTCTCTCTATGCTGCTTCCTTTCTCTTTTCTTTCCAATATTATTCTCTCTTTTCCTCTTCTTTCATGGCTCTTACACCAAGCTCGTGGTGGCTACCGAACTTCAAACGGTAGTGGTGCCGTCGAGTATGAAGGTATATGACTTACAAGAAGGAGAAGAAACATAAGGGTGGGGGAAGGGCCATGAAAGAAAAGGAAAAGAGAGAATAATTGTGGAAATGAAGGAGAAATGAAGAAGCATGTAGATAAAAGATGGAGAAAAAATATTTATAAAAAAAAGAAAGAAGAGAAAAATCTTATTTTCGGCCAAATTTCGGAGCTTTGACGACATGCAAAAAGAGGTGGAACAAGGCATATGAGGGGTAGAATGAAAATTAGGTCATGAGATGAATCTAATGGCACAAAAATGAGGTGAAACGAAATTACGACGAGGAAGATATAAGTGTTTGAACATGTGAGTTTGAATTTGAAAATTTTG
The DNA here is from genome assembly GCA_025200525.1 of Camellia lanceoleosa. Classification (NCBI taxonomy): domain Eukaryota; kingdom Viridiplantae; phylum Streptophyta; class Magnoliopsida; order Ericales; family Theaceae; genus Camellia; species Camellia lanceoleosa. Next base: position 88,173,089 of record CM045770.1, read on the forward strand.
TCCAAAGAGAAAATTTTTATTTTTAGTCAACTTTTGGAGCTCTAACGACATGCGATGGAACAAGGCATTTGAGGAGTGGAATGAAAACTAACCCATAAGGTGAATTCAATGGCGCAAAAATGAGGCTAAACGGAGTTACATTGAGAGAGAAACAATTGTTTAAATATGTGGGTTTGAATTTAAAATTTTATCCAAATTTTTGTTAGCTCAATATGACGGAGATTGACGGGGGGCTAGATTGAAACACAGCTGAAAGGATATGGTTTAATTTGTTGAAATTAAAAACCTGAAGTTTAAAATGAAAAAGGCATGAAACTTTGAAATTTTTTGTGTAATTAACCAAAAAAATTATTAACAACCAAAAATATATTTCTCCCTTTTTAATGATTGTTAATATTTATTTTTAGGAAATATTACATTATAAGCACCTAAAATGTAAAACAATTCATTAAAAATTGGAAAAAAATTATTTAAAAAAAGAAAAGAAATATTACTCTAGAAGCAAAAAAAAGAAAAACCGGAGCCGATCGGGCTGTGGTTCTGTGCCCCATAAGGGTTTGTAAGATGCTACTGCCCCATTATATTTGAGGATTCTATTAAGTGGTTTTGATTTTAATTTTTTGAATTTAATTTTTTTAAATTAAAAGTTTTTTATTTTTTGTATTTTTTTGTTTTTAGTAAATATTTTTTGAAATTATAAATAATTTTCTTAATTTTTTAGATATACCTTACTTAGATGTGTTTAAAATGTAAAATATTTTAAAAAATTAATAAATCTACAAAAATACGAAAAATGTACTGAATTCTACTATTTTTTTATTTTATATTTTTGGTATTTAGTAAATTTTCTAAAGATTTTTTTTCAAATATTAAGTATATTTATGTTAGATGTATCTTAGAAATTAAAAAAATTACTTAGAATATTAGAAAAAAAAATCAGTAAAAATAAAAAAATACGAAAAACAAAAAACAAAAATTTTAATTTTCTGAAAACTGAATCCTGAAAATCCAAACTAAACACACTGATTTATACTCCAAAAATTAATTACTATGCTCAATATCTTAGTACGTTATATTAAATTATGTAAGTATATAATTTATTTTCAATACACCTTATCACTCTGTTTAGTTTTGATTTTCAAAATTCATTGTTCAGAAAATTTTACTTTTTTGTTTTTCATATTTTTTTGTTTCAATGAATTTTTAAAAATATTTTAAGCATTTTTTTAATTTTTAGACACACCTAATCAATATACTTAAAAAGTATAATATTTGTGAAAAAAAATATTTAAAAAATTCACTAAATACCAAAAAAAAAAAAAGAAAAAGAAAGAAAATTCAAGACATTTTTTTTTATTTTTGTGTATTTATTAATTTTTAAAAATATTTTTTCACAAATATTTTATTTTTTAGATATATCTAAGTAAGATTCCTTTAACAAAGTAAAAAAATTATTTAAAATTTAAAAAATATTCACTAAAAAAAACATGAAAATTAAAAAAAACTCATGTGTTTGGTTTGTATTTTGAAATAAATTTTCAAAAAAAAAAATTTGGAGAGAGAGTCGACAAATTTTCTTGGTTTGTTTGGTTGTATATTTTAAAAATAGTTTTGGAGTTTGAGAAGATTTAGTGGGTGTTTGGGGTAAACTAAAAAAATACACTTTTTGACTTTTTCTACTAAAAAAGTAGAGAAAAAATATGTATGTTTGAAATTTTTTTTGATTTTTTACGAAAAAATGTGTAATAAAATATTATAGTAAATATCAAAATTATCAAATTATCCTTTTTGACTCAAATTGATACTTTTTGACTCAAATTTGGTGAAAATTTTGAGTAAGCGTTGGAGATGCTCTAACACAATCAATGTTGCTGCGTTGACTTTCTCTCTTCTTTCAATTTTTTTATTTTTTATTTTTTATTTATGGGAATGTGGCTTACATTGTGTTACATTTTCTTTTTCTTTTTATGGGAAATTGTGGCTGCACAGTCTGAATTGTTTTTTTTTTTTTGATCTGAAAAATTTCTCGTCAAAATATAGGTGAATAGTATGAAATTTTTTGTTTTTTTGGTGATTTTTTGACTTTTTAGCTTTTATATGTGATACCAAACAACCCCTTAATATTTTGTTGTTGTTGAATAGATGCGTGTGAGAAAGAAAGTGATTGATTGATGTGTAATAGAGAGAGAAGTAATTTTAGAATTTTTTTGAGAAAATTTGTAACCAAACATGTTTTTGAAAATTTTCTTCCAAAAACATGTTTCAAAACACAAACCAAACACACCTTCAATTTCAAGAAAATTGAATTTAAAAAATTGAAACCAAACATATTGTATATTTTTGTATAAATTATCCTTGAATAATATAATATTTTAATTTTATGATACACCCAAATAATATAAAATATATTGAAAAAACTCTCTCTCTTATCTTCTCAGCCACTCTTAGGCGCAACATTATCTTCTCAGTCTTTTCATTGCCAATTACTAAAGAAGATTATTTTGTTTGGATTTTTAGACCTGAACAAAGTGAATTTATTTGGATTTTAAAGTCCGAACAACATTGACGTAAAACAAAACTAAATATTCATTTTTGTGTTAAAAAAAAAACATAGAAATTAAGAAATGTACTTTGATATTTATGTGAATACTTATCTCATCTTTGATGGATTGTTTCAAGAAAAAGTTTTGATTATTATTCTCATTCATTGTTTGATTTTGTTCACATTTTATTTATTTTATTTTAATTTTCTATTCGTAAGTAACAACAAAATAAAAAATAATGATATTGATGATAATGGTGAGTGTTGATGTGGTGAATTGGAGTTTTGGAATGAAAAAGAAAAAAAAAAAAAAAAAAAAAACTGGGGAAAGAAGATTTAAAATATAATAAAAACAAAAATTTCAAAATTTTAATTACATGTACTAAATTATTTTTTTTAGTGCAAATCGATTCAACCCTACTTTTTGGCTACATTTGCAAGTTTCAAGCTGGGCCTATAAAATATTTAGTGGTATGGCCGGCCCAGTATACGCAATTCCCACCAAAAACGAAGAATGGGAAACCAAAAAAATAAAAGATCAGGATTTCACTATTATAACAAAATAGATTTTAAATTTTGTCAATTTAAATTTAATTTTTTAAATTTATTTTCAATTGAAATTATCTATCTATTTTCATTAAGTATAACTCATAGAAAAAAAAAATATTTTAGTCCTTAAATTTAACAAAAAATGATATTTTAGAGATTTTATACACACTTACATTTCCTTCAATGACTAAAATATTATTATTATTATTTTTTTTTAATCAATTTTACTTAATGAAAAAAGGGATGATTGTTTAGATTAAAAATACATAAAAAAAAATTAATGTTTAAATTGATAAAATTAAAAATTTAATTGGAGAAAATTGTTGAAAAATTTAATCTAAGGATCGTATAAGGCATTAGGTCCTATGAATATTTTTTTCTTAGAGATAAATTCACTCTTGGTAAAATATTGTGGTGACAAGTCTATTTATTATTTTGGAGGATATTTTGTTTTCAATTTTACCATTTAATTTATCTGTTGACTTTTTTTTGTCTATTTGATCTTTTTAATTTTTTTGACTATCTGTTTAAATTTGTATCTATCCGTTCATTTTTTCCTCTATGCATTTAATTTTTTCCCTTATCTGTTGAAATTCTATCTGTGTGAAATTCTTATCCTAATTTTTATCTGTCTAGAATTGATTTGTTCAATTTCTTTCTTCCCAAATTTTTTCTTATTTGTTCAATTTTTACCAACAATGATATGTTGAAACCAACCATGGTCTAATCTGTTGAAACAGATTTGGGTCCAAAAGAAATGGATTTATCAATATATTTTCCATATTACATAGTGTTAAGCAATCTTCACTGTATTTAAAAGATTTTAATTCTATTGTGTACAAAACAACAATTAGAATTAAAGAAATAAAGAAAAGGAGAGAATATGTTTGATTACAAAAATCAAACTCGAAATAAAAATAAATAAATAAATAACAGATTTTATTTTGTTACAAAAATAAAATTAAAATCTGATTAAATAAACAAATTAAAAAAACAGAATAAAATTAAACAACTTACTTGGTTAATTTCTTTGAATTACTTTTCTGATCAAGTCCAGTGTTTAACATTATGTCCTTAAGACAGATTCGTCCTCTCCACGGTGCTTTCAGAATTTTGGACGTCTATCTCCCAGGATGAAATGATCTTACCACAAATAATAGCAGCACTACAAACTGTTTGCTTTACGAACACACTAAGTGTTTACACTTTTTCTTTTAGAAATAAAATGCAGCAAGATGAAGAATAGAATTAGCAGAGGTGAAATACGAAATTTCTGAATTAATTACATCAAATGAGGGTGGTCCTATTTATAGATGTGAAGGTGACTCTTGGTTTTGAATTGAACAGGTATGATACCTGTTGGTTTTGAATTTGAATCTGTTTATAATTAAAACAGATAGCAAAAAACGGGAAGGGCCCTATTTGGATGAACACTAAAGTCAAACCAGTTTATTTGAATTAAATTCAAATGTTTTTGGCCCAAAAAAATTAGTATTGGGCCGAACAAGCCCAATCCAACCTTACACCACCCAACCTCCCGACGGACGGATGACGCGATGACAGCCACAAGTGATTTTTGGGTCCAATGGGTCTAGCCCATTTTGCCCATAACCTCTCCCTCTAAAACACTTGGGTACCCCTTGGGGCACACCCCAAGTACCAAACCTATGCCTTATAAACCCTTTCAAATCCTCCCACCAAATCAATGTGGGACAAGCCTTATTCAAACTTTTAAGGAATTTCCACCAAAATTCCATTTCCATGGAGCATACTTTGGCTTCAATTTTTCATTCACTCGGTAATGGTTTTGAGCAACCAAATATACCACGTGAATCACAACGCGGCATAGAACGCGTTACCACTTTGACCCGTGTAAATCGATGCACGGGGCCCATCTAAAAATTAGACCAAACTTAGAAAAAAATTCTGGTTTTACCCAGAATTTTATAACCATTTCCAACACATAGATCACACATAGAGAGAAGAAAAGAGAAAGAAGAGATGCGCCTTTGATTTTAATTAACCTCCCAACAACCACACCCAAATTCCTCAACTCAGATACCTTAAAACCCTACTACACAACCCTCAATGGCATTACCATCAAGAGGCCTTGCATCTCTAACCGAACCACCTAGTTCCTGATCGATTCCTTTGACATGTTGAAGTTGAGCTTGTTCTGTGATGATCACTCCGTTTCCTTACACAAGCGCAAGAGTCTTTGATGCATCGCTCGGAAGAGACGCCGCCACTTGTTCCAATCGATTTCCGGACGGAGCAGTGATTGGGCTATGCATTGACACTGAAGAGAGATCTGTGATGGTAAATGGCTTCGTGAGGTTTTCGATGGGAACAAGTTCTAGGGTTTGGTGGTGATCAAGATCAGTTTTTCCACTGAAAAAGAGAAAGAGAGAGAAGTGGTAGTGATCGAGAGCTGCTTTTCCACCAGAGAAGAGAAAAAGAAGATGGACGGTGGGTGGTGGTGGTGTTTGATTTGTTTTTCCATCATATAGCATATATATATATATATATGGGTAGTTTGATTATTTTACAAGAATTTGTCTTTATGAACAAAATATTTTAAAGTATGGACTTTTGAGTAAAGATAATCCAAAGTTAAATTTATAAACTGAGTGTCCAATTTAATATTTATTTTAATATTTGTTTGATACTTAAAAAAAAAAAAAAACAAAAAGCATGCGCAAACCAAGCATGAAAACTCTCTCACAGAGACCCACCCATTGTTTTAATTATAGGTATGCACAGTGCGGTTCGGATGATTTGAGAGTAAAATTATAAACTTAATAACGGATTGGCGGATTGACAAATTATGATTTGGGCAGTTTTGGACAGATTAGGGAGTTGAAAAATATTCTAACTAATTATTAAACATTTGCGTAATATATAACACTAATTTATATAATATTTTTTATATATATAACACAAACTAATTGTAGTGACCATAATTTTTCTTAAGTCATTATTATTATTATTATTATTACTTTATTTTATTTTTTTGGCTTTATTAATTGCGTAGATATATGAAAATTTAATGTGATATTTAATTATATATAATTAATCCAAATATATATATATAGGTGTTATATATATTCATCTTATATACATCAAAGGTGTTCGGGTGATAATAGGAAATTAGGTTATAATAGTGTTGTCACTAGAGAGAGAGAGAGAGAGAGAGAGAGAGAGAACATAAATAGAGAGTGCACAATTGAGAGAGAGACTCAGTGATTAAGGTTTTGAAGCCGCAACAGCCATGAGAAGAAAGAGAAGAGGAGGAAAAAAAAAAGGTTAGGGTTTTATTTTAGTGACTTCATTAATCCAAATATCACTACAACAAAAAAGGCCTTTGGTGACAGACTGATTTTGTCTCTAAACATCAAATTTTTGTCACTAAAGTGATCTGCGACGAAAAAAATTTGTCACCACGTTCGTGGCCTATACGTCGTCGCTGAAAGTACCTGGTGACGAAAAACAGTTTTGTTGCCTATTTTTCATTTTTGGCGACGAAATGTTTTGTCTCCAAATGTTAAAATTTTCATTTTCTAAAACATCAATTTCATCACTAAAACTAAATAATATTTTATTTTAATTATTTTTGGCGACGAAATATTTCATCGCCAAATATATTTTAGTGACGAAAGTTTTTCTCACCAATGATATGGATTAAGGTGACAAAAAAATTCGTCACTAAAATGAGCAAAAAAGAAAATTATTCAATGACAAAAAACATTGTCACCAAATATTTCAATTTAGCGACAAAATATTCAGCAAGTGTGACGAAATTATTGGTTTCGTACTATATCATTAGTAACAAAATTATTCGTCATGTTTTGTGAAAACTTTAACCTTGCTTGTTTCCACTTTTCAAAAAACACTTTTCAGAAAATTTAACTTTTTTATTTTCTGTGTTTTTTAGTTTTTGCTGAATTTTTTAAATATTTTAAGCAATTTTTTTACTTTTTAGACACCTAACACAAATACACTTAAAAAGTAAAAAAATTGTAAAAAAAATCTTTTAAAAATTCACTCAATACCAAAAATACAAAAAAAAAAAAAAAAAAATACAAAAATTCAGTACATTTTTTTATATTTTTATGCATTTATTAATTTTTTAAAATATTTTTTTACAAATTTTTTACTTTTTAGATACATCTAAGTAAGGTGCATCTAAAAAAGTAAAAAAAATGTTTAAAATTTAAAAAATATTCACTAAAAACAAAAAAATACGAAAACCACAAAAATCAGTTTTTAAAAAACTTAATCTAGAAAACTCAAACCAAACACACTAAATAGCGACATTTTTTATTTCGTCACTAATAAAAATTAAAAATTTGAAAATAGGGGTACTATTTTCTTCCGAAATTTTTTCTTTTTAGTAACAATTCCCTGCGCATTTCAATAACCTGTTCAATAAAATATCTATTACAAATCAATACAAAAATCTATTCATTTTCATAAATATCACAATCAAATTTCAACACTATCCACAAAAATACAATATGAGCTTCATGCAGATTATAAACATGTCTCCTAATATCTACAAAAAACGTCTACTAATATCCACAAAAATATAATATCAACCACATGCGGATTACCAAACACATCTCCTAATATCCAACAAAAAATATGTCTACTAATATCAACAAAAATAAAATATCAAGGGCGGATTACCAAACATGCCCTGTAATACCAACAAAAATATAAAATTTACAACGCAACCAAAATACATGTAAGGTAATATGAACAAAAACACAAAATGAGCTACCATCTGCCCTCTAAATTACCAAATATGTCCATATCAAATCTCGAATCTGCATAAAAATGAAAAAAAAAAAAAATGCAAGTTAGACAATTATTATCTTATCCATAAATTATACAATTTAACATGCATTTTTCGAATTAGTTTTCAAATCGGGAGTCCAGTTCAAGTTCCGTTAGTTTCCACAACTTACATTGGTTCCTCCTGATGTGTTTGAGATGTTCCCTGGGCCGTTCCGTGGCTATTACACGATTTTGGCCCCCGAAGGTCTATTTTCAAGGTTAAGTGTGAAAAAGTGTAATTTTGGACGTAGTTTTCAAACCGGGAGTCCCGTGCTAGTTCCGTAAGTTTCCACAACTCACATTGGTCCCTCCCGAAGTGTTTGACGTGTTCCCCGGGCCGTCTTGTGGCTGTTGCACGATTTTGGCCTCCGATGGCCTACTTTTCAAGCTTAAGTGTGAAAAAGTACATTATTGGACTTAGTTTTCAAACTGAGAGTCCCATGCTAGTTTCGTAAGTTTCCACAACTCATATTAGTCCCTCCCGAGGTATTTGAGGTATTCCCTAGGCCGTCTCGTGGCTGTTGCACGATTTTGGCCTCCAGTGGCCTATTTTGAAGCTTAAGTGTGAAAAAGTGCAATTTTGGACTTAGTTTTCAAATCGGGAGTCCCGTGCTAGTTTTGTAAGTTTTCACAACTCACATTGGTCCCTCTCGAGGTGTTTAAGGTGTTTCTCGGGCTGTCTCGTGGCTGTTGCATGATTTTGGCCTCCGGTGGCCTATTTTGAAGCTTAAGTGTGAAAAAGTACATTTTTTGACTTAGTTTTCAAATTGGGAGTCCCGTGCTAGGTCTGTAAGTTTCCAAAACTCACATTGGTCCCTCTCGAGGTGTTTGAGGTGTTCCTTGGGCCGTCTCATGGCTGTTGCACGATTTTGGCCTCCGGTGGCCTATTTTGAAGCTTAAGTGTGAAAAAGTACATTTTTCGACTTAGTTTTCAAACCGGGAGTCCTGTGCTAGTTCTGTAAGTTTCCACAACTCACATTGGTCCCTCCTAAGGTGTTTGAGGTGTTACCCGGACCGTCTCATGGCTGTTGCACGATTTTGGCCTCCGATGGCCTATTTTTGAAGCTTAAGTGCGAAAAAGTGAATTTTTCGACTTAGTTTTCGAACCGGGAGTCCCGTGCTAGTTCCGTAAGTTTTCACAACTTACTTTGGTCCCTCTCGAGGTGTTTGAGGTGTTACCCGGGCCGTCTCGTGACTGTTGCATGATTTTGGCCCCCGAAGGCCTATTTTCAAGCTTAAGTGTGAAAAAATGCATTTTTGGACTTAGTTTTCAAACTGGGAGTCCCGTGCTAGTTCCGTAAGTTTCCAAAACTTACATTGGTCCCTCCCGAGGTGTTTGAGGTGTTTCCGGGGCCGTCTCGTGGCTATTACACGATGTTGGCCTCCGACAGCCTATTTTCAAGCTTAAGTGTGAAAAAGTGCATTTTTGAACATAGTTTTCAAACCGGGAGTCCCGTGCTAGTTCCGTAAGTTTTCACAACTCACATTGGTCCCTCCCGAGTTGTTTGAGGTGTTATCCCGGCCGTCTCATGGCTGTTGCACGATTTTGGCCTCCGATGGTCTATTTTTGAAGTTTAAGTGTGAAAAAGTGTATTTTTGGACTTAGTTTTCGAACTAGGAGTCCCGTGCTAGTTCCGTAAGTTTTTACAACTTACTTTGGTCCCTTCCAAAGTGTTTGAGGTGTTACCTGGGCTGTCTCATGGCTGTTGCATGATTTTGGCCCCCGAAGGCCTATTTTCAAGCTTAATTGTGAAAAAATGCATTTTTGGACTTAGTTTTCAAACTGGGAGTCCCGTGCTAGTTCCGTAAGTTTCCACAACTCACATTGGTCCCTCCCAAGGTATTTGAGGTGTTTCTCGGGCCGTCTCATAGCTGTTACATGATGTTGGCCTCCGACGGCCTATTTTCAAGCTTAAGTGTAAAAAAGTGTATTTTTGGACATAGTTTTCAAACCGGAAGTCCCGTGCTAGTTCCGTAAGGTTTCACAACTCACATTGGTCCCTCCCGAGATGTTTGAGGTGTTACCCGGGCCGTCTCATGGCTGTTGCACGATTTTGGCCTCCGATGGCCTATTTTTGAAGCTTAAGTGTGACAAAGTGCATTTTTCGACTTAGTTTTCGAATCGGGAGTCCTGTGCTAGTTCCGTAAGTTTTCACAACTTATTTTGGTCCCTCCCGAGGTGTTTGAGGTGTTACCCGGGCCGTCTCGTGGCTGTTGCATGATTTTGGCCCCCGAAGGCCTATTTTCAAGCTTAAGTGTGAAAAAATGCATTTTTGGACTTAATTTTCAAACTGGGAGTCCCGTGCTAGTTCCGTAAGTTTCCACAACTCACATTGGTCCCTCCCGAGGTGTTTGAGGTGTTTCCGGGGCCGTCTTGTGGTTGTTACACGATGTTGGCCTCCGATGGCCTATTTTCAAGCTTAACTGTGAACAAGTGCAGTTTTGGACTTAGTTTTCAAATTGGGAGTCCCGTGCTAGTTCCGTAAGTTTCCACAACTCAGATTGATTCCTCCTGAGGTGTTTGAGGTGTTTCCTGGGCCGTCTCATGGCTATTGCACGATTTTGGCCCCCAAGGGCCTATTTTCAATCTTAAGTGTGAAAAAAATACATTTTTGGACTTAGTTTTCAAACCGGGAGTCCCGTGCTAGTTCCGTAAATTTTTACAACTTATGTTGGTCCCGCCCGACGTGTTTGAGGTGTTTCTCGGGCCATCTCGTGGCTGTTGCACGATTTTGGCCCCCGAACGCCTATTTTCAAGCTTAAGTGTGAAAAAATACATTTTTGGACTTAGTTTTCAAACCGGGAATCCCATGTTAGTTCCGTAATCACAAATTAATATTTAGGGGATTTCTAAATTTTTCACAGACCAACAAAGACTTTGCTTTTGCAATTCAAGGTCTATAGATTGAAGTGTAGTGGAGACAATGAAAGTGAATAAAACAAACCTCTAAGGAAAAACCAAAGAAACATATGTTCTACCTTAAAAGAAAAAGAAAAAGAAAAATAATAAAATAAATTTATAAATCAAAGACGGCAATAACATCATTGGTCCATATATATATATATATTGTACGGGAAAGAAATAAACCTCCTCGTATAATCCTGTTGATCAAATTTGCGCTCCTCCGTACGACGTCGCTTTATCACCTGAAAACACAAACGTGAGCTAGCCGGCGGGTGTGTACCGGAAACCTCTCCGATGCCTAAGTCAGTAAGCTTGACAAATAGATAATAGCTCTGTGTATTCAGAAAACAAAGTTGTGGTACCTCTCCATAGGTGATGTCTATGAGCTTTTATAGGTTCTGTGTGGCACAATCCTAGTAGGACTTTTACTTCTCCATGCAGAGTCCTACTAGGACTCATACTCCTGAAGGATAATGCTTATCTTTCAACACCCCCCTCACTGCTTAAACCAAGTGAGATGGTTTCACCATGACCGAACTACCATATGACCGAAGTAAACACGACTACGCTTAGCCGCAGAATGGGCCGAACTACCCTTAATTCGGCTCTTCCCTCTACTACTCTTACTTCGGCTTCTCATGTACAACTCATGGTGTGGTTAGACCGAACTAACATGTCAAGACCGGTTAACTCTAAGACCGGTCTAACTCCAAAGCATCTTTAGGCCAGTCTAACTTCAATCTTCTCTTGGACCGGACTAACCTCCGGGTTTTGGGACCGGACTAACTCCAAAACTCCACAAGATCGGAGTAACTTATACAGCCATTTTACACGGCCCTTCGTACTGCGGCCCATAACAGCCCATTACTTAGGTCGGTCCAATTTTCATATAAATTACCCTCTCATATATAATATCCAAACTAGAAAGCAATGTTTGATGTTGTGGAATTGAAAACCCAATTGGTAAATTGTAGAAAGCCTACTATCCAAAAACAGCAACTCACAAAAAATAACCAGAAAATAGATGTGTGGTTTAAACCTGCTCAGCAATGCTTGCTACTTCGGCATAGGCATCTCGAATACTCTCAGCAAGCCTATGGAGAAATATATTTGATATTCCTCCTGTAGCAATAATAAATGGACCGATAGCTAAAGTAATGAGAGGGCAATCTGCCAGCAGTTGAGAAATCCAATCACAAGTCCGCTAAAGGAGGTCATGTTATGAATATGACTTCCAACCTGCCAAGCCAAAACTGATCAAAGGTTACAAGATATTTTAAAAGAGCAAACCAATTCAGAAGCAGCTGACTTTTATAGTAAAACATAAATACTATTTTGAGACAATGTTTCACATCTGTTACATACTTTTTCACCGAGAGCAGATCGATGAGCAAAGACTTCACTCAATACTTGGCTTACAATATCTCCATTATTTCTATATGTAAAAAAAAAAAAAAAAAGAACTCATGTCCTGATCTAATAATACTTGAACATATTTGACCTGATCATTGTAGTCTGCCGTTCTCCAATAATAATCCAGCATTAGACCTTTATTACATAGAATGAGTTAGTATTGTTACTTGCAAAGAATCAGAATTCATGTGGGGGGAAAAAGAAAAGCAAATAGTGAATGAACATTTGGCTTAGCTATCCAAGCACATGCAAAAACACCAATGGCAATATAGACAATGGTCAAAGTAAGCTGGAGAAATAACAGAAAAAGTTAATTGACAATCTCTTTCCTTCCGAATAGTTTGTTAAATGGAAATCCATTTCATTTGCAACCTCCTTTTCTCATATCAACAGTTGATTCAAGTACAGATCTTGGAATTAAAAAAAGTAAAAATAAACATTGAATTAGAGCATTTTACTTCGTGGGTAACATCTTTTCCAAATGATTGAATTCAAAGGACAAGTGTTGAGATTCTTTATCTTATAATTTCCTAACCTAATTACTGTTGGTGGAAAGAAACAAGAAGGGGGTTAACGGAAAAGTATTGCTTCCTTCTAAATAGAGGATATATTAAATCATTTTCATTTCATCGCAAATATCAAATGGTGGTTAAAATACAACCCAGATATTCTATAGATCAAACTAGTGGAGAAGCAAAAAGTGTTTACCAAAAGAACATGGATTAAATTCAAATAGTTAAACTGTTTAACATGAAAACATAAAGAAATAAGCTTTTTGCCCTAAACTGCATAGATTGTGAAAAATTTCCAGATGCAGAATAGGTCTAGGGTCAAAACTCAAGTGGAACCCATGGTTGTGCCTAATTTTTTTTCAATCACTACACTTTTTTTTGTTAAGTATGAAATTATAAACGTCACAACAGGGTGACACCTGTATTATTATAGTAAAATCAAATAAAACGAAACACCTAAAACTCCTATATATAAACATTACTCAAAACTTAAAAATGTCTACAAATGTAAAAATTGGTTCAAAGACGGATCAACAACCCACGAATATTCAAAAGTAATATTATACACATTTTTTACATAGAAATGCTATTTAACTACAGTTAAAGATGATTAAGAATTGAGTCCCCTAGTGCCCTAAGATTAGGAATTAAACGAATTAGAAACCACATAGGTTAAAAACCAAACTCTTTTGAGTTCTAACCTCTATCAATAGTATGCTTCACATCCTATACTGAAGTTATTCAAAAAGCTCAAGATTCAATGAAAAATATTTCCAGTATTTTTTACTAAATGAAGTCATTCAAAATAGTATCTGTAGGGTAAACAAAAACCCTCTAATTCTCACTCACCATGCATCTTCTTTAAACAGTTATGAGAAGCCGAGAACCAAGAGAGCCGATTCTTGTAATTAACTACACTAGATCATTTTAAAGAAGGAAAACCAACTTCAAATTATTAGGGCACTGGGAATCTTATGTTTGAATTAAAACAGGACGGAAAATATCAACTTTGATATTCACCTAAACAACAACCAGGCATGGTAAATCCTCTCACCATAGAATGAAACTAGAAAGTGATGAAAGCCAATCTAGTGCACAACAGATGGTCCACCTACTTGCTACTCTGCCTGTTCAATGAACTATAAGCCCACCCATTCCGAGAAAACATTACAAGCTCATACTAATATGGGCAGCACACTAATAACATTCTGAGATTTATTTATTTTCCCAAAGATCTTAGAAGCTTAATCTCAATTTCCAATTGCAGATAGATGTTCAGGAAACTTTTGGAAATTTCCTAAACAGTAGGTGAAATATATATGTAGGGAACTTGCCCAAACTAACATTTTTTTGACAAAGAAGCTAAAGCTTTATTAAGTATTTTCCCTAGGTACCACTAATATGATTTGACCTTTCCCTCTCCCCTCATATCCATATCCCAAATCTTTCAATTTTCCCTTTTTTAATGCATCAAGCATTTTGAATGAGGTGCCTTCATCCAATGTATAATCTGAAAGATTGAAATAAAAATTGCCACATGCCTTTTACTTCTCCATCTATCTTTATTGGACAAAAACATAGCCAAGAGGCACAAATAATAAGTCAAATAGGTGATACAAAATTACAATTTTGTCTTGCGACCATACCTTTCTCCATGTAGCAGATAAGTACAACCAGAAATCAAACAACATCAATCCACTGTTAAATACAAACAAACTAGAGCGTAGAAGGAGTTCACTTAAAAGTTTTTTCCAGGTTTGACAACCACCAAGTATGAATGAAGACTAAAATGCTTCCAACATTCTAGGATTCACCAAAGATACTTCTGCCATCTAAAGAAGAACCTTCATTTGATAGCTCCTCTTATCTAATTGTCAATTATAAAGGCTCAACAACAAAAGCAACTCCTCATTCAAAGATATAAACCCTATTGAATTTTCAAATTAGTCAAACATGTTAAATCATGATCCGTAGTACAAGAGTACGTCAAAAACAGAAATCACACTTTTTCTTGTTTGGTTTCAAGCAATTAGTGATTATAAGTTTCATGTGTATATGACTACCTACAACTTGTTTAGCACCTGATCAAAATTGCTTGGATGTTCATTGTTCCTTTAGTGGAATGGATAAAAAGGAATTGCAACAAAGAAATGCAAAGACAATCAACATGGACAACTTTTTCCACGAAATAGAAAATGGAAGTCATAAAATCCATCAAATGAGCAGAACTAAAAAATAGAGAGCTTAAACTATAGAGATAATGCACCATACCAGATTTGGTGATATGCCACGAGCAACTACCGAACCGCCAATTGTATATTCCAATATTAGAGCCCAACCAATTAACCAAGCAACACTGCAAATAAAGAAAATCCTAAATCACTAACTGAAAGAATATCTATAGCCTCAAGAGTCAAGAGAAAACACCAAATTGGTTTTAGTTATCTCCTTATTCTCAAACCTCAAAAACACAATCTTGAACCACAATGTCTGGAAGATTAAAATATATATGTTTAAATTTTAATCTGTACAATCCAAAAAAATACAAAGCATAACCCAAGGTAATGTCTACAACCAGGAAAAAGAGATAGCTCTGTATGAACTCAAGAACTATCTGAGTAAGACATGAATCTGGAAAGATGTTTTGAATGATATCAGAGGCAGTAA
Organism: Camellia lanceoleosa; assembly: GCA_025200525.1. NCBI lineage: Eukaryota > Viridiplantae > Streptophyta > Magnoliopsida > Ericales > Theaceae > Camellia > Camellia lanceoleosa. Next base: position 88,188,516 of record CM045770.1, read on the forward strand.
CAAATTAATGGGTAATATTAAAGCTAGCTAGAAAAAACTAGTCACTCTTCAATATCTCCCTTACCTAGCATATTTCACTAAATCCAAATTTCTACTTCTAGCTCACTATTGTGAGTTTTCGCCCCTCAAACGGGCCTGTTTCAATTTCATTTTAACATTTTGTCAAACACATGGTGAGCAAGAGGGTGGAAGGGGAAGAAGAAGGGGAAATACAGGGTGTGCTCCAATGGTTGCTGCGAACGAGAAATAGAGAGAAAAAACACTGCTCTTGCGGAGAGAGAGGGAGGAAGAGGCTGGAAATACCTGGTTTGTGTTGGAGGAGACACAAATCGAAGAGCTATTGTTGTCCGTCGTTAGTGGGGAGATGGGTGGTACCGTTGCTGGTAGGGAGGTGAGTTGTACCGTCGATGGTGAGGAGGTGGGTGCTCGTGTGCGACAATGGTGGACGGTAGGAGGATCGCCTACGATGGAGAGACAGAGAGAGACAGAAAGAGAGAGATGATAGAGAGAGTGAAATGGTAGCAGCAACGGCGAGGAATGTGAATGAGTAAGGTGTTTGTGTGTGAAATCAGGTTTGATGGAGAAATTATTGTGTGTGTTTGAGAAGAAGAAGAACCGATCTGCTTCTACAGGCACCAATACATTTTTATTTCCCCCTAAAATATTTAGCAACTAAATCATTTATTGGTGACAAAATTATTTCTTCACCAAAGATAAAAATATTGGCCACAAAAATAGTTTTGTCACTAAATGATATTAAATTATTAAAAATTATTGGTGACAAAAATATATTCGTCATTAATAATTTTATAATTGGTGACCAATTTTTTCGTCACCAAAAGTCTCAAAATTTTCCTACCCTCCGAAAAAATTAGCGGGAAAATATTCGATGACAAAATAAATAAATAAATAATAATGACGAAAAATAATTTCGTCACCTAATTTTTTTATTATGATTTAGATTGGTGACGAAATTTTATTTTTGTCTCTAAAAATTGTACATTTGGAGACGAAATATTATTTTTGACATTAAAAGATACGTATTTCGTGACAAAATATGTTTTCATCATTAGTTTTCGTCTCTAAAGACTATTTTTGTTGTAGTGTATTCTTTGATTTTCGAAAAAATAATTCTGAGTGCAAAACCCACTTTCCTTAATTTATGTTTTCTTTCGTTGTTTTTATTTATTTGATGTTGGTTTGATATTGTACTTGTTTGTAGATGATGGATTGATTTCAACTATTTTGATTAGTTGTGTATGCAATGTTTAAGGTTTTTATATATATTTATTTTATGGATATAATCACACTCATGGATATATAAAAGTAAAATAAACTAGGAACCTATAGATAATTTCTAAATACTTCACCAAGACTCTATGAATTATTATTTTATTTGAGTGCAGGTGAGAAAAATTGTATAAAAAAAGTGAGGATTATGAGATTTATTTGAATGCTTTACGCTCGGCATTGTTATGTTTGTTCTCATGAGTAGATGAGGGATTGTGTATATATATATTGTTGTTTCGTTCTCAGGAGTAAATGAGTGTTTTGATTTATACGCGTACGTAGATGAGGTTTATTTGAATGCCTTAGGCTTGGCATTGTTATGTTTGTTTTCATGAGTAGGTGAGAGGTTGTGTATATATATATTGTTGCTTCGTTCTCAATAGTAAACGAGTGCTTTGATTTATACCTGTACGTATATGCTAACCGTCTGGGGAGTGTGGGTCAAACTTGGGATGATATTTCCGTGCAAGTTTGGCTTCGGAGCGGTGTTAGGTATACGGGAGGCACATGGGATATATGTGTAGGTCGGAAGCCAAGGGCCGAAGTAGTGGAGTTAAAGTACAAAGAATTAAATATGAGCTTATTAGTATAGTTTGAATTGAATTGATTTGTACATCTAGAAAAATTGTAAACGACCTCAATAAATTATGAAATTTGAGCAGATGCATGTATACGTGATTCTAAACAATTTTTGTATTTTAACTTTTTACTAAAAAAATCAATTAGAACTTCTAATTGGATGATCTTAGTTACAACAGTTTTTATTTATTTTAGCAATGTAGACTTTAGATGCTGTTTTAACCCACGAAACGAGTTCATTTTCATTGATTTCGCATAAAATAAAGTAAAAGATTATTCTGAACACTTTTTGTGTTTTGAATTTTTCCGAAACAAATCATCCTAGGGTAGTTTCTTTTCATTTTCAACTTTAGGTTTTTTGGTCGAATTCTATCTAGGTTCTTCTATCAAGTTTTTCTCTCAACCTGTTTAGTTTATACTAATTCCTTCCGCGCTAGCTTTTAGGAAATTTGATTCGGTACAACTTTTGTTTTTTGAGTTTTGGTCAATTCGAATGAGTTAAACATGAAGCGATGCATTTTTATACTTCTTCAATAATTTCTTTATGATTAAATTACACTGACTTTATTTTTTGCAGGACGGTGAGACTGTCACGCCCCAAAATTTGAACAATTAAATATTAAATTAGGACCAAATCCCAATCAATATTCTATCATCCAAATCCTAGTGGTGAAACAAAATCTAAACGTTCACGCCTCTAAAGGGTTTAAGTAAATTTTCATCCTCAAAAGATTACAAGAGAAAAAAAAAAAAAAACTAACAAAACGCCAACCAAACCATCTACCATAATTTCATAACTAACCAATACCTCCAACATTAAAATAACCATAAATAGTCAAAATAACTTAAATAATGTAACGTTGGAAAACAACCCACAATGTCAAATTGTTAAAAATATTAAGGTCATAAAAAATAATAAATACATAAACTAATATCAACCTTAAACTCAAGAAAACCAAAAGAAGTCCAAAAGACATGTCCTACGATCATAGTTATTTCTTCTCACCACCATAGTTCTAACTAATCTTGCAAAGGAAGCTCGGTTGCGCTCAAACAGAACGCATCTGAGTTCTCAAGAGACAAAATGGGTTAGTATACAGGTATACTGGTATGAGTACAAGATTTAACACTCACGTATCCACCAGACACAAACAAGGATACATTTAATTATTGTTACGCGACAAGACAAGTAGTTCTAATCGCACCGAGACGAAGGGGTAGTTTCCCACGATATAGTGGCATTTAGTTTTTTGCCCGTACACAACTAAATATAAATTGAGTATAAAATAAACAAAATAAAAATAAAAATATGGTGGGTCAGCCCTACATAAAAAAATAGTAAGACCCATCATTCTGCAAGAAAATATATATATATATATATATAAAGTTAGTAGAATTCAATCATAAGTAACTTGTTGAAAAAATATAAAAATGCACCGTTTCATATTTAAATAATTCGAATTAACCAAAACTCAAAGAACAAAAGTTGTACAGAATCAAATTTCCTAAAAGGTATTGCAGATGAATTTAGTAGAAACTGAACAGGTTGAGAGAAAAACTTAATAGAAAATCCTAAACGAAATTTGATCGAAAAATCTGGAACTAAAAACGAAAAGAAACTGTTGTAAGATAATTTTTTCGAAAAAGTTCAAAACACGAAAAGTGTTCAGAATAATTTTTTACTTCATTTTACACGAAACCAATAAAAATAAGCTCGTTTCGTGAGTTAAAACAGAATCTGCAATACTAAAATAAATAAAAACTATTGAAACAAAGATCATCCGATTATAAGTTCTAATCAATCTTTCTAGTAAAAAGTTAAAATACAAAAGTTGTCTAGAATCACGTATACATGCCTCTGCTCAAATTTCATAATTTATCGAGATCGTTTACTATTTTTCAAAATGTACAAATCAATACAATTTACACTATAACAATAAACTCATATTTAATTCTTTGTACCTTAACTCTACCACTTCGGCCTCCATTTCCGACCTACACATATATCTCATGTGCCTCTCGTATACCTAACACTGCTCTGAAGCCAAATTTACACGGGGATATCGTCCCGAGTTTGACTCATACTCCCCGAATGGTTAGCATATACGTATGCGCGTAAATCAAAGCACTCGTCTACTCATGAGAACGAGGCAACAATATATATATACAAAACATCTCACTCATGAGAACACACATAACAATGTCAAGCCTAAGGCATTCAAATAAATCTCTGTTGGCTACATATTTTGTAAAAGCCAAATCACAGTTTGACACGTGGCGGAATAAGGGTCTTATGGGAAGATAATTCAAGTCTTCGATCCTGATCGAACACGTGGCAATGAACATTGGTTCTCGTGTGATCTGAGTAGTACTAGATCAGTAAAGAGGTACAAAGTGACGTGGCTTCAACGGTTACTCATATTCAAATTCAAATACAGGAGGGAAGCTCAACTGCAAGAGATGGCGTAGTGGGACTACTTCTAAGGAAGCATGATCAGCGATCATGGAGGAGTAGTTCGACGGTTTGAAGTGCAGTTCGAAGGTCATCTTTGACAAGTATAAATAGCAGGGAAGCTCTCAGAAAAGACCCCCAGACTCAGATCATACAAACCAGTTTTTACTTCATATTTTCCTTTCCAGTTTTACATTTCTTGTACTTTAAATACCTGCACTTTAAATATCAGCACTGCACTTCGATTCATAGGAGTAGATTCAAGTAGACTGTCGCTGTAAACCTCTTCGAGGCTGAGTTTGGATTATTGTAAGTGTTCATTTTAATGAAATACTTCGATTGTTCTTCATATTAACTGTTATTTCTCTTAATTTCTCCTAAGTCAAGCCACCAGTAAAAGTCCTCTTCATTGAGGCTGAAAGAACTAAAACACAATCGTCTGATAATTGGTTGGCAATTATAATTTCTGTAAGGACTGATTGATCCTTGCTGGCACGCTCGCATTTACAAAAATACCCTTTGAAAAGCCAAAAAGCCAACATATATTTTTGGCACGCCCAGTGGGACTTGTTAAAATGGCTAGACGAAGACGACAAGGAGAAAATGAACGCTTGGAAGAAGGCGTAGAAGGAGAGGTAGAAATACCTAATCCAGAGGAGAATGTGGTAACACATCCTGTGGAGACTCCTATGCTATCAGAACCTTTGGTCGAACATCAAGATTTCGACAAGGACCATATGTTCATAATATTGACGAAACCAAGGAATTGGACCATCCCCCGTTCCATCTACTCAGCCGACAAATCCATGGGATGGCTTGGTAGATGCTATGGGACAACAATTAATGAACACAATGGAAAGGTGGGCAACATCCTTTTTGGATCGAATGAATAACCACCAACCAACAAATACAAGACATACAGAGGAAATTTTAAATGTCCTCAAAGAAAGATTGGCTAGAGAAAAATTTATGCAAGTTAATGGACAAATTAATGGTTAGACTAGTACTCAGAACTATGAAAGACCATCGCCTCAGTCTTGGTATGAACCCATTTCAAGGCCTGTAGTAGGCCAAAATGCCTCAGTACTCAATAATGAAGCCACACAAGTTGGTGGATCTGGCCAAGTACAAGAAACTGGCATAAGAATGGTGGCAAATCCCATGTTCGAAGCCATACCTGGCACTAGGGGGTATAATAATCCCTTATTCGAATTTATACCCGGGGGGTTGGAAGGTTTTCCCACAAATGGAAGGGACACAATACCTGTTCCAACACCTTTCACAGGTCCTTTCGCAGGACAGGCTCAAAGGGGTTACCCATACCCCCAACAGCAACCTGCACCACAGGGGCAACCAGTCCCAAATATACCACCTTTTGGACCAAGAGGACCACAGGCACAAGTTTGTCCACCAAACCCTGTGTTTGTCCCTCCAGTAGTGGTTCAGCAAGCCCAAAATATGGTCCCTAGAGACCAAATTGCTGATATTGTTAGGGAGATGTGTGGACCGATGGCTCGGGGGGTCCAAACTCCTGTATACAGAAAACCATACCCAGAGTGGATAGATAGGGTACATGAATACCCAAGAGGATTCAGAATACCAGATTTTACCCTATTCTATGGAACTGGAAATCAATCAACAGTAGAGCATATTGCTAGATTCGCTGCTCAATGTGGTGAATTCACTAATCATGACTACATAAAACTGAGATTATTTCCAAACTCTTTAACTGGGGGAGCGTTTGTATGGTATATCAACCTTACACCTGGCTCCATTCAAACTTGGCAACAAATGGAAGAGGCATTTCATGCCCAATTCTTCCAATCAGAGCCAGAGGTGTCCATGGCAGACTTGGCAAGATTGAGTCAAAGGCCTGAAGAAAAGGCTACTCAGTTTATTGCCAGATTTAAAAGGGCTCGAAATAAATGTAGAGTCATCCTTCCAGAGCCAGAATTTGTAAGATTGGCTCAAAACGGTTTAGAGTTCAGGCTTCGAAAGAAGTTTGACTCAACTGAATTCAGGGATTTGGTCGAATTAACCTATAAGGTGTCTCGATATGAAGCATTACTAGAGGAGGAACAAGATCGAAATAATGCTTCGTATAAGACATACTATAGAGATCCCAATTATGAGATCGATGCAGCAGAGATTGTGGGCAAAGAACCTGTAATCTGTGAAGCATTAATTCATAAGGATACAACCATCGATCAACAGTTTAAAAAGAAAGACTTTCACAGAAAGTACTCTTTCGATTTAACAAAAGCAGATAACATTTTTGATCATTTGCTTGCAGCCAATTTCCTTAAGTTACCAAAAAGGGTAAAACTGCCGTCTCTTGATGAACTTAAAGGAAAAGTATATCAGAATGGCATAATTCTTGGTCTCACTCAACTAAAAACTGCATTGTTTTTCGAGACAGGATCCAAGAGCAAATCCGGAAAGGAAGTCTGAAGTTCCCAGCCAAAACAGAGAAAGCCATGGGAATTGATAGTAACCCGTTTCCAGAAGTTGGAGAAAGCGCGGCTAATGTGGTTGTACCAAACTTTCAGAATCTATCTCTGCAGGAATTGGAAGAGGTCAATGTGCAAATGCATATTGCCAACCAGACAGCTGCCAAGAAGGAGACTAGAAATCCGCCAGTTATTGGACAGGGTTTCTCACATCAGAAGGAACACTCTGATGAAGAAATACTGGATGACGATTCCTTGGAAGCAGCTGTAATGCAGAGGATGTGTCCTAGATGTAGACTAAGCTACAAATGGTTGAAGGGGCTTCCAATTGATGGGAAGCAATACTATAAAGATGTTCAGAGACGTCCTAGATCAACCAACGCCATAACAAAAAGGCCGCAGGCTAGTAATAGGCGAACCAATTGGTGGTTGAGCCTGCAGTTGACAGAATAAATGCTAAAGGCAAAAGGCCCTTGTATGAGTCTAGGCCACTTAGCTACTACAGAATGGAGAGCAAACATTCTGAAAGAAGATTGGAGAGGAGTTCAGGTTATGGGACTAAAGCCAGAGATTGGCCCCCCAGACCAACCTCACACAGAACAGAAAATGGCCACCTCCATTAAAGGCCAGAATCAAGCTCGAAGCATGAGACCAGAACCAAGTACTTACCTCCACGGCCAGTTTCGAAGATGGCTTCGAAGGTGGAAAAAGGTGATTCAACATTTGAATCAGTAAGATCTTGGGTACCTGGAGTTCCAGATTGGTTTGTAATGCAAAACAAACCTAGGGAATTGCCTGCCAGGAGAGATGTTAGAATCACAGGCAGAATGGTCAAGCCTCCTTTGGTGGCTCCGAACAACTGGGTATTGCTGAAACACCAAAAAACAAAGGAACCAAATATGGTTCCAGTTATTTCCAGATCACAAAGGAGGAAGATTCAGCGTAGGTATACCCAGTACCAGCAAGATCTGAAAGAAAGTGGAGAGAGTTCTTCACAGGTCAAGACAGAAGAAAAGAAGACTTCGAAGTCAGACCATGCTCCAAAATCGACTCTACAAAGTAAAGTGGTTCGTAGCAGAGAACAATTGGCCCAAGTTCATTCTGAACTAAAGGCCAGGGAGAAGTCTAGTTTGGCAGGGCTGGAGAAGGCTCTGATGGAAAGTGATAGCGAAACGGAAGAAGAGATTGGCATGAGCCAAAAGAAGGAAATGGCAGAAGAAGAAATGTTCGAAGCCTTCATGGCTGAACAAACATTTCTGACTGAAGAATCAGTTGAGAAGGATCCTTCGAAGGGATCAGTTATCAATGAAATACCAGAATGTAGCATGGAGGATGCAGCTGAAGACACTGAGCAAGGTAGCCAAGAGGGGAAGAAGGCACAGCCAGCCATCCAGTTTGGCTCATTTCCCCCTGTATCAGTCAACATGGTACACATACTACCTCATGAATTCCAGGCTGAAAATGAGGATCAGGGTGACCAAGACATGGATCCAATTCCTGTCTCTAGCGAGGAGTCACCAGTGAGTATGGTACAGGATACTCCTGAAATGGCTATTCCAATGGAAACTGAGTGTGAAAGCGAGGAAGAGGTGAGCATCAACCTCTCATATCCTTTTGAATACCCCTCGAATTCCATGACCCAATATGTCAAGCCTTTGTACATTAAGGCTTTCTTTGATGGGATACAGCTAAACCAAGTCCTAGTAGACAATGGGGCAATGTAAATTTATTACAAATCTTCTTTGAAGAAATTAGGAAGAAGAATCCTGTGTTGATCCCAACCAAGACAACCATTCTTTGGCTTTGCTGGAGATAAGTAGATGGCCCAGGGGATTCTGCCTATTAATTTGAGTGTGGGAACCAGGGATTGTATGACAGCATTCTTCGTGATCGACAGCAATGCTAAATATAATGCCTTACTTGGGAGAGATTGGATCCACACTAACAAATGTGTGCCTTCCTCTTTGCATCAGAAGATCATGATGGCCCTGGGCAATGGAGAGACAGAGGAGATTGATGCAGATCCTCAACCATTCATAGCCTGTGCAGACTTTGCAGAGGCCAAGTTGTATATTGAGGGAGTAGCACCACTCAGTGTACTGAGGAAAGCTGATGGCTCAGCCGAAGTGACGGCTGATGAGGAAGTAACACACCTGAAGCACTTAGTACAAGAAAGTGCTGATGAAGAGGTTGTCGTGAAAGATGACAATGATGCCTGGTTATAGGCAAAGAAGTGAAGAACGAGAAGCCAAGTCCTTGGCTTTGATTAAATTCTCATCATTGGACGTAAAAGCAATAGTCCAGAAAGTACAGAAGCAAGAGAGAGAGGCCATGATAATTGGCTGTAAACAAGAGCAGCAACAGGTCAGAAGTTTGACCCTTGGGAAGTACTGTGCATTGGACATTGAAACAAAAGTCCAGGAGATACAGGAAGAAGACGCCTTATGGACAGATTTTGTCTATGAGGAAGAGGGCAGAGATGTCGAATTAAAGAACCTAGGAGCAGAACAAGGTGAAAATGTTGCTTCGAAGGTTGAAGAAACCAAAGAAGAGGCTTCGATGAGTTCTCAGACGCAAGACCCCTTAGAAGAAGTGAATTTAGGGGAAGGTTCTGTGCAGCAGCCCACCTATATAAGTACTTGCTTGAATGTTCTGGACAGAGACCAGTTATTGGTTGTTCTAAAGAAATACAAAGATTGCTTTGCATGGTCTTATAATGAACTACCAGGATTGGATAGATCATTGGTGGAACATAGGCTCCCTATGAAGCCTAATTTCAAGCCATACAAGTAGAAACCAAGAAGGATGAGTCCAGAAGTGATTCAGAAAGATCAAGGAAGAAATTCTTAGACTACTCAAGGCGGACTTTATTAGGACGGCGGTATGTTGAATGGCTATCTAATATTGTGCCCGTAGTTAAGAAGAATGGCAAATGAGGGTATGCATCGATTTGAAACTTAAATCTAGCAACTCCTAAAGATGAGTACCCTATGCCTATAGTGGATCTGCTGGTAAATAGTTCAGCAGGGCATCAAGTCTTATCGATGATGGGATGCCACTCTGGTTATAACCAAATATGCATTGCAGAGGAAGATATCCACAAGACAGCATTCAGATGTCCTGGGAATATTGGCACCTTCGAATGGGTTAAAATGCCATTTGGTTTGAAGAATGCTGGGGCTACATATCAGAGGGCTATGAACACTATCTTTCATGATCTCATTGGAGGGTATCTAGAATGTTATATTGATGACATTGTAGTGAAATCCCAGTCCATGAAGGAGCATTTGTTTCATTTAGAAGCAGCTTTTGAAAGAATGAGGAAGTTCAAGTTGAAACTTAATCCTCTTAAGTGTGCTTTTGGTGTATCATCTGGAAACTTCTTGGGTTATGTAGTGCACAAGAAAGGAATACAGATTGATCAGAATAAAGCTAAAGCCATCATTGAAGCTAGGCCTCCATCAAGTAAGAAAGAATTACAAAGGTTTCTCGGATAGGTTAACTTTCTTCGAAGGTTTATTTCTAACACTGCAGGGAAAACTAAAGTATTTTTTTCCTTGTTAAGACTGAAAGATGAAGAGGAATTTGTATGGACAGCAGAGCATCAAAGTGCTTTTGAAGGTATCAAAGTCTACTTGGCCAAACCTCCAGTGCTGATGCCATTAAAGGGGAACAAGCCTTTGAAGTTGTACATAGCCGCAGCAGAAGATTCATTGGGAGCTTTCTTAGCCCAAGACAACGAAGAAGGCAAAGAGCAAGCTATTTATTACCTTAGTAGGTTTTTAAATCCTTGTGAATGTAAATATTCACCGTTGAAAAGTCAGGTCTTGCTTTGTATTTTGCTGCAATGAAATTAAGATATTATCTTTTACCTACAACTGTCTTGGTAATTGCAACCACAGATTTGGTTAAATACATGTTGTCTAGACCTATGTTGAGGGGAAGAATTGGCAAGTGGATACTAGCCTTATCGGAATTTCATTTAGAATATGTCCCTCAAAGAGCAGTAAAAGAGCAAGTTTTAGCCAATTTTCTGGCAAATCATCCATCTCAAACAGAAAGCCAAGAGGTAATGGAGTTTGGTATGGCTAATGTTGAGCCATGGCAGATGTGGTTTGATGGATCGAAAGCCAATGGTTTAATTGGAATTGGTGTTGTGATTAAATCTCCACAAGGGGTAGAAAGTACACATGGTTTTAGAGTGGACGAAGCCACTTGTTCCAATAACCAAGCCAAATATGAAGCCTTAATAGTAGGACTAGAAATCCTCATTGGATTACAAGTACATGCAGTTGACATATTTGGGGACTCTCAATTGGTGGTTAACCAAGTAAAAGGGATTTTCAAGTGTCAAAGCATAAGCATCCTACCATATTATCTTGTTGCATTACATCTGCTTTCTCAGTTTCAAATAGCAAATGTAACCCACGTTCCAAGATTCTTGAATAATAGAGCTAACGATGTGGCTCAAAAAGCTTCGAACTTCAAGAGAAGGGATAATACCCAAAGGGACATAAGCCAAACAACATATCAGAAATTAATACAGCCTTTGAATAAAAGGAATGTGGTCTTAGAAGTCAACCATAATGAATTACAAGAACAAGATTGGAGGCATCCAATAATGCAGTACTTGGCTAGTCCATCTTCGAAGGCCAGCAGAAAAGTCAAATTGCAGTCTATGCAATACATGATATATGGTAATGCTCTCTACAAAAGGGGGGGAGATGGTTTATTGTTGGAATGTTTAGGCCCAAAAGAAGCATTAACAGCCATGGCTGAGGTTCATGAAGGCATCTGTGGTGCTCATCAGCCTGGTGTAAAGATGAGATGGTTACTTCGAAGGCATTCCTACTATTGGCCAACTATTCTTAAAGATTGCATAGAATATGCAAAGGGTTGCCAGGCATGCCAAAAACATGGCACAATAAGACATGTGCCCATAACTGACCTACATGCAGTAGTGAAGCCTTGGCCATTCAGAGGATGGGCCATGGATATGATGGGGAAAATACATCCACCTTCTTCGAAGCATCATTGTTTCATTCTAGTAGCCACTGACTACTTCACTAAATGGGTCGAAGCTAAGCCATACAAGGCTGTAGACCAGACAGAGGTCATTGGGTTCATTAAAGATCTGATCCATAGATTTGGCATCCCACAGACCATAACAGTTGATAATGGAACTGTGTTCGATGGGAAAATGGTAAAGTCCTTTGTGGCAGAATTTGGAATTAGCCTTATTAATTCCACACCTTATTATGCACAAGCCAATGGTCAAGCTGAATCATCCAATAAGTCCTTGAAAAAGGGAATACAAAAGGTGGTGAAAGATAATCCTAGGGATTGGCATAACCTATTGTTGGATGTTTTATGGGCTTACAGAACTTCCCCAAGGTCAAGCACAGGAGTCACCCCTTATGCTTTAGTATACGGGCATGATGCAGTGTTACCTGTGGAGATTAATGTTAAATCTCTGAGGGTAAGATGCCAAGATCAATTAGATCCTGAGCAATATCATCAAAGCATGTGCTTGGAATTAGAAGGCATAGATGAAGCCAGGATTTTGGCGTTAAATAGCATTCTTTTTCAAAAGAAGAAAGCAGCCAAGAATTATAATAAGAAAGTCAAGCATATTGGCTTTGATGAAGGTGACTTGGTATGGAAAACAATACTCCCAATAGGAATTAAAAGCCATAAGTTTGGCAAATGGTCACCTAACTGGGAAGGACCATATCAAATTCATAGAGTTCTGCCTTTTGGAGCATACCATTTAAGAAATTTGAATGGCTATGTACATCCCAAAAAGATTAATGGCAGATATTTGAAGCCTTATTTTCCAACTATTTGGGAAACACAAGGAATAAAATAAACATTATGTTCAAAAACACAAGATACTCAGACAATAGATAAGGATTTGATTTTTCATAAAGAATCAAGTACGTGGTGCCACAAATTGGCCCAAAAATCATTACAATGTTTCAATTGTTTTTGTACAGTTGATTTCCTACTACTAAGTGATGGAAACAGGTGAATAGCTACAGCCGTGTCTTCTTTTCGTTCAGCCAGTTCTTGGTTGGTGATTTGCAATTTGGTGTCAGTTCGAACCAAGGCCTGATTTACTGCAGCTAACTCCTCCTCAAGTTGAGCTTTCTTCTCCAGCAGCTGAATTCGAAACTGGGAGGTAGAAGAGTGTTGTTCCTTGAGATCTGATATTTCGGTATGCACTTGAGAAACAAAACGCTGATCCCTAGCCAATTTTTCATTGGCAGTATTGGCAGCATGACAAATGTTGATATAGAAGTCAATAGTAGCTGCAGCCTGGGATAGATGATTTGAGACATTCATCTTTGGATCGCCAATAATATTACAAAGATCAAGAAATCCATTCCTGATAATAGGCCTTTGTAGAGCCTCGAAGGGGATCCTCGAAAAGGAAGTCAACAGTTCCAGACATGTGTCTAAGTCCACTGAAGGTGCATGAAGCTTACTACTAGAAGAAGGAGGACTCTCAAAAATTTCCAGCAAGGAGTCAGCCAAGACTAATGGCTCAGCTTCAGCACTAAGTGTTGGAGAGGTAGAAGGTATATCGAAGAGACTAGCTAGTCTTCCTTCGAAGATGTCTACCTCATCCCTAGACATGAGAGGCATAGAAAGTGTTGTGGTGGAGAACACAGAGGACTGCATAGAAATGGGAGAAATGGATGGAGCATCTTTGGCAGCCTCTATGGTCTTAGCCACCAACGAATCAAGTGAAGAGGGGCTGGAAGTAGGCACAGGTGATGAACCATGAATTGGAGAACTACCAGCATCCTCTGTGGAAGGATCAACTGCCATTGGGAATGGAGTAGCAGTTGGAATTTCTAAGAAGGAAGGAGGAAGAGCAAGGCTCAAAGACGGAGTAAACTGAGGCATATCAAAAGTCAAAAAAGGGAGGTATGGTTCTAAGCCAGGGAAAAGAGATGCAGGGAGGTTTGGACTCAAAGAATATATATCGAATATAGGCTTGGAAAGTGGGAGTATGATTTGGATGGTTTTCACATGTTGCATCTGGTCAACTTCAACTGAAGTCAAGGGAGGCCTAGCTGGAAAGATGAATGCAGTAGCTGTTGCTGTAAGAGGAAGAAATACAAAGGATTGTCAAAATTCAATATTAAAAGCTGACGAAGGAAAAACAGCAGAAATATGAAAGAAATTACTTGTTTCAAAAGTGTTGGCACTAATGGGAGAGCTGCGAAGGGAATAATGCTCGATGGTTTGTTGTCTCCGTGCGACTTCTCTTTGTAATGCATCCGCAGCAGCAGCTTCATCTCTCAGAAACTGTTGTTGCCGCCTCTTCTCAGCCCTCTCAAAAACGATTATTGCCTTGGAATGTTCCTGTTCTATTGCCTTGACAGCTGCTTCATGAAGTGGGTCCTCACCCAAGTCAGCAGCAGAAACAGTCACCTTCTTCCTCTTCCTCCTTGGTGTGGTTACCTCGAAAGAAGGATGCTCAATTGAATCAGAAGGGGAAGCAGCCACCTTTTGTCTCTTTGTTCTTTGTAAGGGTATTTCTTGCTCTTGTTCGACCTCTTCTTCTCCCAAAGATTTAGACTCCTCAGAAGGAAAGATAAGCTTCCTTTTTTGTTTCTGTTGTTGTTTCTTTTTGAGAGTAGCTAAAGTTTCAGCTCTCTTAGGAGATTCTTCTTGCGGGGACCCTGCACCAAAGAACATAAGTATAAAGGAAACGAAAAAAAAAAATTCAAAAGGGAAAAAGAAAAAAGAATCTGAAAGTATTTACCCTTCTTCGAAGCAGCTCTGGTAATTCTAGCTGGGGGGGGAGAAGCTGCAGGAGTAATTGTAGCAACTTCAGGAAGAGGGGGAATGTTCGTAGCTGTCGCTGACTTAGCCTTCGAAGGCACTCCCAATCTTACCAGCAAGTTATGGGGGTGTACAGATAGGCGCACTTCCATATTGACTGTCCACCAGTTCTGGAATCTTTTCAAGACCAAGCCATACGGAAGAAAGGGGACAAATTGGAACTCATTCAAGTCCTTCAGTAGTTTGAGAATTGCCGTCTCTAGTCTGGATTTGGGTATTTTCAAATCTCTGGAAGTGAGGTGAACATTTGAGAGACTGCAAAGAGGAACTGGTATCCCTTGAGTAAGTCTAAATTGTCTGGCAAATTGAGAGGGGCAATACACCTCAGATATGCATTTGTAGGCTCGAGGGTTTAAACTGCCAATGAAACGTTATCTTGGTAGCAGTATAGAGGCCCACATATCTTTATGAGGAGAAGTGGAGCATTCTTTGTCAGCCAAAAAAGTTTGCAGCCAGGTTGGTCCTTTATTGGCTTCGAAAGGACAGAAGAAGGAGGCAGATGGAGAGATAGGGAGTTGGTAAAAGAAAGTAAAATAGTAAGCGAAGGAAGCAGGATAAAGGGTAATCCTAGCATACTTTTCCCCGTAAGTACTAGGATCCTGAACAAGGAATCTTAGACACTTGGGATGTAGGTCAGTGAAATAGGCGAAGAGCCAGAGTTGAAGTACCCAAAGGGGACCTCCTTGGTTAGCATCAAGAGGTTTTTCGCAAAATTGGGAACAGGCTCTGTAAATATGACCTAAAAGATAGGGGGCAAGAGCTATGTGTTTTTTCATGACAAGTGCCTTCAAGAAGAGGAGCAAACTCAGGCATAATCCTCTGAGATGAAGTGCAAAAGAGGAATTTACATAACCAATATAAGATAAAGGAAAATAATTCTCTGTCCCTCACAGGACCTTCCCTTTTATTTTCGGCCTTTACAAAATCACTATAAGAGGAGTTTAGGGCTGGAAGAGAAAATTTGACAGGGAGGTCCGGGTAGTTGGGAGTAAAAGGAGAACCATGGGGTGAAAGCCCTAAGAGATGACAAATATCAAGAACGGTGGGGGCCATCATGCCACACCGAAATTGGAAGAAATTAAAAGCCATATTCCAGAAGCATAAAGCAGCAGGAATCAAAAAAGGGTCCTCAGGAATAATGAACCTGGAAAGACGAAGGGCATCGAGGATACAGAGCTCTTGTAGGTCATCTTCCCTCGCAGGTACTACTCTGTCATACCATTCTTCCCATTCAGTCCTCAATGTCGGCCCGCAACGGTGAGGACGATTCACTCTCCAGTTCCGCCATTCAAGCCCTCCTTCATAGAGAAGGAAATGGTCCTCCAAGCGAGGGTATAGAGCTGCAAGTTCAATAGGAGCTTCCCGAAAAATAGGACCAAGAACATATTCTTGCTTGTTGCTATGGCGAGGAACGAAGAGACGCCCATCTATGTTGCTCGGTTCACCAGCTGTGAGTTTGGCAATTTCTTCATCAATACATTTCTTCAGAGCCATGGTAGGGCTGAGATGACCGCCAGCAAGCACTTTCAGTGAGGAAGGATCCATTAATAGCAAGTAGAAAGGATTAACAGAGGATTGGTAGAGTTTGTGTGTTGAAAGAGCAAGTGATTTCAGAACACGAAACAAAGGGGTTTTTAAGAAAAAGCTTTGTGTCTGAAAAATATATTACGTTCGTTAAGTACTAAAAGTACGAATACGAAGAGTTTCTTTCAATATTGATACTTTTAGAGGGAAAGAACACAGCCCAAATACTAAAATCAACTTCGAAGTTAAACATTTGGCTTCGAAGCCAAATTTGGCGCTAAAAGCTAAAGGACAACAACTTCGAAATACATAAGTCGGCTTCGAAGCGTACTATATGCTTAAAATGGCTAAAATGCTCGAATATTGGTCTACTTCAAAGAGTTTAAAGACCTGTTTGAGGGTTATTAATCAAAGTAACAACCTTTGGAGCAACTCCTTGGATCCTTTAAGGATGAGTACTGTTCGAAGCATTAAAACCAATCGTTGGTTTTTATATATATAAGAAGGAATTGTTTTTTGAACCAAAAACAGTATGGATTACTCTTCGAAGCAAAATGGTCAATTTGAAATTGATTGACTATATTGACCATGACCATATATTGGTTATAGTTAGTTTTGGTGGGTAATGTTGTTAAAATTCAAAGCATTAATTCCAGATGATATCAGCCAGAATTGTCAACTATACTCCATAAATTGGAAAAAGACATGTTGGTTCTTTTAAGCATTTCATTAAACAATTGAGTCTAGATTCGAAGGATGAGATTGTTCAATTCGAAGCTATAAGTTGGCTTTTGAAGACAAAAGGAAACAGAGTCAAACAATGTCAAATACAGAAAGACTTTGTTTGTATTGAAGCCAAGACAATTACATTAAGTTATCCTATTTGGGTACAAATTCAAGCTCATAAAAATAAGGAATAGAATAAATAACAAGATCATGGAACTTTGTCCAACAATGATTAATGAATATTTGTTCTTTCTTTATTATATCTTCTATCTCCTCTAATGTTGGCTGCATAAGTTGGTGTGTTCTCACTTCATAGTAGAGCTCCTCAGCCTTTGTTTCGAAAGCCTCTTCCCTCAATTTTTGTTCCAACTCATCTATAACTAAATCATCCCAATACGCAGAATCTTTATTTTTGAAGTCATCGAAATCTTCAATAAAGTTTTCTGCTTCGTACTGGGCATGAATTCGGAGAGATGAAAGTTGATCCAAAGATTGAATGGTGACCTTGGAATTCTGATGCCAGTGGAGGAGCACTGGAAGTTGGTCCAAGAACATGTGAAGTTATGCTTGGGCAATGGGATTAAGGATGTGACCCCTAGTCAAAATATCACAAGCCCATCGAAAGTTCTTGAGAGGAATGTCATCCTCAAGAACATTGAAGGGCAAGTGAAAGAAAACCGCAAGCAGAAGTTGAGCTTGTTTCCGCTCAGCTGAAGTTGGGGATGATGGAGGTTTGTAAGGTGGAAAGATTTTGTCCATGGGAAGGACAAGCCTTAATTTCTCTGTCCAGGAAAGAGTGGGAGGAGAAGAAGGAGTAGATGGTTCTGCTTCAGAAGATGGAGAAGGTGTGGATGCTTCTATTCCAGAAGATGGAGAAGAAGAAGTGGATGCTTCTGTTAGGGGAGATGACACAGGAGTGGAAGGAACAAAGGCATTAATATAGTCAAGCCAGTCAGAAGAGCAAATCTTCGCTTTCTTGGCTAAAAATGAAGGGGTATATCCTTGTGATTCTTCCAGACACCGGGCAGTGTGCATTATCCTTGTGGGCATAGAGGATGTGTACCAGGCCACAAGCAAATTCTCCTCCAAACTGCGTTGAAGGTCAATGGGCACATAAGGATAGACCACCGAGCTTCGAGTGTAAGAAGGAAAATCTAAAGGGTCAGTGAACTCAACAAAATGGTGATTAATTCGTTCCCTCAAGTCCCAGGACTCAGGTGCTGACCAGTTCGTCCATCCAGAAACCCCGGAAGATGAAGAAGTTGTAGCTTCATCCCAAGCAGAAGTTTGTGAAGAAGAACTTCCCAAGTCCATATTTGCAACTTGTTGAAGCAAAGGCTTGAGAGTAGTTCGTTCAAAGTGCGAGGGGAGTTTAGAGGAAGAACTTCTTGTATCAGTAAATTTGTAAACCAAAGGATTAAGGGCAATGTGTTCGTAGTCCAAAGGTTGATAATCTGCGAAAGCCTCCATGACCTGAATATAGAAGGGCGGGTAAAGGTGGCTAATAAATGTGTGGAGATTCTTTCGAGGGGAAATAGCATTACTCAATGGCTCTTCGTATGCTTGATCAATAGGGTGAGAAGTTGATTGAGCCATAGTCCGTTCTAATGCTAAAGGTATTGGAATGTTCAAAACAAGTTGAGAGTTAATGTAAATGATCACCAAATAGGTGACGGTTGTGCTTCCTGAAAATGGGCTCTTTGCACGTTCCAAAAGCGTGGGAAAAGCTTTTGATCCACTAATATTTCCAAGTATTGGGTATATTAGTGCGGGGAGTAATGTTGGCTACATATTTTGTAAAAGCCAAATCACAGTTTGACACGTGGCGGAATAAGGGTCTTATGAGAAGATAATTCAAGTCTTCGATCCTGATCAAATAAATAAAAATAACGAATTAAACATAAATCAAGAGAAGTGAATTTTGTACTTCCCATATTTTTTTTGAAGCTCAAAAAATTATTTAAAAACTAATAAAGCCACCAAAACAAAACCCTAACTATTTTTTTCTTTTCACTTCTCTCTTTTTTCTTTCTTCCGCAGTCTCTCTTCCTCACCTCCCTTTCGGCTGCTGTGCTGCTCCTCACTCTCCCTCTCTTTTGTTTTAGTGAGCCCTAAGCCTTGTAACCTAATTGACTTATTATAATATTATATAAATACACATAAATATAACATATATAAATATAAATATAAGATCAATATATGTATAACACCTTTTATGTATATAAAAAAATATCAATATAAATAAATATTCAAATTAATTATATATATAATTAAATCACACATTAAATCAATTAAATATCACATTAAATTCTCATGATCCACACAATTAATAAAACCAGAAATAAAATAAAATAATAATAATTATAATAATAATAAATGACTTAAAAAAATTATAATCGCTACAGAGAGTTACTAATTTTTGTATACAAGACTGACCCAACATATTTATTTTTTATTTTTTATTTTTGCTATCCTGAATTTATATTTAGTTTTGTACGAATAAGAAACTAAATGCCACCATATCTCGGGAAACTACCCCATTGTCTTAGTGTGGGTGGAACTACCTGTCTTGTCTTGTAACAAGAATTAAATGTACTTTTGTTTGTGTTTGGTGGACACGTGGGTGTCAAATCTTGTACTCATACCAATATACTTCTATACTGACCCGTTTTGTCTCTTGGCATCTCAGGTGCGTTCTGTTTGAGCACAACCGAGCTTCCTTTGTAGGATTAGTTAGGACTACGGTGGTGACGATAAATAATTATGGTTGTAGGACACGTCTGTAGACGTCCCCGAACGCGCCCCGGGGAGGGAGTGCGAGTCCCCCCCATTCCGGTGCGATACTGGGGTCACTACAGTTCAAGGACTCAAATGTCACGGTTCTTAATCTTGAACCAAAGAGTCCAAATCCGGCAAATCGATTTTGAAAACAGATTTTTGAAAAGTAGTGCCAAACATGGACTGCTTTGCCAGATACAGAGTCGCCACCTAAATATTTTATTTTTGGGAAATTTAGGAAACCCTGATTCGGAGCCAAAGGCCACGTGTCCGTCATCACCAAAGTTGCCTCGGCTCGGGAACTTGGGTACGATTGGGGAAGGTCAGCTATGAGCACCCTCTCTCGCCCGGTCCGAAGACCGGCCTCTACTAACCGTGATACCCAATTTTGAAAACGTTATATGTTCTTATTCCGGTTATTAGCCTAGAATTACTATGTTATGCGCACAGCAAACAAGTATAGACCAAATCGCCTAAATTGGAACAAAACATTGTAAGTTTGTTTTGAAAATGATTTGCTACTCGCAAGTAGGCTAAAATGCAGGTTTTGCCACCCTCAAGTGGACTTTAGAAAAAGATGGTTTTGCCACTATCTAGTGGGCTTAAAACTCACAGTTTTAATGCATTATCCCAATTTAAGTAATTTGACCTCCACCCACAGGCATTCAAGCAGTTATATCACATAAGCAGCTAGCCTCATGGTAATCATGCTGTTATGGCAATACTCACACACATGCAAGGATGCTAAAGCATAAAAACTCACCTAGTACTCCAAGCCAAAACAGAAGCTTATTAGAAATCCATGCATGGACCTAAGCATACTGAAATGTCTAATGCAACACATGCAAAGATGTAATCTAGACAGGCTCGACTATCCTAGACATGGCATGTGAAATGCTACAACTATCACGTATTCAATTTGGAATTGAAAGTACGATGCAGTTTGTATGATGTGCCAAGCCTGATATATGTCAACAAATGCATAGATGCACGCATGCATTGCATAAGGTATGCTAATTTTAAATATGCCCTAATCTACCATCATAAGCAGGTAAATAAAAGGGAAGAAAGAAGTGGGGGTTGGAAGACAAGCACACCACTCACACACACTTATTACAAATATGCCCTCACACGGAGGGACCAAAAGAATATACAGTCCCAAATAGTACATTCCAAATACATAATAAATGAATTATTACAAAATTTCTAATTATCAAATTAAATTCAATATATAAAAAAAGGCAGGGCCTCACCCCTCAGGATCTTGTGAATGATGCATGCTCGAATCCGTCTTGCACGGAAAATCCGCACCATACCACTCTTGTCTCGTTCTACCGCCTGTCTCTCCAAAATTGCCAAAGTCCGAACACCTTCCTCGCATGTCTTCAGACACCACCTTTGGATGGAATGGCCACCGGCCATGTAAAATGACCACCAGCTGCTTGAGAGGTTATCGGCTACCCATAAAGTGCCGGTCGGCACTCTATACTGCCAGTCGGCAGAAAATTCCTGCAGAGGACAGTTTTGACAGCAACAGCAGACAGACAGTGTATGGCATGAAATTTCCAGCAAATGTGTGCACCAACACATCCCTTATTACGATTTTGACTCAAAGGGGTATGTTCCTTGATACTCGGACCACCAATTGCGCATTTCGATGCGTGATGGCCCAAGAAACCAAGTATGCACTTTGATTTCAAATGTCATGCAAATCAAACAAACACATAAAGCCCAACCTCTATCACTTGATCAAGAGGCAAGGCATGCATGCCAATGCAATGCAACCTAGGCATGTGATCTAGTATGCAACATGGGCATGCAAACATATGAACATGCAATACAACTACATGGCACACACAATGCTAACAACATAACATGCACAACGCATTGAGACATGGCATAAACAATGCAAGATGGACTTACACCAATGTGAGTGGACCTCAGCCACACTCACATAAGAGGCCATAAAATGAAAATGGGACGCTCGAAATACGTGCACGTATGCACGCAAACCGAGGACCGGACCTAAGGCACGAATGCCACTCTAATAAGGTATGGCAAGGCATGGATCATGGCATACAAACATATGAATTTGAATCACTGAAATATGATGCTTAACGGCCCCGAATCATGGCAATATGGCACCCGATACATGAGACGCATCCTGAAACTCAAAATTAGGCATATGAAATGGCCTACAACTATGCAATACATGCATTATTTGCACATGAAGTGTGAATACAGAAGCAAGACAGCCCCGAGAAAAACACTTTTACAGTACAAAGCATGGTCAAACAGCAAGCGCAGCTAGGGCTAAAATGGCATACAAAAATGGCTCCGCAAGGGAGGCAATGAAGCAAGTGGTAGATGCAAGACCCAAACAGAAAAATACCCTTCTAAAACACTGAATAGGGACCAAAAATATGACTACTCACAGTAGATGACAAGTCCCAAAACAGTATACAAACATGCTAAAGATGCAATGCAAGATTAAGGCCAACCAAGGGCTATAACATGAAGTATACAAAACATGCATCAAACAGCCAAAGACCCTTAATGAAACATGTCAAGGGGGTCAAAATATGGCCACTTTCAGTTCTGATCATGGCCGAAAAACAGAAGCATGATAGGCTAAAAAAACATGCAAAAATGGGGACCAAAAAGGGGTAATGAAGCTAGTCATACATGGAGGTCCCCAAAAGTGTTGAATCCTTCTTCAATGTTGAAGAAGGGCTCAAAATAAGCCTAACCACAGTTTACATCATGCTCGAAAACAGATCACACATAGGCTAAAAGAATCATGCAAAATAATGGCATACAAAGGGGTAATGAAGAAAGTGTCGAAAATAAGCTTCAAAATGTAATAAGCCCTTAATGAAACATGGAATATAGCTCAAAAAAATGACATTTTCTGTTTTGGTCGGAGCTCAAAACAGCAAGTAAAGAGGCTAAATAAATGAGGCAAAAATGAACTAGAAGACCCAACCTTTGCTGCCTCTAAGACTGAAAAATGTTGCCTCTTAGCTGCTGGAAAGCCACTCCTATCTGCCGGAATGGAGTAGTGGTGGTGGTGCTTGGTGGTGGTGAAGAAATGGGTGTAGGAACTTGGAGTTTTAAGGTTAGAACATAGAGAGAGAGAGAGAGAGAGAGAGAGAGAGAGAGAGATTGTATGGAGGAGCTCCCAAATCAGATTTTTTGTAACCCTTAAACCAGTTGGGGAGGGGCTGTATATATAGGCAAATGAGGTGAAAAAGAGGGGGGAAAAAAGGGGGGGAATTTCGGATTCAAAATTCCCCCCAAAAAGGCCAAAAGGGTGAGGTAAAGGGGCAAGTGATAGCTGCGAGTCCCAAATGGCCGAGAGCCCTTCAACAAAGTTGAAGAGGGGCTTAAAATAAGACACTTTTTAGTTTACGACCAAGTCCAACACAGCTCACAAGTACGCCTAAAATACCGTGCAAGAAAAGGGAAAAAACGAGGGGTAAAGAAGCAAGTGGTATATGGAGATGTCAAACAACAAAAGGTCCTTAATCAAACATGAAAAGGACCTCAAAATATGACTATCTCCAGTTCGGGTTGGAGCCCAAAAATGTAGAATGAAGGTTCGGGAGCCGAAACACGCAGTTCGGGACCCCGAAAGTGGGCTGTTAGGCACCGGGAGTGGTGTTCGACCACGAAGTTGGTCTCTCGGACCCCAGTGTCCCTTGAAAGGGAGTAAATAGGATGCATGCCAAAAACCGGGGCAATCGGAGATGGTTAGGCAGTCCCGAATCGAGGCACACGGCCTGACGGCCTCAAAACCGAACTGGGCTCCAAAATGGGAAAAATGGCCTACGACCACGAAACGTAGCCTACGGCCTACTGAGAGATGATCTACTAGACCTCTCCCTCCCTTTGGGAAGAGAAAACAGAGAAAACGGAGCCTGGTTTGCAAACCGAGGCAAAGCACAAAAGAGTCCGGAAGTCCGCACTACTACAAAAATAGATAAAGATCACACTTTTTTGGTGTGATGTATGTTATTTAATCACACTTTTTAAATTTTATTAAAGTGTGATCTTTGAGAGTGTGATTAAAAGTGATTATTTTTAATCACACCTTTTAAGTGTGATTAAAAATATTTTGATCACACCTTTTAAGTGTGATTAAAAGTATTTCGATCACACCTTTTAAGTGTGATCTTTGGAAGTGTGATTAAAAATGGTCATTTTTAATCACACTTTTTAAGTGTGATTAATAATATTTAGATCACACCTTTTAAGTGTGATTAAAAATATTTACATCACATCTTTTAAGTGTGATTAATAACATTCACTACTAAAAAAAATACTTTTTAGATCACTACATGCCGTCAAATAATAAAAAATCAAGAAAAGACTTTTATTACAACTATTTTGTCAGCAAAAAAAAATAAAAAATAAAAAAGCACTTTTAGCGACCATTGTTTTATGCAACTAATTCTTTATTAAAAAAAAATCATATATGAGTTTGCTACAACAAAAAAATCAATTACAAGCACCAACCAATTTTTTGTAAATGAAAAATAACAAAATTAACAAATTAATTAAAATTATAATAAACATTATTCATTAACTATCTTTAAATACACTGTACTAAAAAATTCAAGTCTTCAAAAAAAAAAAAAAAAAAAGAAGAAGAGCAACATAATCTTTAGCTCCCAACATCAACCGCTCGATCGTATCAACTATTCTCTCAACAAAATCTGCAAAAACATATATCAAACTTGACTTGAAAATTTAATGCCCTTAAATGTGTTAGTTTAGCTTAAAATAATCAAAATAAAACTATGTCAGTGACCTATCTCTATGGCAGATCAGTAATTTGCAACAAGAGTTTCAATTACCTTAAGAACAACTTCGTACATCATTTCTTTCTGTACAAGCACCTAACTAGTTCAAAAAAAGTACAAACACCTAACAAAGTTCTAAAAATCTAGATAATATAACAAGATTTACATAATATGCCTTTCATAAGCCATAATACAAGCACATGCCTCTAAATGACTCTAAATGTGCTTGTGAAACTTCAATTTTGGTCAAAATTGCATCTCTTCCTTCTGTTGACCAAAACCAAGTTAACATTTCAAAGACATGTTTTGACAACACAGAAGACATTTGCAAATAAATAAGAAGAAGAAAAGAAAACAACAATTCTGTTCAACATTGATAGGTTCACTACAACACTGTAGTTGCCACACAAGGAGATTTGCATAAGAGCAATTTAAGTAACTTCAATGGCACTCAACAAGCATAAATTATCACCAGTTGACGACTCCAAACCCGAATAATGTAAATTCATGTAATAACTAGAGGAAATGAAGTCCTAAAAGAAGGTTAACAAAGAAGACACCCGATGTGAAATTAATCGAAATCGAAAATTATTAAACTCATGCCAATACCGATACACATATGTTTGATAACAAAGGTAGAATTAGCAAGCCATATCTTGATAGACAAGTATAAATCATATAAAATATTCAATAGAGTTCTTAAGTATGGTTAATTAAGAATCAAAACAGAGTAGCAAATAAAAAGTGTACACAATCAATTAATTAGAAGAGACTTACAAGGCAAATCCTGTGGTTCGACCTTGTTCAAATAGACATCTCCGATGGCTCTAGCACGTAAACCATCACAAGAACTTTATGGGAAAGGTAGTGAGTTGTAAGCTCTTTGTCGGTTGGGTGGAATCGAAAACCCGGAGGCAATTCCATTTGCTCATCGTCCCTACAGATACACCGAACCTTTTTCCATTCCTAAATATTTCTTCGAAATCCTATGTTCACTGAGGTCAAAGCTATGAGCTTTTTCTAAATTCTAAATGAGTCTTCTATAGAATTCAAAACCAAAGAACCAAATAGCTTAAACCCGGATCTTAAAACCTATGAATCTGAAATTGTTTCTCCTACCAAATGATCTCTAGAATTACAGATTGATGCGAGAAAAACAGAGGAAACAAATTGTTAGAGAGAGATGATGACTAAGTGACACCACAACAAAACAGAGGAATTCAGATTTATTTCCTAGTACCAAAATACAATGACACCACAACTAAAATTGGCAACAAGATAAAGTTGCAAAATCAAGTACTATTACTTCATTAAGAAAATGCAACAAGATAAAGTTTGTTACTTTTTAAAACAAAATCATTCAAATATGACATATAATAATGGGTATTTTGGTTTGAAAAATAAAAAGGTATAAAATGCAACATCATTCTATATTAGTAGAGTTTATTTGAGAGAATTGATTCTCAGTAAAAGATACAAGGTTGTGTGTTTGAATTTTGGATTTGAATACATATTTTACAGGGAAAAAGAAAACAAAATGTGAATGAAATTTAAGCTTCTTTTTTTTTTACATTTCCTTATCTTTTTTTTTCTTCTCAATAAATATCAATCAATATCCAAAATACACACCGATCAAGCACAAACTTGTTCATTGCGCTTTATCGTAGTGGTGACAAAACTCTTGTTCTCATTAACTGGGACTACATATTTCCTGAACTAACCACCGTGAAATTAATTAATCACTACTAGATAATGGATTAGTATATATAAAAACACTAGTAATATCAATCGATTCACTTTTGGGAGTAAGATTAGTCCCGCTCATTTTTATTTTTGTTTTTTTATTAATCAAGAGTGTACCACATGAGTATTAGATATCACACTAATGCTCCAAAATTATTGAAAATTTTTCCACATGACCCTACTAATTTGTTAAGATGCACTTCATGCATTAGCAGTGAATTGCCTGAAATGTCCATCAACAAAACCCAATCATGTGAAAATAAGTAACAACCATGCATCTGAACAAGTAGGCCTAAACATCCAACACATTCAAAAACAATATATATATATTTCTTAGGAAATGTGTCTGTGTATTCGATACATTGAATCTCCAAACATGAATTACAGTCCTCATGCCATTCTCCAACCCCAAAACAAAAAATGAAACAACAAAACAATGTGTTATGTAAACTTCCTATTGTATTTTCCTATCCTATCTCTTGTCTATCTCTTGAAATCACTTTATCTATTGAAATTCACTAAGCCTATTTTCCTGTCCTATCTACTGAAATTAATCAAATTTACGTATTTGTTAGTAAAACAATGTAAGGATAATGCTTTGTTTTCGTGATTCAGATAACAATCTAAAGTTTTGGCACATTTCAAGGTGAATTCTTGCATATTTATTGCATAGGGAAAAGGCCATCATAAATCTTTTACCAAATGCAATTTTAGTGCGAGCAAATGCTTACCAAGATTCAACAAGAGCTGATATTCAATTCAAGGAATACTTTCACTTACATTATCGATAGGAATGCCATTAAAACAAAGAAATTGGAGTTGAATTCAAACAAAAATGTAAATGCTACCTGTTGCTTCCAATGTGAAACCAAAGTTCGAAAGCGAAAAACAAACACAAAGAGGTCCTTGGGCTCAGTTGTCATCTCCACGATAACACCTCCATAGTGATTATTCATACCAGTGAGTAGTTTGCTCATCTGCAACACTACATGTTGTGACAACATCGACCTGAAATTCAAGAATGCACTCCACAATCGGACCTTGAATCTGTTTATGCCTAAAAAGTAACAAAAACAAGTACAGGAATTAGTTACTAAACCCTAAATTAACGCCCCCCCTCTCTCCTAAAAAAAAAAAAAGAGAAAAAAAACAGAGTGAATTGTGATTGAGAATAAGCCATTGGAGATAATGCACTGAAATATAGAATTGTATTTCCATGAACAACACATAATGAGAGTGAAAACAAAAAATCAAAAGACTCAAACCCCATTATAGAATAAAACACAACTAGAAACAATCTACCATCACTAAGACCACAAGCTCTGCTTAAATTGTTGTTCTTTTGTTACCTAGAACCAACAAACTAATTAATAGGCACTAATCAAAACATGAATTGATTATATTCAAAACCCTAGAAAGTAATTTACTCTATGAGATAGATAGATATATGCCTCATTGATAGCGAGCATTTGACTATTGCTTTTCTTCACCTTTTTAAGCTTCCTCAGAAAATACCTTAGAAATTTAACCAAAACACAATTGGAATCGAAAATAATATACTCAAACCTCATACATACATATATATATACATATACATACCAGAACTTGGACTTGGCAACCTCGTTGGTGTGAGCTTCATCACGGTAGATCTTCGGATGCTGATTAACAGACAGATATATTCCATTAATGATTTAGAGTCATTTGAAATTAAACCAATTTCACTCAAATTAAAAATTTTACAGAGAAAATTAGCAAAATTAAAATTTTGATGACCTCAATGACACAAAATACAATATTATAACCACCATAGTTATATTTTTTACAAGATGCGGGTGTATAACTTGTGATAGAATGCCATTTAGAATCTCATTTTTTTTTTGATCGGCAAAAAACAGAAAGTTTATTGATGACACTGCAGGGAAATTGGGAATTAGCGGCGTTTTGAAAATGCCGCAAAAAGCCAAAAACGCCGCAAAAAGATAAGGCGACGTTTAAAAAATTCATCGCCGATACGGCAGCCATCATATCTTTGTGACGTTTCGAAAAACCACTATAGATTTTAGATGGCATTTTTTAAAGCGCTAATAATTCTTAACATCTGTTAACTATTTCCGTCATAAGAGTTAACTATGACGTAATAATGACATTTTGCGACGTTTTTATGAAAAACCCCACCTTTTCTACTTTTTTTTACAAAAAAAAAAAATCATAATTAATGGTATTTTTGACATTTGTTCAAAGCAAACATATGTATGTATAGAGAATCAAAGACATTCCCATAAATACCCATATAATTCAAGTGAAGAAGACAAAAGAATAAGAAGGCACTGGCCAGAACTGGGTTTTGAGAAAAGTAGGACCTGGTTCCATCGCTTATATGCCATTGCAAAGGCACCAAAGTCCAGGGCATCATAATCCACTCTCGATTCAAAGAAATCATAGAGCCATGCTTTAATTTTTCCCATCAATGGCAAAGTGGAAAAAATAAACTGCAGACAAGGATAAAATAGATCACGAGTGAAACTACCAAGGGACTAAGCTCTTTGAACCTTCCTTACCATATCAAGACGTGCAAAAAATCGTTCTTGTGACACCAAAGAACCGATAAGGAAACGGAAAGCGCTTGGCTCTCAAGTATCGTAATTATTCACCAATATTCTCCTTATAATGGGGCGCATGAATATACAGGAGTTTCATGGCCTTCAAATATATATTGCTCAAGGTCGACTCAAAGATCCCACACCTATTACAGAGATACATAAGAAAACTCAACTTAAAACACCCTAAAATCTTATTACAATTATACCTTAATTGTCTTGTCATCACCACATCTGACAATACAAAGTTGCTTATTAGGATGAGCAAAGGCAATATCATTAACACCACCAACATAAGCATCAATCTGGAACAGGGGAAAAGTCATCAGGTACTTGAACATTGGTCTCATTATTAGAAAAATCGAACATATAATAGAGCTTACTTCCAAATGTTGTCTTAATTCTCCTGCTATTGTAAGTAAATATCTGAACAATGTTCTTGAGAAAGCAACACCTATGAAAGAGAATATGTAAGATAAGCAATAAAACACAATTCCTAAGGAATTTAAAGAAAAAGAAAAAAAAACTTCAATGCTTGAAAATAAAACATTTAGATATACCAAGTATAGATGCATCTGGGCCCCAAATGCATCGATTGATAGATATGGTGGCATCTTTCACCAAAGCTGTCTAGAAATTATGAAATTTTTTACATAAAAAATGGTAAGATACCACAGATAACATGTCAAAGGTAGCTAATACCAATGAACTTTTTACCTACAATGGCATTGAACAAGCTGAGAGATCCCAAACCTTGAAGAGTTTATGTGCTAACCTTTCTCAAGATCCAACTTCCCAAATGCTAATGTCACCAACATTCGTCCCAACTACATGGCAATAGCATAACTAGTATCAGATTCAGACATCACTACCTCATGTTATCAGGTAGTGAATATGTGCAAGTACCTAAAATTGTCAAGTGCAATTAGAAAACCCAAGAAATAGATTCATGTCAAATAGTGTTACAAATATCTAGCTGCACAAGAGTCAAAAGAAGAGCTCATCTCTAGTAGATATCGTGCCCATCTGTAATAACCCAAATATCCATTGTTTTCCTGCATATTTCAAGTAAACTAACATTCTCAGTAATTTCATAAAGAAATCAAGTAGCTAGCAATAAGAAAAATCTTACCGTGATGGACATGAGAAACTTGCACATAATTCATATAAATTAGAGAGAAAATTATATGGAGAATAGCTTTAATGCACACTACTCCTTTTAAGAATACGAAATTT
Organism: Camellia lanceoleosa; assembly: GCA_025200525.1. Classification (NCBI taxonomy): domain Eukaryota; kingdom Viridiplantae; phylum Streptophyta; class Magnoliopsida; order Ericales; family Theaceae; genus Camellia; species Camellia lanceoleosa. The sequence continues at coordinate 88,218,553 of CM045770.1, forward strand.
CAAAGTAGATTAAAATGGCAAAACTCAAAGACAAACTTGTCAACTAAAAACCATAAATTATTTAAATCACATTTGGTATTTTCTACCAAGAGTGATAGGTGCCAAAGAGGAACAATTGGGTAGATGCTTTATTGGACACTATCAATAAGTCCATACTCAAATTTATCCTATGAATAAATCACTGCACTCTCCAAACTATGGTCAAGAACTTTCCTGGTGGTATTGAGATAAATATAACTCATCATGAGCAAAGAACCACTATTTACCTTCACCGCTCGTAAGTAGTAGACCAATCACCATTAATACAGGATGGGCCTCAAAAATTACCAAATAGATTAAGAAAAAGATATGAAAATTGCCGATCGGTGTGCCAAAACAAACACAGTTAATGCATGATTAATATTTACCTGTGTGTGAGTCGATCGGTGCAGAGATGCAAAACCAGAGAGTGAGTGTGAGACTGATGAGATAAGAGAGTGAGGGAGCCGATTAGGTCAGATCAGAGATACATATACATATATATATATATATATATATATATAAAACAAAAAAAATCAACGATCCGGAGAGAGAGAGAGAGAGAGACAGAGATTGAGAGAGAGAGTTTACCTGTGAGTAGATCGGCTGTGCGATGAGATGAACAATGAGAGAGTGAGAGTGATCGGTGCAGAAACGAGGGAGTAAGAGAGAGTGATGTTGAGATTAGGGATTTTGGTTTTGGGCTCGGGGGGAGGGGGGAATGGCAAAAAAAAAAAAAGCGGGAATGAAAAAAAAAAAGAGAGGGAGACGGGGGGTGGATTAAAAAAATTAAAATCTTTTTTTTTTTTTTGAGGTCTAAATAAAATTTAAACAATAAAATAATATCGTTTAAATTTTATTTTTTTTTTGTGACGGATTGTCGCTAAAAAATTTATTTTTGTTAAAATAAATTTTTTGTAGTTAATGAAAAAATTTCATTTTTTTAGTTAATAAGATTGAAAATTTATTTGTTTCATTTTTATTTTAATTTAAAAAATATTATTATTTTTTTTTATTTGGTAGAAGTAGGGGTAATATTTTAATGAAAAATATTTTCCACTAAAATAAAAGTTTATTTTCTGTGGTAAATGAAAAATATTTTTCTACGGCCTATTTTTTTTGATTAGTAAAAATCATGAACTATTTTTTTTTTGTGGTAGAGGAAAGGAAGCGACATTAGTGGTAGAGGTGGTGGATAAGAGATGATGGTGGTGGTGGTGGTGATGGCGAAAAATATTAGTGGTGAAGTTATGGTAGTGGTAGTGTAGATGAAGTGGCAGGGGTGAAGGAGAGGTAATGGTAGTAGTGGTAGTGGTGGTAGTGGAGTAGTGGCGATGATAGTAGTAATAGTTGTAGAGGTGAAGTGGTGACAGTGAAAGTAGTGGTGGTGGAATGACGCTTGCGATGAGTGGTGAAGGTGGTAGAGGAGATGGGTGGTGAGAGAGAGGATGAGTGAGAGACGGATAGAAGAGATAGAGAGAGAATAGAGCGAGAATGGAAAACAAAAACGGACGGGAATAAAAAATATTTTTTTTTGTCAAAAATGAAATTTAAATAACAAAATAATGTCATTTAACTTTTTTTTTTTTTTTTGCAACGGGAATTGCCGTTATAAAAAAAAAAAAAAATTTGTTAAAATATATATTTTTTTGTAGTTAATGATTTTTTTTTTTTTTTTTTTGCAAAGGATAGAGAGTGCTAGTAGTGATGAAGGTGGTGGATAATAGATGATGGTGGTGGTGGTGGTGGTGGTGGTGGTAGCGGCGAAGGAGATTAGTGGTCAAGTTGTGGTAGTGGTAGAGTAGATGAAGTGGCAAGGGTGAATGAGAGGTAATGGTAGTAGTAATGGCAGTAGTGGTGAAGGTGGTGGATAAGAGATGATGGTGGTCGTCGTCGTCGTCGTGGCGAAGGAGATTAGTGGTGAAGTTGTGGTAGTGGTAGAGTAGATGAAGTGGCAAGAGTGAAGAAGAGGTAATGGTAGTAATAGTGGCAGTAGTGGTAGTGGTGGCAATGGTAGTAGCAATGGTAGTCGTAGAGGTGAAGTGGCGACAGTGGTAGTAATGGTGGTAGTGGAATGGCGTTTGCAATAGTGGTGAAGGTGGTAAAGGAGATAGGTGGTGAGAGAGAGAAAAATGAGTGAGAGACAGATAGATGAGAGAAAGAGAGCGAGAGAGAGAAAGAAAGAGAGAGACAAAGACAGATGTGATGAGAGAGACAAAGTGGTCGCTAAAAGTGCATTTTCTTGTAGTGGATAAATAAATCGAGAGGAGCTCAAGAAATAGAGAAGATGAAGGAAGAGAGTGAGCAACGAACACAAGTGGGAGAGAAAAAGAGAGAGAAAGAGAAGAGAGAGAGAGATGGACAAAAAAATAGAGAGTAAGAGACAGAAAAAAGACAGAGAAAGAAGAGAGATGAACGAGAGATAGAGAGAGATAGAGATAAGAGAGATAAGCGAGAGAGACATAGAGAGAAGAGAGATGAATGAGAGAGAGAGAGAAGAGAGATGAGCGAGAGAGACAGAGAGAGATGAGAGAGATAGAGAGAAAAGAGATGAGCGAAAAAGACAGGGAGAGAAAAGAGATGAAAGAACAGATAGATGAGTGAGAGGCACACAGAGAGAGAGAGAGACAAATAGACAGAAAGAAAAGAGTGTTGAGTGAGAGAGAGAAAGAGAAGAGAGAGAGGAAGATGAAAAAATCGGTGAAAAGATATAGACAAAGAGAGAGGAGAGAAAAATAGCGAAAAGAGATAAACGAGAGAGACAGAGAGAGATGTGCGAGAGAGATAAAGAGAAGACAGATAGAGAAGAGAGACAGAGCGAGAAGAGAGATGAGAGAGATAGATAGAAGAGAGATGGACGAGAGACACAGAGAGAAAGAGAGAGACAGATAGACAGACAGAGAAGAGTGATGAGTGAGAGAGAGAGAGAAGAGAGACAGAGACAGAGAGATAGAAAGATGAAAAAATAGGTGAAAAAGTTCCGTGTCTAAAGCCTCATTTTCTAGTAGTGAGTCGTCTCTATCATTCATGGGTAGAATAGAGGCGTGGATTTGGAAATTGTATATTTTATATAAAAATCAAATTGAAATATTTTATACAATCACACCTATTTAGGGATTGTGATTAAAAAGTAGTAATGTATATATAATCACACTTTAATTAAAATATGTGATTAAAAAATATATATATAATCACACTTATTTAAAAAGTGTGATTAAAAAGTAGTAGCGTATATATAATCACACTTTAATTAGAAGGTGTGATTAAAAAATATATAAATAATCACACTTTAATTAAAATGTGTGGTTAAAAAATATCTATATAATCACACCTATTTAAAAAGTGTGATTAAAAAGTAGTAGTGTATATATAATCACACTTTAATTAAAAGGTGTGATTAAAAAATATATAAATAATCACACTTTAATTAGAATGTGTGATTAAAAAATATCTATATAATCACATCTATTTAAAAAGTGTGATTAAAAAGTAGTAGTGTATATATAATCACACTTTAATTAGAAGGTGTGATTAAAAAATATATAAATAATCACACTTTAATTAGAATGTGTGGTTAAAAAATATCTATATAATCACACCTATTTAAAAAGTGTGATTAAAAAGTAGTAGTATATATATAATCACACTTTAATTAGAATGTGTGATTAAAAAATATATAAATAATCACACTTTAATTAGAATGTGTGATTAAAAAATATATATATAATCACACTTGTTTAAAAAGTGTGATTAAAAAGTAGTAGTGTATATATAATCACACTTTAATTAGAAAGTGTGATTAAAAATATATATATATATAATCACACTTAATTGAAAAGTGACATAAAAAATTAATATTATCACACTCAATCAAATTAAGTGTGATTAAAATGTCAATCTAAATTTTTTTATCACACTTCCAATAAAAGTGAGATCTTTTTTTTTGTCAAAGTGTGATCTTTAACTATTTTTGTAGTAGTGCCGGAGGCAAGGCTCGTAGCCGGGACTCTGCAACCTCAGAACGAGCACAATATGCAACATCACCAAGCGCTCAATTGATGACGTCTGAGTCTTAAGGTCGGTCAAAAATGGGGTGTCTACACGTCTCTCAGATTTCTTTTGTTTTGTTGAATTTGGGATTGATATTAGTTTTTTTTTTTTTTTTAGAGCATCCTCATCAAGCTCTTCAAAATCATTTTTTAGCTAATAAATTTGAAAAAATCAACTCCATCAAAGTCGCTTGCAGCTCGTCAAAATTTACAATGACTACAATAACTTGTTACAACAAGCGAGACATTGTTCATCACTACTTGTATGTTACCAGATGTCTGCCCGGAAGTCCGGCCGGTCAACCGGCTAAAGGGAATTTTTTTTTTACTTTTTTTAAGGATTGTTTGGTTGGTAATTAACTTATCAATTTAATAAAAAAGAAAGGCTAACAAACACAATAAGAAAATAATATTTAATAAGAATAAGTAAGAATAGAGAGTTTGATACAGTAGGTGCTAAAAGATGACTAGCCAAAATAAAAAAATAGCTTTAATTTGACTAAAAATTTGAAGAGATTAGTGTGGATGTTCTTAGTATTTTGATGATTTGACATTGTGAGTTATTTTTCAACTTTACATTATTTAAGTTGTTTTGATTATTTGTTGTTACTTTAATGTAGGAGGTATTAAATAATTATGAATTTATGATGGATGGTTTGGTTTTCGTTTTAATAATTTTTTTTTATCCCTTGTAATTTTTTTTTAGTATTAAAATTTACTTAAAACATATTGAGACGAAAACATTTAGATTTTGTTTCACCCTCAAGATTTAGAGGATTGAATATTGGTTGGGATTTAATCCTAATTTAATATTTAATTGTCCAAATTTTAGAGCGTGACACTAATTTTACATAATATGTTTCATATATACAACTACTAATTTATAACAAATTTCACATTTTAAATATTTTTCACACTAATTTTATTTTGATATTTAAGTAGAGATTAAAAAATATATACGTATTAATTATAGTAGAGCGGAGTAATTTCGAAAGTAGATTATAAATTTTAAGGTCATTTACACATAAGTCATAACTTATGAATTTATACTCCATTAAGTCATAACTAAGAATTTTTAGACCTTCAAGTCCCATTAAATTTTTAATAGTTGGAATTACCTTTCAAACAACGATTGTTCATCATTTATGATTATGTATAAAAGAACATGATGATTTGACATTTTGATTTTCAAAATTATAAAACATCAATTTTCAAATTGAAAAAAGCTAAAAAAAAAAATTTATGTGCCAAAAAAATAAAAATAAATAATCAGTGTGTTTGATTTCAGTTTTCTAAATATCGTTTTCTAAAAACTGAGTTTTTTGTTTTTTGGATTTTTTTTAGTGAATATTTTTAAAATTTTAAGTGATTTTTTTACATTTTTAGATGTATCTTATTTAAATATATCTAAATAGTAAAATATTTGTGGAAAAAAATCAATAAATATACAAAAATATGAAAAATATATTGAATTTTCATTTTTTTTTTTGTATATTTGGTATCAAGTAAATTTTTTAAAGATTTTTTTTCCTCAAATATTATACTTTTTAAATGTATTTATGTTAGGTGTGTCTAAAAATAAAAAAAGTTGCTTAAAATTTAAAAAAAAAATTAAGTGAAAATAAAAAAATATGGAAACAAAGTGAATTTACTGAAAGGTAAATTTTGAAAATTGAAAACAAACATAGTAAATGTTTTTTTTTTTTGAAAAAATTAAAAAACTAAATTATTTTTTTTTTTTTGTGCAAAACTGAAAATTTTGTGTCTATAAAGAAGCATATTTATGGAACATTGATATGCAAAATTGAAAAAAAAAAATTAAAAATAAAAAAACTGATAATATTCTCAGTTTTAAAATTAAAAAAAATTGATAATATTTTCAATTTTATTAGATAGTTAAATCAAATGAACAGATAGATGGGCAAAAACATTTAATCTCATACTCTGTTTTTTTTTTTTTAACGAATTAGTGAAGCAATTATTTAGAATATTAGTATACAAAATTAATAATGTTTTTAGTTTTAAAATTAAAAAAATTGATAATATCAGTTTTACTAAATAGGACTTATTGATTTAAATTTTTTTAGATAAAACCTGAACTATCATAACATTTGCAAATAAATTTTTTAGATGATTAACCCTCAATTTTAAAGTTTAATTAAGTGGATAGAAGATTTGTCTGATTTTAATGGATTAGAAGAAATTTTACATCAAAAAAAATATTATACGTCTTAAAATTTTTTATAAATAAATGACTAAATATCTCGTATAAATATAACCCTACAGTTTTAGGAACTCCATACCTATTTAATCACTTATTTAGTATAAAATTTGATAAATTACAATTTGCACCCCCCTCCCCCCAACGTTAGTTTCTCTCACTCTCTCTTCAAAATCAATCAATCTGTACGGGGGCGAAATATCCTCTGCTTTCCGTACTCCTTGTACTCCAAGCTTCTCCTTAGCGTCTACAGCAACACGAAGCGGTGGTAGCTTTCGGCGGTGGTGTCTTGGGATAGTCCCTCTGATGATCAAGTCAGTCCACTTGAGGAAGAAGAAGACTGTTAGAGAGAGAGTATTCTCTTTGGGGAAGAAGTTGCGTACCTCTAACGTTCACCTTCCTCCTTATTTCTAGGCTGGCCACGCAGCCTCAAGATCGTGCGCGCACTACCTCTACTGTCTTTCCTGGGCCAGTGGCGATCTTGGCCCTCACCACCTTCTGGCGTGTAAAGGTTTGTCCTCCAGCCAGTACATGCAGGCGGCCCAGTATTAGTGCGTCTTGTGAGCAGATTTCCTCCTCCTCACGCCATTGGCCCAGGTGGCACACATAACCGGAGTGCCACGACCGGCCTATCCCTTATGGAGAATTGCCACAACAAGCATAAAACCGAGCTATGCATCGCCGACCTATCCCTCGGCCAAGGAGCCCACATCAGACCCTCATGGCCGAGGTAATCTTGACCGGTCAATTCCAGCTAACCGGCCGCGAGCCAAGCTGGCCTCACCCCGTGCTATCTTCGATCTCGACTATATGAAGCCGTCTATCTTGGCTGGCCGGTTAGAGGAATGCCGGCTTCGCCGCAGCCTCAGTCTAGCCCGGATTATCCTTTAGCTCGGTTACCATTCGCCACTCCGAGCTCCGCCCAACACGTGCAAGTCGCAGCTCGGCTAGGCCAGTTCGTGCGGGAGCGGTCAACGTCTCCGACCGTGCACGTCAAGCTGCAGGCCGCGGCAATAGAGAAGTTAGCTCGGCGCCGTGCGGTCCGTCACGTCTTACGTTATCTTAGCTCGGCCGTACTGTCTGGTGCAAATCTCCCCTCTCAATTGCCCCTTAATCCCATCCGAGCTATCGTGATTGGGGTTACCACCGTGACCGAGCCACAGTTGAGTTGCGCCATTACCAAGCCGAGCATGATTGGGGAAATATCTGTCGTCGAGCTATCCCATTTGGCTGGCCATCTCCTCGGTGGTTTTGTCAAGGGTCGTACAACCGTACTGACAGCCGTGTTTCCAGTGCCACGTGGCTTCACGCCATTGGGTCGTGCAGCCAACTGTTTTGCACGCGCAAAATTCAAACGGCCGCGCCGTTTGGGTTGTTTCCCCCCTTTTTATACACTAGTGAAGGGTCATTTTGCCCCTTCACTATTCATTTTTGCTTCCAAACAAACCCTAAACCTCCCAACTCTTCGAGCCTCCAAGATCATTGCCATCACTGTCCCTGTGCTTCTTCTTCCGTTTCAATTCCTTTCGAAGGCTGCAATCGAGCTCTCGAAGTTGCATCCTCCTTCGCGTCTGCCATTGGTAAGCTCCATTGCCCTTCCTTACTTCCTCTGTTTATGTTCTTCATGCTTTTCATTTTGTACTCTACGAGTTCTTCGCGTTTCTTTCTTGGGGACGTTGGAACCACATCAGTCCCCCTTCCCTTTAGATTAATAGCGCCACACCCTAGAAAAACTGGAACAGGTGGAGTGGAGGGGGCTTTCGTGCCCCTGTTTCCCCTTAGTTTGAACGAATGAGCCTTGAACTTAGGATGAACAAGATGAACAGGATAAACACTGTGCACAACCGAGCTAAATGCTCACTTAGATCCATAGGAAGAGTCTAAACCGAGCAAAAATGGTTTGTGGCTTCTCGCTGAGGCCGCAACCGAGCTAAATGCTTAATTAGATCGGCAAGTAGGTCTAACCGAGCTAAAACTTGCCTTGACTAAACCGAAAATAGATTCAAAACCAAACCAAGAAGGCTAAATCAGCCATGCCATCAAGCCGAGATAGGGTTAGACTGACCAAACACCCAAAAACTGTCGCCGAGCTAAGAGTTCCAGCAGGAGCCGTGCAGTTTATGCCGTGCTAACCCTTGGAATTATTTTTTAACAATGCAGAACACATTAGGACTGTCCAGGCCAGTCCAGCACTATCTCTGGTGGAGCTCAAAGTCCGAGCAAACACACCAACATTTTTGACCGGGATACACACTAAACCAAATAAAACCGAGATAAATGGGGAAGTACCGATTTATGGTTAGCTCGCCTGGCGCGATGGCGGAGTTTCGAAGGGAGTACAAAATTCCTGACGACGTCATCATAGAGCTCGCCAAAAAGGGAGATACTCCTTGGGGCGATCTAGACCGGTGCCCCTTTATCGTCGTGTCAATAGTAGAAGGAGGGCTCCGTTTCCCGGTTCAACCCTTGATCTGCGAGTTTTTGAGGCAGACAAGGCTTTGCCCGAGCCAAGTCTCAAATAACACATACAAAATAATAAACGGGGTCGCCGAGCCGAACCAGAGGCTCGGTCTCAATCTCGGTCTGGCCAAAATTTTCCATCAGTATAGTCTTAGTAGAAATAAGAGTGGGCTTTGCTAGTATCTCAAAGTCAAGAAGGGCCGAGCAAAACTCATAGAGGGCAACCCGGACAAGGAGACAAAAGACGACGACGACGACTTTTTGTAGGTGTTCGGTCGCTATGAAGACACTGAGGCACCCATACCGGGATAACCGCGCTATTTTCTTTATGCATCAATTACTTCCCATGCCGATCTAACACTTCTTCTTTTTGCAGATAAACACCTAGCAGCAGACTACCACCAGGCCAACCAAGAGGCCATCAGAGCCCTGCTGCGCCATCCTGCCGAGGAGAGGGAGGCTTCGAAACTGCTCGGCTTCGAACAGATCTACCATTACCAAGCACCGCGCAAAAGCTGTGTCACCAACTTCCTGCGCATTCCTTCGCCAGAACTTGACCCCAGCCTTCCGCCGATCAACCTAGTCCCGCTAACAGCCGAGCAAGAAATGGCCAAAATCCGAGCCATCAATGAAATGATCACAGGCGAACCGAGCGACTTCCAGCTCACAAAAGCTTCTGGGGGAACTTCCTCTACACCAGCCGGGCAACAAGAAAGAGCTGTTCTAGCTTTGGCCAGTGAGCAACCTGCTGGTCGGTCCAAGAAGCGGCCGAGGAAAGAACGAGCCGGTCAGCGTCTGGAAGATGAAGACTCCACCGATCGTGCCTCCATCGAGCTCGGGGACCAGATCGAGCAACCACAGACCGGCAAATCCAAGGGCCCAGCCACCCTCCCGGTCTGGGCGCTCGAGTTCAAATACCAGGGCCGAGCAGTTTCGGCTGAAGACTCGGTTTATGCGGACAAGGACTACTCACTTGGTTTTAACTTGACCAAGGGGTTGATCCTACCCACTGACATGAAGAGACATGACGAGCTTTCGGACCTGAAGGTCCTCCGCTCGGCGGCGAAATCCATAGTACTGGTAAGTTTTTCATTCTTTGCAACTGTTTGCTCGGTTTTTGCTCGGTTTCTCAAATACTCATAATCCTTCATTTGTTTTCAGGCCGCGCAAAAGAATTACCTGGCCCACGATCAGATGATCAGAGTGCGGCAGAGCCTTCGAGATGCTATCGCAGAGAATGAGGCCTAAGCGGCCAAGATAGCAAAACTCAAGGCCGCGCAGGAGGCTTTGGTGGCGGAGCGGGATAAACTGAGCCAAAAAGTCGATCGAACTGAATCTGACAAACAAAGGGCCGTGAAGTCGACCAAAGCTCGGTACCTTGCCGAGCTCCAAAAGCTGCGTGATGCCCACAAAGAGGAAAGGGACAAAGCTGTGGATGACACCGAAGACCGGGGATACGTTCAGGGGGAGAAGACTTACTGGCGAGTCAGCGACCAAGGACATCTTTTTCGGTCTTGGTGGAAAGGCTGCCGTGGAAAAAGTTGGCCTTGGTCAGGATGCCGAAATGTTTGTGAACCCCTGCAGCCTATATCCCGGTCTACATGCAGGCCTATGCCAATGCTACTCAAAACCGGCTCATTGCGGAGGCAAGGAGAGAGGCCGAAGAAGAAGCCGCCGCCGCCGTCGCCGCGCAGCAAACCGAGCAAACTTCTCCTGCAGCATCTCAAGATGCCGAAGATGAAGAAGTTATTGATCGGGAGGTTGTCACGGTGGAGGGTGCTAACGATGACGCCGAGGAAAACTTGCCCGAGCAGACAATTGTGATCGTAGAGCAGACGGTGGGGGGAGCCGAACAAACCGCTAACCTTGAACTAGATTGAAGATTTTCCTTGTTCATTTTCTTGCTTTTCGTTGCTGCTTTTTTTTTTTTTTTTTTTGAAATGTAACCGGGCTATGTCCCCCCCTCTTGTACTGAATTTTCCTTTATCAATGAAACTTGTGAACTTTTTGCTCGCACATCTGCATGAATTCCTTGATTCAATCGTTGGCAATTCACAACTGCCAGGTCGGCTATGCCGCACAATTTGCCGTGCTAAAATCACCTTAAACGTTTTTTAATCAAATTGTAGTTTGGCTCCCTGAATTTTCAAATGAACTGGCATTTTAACTCGGCCGAGCAAAACCTACTCGGCCTTCACTGGTTTGCACTTTATAGAATTTCAATACTTCAATGTGACTGAGCAAAATCAGCTCGCCTTTTAAGTTGGGCAAACCGCCAATATTTCCTTTCTGCCGAGCAAAGTCAGCTCGGCTTCTTACCGGTTGGACAAAACACCAACATTGCAAATTCCGCCGAGCAAAATCAGCTCGTTTTTCGATATTGGACAAGGCACCAATATGCCACCTAGGCCGAGCAAAATCAGCTCGGCCCTTACATTGGGCAAAACACCAATGTTTCAGTTGGTCATGACGCCAACATTTCAACCGGGCGAGCAAAATCGGCTCGGCCTTAATGCGAATTAGTCCATACGCCAATTATATCGTTGGCCAATGCACCAACTGTTTGTGCGGTCTGCTTCCATTCCGGCGAGAGGAAATCAGGCCGGTCCCATTCAGGTCAGTCTCCTTGTCCTTGGTATTCATAATTGCCTTGTGTCCTTGCGATGTCATTGTACAAAGATGTAATACCAAACAACAAGAAGGCTATTTTTCATTATAAAAGCATTGCTATCTTTTACATCAAGTGCCAAAAGGCCAATGGTCTAGAAAAGTTAAACAACACAAGCAAATTACATCTTAAAAGTAAAAGACCTTAAGGTTGGCCGCATTCCATGGTCTGGGGACACCCTTGCCATCTAAATTTTCCAGATGGTATGCCCCTTTTCCAGCAAGACCAATCACCTTGTATGGTCCTTCCCAATTTGCACCGAGCTTTCCTTCGCCAGGGACCATCGTGTTGCCAAGCACCTTTCTTAAGACCCAGTCCCCAATCTTGAATAGCCTGGGGTGCACTGCCTTGTTGTATTTTTTGGATAGTTCTTGTTGGTAAGCAGCAATGTGGACTAGCACTCGCTCCCTCCTTTCCTCAGCGAGGTCAAGTTCCAATGCCACGGCTTCATCGTTTAGGTCAGGTTGGAAACTTTTAGAGTGGATGGTTGGCATGCCAATTTCTAACGGGATGACGGCCTCCATGGCATAGGCCAAAGCGAATGGTGTTTCCCCGGTCGACCGTCTTGGGGTGGTGCGGTATGCCCAGAGCACATTAGGGAGTTCTTCAGCCCACTTGCCCTTAGCCTTCTCAAGCCGCTTCTTCAACTCGTCCAGGATGGTCTTGTTTGAGGCCTCTGCTTGACTATTTGACTGAGGATAGGCCGGTGTCGAATTGTAGAACTCGATCTTCAACTCTTTGCAAAATCCGCGAAAGAGTTTACCATCAAATTGAGTGCCATTATCCGAGATGAGGGCCTTGGGTATACCAAAACGAGTGATGATGTTTTGCCATACAAACTTCTTCACGTCCTTTTCTTTTATGGTCGCTAGTGGCTCGGCCTCAACCCACTTGGTGAAATAGTCGGTGGCGGCGATGAAGAACTTGCAATTGCCCGGTGCAGCTGGGAGTGGCCCAACAATATCCAACCCGCAAAGCACAAACGGCCAAGGACTTTTGAGAGGGAGCAGATCTCTGGCCGGCTAGTGGATCTGGTGGGCGAACTTCTGACACTTCTCGCACCTGCGAACATATTTTTGCGCATCTGCCTGCATGCACGGCCACCAATAACCCTGAGAAATTGCTCGGTAAGCCAAGGATCTGCCCCCAGTATGGCTGTCGCAGATGCCTTCATGGATCTCGTAGAGAAAAGCTTCCAGCTTGGCGGGGTGGACACACTTCAAATACGACCTGGTAAAGGACTTCTTATACAAGGCCCCGGACAGGGAGAGCCAAAACCCCTCTGACTTTGCCCAGATATTGTGGGCCACCTTCTTTTCTTCCGGTAGAATTCTATCCTTCAAGAAGGCGATGATAGGATCCATCCAAGAAGGACCTAAGTCGGTGCAAAGTACCTCGGTTACCTCCGGTTCCTCTATACTTGGCCGCGGTAAAAATTCGTTAATCAAGGGATTGGGAAAGGCTGTCTGAGTAGAAGCGAGCCCGGCCAATTCATCAGCCGTGTTGTTTCCTTCGCGGTTGATCTGTTCTACTCTTATGGCATCAAACTTCTTGAACTTCGCTCGTACCAGCGCCTGATACTTGGCCATTCTTTCATCCCTGGCCTCATACTCTCCTGAGACCTGATTGACCACCAACTTGGAATCATTGAATACCATAAGGGCTATGGCTTTCATTCTCAACGCACTTCTCAGTCCGGCAAGGAGGGCCTCATATTCGGCCTCATTGTTGGAAGTTGGGAAGCCGAGTGTAATCGCCTGTTCGATGACCAGCCCATCTGGAGAGGTCAGCACGATGCCCAGCCCTGCCCCATGTCTGTTGGATGCCTCATCGACGAAGAGCTTCCACATCTCGCCAATGAACAGCTTCCAGCAATCAGAGGGATTTTGGGAACTCCTCAAATCAAAGTCTCTGGTCGGCTTATTCTGGTCTCTTTCCTTGTCATGGTTGACTCCGCCCTCGAACGAGTCACTCGCCTTTGCTGGTTCGGTAGCTCTTTGCCCCTCCTCTTGCGCTCCAACACTTGCTTCTATTGCGTGAGCCGTAGAACATGCCAAGTCCGCACCAAATCAACCGCAAGCTGGATGCGTTAGGGGCAAACTCCACCACAAAGTCTGCAAGAGCTTGAGCTTTGATTGCGGTCTTGTGGCGAAACTTGATGTCATCTTGTCGATTCCACGGCCCATTTTCGAATCTTCGATGAAGTCTGCCTTTTCAAAGAGCACCTTAAGCGGAAACTCAGTCAGTACCACTATTGTATGGGCGTGAAAATAGTGTGCCAGCTTCCTTGACGCCATCATCAGGGCCAGCGCCAATTTTTTCAAAGGAAGATACCTCGTCTCGGCCGGGAGCAAAGTCTTGCTTACATAGAAGATGGGCAAGTGTTGGACACCTTCTGCGCGAACCAGGACGGCGCTCACCGCATATTGAGAGACCGCCAAGTAGAGATACAACTTTTCGCCCGGTTGAGGTGTTACCAAAATAGGGGCTGAGGAGAGGTACGCCTTTAGATCCGCCAGTGCGCGGTCACACTCATCGTCCTAGAAAAACTTAGCCTTCAAAGTCTTGAAGAAGGGCCTGCAACGATCCGAAGACCGGCTGATAAATCTGTTCAACGCGGCTGCCATTCCGGCAAGATGTTGCACGTCCCCTGTGGAGTTTGAGTGCTCCAGTTCCTGTATCGCCCTGATTTGGGATGGGTCGGCCTCGATTCCTCGGTTTGTGACCAAAAATCCCAGAAACTTTCCGGTTCCAACTCCGAACGCGCACTTGGATGCATTCAAACGAAGCTTGTGGTGCTTAAGTATAGCGAACATTTCTGCTAGGTTGGCGAGGTGTTGAGACTTCTCCTTACTCTTTACCACCATATCGTCGATATAGGCCTCCATCGTTCGGCCCAAGAGGGGAGCAAACATCTTTGTCACCATTCGCTGAAAGGTCGCCCCCGCGTTCTTCAGTCCGAACGGGATGACCTTGTAGCAATATAAGCCTCTGGGGGTGGTGAATGACGTGATCTCTCTGTCCGGTTTATACATGGCTATCTGTTGGTAGCCGCGATATGCGTCCAGCAAGCTAAACCTCTGATGGCCAGCGGTCAAGTCCACCAGCTGGTCAATTCGAGGGAGGGGAAAGCTATCCTTCGGGCAAGCTCGGTTGACGGTCTTGTAGTTGACGCAGACTCACCACTTGCTGTTTTTCTTTGGAACAACCACCGTGTTGGATATCCACCGAGGGTATTGCACCTCTTCTATTGCCCCGGCTTCCAACAGATTTTTCACTTCTTCTGCCACCACTTCAAAGATGGTGCGACAGCAACGACGTCCTTTGAATGATCGCCGCGTTGGGGAAGACATTCAACTGATGACAAATGAAGCTCGGGTCGACGCCAAGCATGTCGTAAGGCGTCTAGGCAAAGGCCTCGAAGTTGGAAACCAAGAAGTTGACATAATCTGTCCGCTCAGCGCTAGACAAAGATGATCCTAATAGGAAGAATTTAGTTGGATCGTTCTCATCAATGCGCACTTCTACCAAATCTTCGACCGATTTTTCCTCAGCCTTCCTTCCCACGTCTTCGAGGACTTCCTTCTCCTCAGGACCCTCAATCATTTGGACAAACCCTTTGGCTGCTCGGCTACCATTTATCACAACGAAGCATTGTTTTTCCATCACTTGGTCTCCCCAAACTTCCTCTATTTGCCCGTTCGGTGTCGGAAAGCGCATGACCTGGTAGAAGGTCGAAGCAACTGTTTGCATGGCGTGCAGCCAGCCCTTGCCCAAGATCAAGTTGTAAGTTGATGGAACTTTGAGCACCCAGAATTCAACTTGCTTTACGACCGAACCAGCTTTGACCGGCAAAATAATCTTTCCGATTGGCCATTCTGGCTGCGAGTTGAAGCCAACCGGAGGGGATGTCGCAGGAGCCAAGTCCTTGTCCTCTAACTTCATTTGTTTGAACGCGTCATAATACATAATTTCGACCGAACTCCCCTGGTCGATCAAGATTCTCTTGATATCAAAGTCTTTGACGCGAAGAGTCACTACCAAGGCATCATTGTGCGGCATCTGAACCCTTTCCAAGTCTTTGGTCGAGAACGAAAGGATGTCTCTGTCTTCGGTCTTTTCCTTCTTTATGGCGGGCTGGACAGAGAGCACTTCCCTCATGTGCTCGGCCTTTTTGATCATCCCTCTAAGCTCACAGACCCTTGCTGGCTCAATTATGCCATGGAAGATGTTGATTACACCTTGCGGGGGCGCCTCTAGGGCGGCCAGGCCATTAGGCTCGGTTTGTCCCGTTGGCGTGGCCTTGGTGCCCCCATCTATGTATTGGTCAAGATGCCCCGCTGCCACCAATTCCTCCAAGTGCTGTTTGAGCGGCAAGCAGTCCTCTGTCCGGTGCCCCCGTTCTTCATAGAAGGTGCAGCGATATTTTGGATTGAAGCCTCGCTGCGCACTCCCTAACTTGGCCGGCCAACGGACAAAAGGCTCACCTCGAATCTCGCTCAAAATGTGGTAGATGGGAATTTTGAAGACCGTGGTAATTCCTGTCCGCGCCTTCAGTTTTATCTTGGCATCTTCGCGTGCTATGGGTGCGCGCTTGGTCATTTCTGCGACCCTTGTTTCGGTCATCGCGGTTTGGTCCACGGCGTTGATCTTTTGACCGGTCGCTTGGGCGGTTATCCTCCTGCCCGACCGAGTGAACTTTTCCTGCCACCTTTCTGTCCACCGCGATTGGATTACCCTTCTCGGTCACGGAGGCGGTATCATTCTCCACGCGAATGTGCTCATTGATCCGTTGCATTAGAGACCCCATAGTCGTGGGCTGATGCATCGTGAGCGAATCTCGCAACCTATGTCCGACTGGGAGACCTTGCTTGTACTGAGTGATTGCCAGATTGGTAGGGCAGTCGAGGATCTCATTGTATGTTTCCCAGTACTTCGTATTGTATGCCTTCAACGAACATCCAGACTCCATCTTGACGCCCAGGAGGTGGTCGACCTCCTTCAGCGTTCGAGTGTTGGTTTTGAATCTAGTGACAAAGGCTTCCACTAGTTGCTGCCACCCTTCGATACTCCCCTCCGGGAGCCTTTCGAACCACTTCAAGCCCAGCTCGCCCAAGCTAGCTGGGAATATGAGGCACATCAAGGCGTCGTTGCGTCGGTGGCCAGCCATTACTTGCCGGTAATGACTCACATGCAAGTATGGATCTGTCTTGCCGTCGTACAAAGTGAACTTTGGCTGGTGGAATCCGGCAGGGAGCGGCGTACTCTCGATCT
Source organism: Camellia lanceoleosa (assembly GCA_025200525.1). NCBI lineage: Eukaryota > Viridiplantae > Streptophyta > Magnoliopsida > Ericales > Theaceae > Camellia > Camellia lanceoleosa. The sequence goes on from CM045770.1 coordinate 88,235,243, forward strand.
CTGGAGACAACGGCGTGGCCGTAAGTCTTGCCAACTCTTTGTCCACCAGCGCAGGGGCCATCACTCTGAGCGCCAGCATCGCCGCTTCTTCACTACAGCGAATCGGAGCACTCAACCTCTGGAGCGCCGGCACTCTCCGAGCCCCTTGACGGCGCGCTCTCTCCTCCAACACATCCCTGAGATCCCTAGAATGGGTGGAGGCAGAGTATCGCGACGTCGACGACGGGTGTGAAGGGCGATAGGTGCTGTCGCGAGTGAGGGATTTGCCTTCTCTTTGGTCGGAATCTCCAACCTCATAGCTCCTAGTGATGGAGATAGAGTGAGTCCTCTGACGGCGACCGCTAGAACGAGGGGAGGGGTTGTGCTCACTGAGGTTGCCCTCTCCGGCAACACCCTTTCCCTTAATCTGGCGCTTCAGCAGCTCCATCTCCGCCGCCATCTTGCGAATGAGGGCGTCTTGGTCTTTGAGTTTGTGCTCCAGGCGCTGTGCACGGGACTCCCCCCGCTGCTGACGGCCCTCCGAACTCTTCGAACGATCAGAGCTCCTCCTACATTTGTCTTGCGCACTTCACGAAGAAATTTCTAGGCCCGCCATAGCCGGAACATCTGGGGAGCCATCTCTCCTTCGGACATACTTCGGAGTGACACCATCGACGACGGACAGTGGGATTTCGTCGTTGTTGGCCATGAAAATGGTTGAAGAGGCTTGAAGAACAAGGGTTGAATATCAAAGATTCTTCCCACAGACGGCGCCAATTGTACGGGGGCGAAATATCCTCTGCTTTCCGTACTCCTTGTACTCCAAGCTTCTCTTGATGGCATCTACCTGGCAACACAGAAATGGTGAGCTGCCCGGCGATGGTGTGCCGGATAGTTCCTCTGACGATCAAGTCAGTCCACTTGAGGAAGAAGAAGACTGTTAAAGACAGAGTATTCTCTTTGGGGAAGAAGTTGCGTACCTCTAACGTTCACCTTCCTCCTTATTTCTAGGCTGGCCACGCAGCCTCAAGATCGTGCGCGCACTACCTCTACTGTCTTTCCCTGGACAGGTGGCAGTGCTGGCCCCTCACCACCTTACGCGTGTAAAGGTTTTGTTCTCCAGCCAGTACATGCAGAACTGCCTAACGGTATTGGTGCGTGTGGGGAGCAGATTTCCTCCTCCTCACGCCATTGGCCCAGGTGGCACACATAACCGGAGTACCACGACCGGCCTATCCCTTGTGGAGAATGGCCACCACAAACATAAAACGGAGCTACGCATCGCCGACCTATCCCTCGGCCAAGGAGCACACATCAGACCCTCATGGCCGAGGTAATCTTGACCGGTCAACTCCAGCTAACCGGCCGCGAGCCAAGCTGGCCTCACCCCGTGCTATCTTCGATCTCGGCTATATGAAGCTGTCTATCTTGGTTGGCCAGTTAGAGGAATGCCGGCCTCGCCGCAGCCTCAGTCTAGCCCGGATTATCCTTTAGCTTGGTTACCATTCGCCACTCCGAGCTTCGCCCAACACGTGCAAGTCGCAGCTCGGCTAGGCCAGTTCATGCGGGAGCGGTCAACGTCTTCGACCGCAGACGCCAGTCGCGAGCCGCAGCAGAATAGAGAAGTTAGCTTCGGCGTCGTCACGTCTGTCTAACGTTATCTTAGCTCGTCTTGCATCGTCTGTGCAAATCTCCCCTCTCACAATCTATTCATTGTATGGAGCACACTCTGGCGATCGATCGATAGCTTCTCTCTCCATTGCTTCAAGTAAGTTGTAAATTCATGTATTTGATTCGAAACTCTCTTTTATCTTGCTGATATATACTGATAAAGGTAATGTGCTAGACGAAAAACAATTTATCTTTTGGAAATGAGATAGAAATGTTTGATAGCTGAGTTGTTTTGGGTCCTGCACTTAAATTCAGCGAAATTATTAGGTTAGTATTATTAGCCCAATTTCAAGTGTTGGTATGAAATGTGTTTGTGGTAGAGTGTATGAGGAGGTTTAAGAAAGTTGTTGAAAAATTCGAAATTTTTGAAGAAAAATTTGAATTCTCTATAAAATTATGAGAAGCTTAGATTCTTCAATAGTCATAACTAAGAACATAAAAGCAAAGAGATGATGGAGATAAGAGATTGGGTGAAGAAGAAGGCAAAATAGTTAGAGAGAGAATAATGGCAAGGCTCTCCCATGGATCTCCCACTTTCACTCTCAAGGTTGATAATGGAGAAAGGAAATTAGGTCTTTCCTAAGAGTTGTCTCTCCAAAATCCATCTGTTGTAAAGTTATAAGTGAGCGCTATTTATAGGCATCTCCTGATGTAGGATGGAGCCCATGTGCAAGGCATATGGGGAATATTCTCTCTAACAACTTTCTCCGATGAGGTGGCCTCTCCGAGGATAAGAATAACCCCGAAGAGGAGGTCAACCTCTCGGCGAATCCTTCTTCTTAGTCACACCTAACCAATGATTCCCAATCATCCCAATGGGCCGAGGTAGTCGTAGAGGACCCTATGCCATTAAATATTGCCAAGTCTCATGGACCCGCCGGGGTCATGCCACCTTGACTCGGGTATAGGCTAGTTTATCGAAGAGTGAATTTATCTCCACTCACCATCCTCGGAATCGGGTCCTTTGTTCGAACTCCATTATGCCCATGGTTCTGGTGTGTAGATCCCAAAAAGCTCCGAACCTGCAAGTGTTCTGGGACTCACCAATGGAGTGGCTTCTAGATTGCAATCGAATCTGTTCGAAGCCCGAGTGCCTCGGATCTCTAGGCTTGCTCAATACCCTTTCGAGTCCGGGCCCGAGTAAGTCTCTAAGTTCGTGGATCCGAACCCTTTCGAGGCTTAGAGCAATTCGGCCCGTTTGATGGCAATTAATCTAGGCCCACCAATCTTGGATTTGCGATAAATTCGGGTCCACCAACCTTGGGCTATTGGGCCTAATTAATTTAGTGGGATCAAATTAGCTCCTCTTACATAGAGTAACATTAAGGTGGTAAAGATGTTTGACAATGATAATGATGTTGTTCCTTTTTTGCTAATGGTATGAATTTGTGAACCAATTTCTCAAGACTTGGAAAGGAACCCTCTATGTCCCATTAAGTGTAACCACTAATAGGTTCTAATAGTTGGGCTTTATTATTGAAAATAAGTCTTAGTAAAATCGTCACTAAAAATAATTTTTTGTGATGATTATTTTGCATACGTTGCTAAAAATTGACAATTAGCGACTTTTTTTTGTCAAGATTTTTATAAATTGTCGCTAAAACTTACAATTAGTGACGTTTTCCTATGAAGAATTTTTTAAATTGTAGCTGAAAGTTGAAAATACGTGACTTTTTTTGTGACGATTTTTTTAAACTATTGCTAAAATTTATAATTAGTGACATTTTTTGTGAAAAAATTATCAAATTGTCGCTGCAAATTAACAATTAGTGACGGTTTTTTTTAATAGTGTTTGATGAAAATTTTTATGAATTATCATAGGACCTATTGGTCAATAAGTCCACTTATTATGACCTAGATGTAAGTCTCCCTCAAATTAAATTCTCATTTCGGAAATGGTAATTTGCACCTCACATGTACATTCATTGAAGTTTCTTTGTGTATAAATTGTTGGGAAAAAGAGTTATATATTTTTTGGTTTGATGAGTAAAGGAGTCGTGTAATTCTTCTTCGCCTACGAACAAATGTCTTTTTTTTTTCTTCTTTGATAACTCGGCATAACAAATGTCTTTTAACCATGAGAATATATTTTTATTTCTTGTTATTCATGCCTTACTTGCATTTCTGGTGGTGGACACCATATACACTCAATGGGTTCTTTTTTTCGGGTTGGTCAAATTTATGGCGTTAATTATTACTATTCATTTTCTTTTCGTTGTTTGTTAAATTATCTTCATCTCCTCAATTCCCAACTTTGTTGAATGGAAGCATATCATATGTTCTAAGCCAAAAGATAAGAAAGATTAGTGGTTAGTGATTGAACAATATGCTATATAGCGATCCCGGGTTTTACCCCTTGTGTACGGTGATCCGGACTTGTTTCCGTAGATGTTAGTAGTTCCTTATATCTTGTTTACATCCTTTCGTACTTTGTATTTGATTTATAGGATGTGTTGGGCAGGTTTGTTACAGGTTGGTTGAACTTAGAAACCAAGAGTAGTTGCCCAGATTTTTGCCTTCACACTCGAACGGAGCTTTCGACGCTCGAGCGAGCCCTTCTTTGTTGCTTCTTCGCTCGAGCGGGAGTTCTGACGCTCGAGTGTGATTTTCCATCTCCCAGTATTTCTTTTGCAGTGTTGGACGCTCGAGCGGGCGTTTTGACGCTCGAGCGTGAGTTCGTGTCTGACGCCGGCGAGGAGTTTCGCCGGCGGACCTGGTTCAGCAAAAAGTTCTGCAAGTGTGTATCCGTCGCTCGAGCGGGATTTTTGACGCCTGAGCGGGAGTTCGTGAGTGACGCTCGAGCGGGGGTTTCTATGCTCGAGCAGGGCGACTTTTATATAAAGCCAAGATCTGACTTTTTGGATCACTTTTTCACATGCTCTTCTCTCTCTTACTTTTCCAAAACTCCATTGTTGAACACCTCACTCTAAAACCTAACTTCTCTCTTAGGATTGATCTAGCTAGAGTGATTTCCTCACCTTGGGCCTTTGTAAAAGTTGTGTGGATCGTCGAGGGCTATCTTCTAATCTGAAAATTTTGGGATTTGGAGCATCTTTATTTCGTCATCTTCTTCCCTTGGCTCCGAATTTGAGATAGGGATTCCTACTCACTCTTATGGTCTTTGACATAGATTTTTCGTTGTTTTGATAAAGTGTTGAAGTTGGGTGATTTTGGGACTTAGGGTTTCAAATTGTTAAAAATAGGGCTTTGTTATTTTGATTCTAAAAATGTGTTTTGGGTTCAAAATAATGGTATTGTTGTTGGTTGTTGATATTTAGACCATTAGGTCAATATTGTGAAATGGGGTAGAAAACCTTAATTTGTTGTATGAATTAATTTGGAAAGTAGGGGATTTATGGAATTGAGTGGGAAATAATGGAATTGACTCATTATATTGTGAAATGGTGGGGTTGGATTTATTAATCGCTCACTTTTGATAACATTGATATTTTATCTGTTGGAGCTTTTATTACCTGTTTAGAAATAATTGCTTGGGCTATCGGTGGAGGGTAGTTTTGATTGTTGTAGATAATGCATGATGATTAGGCAAACTAAAACTAATCGATTGAGTATGCTATCGAATATAGCGATGGGAATAATACATTGACTTTATGTATTGATTGATTGTATATGATCTATGTTTAGAGGAAGATAGGGATGGACCTCTAAACCGGATACTTGTGCGGCATTGATACAACACTACAATGTGTATCAAGTGTTGATTATGGAAGTGTTTGAATTGATTTGATATAGCACTAAAATGTATATCGTTATCAATTGGGAAGTGTAGAAGTAATTCTATGTTTTGTTGGTTCAACACCGAAATGTGTATCCCTCGTAAAGTGTAGATATAGCTTGTATGCTTATCTGTTGAGATGCTGATATAGCTAGTATGCATATCTAATGTAAAATGGGTAACGTTTATTATGAGTCACTGTCTCATGTAAGTCGTTGGCCAGATTCTGAGCCGCTGTTGTAAATTGTGAATTTGGTAAGAAATGGAAAATAGAATGAAACCTAGACATAGTGGTCATGTAATGGAAATGGATTATGAATTGATTTATGGGAATTAAACATTTATCAATTGCTGATGTCTTAGTCATTGCTCATACTGTGTTTAGCTTATCTCTATTGGGCGTTGGCTCACCCTATATGGGACATCATTTTCAGGTATAGGTAGCATGCCACCTCCAAGGACATAGCTTGGATGATGATGAGAGTTGAAGACTCTTTTTGTTTATTTTGTTTGTATTACATGTATATCAAGCCAAGGGCTTCTTTTGTATAGAGTTAGCACTCTTCTTTTGTGTAACCAAGTATTTACTTGGAAAGCTGTACGCCCGTAGGGCATTTGCTTTTGTTGTTAACATGTAATACTTTTGTAAGAACTACTCTGATGAATAGAAATAGTTGATTTCTCTTGTATCAATTCATGTCTTTAGTGATGGGTTTTATGTATTTTTTTTCAAGGGCGTGACAACTTGGTATCAAAGCTTACCAGGTTCGAATACTTTTGGTACGTGGGAAGTGATTAGTATCACAATGGGTTTGTCTCTGTAGACACCCCGTTTTTGACCGTCTTCAAGACTTGGACGTCACCGTTTGAACACCCGGTGATCATCTATGTTTTTGTTCGTTTGGAGTTCCCGGGGGGCTCGGCTACGCGCCTTGCCTCAAGATCTCCGAACTCGATCGTGTTGTGTCTGGTTTTGCACCAAACACTTGTGTTTTGTCTTGGAAGGGCAGGGAATGGCTTATTAGCCATCTCCACACACCACTGGCCCTCCCTTACTATCACCGGCTACACATTGGTTCCACCGACACTGTTTTGTCAAAAGATTTGGCCGGTCAGCACTATATGTTGCCGACCGGCACATTTTTGTGCCGATGATCCTTTTTGTGGCCGGCGTGCCCTCTGTACACCTCTGAGGCATGGTGCATGCCAGCTGTGCCAACTGGAATGCACCCTCACATTCCCCCGTGCATAAGTGTGACCACTTTGCACCTTTGCACCTTTAAGCTTCTAGAAGCTTGCACCTTTCGCCAAGCTTCTTGGAGAAGCTTGGCCAGCTATCTTAGCTTCTCCAAGAAGCCAAGGCCCCTTTGCACCTCTTGCCCATTTTCCTTTGCTTAGCCATTAAGTCTTGTGGCTTAGTCTTGGCCTATATAAACACCACCCCTCTCCCTTTGAGAGGGGTTAGCCATTTTCAACACAAAACCAGAGCTTCTATATCTATATATCTGTGTTGTACTCTCTCTCTCTATATCTCACTCTCTCTCATCCTTGTGTGTGTGTTTTGAGCCTAAATAGTGTGTTTTTACCTCACTTTTGCACTAATACACACACCATTACACCTTACTTCGAGATTGAGGGACTTGGAGGGTTGTTTGTTGAGTTTTTGGACTGGTTTTGATCACTAGAGGAGGGCTGCACCACCTGTTCTTCAAGTGTTCTTCAAGGGTGAGCTAGTTACTTTAGTTTCCCCATTTTTGCAACTAGTTTTTACCTATCTTTCTTTGTGTTTTAGGCTTTGTGTATAACTGAAAAAAGTCTTATTTTTTCTTGCTTTTGAACTCTCATTAAGGTTGTTTTATGGTTTGAGTGCAAACTCACCCTCTTAAACCTTATTTTGGCCTATTTGGTTGCTTTTCTTTGAAGCCTTGTTTGCTTTGTTGTTTTTGTCTTCTCATCACTGAAAATTAGAGGGTTTTTAGTGTTAAGGAAAGCGTTTTGAAGTCTTGTATAGGGGAGGGACACCCCTCTCCCCTTTGTCCCTTTCTTGCCTTTGTCTTTGGCCAAAAGGGTAGCATGCATGAGTGGTTGCATTTGGCTTCATTTCAGAGTTTTTCTTGGTGTTTTGGAGCATGTTTAACCTCTGTCTAATGTGGGTTTGTGGCCCTTAACATGCTTTCTATACTTGCTTTGTACCCCTCCATTTTGCTTGGAAATGGGCCATGCCACTAGCCTAGTATATCCTCATGTTTTAGCCTAACATTTTGAAGTATTTGATCATGATTTGTCATGTTTTAGATCTGTTAGCCACTGATTTTTCCATGTTTGGTGTGCTTGATGTGGTTACTTTGTGTTTTGGCTTGTAAGCTTTAAGCATATTGACCTCTAACATGCTTAGCTTGGACCATCCTCATGATTTGGCATCATTTAGGGTCATATTTCAGCCCATAAATCATGTTTGTATGTTTGCATATGTGGCTTATTTCATGCTTTTAGGGTGTGCCCTTTTATGCCTAAGAATAGGTCTTATGCAAGCATTGTATGTTTAGAGCATTTCGGGGCTGCCATATCAAGGGGATTTGGGTGTATTTTTGCATGCTAGAACTCTGTTTTTATGTGCCTAATATATGCCATGAGTGGTCATGATAATGGTAGTAAGATGCTCTCTTTGCCGCTATAGGTTTAGGCCCATTTGTTTGCAAGCTTGCATGAGTGTTGGTCTACTATTTTGGGCATGTTTTGCCACTGTTTTGGGGAGGTTTGAGGTCTGCCCTATTGTGTTTAAGTCCACCATTGCACATTTATTTGATGCTTGTTGCATGCTTGGTCAATATAGTCTTGACATATGACAATCCTATTGCCTTAAGTGCCCATGTTTGCATCACACTTTGTATCTTGTATACCTAGTATTGCACACTTGTCATAATATGTTGCATTACATTTGGTATGTTTTGCATTTCATCTCACATTGCACCATTTGAGCCATGTTTGCATAACATGCATTGCATTACTTGGTTTGGGGGTGTCAAACCAAGTGTGAGAAATGAGGGGTGTTTGTACTTCAAGTGACAAAACACACCTCAATTCTCATGTCACTAGGGCCCTTGATCTTGACATGATAGGGACTTAGTTCTCATTTTGTATGTTGCATGCACTTTTACATTGAAATGCAATCTTGGTTCCTTAGGTTATGATGCACCAAGATGCATAATTGATGGCCCAAGAACCAAGGGTCATGCTTCCTTGAGTCCCATACATGATAGGGGGCATTGGCCATGCTTATATTTGCTCAAAAACTCTATGTCATGCACTGTCTATCTGCTGTTGCTGTCAAACTGTCCTCTGCAGGAATTTTGTGCCGACCGGCAGTATATAGTGCCGACCGGCAGTATATAGTGCCGACCGGCACTATATAGGTGGCCGATAACCTCATTGACAGCCGGTGGCTATTTTGGATGGCCGGTGAACATTTCCTCCAGCCGGTGGTGTACAGAAGCATGCAAGGAAGGCATCCTGAGACTTTGGTAATTTTTGGAGAGACAAGAATGTGTAAGCAAGTGGCATGGCGTGGGTTTTCCGGGCGAGTCGGATTCGAGCATGCATCACTCGCGCATCCCGAGGCAGGGGCTGTGGCCACCTTTCCTTTTTTGCATTTAATTTGATAAATAGAATTCTATAATAATTTATTCTGTATTTGGACTGTATTGTTTGGGACTGTATATTCTTTTGGTCCCTCTGTGTGAGGGCATATTTGTAATAAGTGTGGGTGAGTGTGTGTATGTCTTCCAACCCCCATTTCTTTCTTCCCTTTCATTTACCTGCTTATGATGGTAGATTAGGGCATATTTAAAATTAGCATACCTTATGCAATGCATGCGTGCATCCATGCATTTGTTGACATGTATCGGGCTCGGTGCATCATACAAACTGCATTGTATTTCAATTCCAAATTGAATACGTGTTATCCGTAGCATCCCACATGCCATGTTTAGGATAGCCGAGCTTGCCTAGATTACATCTTTGCATGTGTTGCATTAGACATTTCAGTATGCTTAGGTCCATGCATGGATTTCTAATGAACTTCTGTTTTGGCTTGGAGTACTAGGTGAGTTTTTACGTTTTAGCATGTCGCATGCGTGTGAATGTTGCCATAACAGCATGATTACCATGAGGCTAAATGCTTATATGAGATAAACTGTTTGAATGCCTGTGGGTGGAGGTTGGATTGCTTGAGTTGGAGAAACTCGTTGAAATCCGTGTTTTAGCCTACTTGCGAGTAGCAAAACCCGAAACGTTTTCAAAACAAACGGATATGCAATGATTATTTCCAAATTAGACAATCTAGTCTATACTTGTTTGCTGCGCGCATAATATAGTAATTCTAGGCTAATAATTGGAATAAGAACACATAATGTTTTCAAAAACGGATATCACGGTTAGTAGAGGTCTTGGACCGGCGAAAGGGGTGCTCATAGTGACCTTCCCGATCGTACCAAGCTCGAGCCAAGACAACTTTGGTGATAGCGGACACGTGGCCTTGACAAAGTCGGTTTCCTAAATTTCCCATTTTAAAAATATTTAGGTGGCGACTCTGTATCTGGCAAAGCAGTCCATGTTTGGCACTACTTTTCAAAACAAAATCTGTTTTCAAACGACGATTTGCGAGTTGGACTCTTTGGTTCGATTAAGAACCGCAACAAACAAAGCGAAGTCCGAATCAGAGTGAGGCCCAAAGAAGCAGATCTCGCTTGGCAGAGACTTAGATGTAGTGTCATATGCTATGTGTTTAATTGATAACATGTTTATGTGACTATTTGGGTATGGGATTTAGTTTCTAGGATGTTGATTGGATCCTTGGATTTCTGTGAGTCTTGTTGGAAAAGCACTTGATCAATACTGTTTCTAACCGGAACTCCGGTAACGCCTCGGGACTATCATTATCCGGAAATGAAATTCTTAAGTGCTTATGTGTTTATGTGCTTATGTGGAGTGAATTACCGTTGTCCATGCATTAGGACACGAGTGTTATAGCTTCGGCACATTTGTGAATGTGCTAACGTTCTCTGTTACCTTTATTAGGATGTCAGGACGCGGACGAGGTGGTAGGCGAGGTAGGCCTAGGAGGCAGAAGATGCCTTTACCGGATGATACTCAGCAGATGGGAGGGATTGGCCAGCCAATGTGGCCGAGCCGGTGGTCGAGGCTATGGGCGCTTAGCCCGAGGATAGCCTCTGCTTTGAGGAGTCTATGGGTGTTCTTAAATTTGAAAATCCGTTCAGACTCGGTCTGAGCCAGTTCTTTGGCGAGGCCTTCCTTCTTGAAGAGGGAGTTCTTTCGGTCTAACCCGGATGAATTTGTTGGAGATCCGAAGGAGCCACTTAAGGCAGATGAGTGGTTGGAGCAGATGAGTAAGAAGTTCGAGATGCTTGGCATCGAGGATGGAGCATTAAAAGTGACCTTGGCATCTTTCCAGCTTAAAGGGGGATGCGGGTCAGTGGTGGAAGTTCGTGAAGGGTCGTTTGGATGGTACTTGGGAGGCGTTTGTGAGTGCTTTCCAGGAGAAGTTCTTATATTCAAGCGATCAGAAGCCGAAAGATCGGTTCTTCGGCTTGATTGAGTTCTTCGATTAAGTATGGGGTCTTTTACTAAGCTTGTCCAAGTTACTTTGAACTTGTGGCGTCCGAGGAACGCCGCTGTATTGAGTTTGAGAAGAGGTTGAGGCGCAGCCTCAAGATGAGAGTTGGTGGTTCTATGATCTGAGACTATGGGCACTTGGTTGATGCGGCGGCCCATGTGGAGATTATGATGCAGGAGGAGGAGGGACAGAGGAGCCAGGATGGTCAGGGTGATGGCAGGAGACAGAGGGGTGCTAACCCTCAGCAGTCTCAGGGTGGTGTTGCTAGATCGACCTTTCCAGTACTGAGTGCAGGCTCGGGGAGAGGCAATCAGGGAAACTTCACATGTTACAAGTGTGGCCAGCTGGGCCACAAGGCTTCGGTTTGCCCACAGAGGGGAAGAGGTCAGAGAGCTGCTTCATCTACAGCTAGACCGCAAAGCCAGAGTCAGGGTAGGGGTCAGCCATTGTCTTGTTATCAGTGTGGTCAGGCGGGGCACCTGAAGAGGTTTTGCCCTCAGTTGGGTGGCACATCTAGTGCATCTGGGCAGAGGCAGAGTCTTCAGCCAACTCAGTCCGTGCAGGCCTCGAGGGCTAACCAGGGGGCTTCATCGTCCCAGTCTGTACAGTAGTCGTATGCTTCAAGGGGTGAGCAAGTGGATCAGGGGCCTACTGGGCGCGTATATGCTGTTACCGCGCAGGACTTGGTGCCGATCCCATCAGTTGTGAGAGGTACCTTTTTGTTTTGCAACTCGGTTGCTAGTGTATTGATCGATACGGGTGCGTCTCATTCTTTTGTATCTGCTGCATTTGCATCTGTTTTGGAATGGGAGTTGGCACAATTAGCATCTCCTATATGTGTTGTATCACCTCTTGGGGGTGAGCTGATTTTGAAACACGGATGTAGAGGTTGTGATATAGAGGTCGCCGATCATAGGCTTCCGTTTCCTTTTGTAGTTATGCCCATGAAGGGCTTTGATGTTATTTTGGGTATGGACTGGTTATCTTCATACCGGGCAGTTATTGATTGCTACCGCCAGAGGGTCACTTGTTGTACCGTGAGCGGGGAGTGTTTCCATTTCTTGGGGGATCGGGTTGGTAGTGTGTTGCCACCGGTGCATGATCCGCGAGGGCAGGGTGAACTTAGTGGTCTATTTGCTAGCTTTTTTAGTGGTGAATGTGACGAGACCCAGATTGTATTGCCGAGGGTGGTTTGTGAGTATTCAGATGTTTTTCCCGAGGATCTCGTTGGTTTGCCACCTCACCATGAGATTGAGTTCTCCATTGATTTAGTGCCCGGCACGGCGCCGATTTCTATGGCACCTTACCGTTTTGCCCCAGCTAAGTTGAGTGAGTTGAAGATTGACTCCGGGGAGTTCTTTGGATAAGGGCTTTGTTCGCCCTAGTGTTTCGCCGTGGGGAGCACTGGCCCTCTTTGCTAAAAAGAAAGATGGTGCCTTGAGATTGTGTATCGATTATCGGAAGTTGAATCGGGCTATGGTCAAGAATAAGTACCCTATGCCCCGTATAGATGATCTGTTCGACTAGTTGAAAGGTTCCCGCTGTTTCTCTAAGATAGACTTGAGATCGGGTTATCACCAGTTGAGGGTCAGGGAGGAGGATATTCCGAAGACGGCATTCCGTACGCGGTATGGCCATTATGAGTTTCTGGTAATGCCATTTGGGCTCACTAATGCACCAGCAGTTTTTATGGATTTGATGAACCGGATATTTTGGGAATTCTTAGATCATTTTGTAGTCGTTTTCGTGGACGACATTCTTATCTATTCACCTTCAGAGGAGGAGCACGAGGAACACTTGAGAGTGGTGCTTGAGTTGCTTAGAGCCCATAAACTGTATGCCAGGTTCGGGAAGTGTGAGTTCTGGCTAGGAGAAGTCAAGTTCTTTGGCCATGTAGTATCCGGGGAAGGAGTGTTTGTTGATACATCCAAGATTGAAGCAGTGCAGGATTTGGCACAGCCTAAGAGTGTGTTTGAGATCCGTAGTTTCCTGGGGTTAGCTGGGTATTACCGCTGGTTTGTGAAGGATTTCTCCAGGTTAGCTTCACCGCTGACTAGACTGACTCGGAAGGGAGTCAAATTCGTATGGAGTGAGACTTGTGAAAAGTCGTTTCAAGAGCTGAAAGTTAGATTGACCACCGCTCCGGTCTTGATTATTCCGGAGAGAGGGTTGGGTTTTGCGGTTTATTGTGATGCCTCACGAGAGGGTTTGGGTTGTGTGTTAATGCAAGAGGGAAAAGTGGTAGCTTATGGTTCACGTCAGTTGAAAATATACGAGAAGAACTACCCTACACATGACCTAGAGCTAGCAGCAGTGATCTTTGCCTTGAAAATCTGGAGGCATTACCTATATGGTGAGAAGTTCGAGGTGTTCTCGGACCATAAGAGTTTGAAGTATCTGTTTAGAAAAAAAGACTTGAACTTGAAGCAGAGGAGGTGGATGGAGTTTATTGAGGATTACGACTTCGAGTTGCACTATCATCAGGAAGGCCAATGTTGTGGCGATGCCCTTAGCGAAATCCATAGGTGATGTGGCTTGTATAGCCATCGAGAATGGGAGATGTTGGGCGCTTGGCGAGTTTGATTTATACAGGCGAATCCGTTGAAATTTCAGACCTTGTTTTGTTGTTCTTGTGACCTACACTTATGACTCGAGTGTTAGAGGCCTGAAAGGTGACCTTGAGGTAGAATCCTCGAGAAGATCTCCGGCGAGAAGGTTGAGAAGGGTTTGTCTGAGTATCTCGACGAGTGTCGAATCTGAGACCGATTGTTTGTCTTAGGAGTCACCAAGAGGAGGTACTCCAAGAGTTTCACTATTCACGCCTTGCAGTGCATCCGGGAGGCACCAAGATGTATCGCGATTTGGGGCGCCAGTTTTGGTGGAGGGGTATGAAGAGGGATGTGGCGGTTTTCATTTCTAAGTGCCTTACTTGTCAGCAAGTGAAGGCCGAGCATCAGAGGCCAGCGGGCTTATTGCAACCCTTGCCTATTGCCGAGTGGAAGTGGGAGCATGTCACTATGGACTTCGTTGTAGGTGTTCCGAGGACTCAGCAGGGTAGTGATGCTATTTGGATGGTTGTAGACCGGTTGACTAAGTCGGCGCACTTTATCCCTATGCGCGTGAGAGATTCGGTAGATCACCTTGCCAATTTATATATTCAGGACATAGTGAGATTGCACGGGGTCCCGGTGGCGATCGTCTCGAGATAGAGATCCTCGTTTCCTTTGCGAGTGTGGCAAAGTTTGCAGTGCCTTGGGCACTAAGTTGACCTTTAGCGGCCTATTATCCTCGGTGATGGGCGGTCCGGCGTACTATTGAGATCCTTGAGGATATGCTTGAGGTTGTGTCCTTGACTTTTGTGGGGCGTGGGAGGCACTTGCCATTGGTGGAGTTTGCCTACAACAACAGTTTCGATCTAATGTCGGTATGGCACCGTTTGAGGCCTTGTATGGCCGACCATGTAGGTCTCCAGTTTGTTGGGCCGAGGTTGGTGATGCACCGTTGTTGGGTCCGGAGTTGGTTAGGGAGACGGCGGAGAAAGTTTAGCTTATCCGTAGGAGGCTTGTTACAGCCCAGAGTCGTCAGAAATCTTATGCTGACCGTAGGAGGCGACCTTTGGTGTTTGAGGTGGGTGATCATGTTTTCTTGAAAATATCACCTAGGCGAGGTTTGCTGAGGTTTGGGAAGAGTGGGAAGTTATCTTCTCGGTTTATTGGTCCCTTTGAGATCCTTGAGAGGATTAGGGAAGTTGCTTATCATTTGGTTTTGCCACCGCAGTTGTCCGGGGTGCATAACGTACTTCATGTGAGTATGCTTGGGAAATATGAGCCAGACCCATCACATGTATTGGATTGGACCGACCTAGAGGTAGATGAGGACGCCTCGTATGAGGAGAGACCGGTTCGGGTCTTGGATATGCGGGATCAAGTCTTGCGAGGCAAGACCATTCCCTTGGTAAAAGTTTTGTGAAAACATCACGGAGTGGAGGAAGCCACTTGGGAACGTGAGGTGAAGGTCTAAGAGAAATATCCGGATCTATTTGTGGATGTTTGAACATATATTGCATATTTTGTGTATTGTGAACTTTAAGAGTATTGAATATATCTTAGGTTGTAAAACATGGTTTATGTTTTGGTTTAATGAAAAAAATTTGAAACTTGCCTCAAAATGGAAGTTTGATATAACATCGCATATGTTGAGTATTGTAGAATTAGAAATGTATCATGAACGTTAGTTATGATATGAAATTGTGGAAAATGAGTTGAAGTTGGTAAATTCAAGGAATGCATGTTGAAAATCTGAGGTTGTTATTTATGATGTGAATTGCCTCTTGATAAGAGATAAGATTGATCGGTAATGGGTGAATGTTTAAAATTATGTTGTAATATTGTTGGAAATGGAAAAACATGCTTTTGAAAACTTGTGTTTAATTTAGGGCGAAATTCTTTAAAGGGAGGTTATAGCGATCCCGAGTTTTACCCTTGTGTATGGTGATCCGGACTTGTTTAGTAGATGTTAGTAGTTCCTTATATCTTGTTTACATCCTTTCGTACTTTGTATTGAGTTATAGGATGTGTTGGGCGTGTTTATTCTGAGTTGGTTGAACTTAAAAACCAAGAGTAGTTGCCCGATTTTTGCCTTCACGCTTTCGGCGGAGCTTTTCGGCGAACTTCGGCAAGCGAGCCCTTCTTTGTTACTTCTCGCTCGGCGGAAGTTACGGCCTTCGGCGTGATTTTCCATCTCGATATTTCTTTTGCGGTGTTGGACACTCGGCGGGCGTTTTGGCCTTCGGCGTGAGTTCGTGTCGGCGACGCGGGAGTTTTGCGCTCGGCGGGGACTGGTTGACAAAGTTACGCAAGTGTGTATCCGCCGCTCGAGCGGGATTTTTGACACTCGGCGGGGAGTTTGTGGCGGCCTTCGGCGGGGTTTCCACCCTCGAGCCGGACAACTTTTATATAAAGCCGAGATCCGACTTTTTGGATCACTTTTTCACAGCCTCTTCTCTCTCTTACTTTTCCAAAACTCCATTGTTGAACACCTCACTCTAAAACCTAACTTGTCTTTTAGGATTGATCTAGCTAGAGTGATTTCCTCACCTTGGGCCTTTGTAAAAGTTGTGTAGATCGTTGAGGGCTATCTTCTAATCTAAAAATTTTGGGATTTGAAGCATCTTCATTTCGTCATCTTCTTTCCTTGGGCTCCAAATTTGAGGTAGGGATTCCTACTCACTCTTATAGTCTTTGACATAGATTTTTGGTTGTTTTGATGAAGTGTTGAAGTTGGGTGATTTTGGGACTTAGGGTTTCAAATTGTTAAAAAGAGGGCTTTGTTATTTTGATTCTAAAAATGTGTTTTGGGTTCAAAATAATAGTATTGTTGTTGGTTGTTGATATTTAGACCATTGGGTCAATATTGGGAAATGGGGTAGAAAACCCTAATTTGTTGTATGAATTAATTTGGAAAGTAGGGGATTTATGGAATTGAGTGGGAAATAATGGAATTGACTCATTATATTGTGAAATGGTGGGGTTGGATTTATTAATCGCTCACTTTTGATAACATTGATATTTTATCTGTTGGAGCTTTTATTACTTGTTTAGAAATAATTGCTTGGGCTACCGGTGGAGGGTAGTTTTGATTATTGTAGACAATGCATGATGATTAGACAAACTAAAACTACTCGATTGAGTATGCTATCGAATCTAGCGATGGGAATAATACATTGACTTAATGTATTGATTGATTGTATATGATCTATGTTTATATACATGTATGTGTGGGAGGAGATATGGGATGTACTCCATGGTTTAGAGGAAGATAGGGGATGGACCTCTAAACCGGATACTTGTGCGGCATTGATACAGCACTACAATGTGTATCAAGTGTTGATTATGGAAGTGTTTGAATTGATTTGATATAGCACTAAAATGTATATTGTTATCAATTGGGAAGTGTAGAAGTAATTCTATGTTTTGTTGGTTCAACACCGAAATGTGTATCCCTCGTAAAGTGTGGATATAGCTTGTATGCTTATCTGTTAAGATGCTGATATAGCTAGTATGCATATCTAATGTAAAATGGGTAACGTTTATTATGAGTCACTGTCTCATGTAAGTCGTTGGCCAGATTCTGAGCCGCTGTTGTAAATTGTGAATTTGGTAAGAAATGGAAAATGGAATGAAACCTAGACATAGTGGTCATGTAATGGAAATGGATTATGAATTGATTTATGGGAATTAAACATTTATCAATTGCTGATGTTTTAGTCATTGCTCATACTGTGTTTAGCTTATCTCTACTGGGCGTTGGCTCACCCTATATGGGACATCATTTTAGTCAGTAGCATGCCACCTCCAAGGACATAGCTTGGATGATGATGAGAGTTGAAGACTCTTTTTGTTTATTTTGTTTGTATTACATGTATATCAAGCCAAGGGCTTTTTTTGTATAGAGTTAGCACTCTTCTTTTGTGTAACCAAGTGTTAACTTGGAAAGCTGTACGCCCGTAGGGCATTTGCTTTTGTTGTTAACATGTAATACTTTTGTAAGAACTACTCTGATGAATAGAAATAGTTGATTTCTTTTGTATCAATTCATGTCTTTAGTGATGGGTTTTATGTATTTTTTTTCAAGGGCGTGACATCTTTGAGATTAGAACAATTAACCACAGTGCTTTATTTGACAAAAGAGATTAAAGAATATATAGCAAAAAAGAAAGTGAAGACCAAAAATTAAGATGCTTTCAGTTTTTGATGATATGGATATAGATTTATAAGAGAAAGTGGTTGAGTTCAATAGCTGTGGTAAATCCTCGGGAAGCAGTCAAGGTTCTGTTTCCATTGGATGCAAACCAAAAAAGCAGAAGACAAATGGGCGGTCTATAGATGTTTTCTTCACACCCAATCCAGATGTTGTGGTACAAAATTGCAAACCCCAAGGGAAAAGAAAAGAAACAAAAATTGATGGCAATGACCTACAAAAGGAAAAATTAAGAGAGGAAGCATTGATAAGATTCACAAGGTGGATGTATGATGCCGGTATGTCTTTTATTGCAATGAACTATGATAACTTTGGACCAACGATTGAAGCTATTGAGCAATATGGTCATGGTATGAAACCACCAAGTTACCATAAGGTGCGAGTTCCTTAAATTAGAAAAGAGTTGCATTATACTAATGAATTGATGAAGTGTCACAAAGAGGATTGGGTGAAATATGGATGTTGTATAGTGGCTGATGGGTAGATTGACAAGAAAGGGAGAACCTTGATTAATTTTTTAGTAAATTGCCAAAGAGGAACCGTGTTTGTTGAGTCCGTTGATGCCTCTGGCTATTCAAAGGATGGACAAAAAATGTTTGAACTACTTGACAAGTTTGTGGAGCTTGCAGGAGAAGCTAATGTGGTCCAAGTTGTTACAGATACTGCTGCATCTAATGTGTTGGCTGGTAAGAATATTTTCCCGTGATTTCTAAAAAAAATGTTATTAGTACTTAACACTCATTGTGGAAAGAGTAATATTTTGTAGAATAATATTAAAAAATTGTTATAAAACAAATATGAAAATCGCTATTTGTTTTGGTTCCAACTTCTAATATGAAAGCTTTTGGAGGCCAAGTGACAACACTTGTATTGGACATTGTGTGCTGCCCATTGCTTGGACTTGCTATTGGGAGAGATTTTCAAGATACCTCATCTCAAGATGACATTTGAAAAGGCCATCGTGGTACGCAGTTACATTTATAACCACCCAACTTTGTTGAATATGATGTGGCGCTTTATGCAGCTAAAGAATTTGATTAAACCGCAAAAACTAGATTTGTCACTGCATTTCTCACCTTATTTAAGATGCATCAACAAAAGAACAATTTGAAGAAGATGTTCACTTCACAGGAATGGACAACAAGCAAATGAGCAAAGGAGCAACAAGGTAAAAGAGTAGCACAAATTATGTTGATGCCTTCATTTTGGAGTAGTGTTGTCCATGCCATTAAGGTCTTTGGTCCTCTTGTTCATATACTTAGGTTGGTTGATACTGAGGAAAAGCTTTCCATGGGATATGTTTATGAGGCTATGGACAAGGCTAAAGAAAGCATTGCAAAATCATTTGGTGGGAATGAAGATAGATACAAGAACATCTTTGAAATCATTCACTGAAGGCAGGATATCCATTTGCAGCGTCCTTTGCATGCAGCTGTGCAATTTTTGAACCCAAAGTTCTTTTATTTGAACCCAAAGTTCTTTTATTCGAATCCAAATGCTAAGCAAGATTATGAAGTCATGACAGTGGTGCACAATTACATATCAAAATTGGTCCCAAGCACTGATATTCAAAATAAAATCACTCAAGAGACAACTATATATATGAAAGCTGAAAATCTCTTTGGTGTCTGTTGGATGTTTATGATTAACCTATGAAGAATGGGAATTTCGACAAACTTGTCGTTCTTGTGCTTGGTACACAAAACACATCCAAATTTGTTCTACTGTTCTTTCTTTTTTCTTTTCCTTTCTTTCAAGTTTGAACATTCTAGGACCAAAATCAACTTGGTGGGGGGAGCTTCAAAGACAATCAATATGGCATGATTGACAACATGAAACCAGTGGGCTTAATAGGGGCAGGGTGCCTTTGCCTTCGCACATATAGATGGTTATGTCAACATGGTAGGGAAAGGTTTGCTTTTTGATATTTGACCAATGAGAATAGAAGAGTAATGGTGAAGCATGTGATGAATGAGAACAAAAGACAGCGAGCCACACATGGGTTTGGACAATTATGGGTTCTGATTGCTTTTGAAATTTCTAGTCAGCTTCCATTTCGAAAAATTATATAGTGGTCCATGTCAAATACTTACAATTTTTATTAATTTAAATGAAAAATTTATTCATTTTATATTGAATTTAAAAAAATAACTGAATAATTATCACACAAAAAAAAAAATGTAAAATATTACTTCGAGACTATCAAACAACTTCTTGCTTGTTAAGACATTCACAATTAAGAGGGTTCAAGGCATGTCTGCTGGCACTTTCCTTTGTAGAATTTACTTTTGATGAGTGGGTTGGGTTTAAGCTTTTGCTAGATGTTTTTGTAGGCTTTTCAAATCATAGCATTTAAAAAGGGATATTGACAATCATATATTCATGACAATTGTAATATATTGTTATTGAGCTTATTTGATGTAATTTTTTTTCATAGCATTTAAAAAGGGATATTGACAATCATATATTCATGACAATCATAATATATTGTTAATGAGCTTATTTGATGTAATTTTTTTTTTCAAGTTGAAAGTTAATAATTGTAAAATAGAAGTTAAAAATATTCATTTATCAATTTTCAAATAATTAGTAAGCAAAAAATGTATCAAAATAGGTTAATACATACTCTCAAAATAATTTTTATTATTATTTATCAATGCCATCCTTAGTAGGTAAGAAATGGACCTTATTCAAAAGAAATATGGGGTACAGTTGCACTGATGCGAGGCCAACAAAGGCTTGCATCAAATTTAAAAAAAAAAAAATTAGGGTTAATTATACAAAAAAAATGCCAAGGTTTTGCGTCTTTTTCATTTTAAATCCCAGGTTTTCAATTTCAACAAATTAAACCCCATTCTTTCACCCATGTTTCAATCTGGCTGCCTGTCCATCCCCGTCATATTGAATTAACGGAAATCTGGGTAAAATTTAGATTCAAAGCCGCATGTTGAAGTATTTGTATCTTCATCGTCGTAATTCCATTTCACCTTATTTTTACGTCATTGGATTCATCTCATAACCTAGTTTTTATTCTACCTCTCATACGCCTTGTTTCACATCTTTTTACATGCCATCGGAGTTCTAAAAGTTGGCTAAAAATAAGATTTTTCTCTCTTTAGGTAAAATTTTTAAATTTAAATCTACTTAGTCAAGCACTTGTATCTCTCTAGTTGTAACTCCATTCTGTCTCATTTTTGCATTGTTAGATTCACCTTATGGCCTAGTTTTCATTTCACCCCTCATACTATTGTTTCACTTCTTTTTGCATGCCATGGGAGTTTCGAAAATTGGCCAAAAATAAGATTTTTTTTTTCTCTATGCTTCTTCCTTTCTCTTTTCTTCCCACAATTATTCTCTCTTTTCCTCTTCCTTCATGGCCCTTCCACCGAGCTTGTGGTGGCTACCGAATTTCCAACGGTAGTGGTGCCGTCGAGTATAAAGGTATATAACTTACAAGAAGGAGAAAAAACATAAGGGTGGGGGAAGGGCCATGAAAGAAGAGGAAAAGAGAAAATAATTGTGGAAATGAAGAAGCATCACGGATAAAAGATAAAGAAAAATATTTACAAAAAAAAAGAAAAATCTTATTTTAGGCTAAATTTTGGAGCTTTGACGGTATGCAAAAGAGGTGGAACAAGGCATATAAGGGTAGAATAAAAATTAGGTCATGAGGCAGATCCAATGGCATGAAAATGAGGTAAAAGCGAAATTACAACGAGAGAAATATAAGTGTTTGAACATATGAGTTTGAATTTGAAAATTTTGTCCAAAGAGAAATTTTATTTTTGGCCAACTTTTGGAACTCCAACGACGCAATGGAACAAGGCATTTGAGGGTGGAATGAAAACTAACCCATAAGTTGAATCAGCGAGCGAAAATGAGGTTAAACAGAGTTACAATGAGGGACAAACAAGTGCTTGAATATGTGGATTTGGGTTTGAATTTAAAATTTTTTCTAGATTTTTGTTAGTTTAATATGATGGAGATTGACGGGGGGCTAGATTGAAACACAGGTAAAGGATATGGTTTAATTTGAATTAAAAACTTGAAATTTAAAATGAAAAATGCGTAAAACTTTGAATTTTTTTTGTGTAATTAACCAAAAAAATTATTAACAACCAAAAATATATCTCTCCCTTTTTAATGATTGTTAATATTTATTTCTTGGAAATATTACTTTATAAGCACCTAAAATGTAAAACAATGCATTAAAAATTGAAAAAAAAAATTATTTAAAAAAAAGAAGAGATATTACTCTAGAAGCAAAAAAAAGGAAAACCGGAGCCGAGCGGGCTGTGGTTCTGTGCTGCATAAGGCTTTGTAAGATGCAACTGCCCCCACTATATTTGAGGATTCTATTAAAGTGGTTTTGGTTTTAATTTTTTGAATTTAATTTTTTGAAAATTAAGTTTTTTATTTTTTGTATTTTTTTGTTTTTAGTAAATATTTTTTAAAATTATAAATAATTTTCTTAATTTTTTAGATACACCTTACTTAGATGTGTTTAAAATGTAAAATATTTGTAAAAAAATATTTTGAAAAAATCAATAAATATACAAAAACACGAATAATGTACTGAATTTTAGTATTTTTTTATTTTATATTTTTGGTATTTAGTGAATTTTTTAAAGATTTTTTTTTCAAATATTATATTTTTTAAGTGCATTTATGTTGGATGTATCTCAAAAATTAAAAAAAAATTACTTAGAATATTAGAAAAAAAAATCAGTAAAAATAAAAAAAAATATGAAAAATAAAAAATTTTAATTTTTTGAAAAGTGAATTCTGAAAATCCAAACTAACCACACTGATTTATACTCAAAAAATTAATTACTATGCTCAATATCTTGGTACGTTATATTAAATTAGGTAAATATATAATTTATTTTCAATACACCTTATCACTTTGTTTAGTTTTGATTTTCAAAATTCATTTTTCAAAAAATTTTACTTTTTTATTTTTCATATTTTTTTGTTTCAATGAATTTTTAAAAATATTTTAAGCCTTTTTTTAATTTTTGGACACACCTAACTAATATACTTAAAAAGTATAATATTTGTGAAAAAAATATTTTAAAAATTCAATATATACCCAAAAAAAAAAAAGAAAAGAAAAGAAAATTCAAGACATTTTTTTGTATTTTTGTGTATTTATTAATTTTTTAAAATATTTTTTCACAAATATTTTACTTTTTTGATACATCTAAGCAAGATTTCTTTAACATAGTAAAAAAAATTACTTAAAATTTTAAATATATTCACTATAAAAAAACATGAAAAATAAAAAAACTCATGTGTTTAGTTTGTGTTTTGAGATAAATTTTCAAAAAAAAATTTGGAGAGAGAGTCTACAAATTTTCTTGGTTTGTTTGGTTGTATATTTTGAAAATAATTTTGGATTTTGAGAGTTTGGGAGAGAGAAAAAGTGATTGAGAAGGAGATAGGAGAGATAAAAAGTGATTGATTGATATGTAATAGAGAAAGAAGTAATTTTAGAATTTTTTTGAGAAAATTGTAACCAAACATGTTTTTGGAAATTTTTTTTTCAAAAAACATGTTTCAAAACACAAACCAAACACACCCAATTTCAAGAAGATTGAATTCAGTAAATTGAAACCAAATATATTGTATATTTTTGTATAAATTATCCTTGAATAATATAATATTTTAATTTTATGATACACCCAAATAATAACCTTAATATAAAATATATTAAAAAAACTCCCTCTCTTATCTTCTCTGCCATTCTCTGGCACGACATCATCTTCTCAGTCTTTTTATTGCCAATTACTGAAGAAGATTGTTTTGTCTGGATTTTTAGACCCGAACAAAGTGAATTTATTTGGATTTGAAAGTCCGAACAATATTGACGTAAAACAAACTAAATATTAATTTTTGCATTAAAAAAACACAAAAATTAAGAAATGTACTTTGATATTTATGTGAATACTTATCTCATCTTTGATGGATTGTTTTAAGAAAAAGTTTTGATTATTATTCTCATTCATTGTTTGATTTTGTTCACATTTTATTTATTTTATTTTAATTTTCTATTTGTAAGTAACAACACACGGCCTCGTTTGGGAACATGCTATTTTAGTTTTTTTTTTTGACTTTTTGGCTAAAATATGAGGTAAAAAAAAGGAAAAATTAGTCTGAGGTCCCTCTCCCATGTTTAGTAATGGAAGAGATTCACAATTTTATTTTATAATGTCTAAGGTCCCTCAATTTCCACACCCATATATCACAGAGAAATTCCCACCCCTCTCTCTCTTCCCCCGATCTCATCACTTCACCTTCACCGCAGTTGCCACCTCCTCCACTGTTACACGAACTGTACCTTCTAGCCAGTTCAGAGACCGATCCGAATGCGGTTGAAGCCGGTTTCTCATCCCTGATAGCAGTATTAACAACATCGAGACAGTCAAGGAACTTCGTCCGGTTGAATCGTAACAAGCTGCGGGAAAATTCTTGGTCTTCTTACATTTCTTGTTTGCTTTTAATTTTATGAAGCATCTTCTAGGCACAGGTTTCTTGCACGAATCTGAGGAAGGTGCACCCCCAGAAGATCTCTCTCTTCTGCACCCCCAGTTATTTTATTTTTGTTTATTTCTTGAAAGAGTAAAGGAAAGTCTGAGAGAAATTTGTCTCACATTACGATTCAAGCACTTGATGAACATTTTTTTGTTGACATTTTCTGAGCTAGTCATCCTAATTTTGTTACTGAAATTGTCAAAAAAATAAGAAATCGAAACACCCATTTGTGTGTAGTGATAATTTGTCTCACATTACGAATAATCTAATCTATTTATCTTTTGACATTTTTTGAGCAAATTGTCCTAATTTCGAAACTGAAATTACCAGAAAAAGTGAGAAATCGAAATACCCATTTGTTTGGTGATGAATTTGAACAGGTTTTGGATCAGCAAGAGAGTCTCTTCTTATCTGGTTCTATACATGTGGGTGATTTTCAGTCCACGGTTTTGTTTAAAACCAGCTTTTGGCCTTTTCAGAGCTGCGTGCTACATACACCATCTCTTTGCGAATTTCTCTGGGTTTGGGAAATTTATCTGGTTTGAGTGAATTTTCTTAGGTTTGGAGAAGGGAAATTTCTCTAGAGAGAAGGGAAGGCTAGGAAGGCTAGAGAAATTTTCTCTGGAGAGGGAAATTTCTCTGATGGTCAGAGAAGGAAAATTCTCTAGAAAAAAGGGAAGACTAGAGAAATTTTCAAATTTTCTCTGGAGAGTTGAGTCTAGGAGGCGGGGAGGCGGAGAAATTTGTTTAATTTTCTGCCTTTTAAGCGAGTAAAATTGGTGAAGTCAATTTTCTCTAGTTTGAAAATTGGTCAAACTGAACCCAGAGAAATTTTAATTTTCTCTGGGTTGAACCTAGAGAAATTCTTTGAAAGTCCAAAATTTCTCTGGTCCAGAATTTCTTTGGACTAATTTTCTCTGGATTAACTTCAGGGACCTTAGACATTATGAAAATATTAGATGTCCTTTATGCTATAAAATCTTAATACGAGAGACCTTAAAAAAAAACCCGAAAAAAAATTAGTATGTTTGTGGTGACTTTTTGGCTTTTTACGAAAAGATGTGCAAAAAGTAGAGAGAAAAGAGAATCTTTGACTTTTTGGTATAGGTTATAAACTTTTTTATTTTTTTAGTAACTTTTGGTTTTTAGATTAAAACAGCTACTTGCCAAACAAAGCCAAAAAATAATGATATTGATGATAATGGTAAGTGTTGATGAGGTGAATTAGAGTTTTGAAGTGAGAAAAAAAGAAAAAAATTAAAACTTGAAAAAGAAGTTAAAGAGACTTGAATATGAAAAATACGTATAAGTGATTAAGGTGTACTATGAGAAAAAAATATTTTAAAATTTAATATATGTTGTTTTTATTAATAAAATTATATCAAGATATAATAAAAACAAAAATTTCAAAATTTTAATTAAATGTACTAAATTATTTTTTTTAGTGCAAATCGAATCACCCCTACTTTTCGGCTTCATTTGCAAGTTTCAAGCTGGGCCTATAAAATATTTAGTGGTCTGGGCCGGCCCAGGATACGCAATTGCCACAAAAAACGAAGAATGGGAAACTAAAAAAATAAAATAAAATCCGGATTTCACTATTGTAACAAAGTAAATTTTAAATTTTTTCAATTTAAATTTAATTTTTTAAATTTATTTTCAATTGAAATTATTCATCTATTTTCGTTAAGTATAACTCATAGAAAAAAATAATATTTTAGTCCTTAAATTTAACAAAAAATGATATTTTAGAGATTTTATATACACTTATATTTCCTTCAATGACTAAAATATTATTATTATTTTTTTTATAATCAATTTTACTTGATGAAAAAAGGGATGATTGTTTAGATTAAAAATATATAAAAAAAAATTAAGGTTTAAAATGATAAAATTAAAAATTTAATAGAGAAAATTGTTGAAAAATTTAATGTAAGGATGGTATAAAACATTAGGTCCTACGGATATTTTTTCTTGGTGATAAATTCACACTTTGTAAAATATTGTGGTGACAAATGTATTTATTATTTTGAAAGATATTTTGTTTTCAATTTTACCCTTTAATTTATATGTTGACTCTTTTTTGTCTGTTTGTTGACCTTTTTTTTATCTGTTTAATTTTTTTGACTATCTGTTTAAATTTGTATCTATCTATTCATTTTTTCCTCTATACATTTAATTTTTTTCCCTTATCTGTTGAAATTCTATCTGTGTAAAATTCTTGTCCTAATTTTTATCTGTCTAAAATTTATTTGTTCAATTTCTATCTTCCTAAATTTTTTCTTATTTGTTCAGTTTTTACCAACAATGATATGTTGAAACCAACCATGGTCTGATCTGTTGAAACAGATTTGGGTCCAAAAGAAATGGATTTATCAATATATTTTCCATATTACATAGATTACTCATAGAGAGAAGAGAAGAGAAGAGAAAGAAGAGATGAGCCTTTGATTTTGATTAACCTCTCAACAACCACACCCAAATTCCTCGATTCTAATACCTTAAAACCCTACTACACAACCCACAATGGCATTACCACCAAGAGGCCTTGCATCTCTAACCGAACCACCTCGTTCCTGATTGATTCCTTCGACATGTTGAAGGTGAGCTTGTTTTGTGATGATCACTCCATTTCCTCACACAAGCGCAAGAGTTTTTGGTGCATCGCTTGGAAAAGACGCCGCCACTTGTTCCAATCGATTTCTGGACGAAGCAGTGATTGGGCTGTGCATTAACACTAAAAGAGATCATGATGGAAAATGGCCGTGAGGTTTTCGATGGGGACAAGTTCTAGGGTTTGGTAGTGATCAAGAACTATTTTTCCTTTGAAGAAGTGGTAGTGATCGAGGTTTGCTTTTCCACAGAAGAAAAAGAAGATGAAGCGGTGGGTGGCGGTGGTGTTTGATTTGTTTTCCATCCTATAGCATATATATATATATATATGGGTAGTTTGGTTATTTTACAGGAATTTATCTTTATGAACAAAGTATTTTAGAGTATAGACTTTTGAGTAAAGATAATCCAAAATTAAATTTATAAACCGAGTGTCCAATTTAATATTTATTTTAATATTTGTTTGATACTTAAAAAAAAACAAAAACAAAAACAAAAACAAAAACAAAAAACATGCGCAAACCAATCATGAAAACTCTCTCACAAAGACCCACCCATTGTTTCAATTATAGGCGTGCGTAGTGCGGTTCGGATGATTTGAGAGTAAAATTATAAACTAAATGGCGGATTGATAGATTAACAAATTGCGGTTTGGGCAGTTTTGGACGGATTGGCTGGTTGAAAAATATTCTAACTAATTATTATATATTTACATAATATATAACGCTAGTTTGCATAATATTTTTCATATATATAACACGAATAATTGTAGTGACCCTAATTTTTCTTAAGTCATTATTTATTATTATTATTACTTTATTTTATTTTTTTGGCTTTATTAATTGCATATATACATAAGAATTTAATGTGATATTTAATTATATATTATTAATCCAAATATATATATATATATATATATTCATCTTATATATATCAAAGGTATTAGGGTGATAATAGGAAATTAGGTTATAATAGTGTTGTCACTAGAGAGAAAAAAAAAAAAGCGAAGTGTGCTATTAGAGAGAGACTTCGGTGATTAGGGTTTTTGAAGCCAGCGATACGAGGAGAAAGATGAGAGAAGGAAAAAAAAAAGGTTAGGGTTTCATTTTGGTGACTTCATTAATCCAAGTATTCTTTGATTTTCAAAAAATAATTGTGAGTGCAAAACCCATTTTCCTTAATTTATATTTATTTCGTTGTTTTATTTATTTGATGTTGGTTTGATATACGTACTTGTTTGTAGATGATGGGTGATTTCAACTATGTGGGTTAGTTATTGTATGCAATGTTTAAGGTTTTTATATATATTTATTTTGTTGATGTAATCATACTCATTGATATATGAAAGTAAAATAAATTAGGAACCCATAGATAAATTCTAAATACTCCACTATAACTCCATGAATTATTGTTTTATTTGAGTACGGGTGAGAAAAGTTGTATAAAAAAAAATAAGGATTATGAGGTTTATTTAAATGCCTTAGGCTCGGCATTGTTATACTTGTTCTCATGAGTAGATGAGGGGTTGCGTATATATATATATTTATATATTTTGTTGCTTCGTTCTCAGGAGTAAACGAGTGCTTTGACTTATCTGGCGTCGTAGATGATGTTTATTTGAATGCCTTAGGCTTGGTATTGTTATATTTGTTCTTATGAGTAGATGAAGGGTTGTATATATATATATATTGTTGCTTCGTTCTTAGGAGTAAACAAGTGCTTTGACTTATATCGTCGTAGATGAAGTTTATTTGAATGCCTTAGGCTCGGCATTGTTATATTTGTTCTCATGAGTAGATGAGGGGTTGTGTATATATATTGTTGCTTTGTTCTCAGGAGTAAACAAGTGCTTTGATTTATACCCGTACGTATATGCTAACCGTTCGGGGAGTGTGGGTCAAACTTAGGATGATATTCCCGTGCAAGTTTGGCTTGAATTGGCGTTAGGTATCTGAGGAGGCACATGGGATATATGTGTTGGCCGGAAGCCAAGGGGCGAAGTGGTGGAGTTAAGGTACAAGGAATTAAATATAAGCTTATTGGTAAAGTTTGAATTGTATTGATTTGTACATCTTGAAAAATTGTAAATGACCTTAATAAAATATGAAATTTGGACAGAGGCATGTATACGTAATTCTAGACAATTTTTATATTTTAACTTTTTATTAAAAAAATCAATTAGAACTTGTAATCGGATGATCTTTGTTACAATAGTTTTTATTCATTTTAATAATGCAGACTTTAGATGCTGTTTTTACCCACGAAACGAGTTCATTTTCATTGATTTCGAATAAAATAATGTAAAAGATTAATCTTGAGAGGATGATTTATTTGAACTAGGGCGAGCTAGGTCGGATATTGGAATGGTGAGCTATGGGCGAGGTGAATGGGCTACGCAGTTTGGACCTTGGCCCCATTAGTCTGGTCAAAGATGGCTGCTATTAGCTCGGTCGAAGTGTTTCTGAACCAAGATATAGGTTAGGGGTGTAAAAATGACCTGAGGCCTGCCTGAAGCTTGAGGCGGGCCCGGCCCATTTCGGCCCGGTTAAGCCCGGGCCTGAGCCCAGCCCAGTACCTTGGGCCTGGGCCTAGGCCTTTTATTTTGTGGCCCGGCCCATTAGCTCGACCAGGCTCAAAAAATTTCGGGCCCTGCGGGCAGCCCAGCAAATTTTAAAAAATAAAAATTAAAAACAACTTACAATAGTTAAATAATTAAAAAAATTAAATAAAAAGGTTGATCTTATAAAAATAAAAAAATAAAATAATTGATCTTATAAAAATAAAAAATAAAAAGATTGATCTTATAAAAATAAAATAATTAAATAAATAAATAAATAAAAAGATTGATCTTATAAAAATAAAAAAATAAAATAATTGATCTTATAAAAATAAAAAAAATAAAATAATTGATCTTGTAAAATAAAAAATAAAATAATTAAATAAATAAAAAGATTGATCTTATAAAAATAAAAAAAATAAAATAATTGATCTTATAAAAATAAAAAAAAAAAAAGATTGATCTTATAAAAATAAAATAATTAAATAAATAAAAGATTGATCTTATAAAATAAAAAAATTAAATACAAATTAATATAATTAAATAAATGTAATAACCCCGACCCTGATTAACGCTAATTGAAACTTAATTATGCCTAATAATAATTAAGAGGAAATCTGGAATTAATTTGCATGTGCATTGCATGAATTACGTGTTCCTATTTGTTTGGTGTTGAAATATACATTAGTGTTTTAACTTTAATTCTCAAATTGGAAGCCTTATCGGCACCCGATTCCGAAATTGATTAGTGCTCTAGACTAGTTAGATTTTATGTGAATTTATGGTAGGTCCAATTAAAATTCGATTTGGAAAGTTTAAATCTGATTAATTAACGTTTTAATAATGAATCTAGTTTAATTACCATTATGCCATTGTTAGTGGATCATGTAGGCAACTTGTATTGAGCTATCTACACTCAAACAAAACATTCCCCTCAGCCATTCCCTTGTTCCAAACCGATTGAGGGAGAGAGAGTAGGAAAAACTTGAGTTCAACAAGAATCTTGGCTAGACACTGGGAGATTTGAAGGTTTATAGCAACTTTGTACCTCTAGACTTGGAATTGGGAACCTAAGGTAGTGAATTCCTCCCCTTAATGTTGATCTTGGGTTGTGTCTTGCATAATCCATGTTAATTTTGAAGCTTTAAACCAAGTTATGGTTTAATATGTTGAATTAGAACTTAGCTTATACATGCATGCACTTGTTTTTAGATTTTGAGGTTGTTCTCCATGAAAATTTACATGCATGTTCATTTCCTAAGTATCATCCATGTATTCATCATGTTTTTCCACTAAATTGACCATTTGATCATGGTTTGGAGCTTTGAAATTCATTTGAGTTCTTGCATGTTGGTTTAAACTTTGTTCTTGAAAATTTATGGATGTGGTGTTCTAATTGGCTCACTCTTGGCCCTTAAATTTACAAATTGGCTTTTGAAACTTGATGTACTTTGAGTTTAAAGTGTTTTTCCAGAATTTGGGCTCAAGAGGTTGAGTTTTGGGTTGGAGAATGCTTGGTTCGAACTTGGAAGGCAAATCTGGAAATTCCAGAATTTGGCTTCCTCGCTCGAGCGAAGGATTCCTCGGTCGAGCGACCACCTTTGTCCAGGAACTCGCTCGAGCGAGCATCGAGCGAGCATCAAGCGGAAAAAATCAACAACCAGTACTTTTTCATCTCATCAGATCGCTCGAGCGAATGATTACTCGCTCGAGCAAACCCTTTGATTTTGTAGGCTCGCTCGAGCGAGGGAAGGCTCGATCGAGCGAGACTCTGTTCGACAACCGAAAAAATGTTTTCTAAGGCATTTTTGCATCCACATTCCATCATAGGCATCCCTAGGCCATACTTAAGGCTCCTTAATAAGGATAAGAGGTTAGGTACACACTTAGAATCATTGGTGTGAGTTTTGTACAATTAAATCGTATTTCAAGTGTGTATCCATTATGTGTTATGTAGGTCGTGTGCCATATGCAATACATTGACCATTTGGCTCCACCTATCGGTTTCAACGCCCATTGAGTAATAACATTGTAAAGATATGTTCAATTTGTACTTATTTTACGTGTGATGGAAATGAGATCATTTTACGAAATGATATGTTATGTACAATGAATGATTGTCGACTTTCAACATGTATTCGTGACATCCTTAATACCAAGTGAGATTCTGTACGTGACCGATGGCGGAAGGTTCCTTTGTGGAACAAGTTTCCTTTGTGGAACAAAGTTAGTTTATGCTTCGCTTATCGTCGGTTGTGCACTATAGCCCGTCTGGGAGGCCCGCCATGGGGCTTAGTTGTCGAATACCGTATCAGGAGGCTCCTTCACTGGAGCTATGGAGGTTATTCATAACCTTTCGCATTGTGCGTCTAGTATTGCTAATGGATGTATCACGTAAGTGTAACTATGACTCATGAGTTCTGTCTATATATGATCGAATCAAGTATGAATTTGAAAAAATGAGTTGTAATTTCAATCGATTAAGCATGGTTTTGATACGATATGAATTGATTTCTGAAATCTGTATGGACTCATTCATTGAAACCCCTTTACTCTGTTTATTATTCACTGAGCTTTTGCTCACAGTTTATTATATATATGTAGGTGAGCCGGCGCATGACCAGGGCCAGAGTTGAGGGCCTCTGTTCCTTTTGTCGACCAACTATTGTGCCTCAGGAGGTTCGGTCAAAATCTATGAAATTTGTTTGGTTCCATGCTAGTCAATGTTTTTGTTTGTGTCTTGTAATGTTGGATCTTGGGATATACTTTATGTAAATACTTTGTACATATTTAACGTATCTGACTAGCATGTCTATGTGTATAAATAAGTTTTAAATTTTACATCCCATGTATGTCTTCACTCATTGGACCTTGTTTACTTTACATATTTGCTTCCGCAGCCCCTTAATATTTGTTAATGTCTGCAGAGGCCGTCGGTAATCCACGGATTACTGGCCGGTTATGGCGCTAAACCTATAGGGGCAGGTTTGGGTCGTGACAATAAATAACATTAATAATTTAACAATAAAACAAAAATTAATAATAATTTATTAAATTAAAATCAAATTATGAATTATTTAGTGGAAAATGATGATATGATGTATCACTGTGTGCCTGATTACGATGCGTGTGTGTGTGGCTAGGAAAGTAGGAAAGTTCACCTAATAATATATATGGGAAAGTACACCTAAGGTCCTAAGCTCATGTGAAAGAAAAAAAAAAAAAAATATATATATATATATATACTAAGTTGGAAGGTAATACTGAGCTTGTGTGGGCTCACCACGAGTCCCATATGTTTGTAAAAAATCACGTTAATCTGATATCGCTAACTACATGATCAAATCAATTTGGTATAAAAATGCATGGTGTTACAGTTAATGGTTTACAAAAAACTAATCCGATCAAATAGTTATAGATATCCGATTAACATGATTTTTTACAAACATATAATACTCGGCAGAGTTGTACACATTGAGCAGTTAGGATTAGAAAAAGGACCCGTGATGGCTCCCACTTGGCCAAGAGCACCATCCAAATGGTTTGAGAAGGAGGCAACCATTTCCTAGCCTAACCTCAATTTTGATCCGTTGCAAACTCAAGCGGATATATATAAAACGGTCATAATAATTTAAGCGGATAGATTTTAAACTAGTATAAATATATTTTAGTTTTCAAAATATATTTCACAACAAATCATTCTCTTTCTCTGCAACTCTCTCAATCTCTCTCAACTCTCAATTAATTTTAAAGTGCCATCCCTAAGTGGCTATTGCAATTGTGCAACAAGAAGCGTTTAGCGAGAAGAAAAAATTTTATATCGATGCTTGATTGGTAACATTAATTAGTTTAATTAAATTTATGCACATATATTAATTATTATTTTTACTAATTGAATTTACACATTATTTAAATTAATTGTTAATTCTTATATATTGTTTTACTTGCATTACTATGGATCCTAATATGCCTAATGTTTATGTCGATGTTGATACATATACTACACCACTTGAATACTGATTCTTCTTCTAATATCCTTGTTCCAACATTGCATGTTGATTCTCTTTCTAATATCTGTTCCAGCATTGCATCATCATCTAGAAGCGAGTAGTAGTGTTTGGGGATATTTTGAAAAATATCTATAAATAATCTGATGGCACAATTACATTTAAAGCAAAATGTAAATATTGTGCACGTTTATAATCTTTGCATCTGCGAGGGTACTAGTCATTTAAAAAGGTATTCTGACAAACATTTATAAAGTAAATAACCTGATATTTGAAGTCAAATGCAATTAGGGGTTTCATCAAATGGTAATTTGCAAACATTTTCATATGATCCTATACGTGCACAAAATTCTGTAGTTGATTATATTATTAAAAAAGAACAACCTTTTAGTACTAGTGAATATCCTGATTTTACCGAAATGATTCACGAAAGTTTTGCACCGCAATAGCAAAGTTTTTCAAGAAATACTACTAGAAACAGGATTTTAAAGAAATTTGAGAATATTAAAATGAA
The DNA here is from genome assembly GCA_025200525.1 of Camellia lanceoleosa. Lineage (NCBI taxonomy): Eukaryota > Viridiplantae > Streptophyta > Magnoliopsida > Ericales > Theaceae > Camellia > Camellia lanceoleosa. The sequence continues at coordinate 88,269,245 of CM045770.1, forward strand.
TTATTTGATATTTTTAAAATTTTGAGCGGAAAAGTTTGTTTAATATCTCGATCTGTGGTCAAATAATGGTTTTGAATATCAATGTATCCTTTGCACATTTTATTGATAATGATTGAAAATTAAATAAAAAAATTATTTCATTTAAATTAATTGAACTTCCATACACTGGTCATTCACTTGGTGTATAAATAAGAAATGTATTATATGAGTGGGTTTTACAAAATAAAATATTTATGATTAGTTTAGATAATGCATCATATTATAATTAAACTGTAGCCCATTTAAAATCAACTTTACAATTACTTGTTGATGGTGATTTATTTCATATTCGTTGTTGTGCCCATATTTTAAATTTGATTGTTAAAGAAGTTATGCATGTATCTGAAACTTACATACTTGTAATAAAAAATGCGATTATTACTATTATATCTTAGTAATCGAATTTGAATATAAAAAAATTTGTCAACGAAAATATGTCATTTAAAAATTAATTTTAGATGTAAATAGTAGGTGGAATTCAACATATAATATGTTAAAAATAACTTGTAAATAAAGAAGAGCAATAGATTTATTTTTTGCAACAACATCAATAGGAGAATCTTGACACCACTAAACTTAATTGGCGCCAAGTAACCTTATATAAATATTTTTAAAAGTTTTCGATACTTCAACAAAATTATTTTCTTATATATATATATATATTCCTACTTCAACATTTGTTTTACATATGCTAGCGAAATAATTATAGTTTTCATAAAATATATGGGTAATGAACTTTATGTAACCATTATTACTTTAATGAAAGAAAAATTTGATAAATATTTTCATCATTTGCCTCATCTATTAAGTTTAGCTATAATAATTGATCCTAGGTGTAAAGAAGTTGGTTTACAAGAATTTTAGGCGTATTTTGATGATCAAATACAGTTTGCCCTATTATGCAAACATGCAGCAGTTATTTCAAGAATAAAGAGCATTTATGCATACATCATCTGCATCTATGAATACACCTACATACACTACACTAGCAGTCCAACAATCTCGGCGAGAGATTAAGTATTTTCACAACAATAAAAATAGAAGAATATCTCAACATACAAGTGTAAGTAGTTACAGGCAAGCGTTATTTGGAAAGCCGTCGGTGGATGATTAGATAATTTTGACATTTTGGAATGGTGGAAACAAAATGAATCTATGTGGCACATGCTTTCACAAATGGCTCGTGATATACTAACCGTTTCTATTTCTACAGTTGTTTCAGAAATAGCTTTTAGTGCAGGTGGACGGGTGCTGAGTGACTATTGGAACAAGCTTTCACCTGAAATGGTTGAGGCATTGATGATATCCATGGATCATATGCACGCTTACAAGAAGAAAATTTTATTGAAAAAGCGAATTCAATATGATTTAGATGACATATCATCGACCTTGTTGAAATGTCTGTCTCCTCCGATGATTGACCAACAATTTATTTTTACTATTTCATTTCGTTTTGTTTAGTTTTTTCTTGTTTTTTTGTTTTTTTTTTTTTGTAATAGAATATTGAGGTGGAGTATGATGCAAATGATTGGTAGGCTAGTAGGTGCCAACCTAGTTAGGATGTACTTGACCTATTGTGATGCAATTGCTATACCATCATCAGTAATCTACACCTAATTTATTTAATAATATCAATTTTTGTAATATTTATTTTATTTTGAAATAAAAATTATTCATTCAATAAATGTTAGATAAATAATTTAATATTGTAATATTGAAAATTTCAATTTCATATATATAAAATTATTCATTTGAAAGAAAAAAATTACATAATTGCATATTTTTTTAGTTATAAGTTCACAATTTAAAAAACATAAGTCATATATAATTAAATTTAAATATCACTATAAAACATTACATAACCAAACAAAATATCTAATTAATCGTAATTAAAATACTTTAGTATAATTTTTTTTTAATTTTTTATTTCTATTATTTAAAAAAAAAGCCCGACTAAGCCCGGCCAGCGGGCCAAGGCCCGAGCCCAACCCTAGGCCCAGACCGCAGCCCTAGGCCCTATTATGATGGGCTTGGGCTTGGGCTTGGGCCTCACATTTTAGCCCATGAGCCGGCCCAATCCGCTAAAAAATGGCGAGCCCACAAAGCCAAAATAGGCGGTTTGAGCCATTATTACACCCTTAGTATAGGTGGGCGAAGGGTCGAGGTAGGCATTGCCCATGAAAGCACCGAGATAAGTGTGTCGAAGGCGATGTTAGCTCGCTGCATTATTCGACCAAGTGGTAAAACAATTTCACATGGTTAGCGGTGGGAAGGGTGTAGAAAGATGATTATTATCTTTGTGATTCCTAGGAGAACTCTACTAAAGAGAGTTGAAGTCCTACTAGGATTGTGCGAGCGAGAATCTATAAAAGCTCATGATAGACCTATGTATGTGTATCACAACTTTTACTCTAAGAAACCGAGCTTTTTGTTTATTGTCTATTTGTTGACTTAGGCATCGGAGAGGTATTCGGTACACACCTACCGGTTAGCTCACGTTTGTGTTTTTAAAATGGCGGCAGCGTTTGGAGGAGTGAGACTTATTAATAGGATTATCTGAGAAGATTATTTTGTGCTCGTACAATTGGCGCCGTTGTGGGAAAACACAAAGAACAAAACCTTTGATCGAAGTTTTCTCTTTGGTGGAAACCAATAAGCGCACAATGAAGATTTGCATAATCATATTGATGGGCAAACCGGAGGAGGAGGAGGCCTTGAAGGTTTACTTTCTATCCCATCCATGAAAAAATTAGAACCCTAGCGACGGAACTCCCGGGAAGGACACACGGGAGAGGCAGGGCACCAATCCCGCCGTTCTCAAAGCCTGGCGAAGCGGAGGTTGGATCCTCAAGTTCTAGAGGATTGCGTGAGGAGCAAGGCAGATTAATAACGAGGATGGTGGCGAGACATGGAGACTATGAAGCGCTAGATAAAGAAAAAAAAGTGGCGGCGAGAGAGGGCACAAAAGCAACGCCCTCTTACCACTCGGAAGATCGTGACGCATAAGACAAATCCGCGGCATTACAAGCGTAGTAAGAGCCTCGGAATAGACGACACCCAATTAAGGACTTCTGTGACTCGTTACTCCAGTCCGAGAATGAAGGACCGGAGGTCATACTGAAGAAATAGCTATCGGCCTTTGCACATGCACCAAACGACATCTAGATACACGGAGTTGCCTAGGACAACAGACTTGCGAACTGAGCTACTGGAAGGCTGATGAAAGGAGGACACGTGGCTTGTGACTCACGCGAGTTTGAAATTTCTACATCGATTCCCCTAGGGCGCATGGGAGTGTCGAGGTAGGGATGCTAATGTCGCCTTGCTTATGAACCAAATAGATAAAGTGTTAGCAAGGTCACGAGCTCATTGTTTATTCCAATTGAGAATGCACCGCTACCCTCAGCTTCCACCACCAAATTCACCACTTATGAGAAGTCAGACCCCTACATACATTTAAGCCACTTTCACCGTGTTATGGCGATATCGCAAACGAGGCTCTAATGTGTATCCTATTTCCTTCCAGCCTTGGCGACTTGGGTCTTACATTGTACAAAAAGGTCATTAGAAGGCAAAGATAGCCTCATAAGCTTGATGTGAAGCATTTGTAACTAGATTCAGAACGAATACCAAGACACTAGTGGAGATTAACTAGTTACTCTCCATTGACATGGGCGAGAAGGAAACATTAAGGTCTTACAATAGTTGATATTGGGAGACTTTTAATCAGATTGGGGATTGCCTTACAAATCTCGCCATCACACAGTATAAACGAGGTTTACCAGTCGGTAACAAATTAAGGGATTCAATGACAATGATGCCACCCCTTACGATGGAGGCCCTAATGGAGAGAGTGCATCAACATATCCGGGTAGAAGAAGACGGTGCCCGCGCTAAAGCAAATTTGGCATGACAAATGATGGCGAGATAAAAAGATCGCTGAGAAAAGTCAACACTAGAGAACAATCAAGCAAGAATGGGCGTGGTAGGCGAGCCAACAGAGAGGACCCCCAAACAAGGAAGTTAAGAGTCCACACTACCATTACCACAGTATTCAATAAACCTATTTACCGGATTCTTAGTGAGATACGCGATGAACCCTATGTTCAATGCCACCAAGTTCGAGAAGCACAAAGAGGTTATGATGAGAGGTACTGTTGCACTTTCCATGATGAAAAGGGGTACCGAACTAAAAATTGTACACCATTGAGGCAACATCTGGAGGAGTTAGTAGCCGCTAGTCACCTGGACCAATATATGTGGGGAACACCCGGCCCAAACAGACCCCAACAGCCAAATGATGTTGGCCGACGGTCTACCCCAAGGCATAATCAACATTATACATGGGATTGTCGAACTGGCGGTATGTGAGCTAGAGGATACTAAAAAGGCTAAGCACTTGAGGGGAGGTGCTAAGTGTATAACCCAATCAAGAAGAGGAAAAACAGAGGTAACAAATGTCATCTCTTTCTCCTCGACAGAGACCTAACAAGGCTACATTGTCCTCACAATGATGCACTAGTAGTCACTTTGCGTGTCAAGAATTTTGATATCAAACGGATTCTGATTGACCAAGGAAGCTCATGCGAGATAATGTATTATGAGACCTTCAAGCAACTAAAACTGGAGGACAAAGACTTGGCGCCCGCGACATCTCCCCTAGTCGGTTTCAACTCGATGTCGAATGGCGATGCTGGCAAGATAATCCTGCTAGTGAAGGCAGGAACAATGATGAAACAGGTGGAGTTTTGGATATTGAAGGTCCCTTCCACTTACAACATAATCTTGGGAAGAGCTTGGTTGCATGCCATGCGATCGATGGCATCAACCTACCATCAGGCATTACGGTTCCCCAACGAAACTGGAGTGATTGAAGAAGTCTTAGGAGACCAAATCATATCGAAACAGTGTTTTGTCACGGTAAACGGCAGCCGTGCTGCAAAAGGGTTTGTACAGATGTTGGAAAAGCCAGAAAGTAACGAACTGTTTGCAGATGTCGGCAAAGCAGCAGAACAGAAGGCAGTGGAAGACTTGGTTGAGGTAAGGATAGATGAAAAGAACCTAGAAAAGTTCTTTTTTCTCGGCTCGTCTTTATCCAGCACTGAGAGAGTAGAGGTCATGGAATTTTTAACCTCTAACATCGAAGTGTTTGCCTGGATGCCATACGACATGCCTGACATTGACCCTAATTTCATCTGCCATTAACTTAATGTCGATCCAACTGCCAGACCAATTATACAGCGCACACGTTGATCGGCACTCCACCACATGGAGATAGTGGCGGAGGAAGTGGAAAACTTGCTGAAGGCAAGAGCCATCAGAGAAGTACCCTATCCTAGGTGGATCTCCAACACTGTAGTAGTACCAAAGAAGAATGGAAAATGACGCGTTTGCGTGGACTACAAAACAGTCAACAAGACATGCCCAAAAGATGCTTCTCTACCACGGATAGACCAACTGGTAGACCTAACAGCAGGACATAACCGACTTAGCTTCCTTGATGTGTATCAGGGTTACCATCACATCGCTATGTATGAACCAGACTAGGAGGTCACACCATTTACAACACCCAAAGGACTGTATTATTAATAGGTCCTTTGGCCCTCTAAAAACGCAGGGCTACATTTCAACGGATAGTCACCAAAATGTTTGAACCATTGTTATGAACAATGGAGGCTTACATAGATGACATGGTGGTCAAAAAGATGAGAAGGACCATCTTAGGGCCTAGATGAAATGTTTCAAATTTTGAAGTCTCACAATTTATGCGTCTAAACGCATCTAAGTGCGATTCGCGAGGATCGTGCAAATTCCTAGGCTTTCTAGTGACCAACCAGTATAAAAGCTTCTATCCCTCTCAAATCAAAGCCATCCAAGATCTTGAGAGGCCCAACACACCAAAGAGGTACAGATCTCATTGGCCTAGCAACAAGCCAACCGTTCATAAGTCACCGTCGACGAGATGTCGACCATTCTTCCAAGCACTAAAGGCCAAATTTGAGTGGGATGATGAGTGTGACCGCGCCTTTAGAAACCTCGAAAAGACTACATGACCTCTCCTCCGTTGTTAGTAACCCTGTACCAAGAGAAGAGAGCTTTTTGTACTTAGCACTTTCACAAGATGCGCTAGTGCAAAGGTTGGTTAGAGCGGAAGGAATCCAACACCGCCTATCTTTTATGTTAGCAAGACCTTACTTTGGTAAGGCCAAACAAGGTACCTACCATTGGAAAAGCTAGCCCTAGCTTTGATGATGGCCTCAAGAAAGTTATCACACTATTTTCATGCCCACACCGCGGATCGCCCTAACGGCTTTTCCCTTAAAGGCCTTGTTTGAGAAGGTGGATTTTTTGGACTAATCTTGAAATGGGCAAGGAGTTGGGTAGTTCGATATCAAGTTTCAACCCAGAACCGCAATAAAAGCCCAAGCTTTAGTAGACTTTGTGGCTGAGTTCACACCAGGAAGTCATCATGTTTGCCCGATCAATTTGACCGACGCAACCGAAGTGAGGGAGGAAAAGTCATGAACTGGAAGCTACCAATACTGAGATGCCCAACTACATGGCAAGCTATACAGGTTTGAGGACCAGAAGGAAGGAACGGACCATGCTATTTCTAGCAAGGACTCATCAAGCAGTAAAGACTTGAGGAAGTCGATAGTGAAGATCAAACCCAACAGCTAGACATTGACTTGGAAGAAAATATCAAAGAACACCCATGATCCCAAGACATTATTCGATCCTCTACTTTCGGAAGTTACTCCTGGAGAGACGTGGAAACTCTTCGCATGGAGCATCCAATAGGTATGGTGCAGACTTGGCATAATCCTCATCTCACCAGAGGGCTTAACAATTGAACAGTAGTCAACCTTGGCTTCCCAAAGATCCAACAATGAGGCAGTACGAAGACAAGAAGCGTGCTTAAAATCAAGACTTCATATGAAGGCCACCAAGCTAATGGTGTATAGTGATTCCCAACTAGTAGTCAACCGATTTCAAAGTACTACGAGACAAAAAGATGATAGGATGGCTAAGTACCAAGAGTTAGTCGAAAGGAGATCATGAAATTCAAGTAGTCCTGGATAGTACAAATCCCAAGAGAGGAAAATAGTAGAGCAAACAAGTCAGTGTTTTGCTTCAATGGCGTATACATCTATCCCACACCCATTATCGATCGACTTCCTACCCAGACCAAGTATTGAAGAACCTAAAGCAAATGAGACATAGGCTTAACTAGGCCCATCTCGATAGACCGCATTATAGTATTTTTAAAAAGATGGCATATTTCCTGAAGAAAAGAAAGAAGCAAGCAAAATTAGAGCAAAATCACAGTGATATTGGCTCTCTTCATCACTAGCATTGTACAAAAAATGCTTTACAAGACCTTACCTAAAATGTGTCCATCTCAGCAAGGTCGAGGCATTTTTATTCGAGATACACGAAGGCGTCAGTGGAAGCCACCAAGGAAGAAGATCATTGGCTTATAAAGCAATTTCACAAGGATATTGGTGGCCATATATGCAAGCAGATTTAGAGAAATATGTCAAGAAGTGCGAGAAATGTCAGAAGTTCGCACACAAAATACATCAACCAGCCAGAGAGCTTCTACCATTGACCAGTTTGTGGCCCTTCGCAATATGGGGCCTGGACATAGTGGGACCACTTCCAATCAAGACCCGACAGCGAAAGTTCTTTCTCACAAAGAACAGACATTTCACAAAGTGGGTGGAAGCGTAGCATTCGCGTCTATAAAAAAAGAAAAGGCGTTAAGAAGTTAAATGCAGCGTAACATCATCACTCGATTCGGCATACCCAAGGCTCTAATATCCAACAATGGCACTTCGGTTCGATGGCAAAATCTTGAGGGCTTTTGCGAAGAGTACAAGATAGAATTCTACAACTTTACACCAAAGATACCCTCAGCGAATGGCTAGGTGAAAGCTTCTAACAAAGTTGTCTTAGAGCGGTTTGAAGAAGAGGTTGGAGAGCAAAAGGCAAGTAAATTTGAGGAAATTTCTCATGTTTATGGGCTTACCGTACCACACCTCGGCGGTCAACTGGAGAAACGCCTTTTCCTTGGCCTACGGCATGGAGGCAGTAAGCACTGGAAGTAAGCCACCCAATTATTAGAAGTGAAAATTTTGACCCAAACTTGAATGAAGAAGCTATAACCTTGGAAATCGACCTTGCAAAAGAGAGAAGGGAAAAAGCACTAGTTCACATTGCCTCATACCAATAAGAGTTATCCAGAAAATATAACAAAACAGTGCATCTGAGGCAATTCAAGATTGGAGATTGGGTACTGCGCAAAGTAATGGGCAACACTTTGGTACTTGGAGATGGCAAGTTAGGACCTAACTGGGAAGGACTATACAAGGTGGTCGGTTTAGCGGGAAAAGGGCATACCACTTGGAAGATGGAGACAAAAAGTTATTCAGGACCATGGAATACTACCAGTCTCAAACTATTTTATTTTTAGTTTTTCCCTAAAATACTTGTAATTTTTCTTTTTTCAAATAAAGCAAGTAGTTTTTCTAGCATAATTCTTTCTACTGTAAAAGTTATTCTTAGTCATTACCAACTAGGAGCAATCAAGAAGGTTGGCAGGTTTGACCAACATTTAGTTCTCTTCTTCAGCCGAGATAAGTATCAAGGCTGAAGAAGGTTGGCAGGATTAACCAACATTCAGCTCTCTTCAGCCGAGATATGGATCTAGACTGAAGAAGGTTGGCAGGTTTGACCAATATTTAGTTTTCTTCTTCAGCTGAGATAAGGATCAAGGCCGAAGAAGGTTGGCAGGTTTGACCAACATTTAGTACTCTTTAGCCGAGATAAGGATCTAGGCCGAAGAAAGTTGACAGGTTTGACCAATATTTAGCTCTCTTCAACCGAGATAAGGATCTAGGCTGAAGAAGGTTGGTAGGTTTGACCAACATTTAGCTCTCTTCAGCCGAGATAAGGATCTAGGCTGAAGAAAGTTGGCAGGTTTGAACAACACTTTTTCTTTCTTCAGCCGAGATAAGGATCTAGGCTGAAGGAAGTTTGGCAGGTTTGACCAAAACATCTTTTATTCTTCAGCCGAGATAAGGATTTAGGCTGAAGAAGGTTGACAGGTTTGACCAATACTTTTTCTTTCTTCAGCCGAGATATGGATCTAGGCAAAAGGAAGTTTGGAAGGTTTGAATAAACAACTTTTGATCTTCAGCTAAGATAAGGATCTAGGCTGAAGAAGGTTGGCTGGCTTAAACCTAAGGTTATTGTTTGATCAAGATAAGTTATCTCGGCCAAACAAAGGTGGCTAGGATGAGGATAGGCTGAGCTAAGTTAGGCCAGTCAAATTTGTAAAAAGTTGGTGCAATTAATATGTACACTACAAACCGAACAAAGAGACAGAGAAAATGAGAAGTTTGATTTCATTCATTTGAAATGAAGTACAAGAGAGGCATGTAGCCCGGTTACAATTTCTTAAAGAGAAAGGGAAATCAAGCAAACAAGTCATCTAGGGCTCAAGATCCAAGTCGACCGGACTTCGCCAAGGGTAGCTCGGCTTGACATCGACCCCTGGTTTGGCTCGGTCACACTCACCTCATTAACTACCCTACGCAAAGGTGGACTGGAGTCCACTGGAGTCGGAGAAGTAGATTGGCGGTCGACCTGAAAGTTGGAAGCATTTTGTGGAGTAGGGACCTCATCCTCCTCCCCCTTCTGAAAGAAGTTTTGTTGGACTAAGTTAGCGTAGTCCGCTATGTATCTCGGTATGAAGTGGGGATGGGGATCTAGGAAAACTTTGGAGTCATGTCCATAACCGAGCTTTTCAGCAGTGGCCTTCCATCCGCACTTAAAGAATATTGGCGGCTTTGCACCGTTGGACATAATTCTCCTCTCCTTCTTTGAAGCATCGGTCCTCTGCGTCTTGCATTTTTTTCTTTAGGTCCTCCAGCTCGACATTCTTCTTCTTCTCCAGCTTGGCCAGCTCTCGCAGATAGCGGTCTTTTCTTTCAGCTAAAAGTATACATTGTCATCTCTCGTATTGACGGTCCTACCAACCTTGCGTTTTTTGCTTCTAGTTCGGCTAGCTTGGACTGAACATCTTTTAGCTCGGTTGCCTTGGATTCTGCTTCGGCAACGACAGACCGTGCCATCTTTCGTAGCTCAAGCACTCGTTTATGAGCCACTTGGCTTTTTTGCAGGGCCTGCCTAATTTAGAACGGTTAGAGGATAGCAAATGTCATTTGCTCAAGTTATAGGGATTTATGGGCTTACCAGTATCATTGAATTAGATGTTGAGAGAATGGCCTTTAGCTTGGTCAAACCCTCATGCCGCTCCATATCGGAAGGCAAGCAAGCAGACACTCTTTGCTAAGTTGAAGACCAACAAGTGATCCTTCTCGGCGCTTACGGAATCAACGACGATAATGGTGCGACCCCTGAATGTGGCAGATAGTGCCCACATCGGCAATGTGGGAGGATTTGAAGGGCTAGGTCGGTCCTGACCTTGCGATTGTGTTGCTGCTTGAAGCTCGGTCTCAGATGGCTCATCCTCATCCCTCAGGTGTTGTGTACGTGGCCGCTTGTTCGGACGGGATGATGAAGCTCGGGTGGTAGAGAGGGCCACCACAGCCTCATGTAGACCGGCCTGAGGTGCCTCGGTTTGAACCTCGGCAGTAGAAGTTGTGGTTTGTTCGGTGATCACGGCATGAACAGCACGGCGCTTGGCCATTTCTTGTTCTTCAGTAAGGGGAAGAAGGTTGATTTGGGGCAAGTGTGGGTTCGGTTCTGGTGATAGTTCGAGGAGAAAATCAGTCACCCTGGTCTTCCTCCTTCTACTATACCGGTAGGTCGGTTCGAAGTTAAGCAGCTCGGCCTAACCACAATGACGGTATTAGAGCGCGGCACGAAGGGCGTCTTGGTTAGCGTATGGGTACTGTGATTTAAGTTGGTTTAAGTTTGCACAAAAGAAAGATAGAATGCTTGTGTCAGCACGGTGTAAAATTATAGCTTGGAATAGCAAAACAAAAATAGAAAATTAAACCGAGGTATTCTTACCAGCAGTCCCTTTATTCCAATTTAGATTATAGCCCGATATCTGGGCATCTTGGTCTTCAAAATTGCCCGAAATCCAGAAAAAAATTGTCGTCGTTTAAATCTTTTTCCGATGCATTTTTTATGATTTCTCTTTGCCTATTCGTACCCTTAAGGAGTACACCCAACCATCATCATTCTAGCCAAGCGAATATTGGTGAAAAAGCTCGGCCAATCTGAGGTTGAGGCCGAGCCACCTGTTTAGCTCGGCGAAAATGCCATTTATTATTCTATAAGTATTGGTGTAGAGTTGGGTTGGGCATAATCTTGTGCTTTGAGGAACTCGCATATGAGTGGTTGTCACGGGAATCGAGAGACTCTACAATTGATATTACGGTGAAAGGCAAGCCGGTTTTCGAGCGTGGTATCTAGTTCGGATAAAGAAAGATGGACGTTGTCAGGGATATTGTAGTCCTTACGAAATTCCCAATGGCGGGTGAGTTACCGAGAACCGGTGTTACCCATTTAACTTAAATTTTGTGTACAAATTAGCTCATTAGCCTAGCTCGGTGTTGAGATGACGTTGAATGGCTCGGTTAAGCAATGTGCCGATGGGGCAAAGTGCAAAGGTGTGCTGGCCAACCTAGTTAAGTTTGCAAAGTGGAGATAAAAAGTGTTATGCCCAGATCACGGGATGGGCTAAGCAAGAAGGAAAAATAAACATAACCGTAGATCGGCTAAATAGGTTGCAACCCGTTCTTAGTTCGGTTGTAACACAAGGCGGCTCGAGGGTTTAGCTCGGTTATTGGGTGAGGTTTGCTAGTTCGGTCGAGTGCACACTTATCACAAACAAGTTCCTAACTCGGTCGTGGTATTATTTTGGATCAAAGGCTCGCATTCCAAATTGATTGAAAATCCAGCTAAAGTATGTTTGAGGTTTGGGCATGTGGTTTTTGGGAATTTGGTGGTCCTTACTCGTTTATGTGAAACTACAGGAATGTGTTTTGAAAAACATATGTATATATATATTTCTATACTGTATATACTCACTGTAGACACCCCATTTTTGACCGTCCTCAAGACTTGGACGTCACCGCTTGAACACTTGGTGATTATCCATGTTCGTGTTCGTTTGGAGTTCCCGGAGTTCTCGGCTACGCCTTGCCTCGGGACCCCGAACTTGGCCGTTTTGTGTCGGTTTTGCACCAAACACTTGTGTTTTTGCCTTGGAGGGGCAAGGAATGTCTTGTGAGCATCCCACACACCACCGGTGGCTAGAGGCCACCAGTTGGTTGGTGTTGCCACCGGCACTATATTGTGCCGGTCGGCACTCTTTTGTGCCGGTCGGCAGTCAATTTTGTCAAAATGACAATTTTGCCCTGCCGACTACTGTTCAGTTGCTTTTTGAGATATTTTGAAGCAGCTGTATAGCATTTGTTTCCCCTCCATACACGTATATGGAGGGATGAGCCTTTGTTTTGCTTAGCTTGTAAGCTTTGTTGCCTAGAAGAGAAGGCTCTCTTCTCTTGGCTCAAGGGTTAGAAGAATTAGACATTTTTAGAGAGAAGAGAGAGAAGAAGCTCGGTTCTAGGTTAGAAGTTTTGTATCTATCCTATCTCTCTTCTTTCCTCTTATTTGTACACTAGGTGTTTGTGACTTACTATTGCTCATCAACACCTAGTGTTCCACCTTCTTTGGCAACTGAGGTTCCAAGAGGTTGTCTTGGAGGTTTTTGGCTGGATTTGAGCTCAAGGAAGCAACAACATCAACTCTTGTGAAGGTGGTCAACAAGGGTGAGAAATCCCCATTTTTACCCCATTTTTGCACTCCATTTTTGCATAGCTTAGAACTGTTTTTGTGCTTAGTGATTAACACATAAAAGTTCTATTTTTTAGTCCTCTTTATTGTCTATTAAGAGTGTTTTGTTCTTTGGGGAGGTTTGACCACCCTTAGGCCTTGAAAAAGCCTCATTTTGTGCTATTTTGTTGAGATTCGGGATTTTGGTGTTTGGGTCTCTTCACCACTGAAATCCCTTAAAGTCCTAAGAAGGAGGGGGTCACCCCTTCTCCTTGATGTCCTTGAAAAGGGCAAGTTTTGCCTATTGAGAGAACATTGTGCTTGAGTGTGTGTTGAGCATGTATGGATTGTTATTCATGCTTAGGATATCATGATTTAACATTGCTATGTGTTGGTTTTGGTCCCTTATGCATGCTTAGCATAGTTGCCATGTAATACCTTGTGCCTTAACATGCCTTAGGTTGTTGGCCCTAATTTGAGCATGCTTTAGGCTTAGATTTGTGAATGTTTTGTGCTTATTTTGACATGTTTAGCTCTGTCCATAGTCATTTGGGTTGATCTTGGCATGCATTATATAGCCCTTTGCATTTTAGGCTTGCTAGCCTTTGAGCATGCATGTGTAGCATGTGTTGCTTACTTCATTTTGATGGTTTGGAATCATCTAGCATGTCATTTCAGTCCCTTTGGTGTGCTTATATGCTTGCCTTAGTTGCCTCTTTAATGCTTTAAAAGCATGTATTGAATGCTCCATGTTTTGGTCATTGTACATGCCTTTGGTTTCAAGCCTCTTAGATGCCATCTAAGTAGCCTTTTGGCTTTGTTTAACCATGCTAAAAACCTGTTTTTAGTTGTTTAATGCATGCCATAATTGTCTTGCATAAGTATAGTTCAATGCCTCATTGACTTGCTTTAAGTTTTGGACCATTTGCATGCTTTGTTTGGTCTATTTTGAGTTGGTTTAGCACCACACTTTGACATGATTTTAGAGCTCATGTTGCATGCTAATCATCCATGTTATCTCCTTTCAAGTGTGCTTGAGAGTGGTTTGTTTAATGCCTAAGTTGTATGCCTTAACATGTGTACATGTGCATGTGTGTTTAGCCCTCATACTTAGCATTTTGGCTACTGATTTTGGGCTCATTTGGAATGGCCTAAGTCATGTTTGAGTTCACCCCATTGTTAGGTTTGTATGATTGCCTTGCATATGTGTTTGCATACTAGCATCCTCGCTTGAATTGCCATGTTACATGCCTAGTTAACATGCTTAGGGTTGCATTGCATTGGCATGCATGCTAGGCCTCTTGAGATAAACATGATAGAGGTTTGGCACCCTTGTTTGTTTATATGGTTTGCATGCATTTGAAATTGAAATTGCACACTTGATCCTTTGGGCCATCATGCATGGGAATGTGTGATTGGTGGAGAATCGAGCACATGCCCCTTTGAGTCACAAATATGATAAGGGGCATGATTAGTGCATACATTGTTGGAATTACATTGCCATGCAAGTTTTTGCCCTTCTTCTTTGTGAGTTGCGAGTTCTGAGACATTGATCTTACGGCGATATTTAGTGCCGACCGCGATCTATTGATAGCCGATGAGTTCATTTTGTGCGGTGGCCACATATAGCAAACGGTGGATATTACATTTAGCCGGTGGTGATCCCGGCATCCAAGGAAGCGATTCGAGACTCTGGCGGTCTTGAGGTGCAAAGCGAGAAGCGAGGCAATCTAGGCATGGCGATCAATTAAGCGGAATCAGCAAGCGTGCATTGAGCCCCCGCCCAGGCGGTTCTTTATTTTCCTTAGATTAATTAATTTGTTAATTTAATTAATTTATAATATTTAATTAGCTTGCGTAGTTAATTATTTGTATTATTATTTTGGCCCTTCCGAGCGAGGGCGAATCTGTAATAAGTGTGCATGAGTGGTGTGCATGTCTTCCAACCCCCACTTCTTTCTTCCCTTTTATTTACCCACTTTCGATGGTTAGTATTAGGGCACGTTTATTTTAGCATACCTTATGCAATGCATGCGTGCATCCACGCATTTGTTGACATGCATCGGGCTCGGTACATCATACAAACCACATTGTATTTTCAATTCCAAATTGAATCGTGCATCGAATAAAGTGCATTTCACATGCCATCTTTAGGGTTAGCGAGCCTACTCTAAATTGCATCTTCCTTTGTGTTGCATTAGCCATTTAACATGAACTAGGTCATGTATGTTTGCTAACTAGTTTCTTGTTTTCGGCACGGAATACGATGTAAGTATTTATGCTTTAGCATATCGCATGCGTGTGAATGTTGGCATGACAGTATAACTACCATGTGGCTAAATGCTTATATGAGATAAACCTGCACGAATGCACATGGGTGGAGGTTGGATTACTTGAGTTGGAAAAGCTCGTTGAAATCCGTATTTTAGCCTACTTGCGAGTAGCAAATCCCAAAGCATTTTCAAAACGAAACGGATATGCAATGTTTGTTTCCAAATTAGGCGATCTAGTCTATACTTGTTTGCTGTGTGCATAACATAGTAATTCTAGGCTAATAAGCTGGAATAAGAACACATAACGTTTTCAAAATTGGATATCACGGTTAGTAGAGAGACCGGTCTTCGGACCGGCGAAAGTGCTCATAAATGACCTTCCGTCGTACCCAAGCTCCGAGCCAAGACCACTTTGGTGATGGCGGACATGTGGCCTTGACCGAGTCGGGGTTTTCTAAATTTTCCATTTTAAATATTTAGGTGGCGACTTCTGTATCCGCAAAGTCCATGTTTGGCACTACTTTTCAAAAAAATCTGTTTTCTAAGCGATTTGCGAGTTGGACTCTTTGGTTGATTAGAAGCTGTGACAAAGGAGTCCGAATATGAGGTCCCATGGGCTTGTTACATTCACGGAACAAACAAGAAAGAAAGGGGTTGAACCACTTACATATTTAAAATGAAAGAACGGAGACCAAACTGGTAAGGATGCCAGCTAGAACACGAGCTTTGCAGGTGCTATGGTCGTGAATATGAAGACTCAGGAGGCAAGGGAGAGAAGATGAACAGTAGGAGTGTTTGATTCAAAAGTTGGGTTTTTGTATAAGCACAAAAATGGGCAGGACTGTTCAAATTTTCGTGGTACAAAGACGGCTGTAGTAGGTGTACTTGACTAGTGGGAGCAAGCCATGTGTCCAGGAGAATAGACAACAATTGACGTGCTTGAGAGGTGAAACAACGTCTTGTGGAATTGACAAAACGTTTTTGGACTGGGCAAATCGGTACCCCGGTAACAAATGAGCTCGGTTGGAGGCTTGGACATTTAGCTTGGTAGTAGCAGTAATGCCAAATCATGCGTTGCGAGATGGAATTAATGAGCAATTGAGGGTGATTTATGTGAACTAGGGCCGAGCTAGGTCCAGATATTGGAATAGACCGAGCTATGGGCGAGGTGAATGGACTACGTAGTTAGGACCTTGGCCGATTAGTTCGGTTAAAGGCGGTTGTTATTAGTTTGGTCGAGTGTTTTTGAACCAAGGTATAGGTGGATGGAGGTGAGGTAGGTATTGTCCATGAAAGCACCGAGTGAGTGTGTCGAAAAGACTAGTGTTAGCTCGATTGTCTTTGTTATTCGTAGTAGTAAAACCATCACACTTGGTTAAGCAATGGGAAGGGTGTAAAAGATGAGCATTATCTTTGTGATTCCTAGAGGACTTTACTAAAGAGAGTTGAAGTCCTACTAGGATTGTGCGAGTTGAATCTATAAAGCTCATGACGGACCTATATGCAGTATCACAACTTTTACTCTAAGAAACACAAAGCTTTTTGTCTATTGTCTATTTCTTGACTTAGGCATCGGAGAGGTATCCGAGCATAGACCCAAGCTAACTTACGTTTGTGCTTTCAGGAAGTAAAGCGACGACGTTTGGAGGAGTGCATCCTTGATCAACAGGATTATACGAGAAGATTATTTCGTGCTCATACAATGCTAAACACTTTTTGTGTTTTGAACTTTTCTGAAACAAATCATCCTAGGGCAGTTTCTTTTCATTTTCAGCTTTAGGCTTTTCGGTCGAATTCTGTCTAGGTTTTTCTATCAAGTTTTTCTCTCAATCTGTTAGTTTATACTAAAACCTTCCCCGTTAGCTTTTAGGAAATTTGATTCGGTATAACTTTTGTTCTTTGAGTTTTGGTTAATTCTAATGAGTTAAGCATGAAGCGGTGCATTTTTATACTTCTTCAGTAATTTACTTATGATTAAATTACACTAATTTTATTTTTTGCAGGATGGTGAGACTTACTAATTTTTTTATGTAAGGCTGACCCACAATATTTATTTTTTATTTTTGTTATACTTAATTTATATTTAGTTTTGCACGAGTAAGAAACTGAATGCCACCGTATCTTGAGAAACTATCCCTTCATCTTGGTGCGAGTGGAACTACCTATCTTGTCCCGTAACAAGAATTAAATGTACTTTTGTTTCTGTTTGGTAAACACGTGGGCGTTAAATCTTGTACTCATACCAATTTACTTCTATACTAACTCGTTTTGTTTCTTGGCATCTCGAGTGCGTTCTGTTTGAGCACAATCGATCTTCCTTTGAGCACAATCGAGCTTCCTCATCAAGCTCTTCAAAATCATTTTTTAGCTAATAAACTTTAAAAAATCAACTCCATCAAACTTGCTTCTGTTCGTCAAAATTTACAATAGCTCTGATAACTCGTTACAACAAGCGAGTATTGTTCATACGCTACTTGTGTGTTCTGGGAAGTTACTTTGAAATGCGGCGGTCCAACCGGCCAAAAGGCAATTTTTTTTTTTTTTAAAGAATTGTTTTGCTGGTAACTTATCAATTTAATAAAAAAAAGAAAGACTAACAAATACAATAAGAAAATAATATTTAATTAGAATAAGTTAGAATAAAGAGTTTGATCAAGGTCTTTGAAAGGTGACTAGCTAAAATACAAAAAATAACTTTAATTTGACTAAAAATTTGAAGAGATTGTTGTGAATGCTCTTAGTATTTTGATAATTTGGTAATGTGAGTTATTTTTAACTTTACATTATTTAGGTTGTTTTGATTATTTGTTATTACTTTAATGTTGGAGGTATTAGATAGTTAAGAATTTATGATGGATGGTTTGGTTGACATTTTAATATATATATTTTTTTATCCTTTGTAATTTTTTTGAGTATTAAAATTTACTTAAAACATATTGAGACGGAAAAATTTAGATTTTGTTTCACCCTTAAGATATAGAGGATCAAATATTGGTTGGGAGTTAATCATAATTTAATATTTAATTGTCTAAATTTTAGAGTGTGACACTAATTTTACATAATATGTTTCATATATACAACTACTAATTTATAACAAATTTCACATTTTTAACATTTTTCACACTATTTTTTATTTTGATATTTAATTAGAGATTAAAAAAATATATATATATATATATATTAATTATAGCGGAGCGAAGTAATTTTGAAAGTAGATTATAATTTTTAGGGACATTTACACATAAGTCCCAATTTATGAATTTATACTCCATTAAGTCATAATTAAGATTTTTTAGATCTTCAAGTCCTATTAAATTTTTAATAGTCGGAATTGCCCATCAAACAATGATTGTTCATCATTTATGATTATCTATAAAAAAAATGATGATTTGACATTTTGATTTTCAAAACTTTAAAACATCAATTTTCAAATTGAAAAAACTAAAAAAAAAATTTATGTGCAAAAAAAAAAAACTAATCGATTGTATTTAGTTTGATTTTCTAAATTTAGTTTTCTGAAAATTGATTTTTTTTTGTTTTTCGTATTTTTTTTAGTGAATATTTTTAAAATGTTAAGTAATTTTTTTACTTTTTTAGATGCATCTTATTTAAATATATCTAAATAGTAAAATATTTGTGAAAAAAATTAATAAATATACAAAAATACGAAAAATATATTGAATTTTTTTTTTTTTGTATTTTTGGTATTAAGTAAATTTTTTTAAAAAAATTTCACAAATATTATACTTTTTAAGTGTATTTATGTTAGGTGTGTCTAAAAATTAAAAAAAGTTGCTTAAAATTTTAAAAAAATTCATGAAAATAAAAAATACTGAAACAAAGTGAAATTTTGAAAAGTAAAATTTGAAAATTGAAAACAAACATAGTGAATGTTTTTTTTTTTTTTTTGAAAAATTGAAACACTATAGTTTTTTTTTTTTTGTGCAAAACTAAAAATTTTGTGTCTATAAAGGAGCATGATTATGAAACATTGATATGCAAAATTGAAAAAAAAAATTAAAAATAAAAACTGATAATATTCTCAGTTGTAAAATTGAAAAGATTTGATAATGTTTTCGATTTTATTAGATAGTTAAATTAAACCAACAAATAGATGGACAAAAACACTTAATTTCATACTCTAGTTTTTTTTTTTTTCCAACTAGTTAGTGAAACAATTATTTAGAATATTAGTATTCAAAATTACTAATGTTTTTAGTTCTAAAAATTAAAAAAATTGATAATATCAATTTTACTAAATAGGACTTATTGACTTAAATTTTTTTAGATAAACTCCGAACTATCATAACATTTGTAAATAATATTTTCGATGATTAACTCTCAATTTTAAAGTTTAAGTAAGTGGATAGAGTACAAATTAACATAGATTTGTATAGGGTTGAGTAAGGAATCCGTGAAATCCGTAATCCGATCCAGTCCAGTCCAATCCAGTAGGTTTGGATTGGTTTTTTGAATCCGTGGTTTGGTTCCGAATTGAAGAATTAAAATCCGTAGCCCACGGATTGGTTCGGATTAATTCACGGTTAGGATTGAAACCGATCGGACCGTATACAAATAATCTATATTTTTATTATATATTCTCTCATATAATATCTTCTCTTATTTCATATAAAACCTAAACTCAAACCTAAACCCGCATAATATCTTCTTTTATTACTTTTGTTTGTTAGTTTTTAGTTTTAATTTGTAATGGTCCGTATAATAATGGTGAAACCAATTTTCTTATGGTTGTTTAAATTCTAGAAGCGGTATGTAGCTATTATAGAAAAACAGTTGCTATTGTGGAACTAATATAGCGCTATGTTTATGTTTTTATGAAATTAAAGTGTTATATATATATATTTTTGTTGTTTAATTATGTGAATCGTGGCCTTAAACCGATCCAATCCGTATTTAAATGGATTGGTTAGGATTAGTTCCATAATTTAAGCGAATTGGATTGGTTCCAATTTTCTAGAAGCAGTAAATAACGGATTGGTCTTGGTTTTACCCCAATCCAATCAATCAGGACTATCTCACCCCTAGATTTGTATGATTTTAGCGGATTAGGCGATATTTTCCATCTAAAAACTATTATATATTTCAAATTTTTCTTAAATAAGCATGAATATCTCGTATAAGTATGGACCCTACACTTTTAGGAACTCAACATTTATTTAATCATTTATTTAATAAAAATTTGATAAATTACGCTTTGCACCCGCCTCTACTCTCGCCCCACACACAACGCTAGTTTCTCTCACTCTCTCTTCAAAATCAATGGATCTATTCATTGTGTGCAGCACACTGTGGCGATCGATCGATAGCTTCTCTCTCCATTGCTTCAAGTAAGTAGTAAATTCATGTATTTGATTCGAAACTCTCTTTTATCTTGCTGATATATACTGATAAAGGTAATGTACTAGACGAAAAACAGTATCTTTCGGAAATGAGATAGAAATGTTTGATAGTTGAGTTGTTTTGGGTCCTGCACTTAAATTCAGCGAAATTATTAGGTTAGTATTATTAGCTCAATTTCAAGTGTTGGTATGAAATGTGTTTGTGGTAGAGTAACATTAAGGTGGTAAAGATGTTTGACAATGATAATGCTGTTGTTCCTCTTTTGCTAATGGTATGAATTTGTGAACCAATTTCTCAGGACTTGGAAAGGAACCCTCTATATCCCATTAAGTGCTACCAATAGGTTCTAATAGTTGGACTTTATTATTGAAAATAAGTCATAGTAAAATCGTTGCTAAAAATAATTTTTTGTGATGATTATTTTGCATATGTTGCTAAAATTGACAATTAGCAACTTTTTTGTCATGATTTTTATAAATTGTGGCTAAAACTTACAAGTAGTGGCGTTTTCCTATGAAGAATTTTTAAATTGTAGTTGAAAGTTGAAAATCGTGACTTTTTGTGACGACTTTTTAAATTGTTGCTAAAATTTATAATTGGTGATATTTTTTGTGACAAAATTATCAAATTGTTGCTGCAAATTAACAATTAGTGATGTTTTTCTATGAACAATTTTTTAAATTGTAGTTGAAAGTTGAAAATAAATGACTTTTTTTGTGACGATTTTTTAAACTGTTGCTAAAATTTATAATTAGTGATATTTTTTGTGACAAAATTATCACATTGTCGCTGCAAATTAACAATTAGTGACGTTTTTTTTTAGTAGTGTTTGATGAAAAATTTCATTAATTATCATAGGACCTATTGGTCAATAAGTCCACTCTCTCTCAAATTAAATTCTCATTTCGGAAATGGTATTTTGCACCTCACATGTACCTTCATTGAAGTTTTTATGCGTATAGATTGTTGTGAAAAAGAGTTATATATTTTTTGGTTTGATGAGTAAAGGAGTCATGTAATTCTTCTTAGCCTACGAACAAATGTCTTTTTTTTTTCTTCTTTGATAACTCAGCATAACAAATGTCTTTTAACCATGAGAATATATTTTTATGTCTTGTTAGTCATGCCTTACTTGCATTTCTGGTGGTGGACACCATATACACTCAATTGGTTCTTTTTTTCCAGTTGGCCAAATTTATGGCCTTAATTATTACTATTCATTTTCTTTTAGATTTGTTTGTTAAATTATCTTCATCTCCTCAATTCCCAACTTTGTTGAATGGAAGCATATTATATGTTCTAAGGCAAAAGATAAGAAAGATAAGTGGTTGGTGATTGAACAATATGCTAAGATTAGAGCAATTAACCCTATGCTTTATTTGACAGAAGAGATTAAGGGCTGGTTTGGCATGTTTGGAAAAAGTCAAAAAGTCACTATCCTATTTAAGTCATATCATCTTATTTAAGTCACATCATCTCTCTAGCACATCACTTCAAACCATGGTTGTTAAAATCGCGATCCGGATCGTAGGATCGTACGATCTTACGATCCTACTTTGCCAAAACGATCCAGATCGTTGTAGGATCGATGTTATAATAGGATCGCAAGTAGGATCGTGTAGGATCGCATGGGATTGTGTAGGATCGTAGTTAGGATTGCAAGTAGGATCGTAGATTTTATGATTTTTCACCTTATTTTTAATATGTATCATTTTAATTTTAATTTTTATCTTTTTTTTTTTAATAGAAAGTAGGATCTTACGATCCTCGATCCGATTCTACGATCCGATCCACCAGACCCTCTCACCGATCCTACTTAGGATCCCAATTTTAACAACCTTGCTTCAAACCCAACCAAAACTCAACCCATATTTCATAAAAAGTCAAAAAGTACACTTATTTAGATCATCCCAAACAACCCCTAAAGAATATATAGCAAAAGAAAGTGAAGACCAAATTAAGATGTTTTGATTTTGATGAAAGCGGATAATGATTTTGAAGAGGATGTGGTTGAGTTCAATAGGTATGGCAAATCCTTGGGTAGCAGTCAAGGTTACATTTCCATTGGATCCAAACCAAAAAGCGAGAAGACAAATGGGCGGCCTATAGATGTTTTTCTTACACCCAATCCGGATGTTGTGGTACAAAATTGCAAACCCCAAGGGAAAAGAAAAGAAACAAAAATTGATGGCAATGACCTACAAAAGGAAGAATTAAGAGAGGAAGCATTGATAAGATTCACAAGGTGGATGTATGATGCCGGTATGTCTTTTATTGCAATGAACTATGATAACTTTGGACCAACGATTGAAGCTATTGAGCAATATGGTGATGGTATGAAACCACCAAGTTACCATGAGGTGCAAGTTCCTTAAATTAGAAAAGTGTTGCATTATACTAATGAATTGATGAAGTGTCACAAGGAGGATTGGGTGAAATATGGATGTTGTATAGTGGTTGATGGGTGGATTGACAAGAAATGGAGAACCTTGATTAATTTTTCAGTAAATTGCCAAGAGGAACCATGTTTGTTGAGTCCGTTGATGCCACTAGCTATTCAAATAATGGACAAAAATTGTTTGAACTACTTGACAAGTTTGTGGAGCTTGTAGGAGAAGCCAATGTGGTTCAAATTGTTACAAATATTGCTACATCTAATGTGTTGGTTGGTAGAATATTTTCCTGTAATTTCTAAAAAATTGTTATTAGTACTTAGCACTCATTGTGGAAAAAGTAATATTTTGTAGGATAATATTAAAAAATTGTTATCAAACAAATATTAAAATCGCTACTTGTTTTGGTTCCAACTTCTAATAGGAAAGCTTTTGGAGGCCAAGTGACAACACTTGTATTGGACACTGCCCATTGCTTGGACTTGATATTGGGAGACATTTTCAAGATACCTCATCTCAAGATGACATTTGAAAAGGCCATCGCGATGATGCTGTTACATTTATAACCGCCCAACTTTGTTGAATATGATGCGGCGCTTTATGCAGCTAAAGAATTTGATTAAACCGCAAAAACTAGATTTGCCATTGCATTTCTCACCTTATTTAAGATTCATCAACAAAAGAACAACTTGAAGAAGATGTTCACTTGGAGGAATGGACAACAAGCAAATGGGCAAAGAACAGCAGGGTAAAGAGTAGCACAAATTATGTTGATTCCTTCATTTTGGATTAGTGTTGTCTATGCCATTAAGGTCTTGGGTCCTCTTGTTCATATACTTAGATTGGTTGATACTGAGGAAAAGCTTTCCATGGGATAAATTTATGAGGCTATGGACAAGGCTAAAGAAAGCGTTGCAAAATCATTTGGTGGGAATGAAGATAGATACAAGAACATCTTTGAAATCATTCACTGAAGGTGGGATATCCATTTGCAGCGTCCTTTGCATGCAGCTGTGCAATTTTTGAAACCAAAGTTCTTTTATTCAAACCCAAATGCCAAGCAAGATTATGAAGTCATGATAGAGGTGCATAATTACATATCAAAATTGGTCCCAAGCACTGATATTCAAAATAAAATCACTCAAGAGATAACTATATATATGAAAGCTGAAAGTCTCTTTGGTGTCTGTTGGATGTTTATGATTAGCCTGTGAAGCATGGGAACTTGACAAACATGTCCTTCTTGTCCTAGGTACACAAAACACATCCAAATTTGTTCTACTTGTCATTCTTTTTCTTCTCCTTTCTTTCAAGTTTGAACATTCTAGGACCAAAATCAACTTGGTAGGGGAGCTTCAAAGACAATCAATATGGCATGCTTGACAATCTGAAACCAGTGGGCTTAATAGGGCGGGTGCCTTTGCCTTAGCACATATAGATGGTTATGTCAGCGTGTATGGATAATGTCATCAGCATGATCTAGCAGCATTTTTTGAGATGCCTTACTTGCTTTAACACCGTGTAAAGTTTCCATTGGATACTTCCTTTTGCTTCCTATCTTATTTACTACCCTGAATTCAAGTTTGGTTCTTCTAAGTATAAATGTTCATCTAACTTCAGTATTAATAAATCAGAGAAATTACTCTTAATTTCATTTCAAACAAGTAATGTTCTGGTTTGTGCTCAATGCTTGGTTTTGTAAGACAAAAAGGCAGGCAACCATAGACCACAAATTTATTCTTGCAAAAATTGCTTTTAATGCACATTATTTAGATCATAAGAGCCAGTGGAGTTACTAGAGTATGAACATTATTACTTAAGAAACAAATTGATGTTGTTATGCGTCTGAAATACATTGACTTGTAACAAATAAACAGAAATAGAAAATTGAAGCTTGGTATTCAACAGTAAAGCATGACTTCTATGCCTGTATGTTGGTGTCAACCAATAGCTATAAGGTCTACCAGTAATTTTTTTATATTTTATTTTGGGAGTCAAGTGGGTTGAAAAAATTGAATATGGATTGCTAAACATGCGAAATCCATATGACAATGGATTCCCTGGGATTGGAGACTGGAATTTGTTGGATGGAGTAATTTTATAAATTGTCTGTTGAACTTTTGGGCAATTTACATCCTAAAAATAGTGCTCCTAGTTTTACACCCTGCATGATGATGTGCTTCCTTTGGTTGTAATCAGTTAGGTTGCATATCCGATATTACCATCACAATCTAGTACCATCTTGATGCTTGGACACTGTGTGGTAGTTTTCCTAATATCTGCAATAGTGTTGTTATGACAAGAAGACTGGATCGTTCTTACTTAGTATCAAACAATAATTGAATTTGTTCAGTGATTTTGTTGAATACATGAGTCCCTGATTTCCTCTGGAATTTGCATGCTCATTCACTTATTATGATTGCTTATTCTGTAAAATGAAAATCAGAATCTATGCTTGTCCAAGAAGTTCCAATGATTTGATACAGTTGCCTGATCTTCTGCATTTTTAGGTAGCAAGTGAATAGCATAAAACAGTTAGCCTCTCTTAAAAAGAAATTGAGGAGCTAGGTGCTTGCATTTCAAGGAAAGACAATGATAGCTACCCTGCATTATATTAGCTGCAACGATTTTGTTCTTTTCTAAAGTTCTACTGGTTCAGTGGCTAATACCCTGCCTACCAACCTTAAAGTTGTGAGTTCTAACCTGAGAAAGCTACTTTGTGCGGTGATGCCAAAAGGTTAAGTATGTATCAATGTACCCCTCCCAGACCCCATCTAATGGGGAATTAAACTGGCGTACTTTTTTTTTATCCCCCCTTTTATTCTCTGAAGTTTTACTTTTTCCTAGATGTCACTGACAGGTGTCATATATGTTGGAAAGAGATGATCATGGACCCTTGTGTATCCAATCTCACCCTTGCGATTGGTGTGAACCTTCCCATGCATTGATTGTTGTGTTGGACAGAATGTTTGATTGATTGTAGGTGGATGAAGCACCGACCACTGCAATAGGTTGCTTCTGGTCTGAAACTTGGCTAAATTATTTTCGATGAATCCTGAAACGGGATATATACACATAAAAAACAGTTCATCCATGGAATTTTGAATCATTAGTACAGATGAATGCAGGGTGGAGGTGCTTTTAGAGTGCTGCGTGATTATTCATTATTACCTGGTTATTCAATGCGATAACATAGCCTCATCATATGTAATTTCACCAATCAAATTAAATTTGACTAGCGAAATTAAATTTTGATTCTCTAATCTCATACACTGTTTTTACCATGCTTACTAGTCTTATTAAATGAATTTAGGCCTCGTTTGGGAATAAACTTTTTTAGTAACTTTTTTGGCTTTTTGACTAAAATACGAGATAAAAAAAAAAAAAAAAAAAAACTAGTATATTTGTTTGTGATGACTTTTTGATTTTTTACGAAAAGATATGCAAAAAGTAGAAAGAAAAAGAAATCTTTGACTTTTTGATATAAGTTGTTAGCTTTTTAGTTTTTTTAGTGATTTTTTGGCTTTTATGCTAAAAAGTGATGTTATAAGCAGGCCTTAGAATGAAGTTACAAACAAACCCATGCTATATGCTTCAATAGTTAGACTGCCTGGCTGTCAAGGAATAATAAATTCATATTATTGGGTGTAGCTATTATGATAAGTGTTGAGATGGATGAATTTATTTCTTTGCAAGCAATTATATGGTTGTGTTTGTTAGTGGTTAAAAGTTGGCTCCAATCAGAGAAAATGAGAGAGTTGGCTAAGATGGTTGATTTGTTAGGAAATTATATGGTTCAAATGTTCTTGTATCAATTAGAAGGCTTGGAAGAAACATGGCATTTAGGCCATTAGATGAGATATGATGGCCTTTTATTTAGAAGATGGCCCAGAACTAACAAAGTGGCAGAAAAGATTTGTAAAGCTACCACCAGCAAATATTACCCTCTTTGCAGTAGTGGTATCATTGCTTGCGACATGCCATAAAAGTTGGTGCATGTTGCTAGGTGTTGTGGTATTCCATAGTAGAAGCTGTGAACTTCTTGTAGTCTTGTTTTAGTCTGATAGCATTTATGTGAGAGATGGGTACTTTTTCTTCATTGTATTGGTTTTATTGATGCTGACTTGGTGAGTTTAAATTCCATGATATCTTTATTTAACCAACCCTAAACTCATCATATTCTTGTTGGATATTTTCCATATTATTGGTCCTTTGCTCATATCACCAGAGGGATTGGTGTCATTTGTTTTTGTGCCTGTTATAAACGTTAATCTCTTACTTTTCATTTGCCCTCTTCACTACAGAACATTTCATTTTGTTCTAAGCAAATTTTTTATGAACATAATGGAGGACTTGAAAACACTACAAAATGAAATTTGATTGCTTTATCTTTGAAAATTTTCACCTTCAAAAAATTCTGTCAATGTTGGAAATGGAGTGAAATATGTTGGGCCTTGCTTGAAACGCTTTTATCACTTGCATATATATATATATATATATTTTCTGGCATCTTGTAGTTAGCTGATATTGCACTTTTGAAACAGATAAAGATAGACGACTGCCATCAAACATGGTTGCATCTTCAGAATGCTCCAATCATGACGAAGATAGCTGATTGAGATTTGGTTTTCCAGACGCAATGGTTTTCTGGATGCAGAGGTATTCTGTAGAGAATACTTTCTCCGCTTCTTCAACACAGAGTGAAGCTTTGATATGATCGGAAGAATTAGGTTAGTGTACTATGAATTCTACCAACTTTAGATTATCTTTCGTTGTGTTTGGTTAGGAGATTAGGGAGAGATTTGTAAAGGAAAGGGAAAATGTGAGTGAAATTGGGTGAAATATAGGTATATTTTGTTCATATTTCACTTACTTTTTCATTTTCTTTTCAAATCCTTTCAAATCAAATCTCCTAACCAAACACAGTAGTAGGATAGGATGTCTTTGGAAAAGACTGAAAATTCTATGCTTCCGAGTGCAAACTGCCTAATCAAACGAAGATCTGTTAGGCCAAAAGAGAAAGTACAAAAAGAAAATTATTTGCCAAAAATAAAACCCATTTCTAGCCAAACGGGGCTAGTCCATTTGGCTAGAAGATCCACATCTTACAGAGAGTAGAGACAAGACTCCACTTTTCAAACTACAATGTTCGATTTATCAAAAAATAGAAAAGAAAACCGATTTCTCTCTGTTTATTTGAACGGAAAATGTTATTTGGAAAACATGTTTTGCATTTAATGAGCTAGGCCAAAAAAAGGCAAAAGAAAAGAAAAGAAAAGAAAAGAAAAGAAAGAAAGACAAAAAAAAAAAAAAAAAAAAAAAAGACACAGAAAAGAACAAAAGAAAAAAGAAATATGGGAGGTGGCAGAACAATGTTAGGCCAAAATCTTCTTTTGAAATGACAGGCCATTTATTTCTCCCAAAGAGGTCCATTGAATCAATTTAGTTGATGTCCACACCTTAGGAATAGAAATATTAGGTCATAGCTTTTTACCTAGGCCTAAGGGGCACATTCTGTTATGACAAAATGTTTTTCATATAAATCAAGTGCTGCAGGCAAGAATAACCTTGGATATATGCTGATGCCTTTAATGAATGCTCAATAGATGCTGAGCTTTGGACATAAGGTTATCTGAATTGCACAATCCGTTCAATCCAAATCGATTCGTATATAAATAGGCGTCTTTGCAAATACAATGTAGGCGGATGTGGTTTGAAATATAGTATTATTGTGGGTTCTTGGCGGTTTTACCCTTGCGTAAAACTGGCGGCACAATTTTTTTTTTAAAACTGGACCATTGATTTCATTCATCTTATCCTATATATTTTTGGATTTTGAATGATTTTACTTCAATTGTATTGTTGGGTAGTGAATGATTTTAATGACTTAGTTTGGGATTTTGAAAGATGTGCTTGTATTAGTTTATGATTTTATTTAAAAATTTATGATTTTGAATGATTTGTTTGTGTTAGGAATTGATTTTGTTGTGTTTTTAATTTTATAAGTTTTAATTCATTAATTATTAATGTTGAGCATTTTGGAAGACCCAAAATAAATATTTACAAAACGGGAAAGAAGGCCCAAAAATAAATTTTTAAAGAAAAAAGTCCAATCCGCAAACCGTTCGTACATCTGTGAACCTTATCATAAAAACCGCAACTTTACTGCTTGTAGGCGGTTCTTGGGTTCAATTCCCTAAGCTGTACATATCTTGGTGGTCTAAGCAAAGCTAATGTCATCCAAATTGAACATGAGCACCTCTAGTAAGTTCATTTTTATTTATTTGCTAGTACTTGAGACAAATTCTTCTTGCATATATAATCACCAAAATTAAATATAAAAATTTACTTGCATAGATAGATCAAAACATGAAGAAATATTACAAGGACTCAAAATGGTAAAATTACCATCTTGTTACTTTATAATTCAACAAAATGCAGCTTACAAGAAGAAAAAAATATCACCCAAATCTAAAAAAAGAAAAGAAAGAAACATTAAATAAATCTAAAATTATAATACCAAATAATACAAAAAAAAAAAAAAAAAAAAAAAAAAAAACCCAGCTACAACAAAATATTAAGCTTGCATAATTTGCAAGGGCCCTTTAGTTTAGATTAGATTATGAACAGGGCCCTTAAATTTTGTGAAAATTTGGAGCCCAAGGCCACTGATGGCCTTGCCTTAGGGCCGGGCTTGGCTAAAATGATATTGTTTTGTTTTAATTTTAAATTTGGACTATGGATTTTCGTAACAAGATTATTGCAGTGAAAAAATGAAAGGGTATCTTGATAACATACTTTCTGTTCCAAATCATCAGTAGTTTCTTCGATCTGAAGGACTAAGCCAGCACCACTACCTGTACAACAAATGAAAAGCATGAAGCTTTTTCATATATAATTAACCAACTTATTATATTCTCATGATGCTGCTGCCTTTTTTGCGTTTATGAAACACAAGTTTTTTGTTTATTGGAAAAACATAAAATAATGTAAAACTTTTGGGAAAAGTAGTGTGAGGTACGTAATTCCATCTCCTTTACATTAACAAAGCTGTCTTGTCAAAATTAGAGCAACTTTTTCTCTATCTTACCTTTAAAGTTTAAAGTCTCTGGCCGCCCATCCAAATACTATTTAACTACTTTCTCTCTCTCTCTCTCTCTCTCTCTCTCTCTCTCTCGCTTAAATTGCAAACATGAAGGTATCAGAAAAATATCAAACGATACATATCAGAAATTTGGTGCTACTGTTATGAATTTTTCAAAAACCATCAGCTGATAAAAAGAATTTATAACAGCTGAATCAGCCATTGTTGGCTATGAATCGACTTGTGAATTGCTTATGAATCGATACGTATCTAGAATCAATTGATGTGCATATGATTTTCATTCGAATCGATATACAGGGATGTATCAGTATCAAGAGGACAAAAATCCTATACATATCAACTAATATTTAAAATCATGCTCTGCCTCTCTGAGTTTTTTCCCCCCTCATAGATATTGCTTTCATCCACATGGCCACGTATAAACCAAAGATGCTTATTTGAAGCTCAAAAGCATAAATGAGCGGCCCTTTTGAGTAGATAATGCCATATTTTACTTTTAATATTGCTTTTATGATAGAGTGCTTTACTTTAAACAAAAGAATAGATATACATGCATACACATATTTGCATAATATGAACATAATGTAATGCAATGCAATGTGTTTACTTGCAAGAAGGAAAAGAAAAAACAGAAGAAGAAGAAAAGCATTAAAGGACTTGATAGTGAAAAGAACAGAAAAGATAAACCCTAATTAACTTTCACTTTGTCACATATCTCATGGTGCCCAAAACACAAAACTAGAAACCAACTGTTGTGATGTGAGTGGCTTTTGTTACACCTACACTTTTTTGAGCTATTACTCAACTGTTATGTGTGATTGGAGTACTGTATTGTATTTCTGAGGAACAGGAAATATATTCCTTTCTTTCCATTCAAACACTCCTTTTCTAGCATTGCAGAATACTTTGCATTCAAATTATATGCTGCTCTTTGTATGTCTTTTTAGGCCAACAAAGAGAGAGAAGCTTTTTGACTGGGACTGAGAATGCTCACTTGGAATTTGGAAAGAAGAAATACTTGGAGTCATCAAGTGGTCAGTGTATGTAAATACATTTAGGTCCCTCTTACCTGCCTACTACATAGGCATGGTGCATCACTTTTTCATGAACTATTTTACATGAACAGGGTTTATGCTGATACACTTGTGTGTTACCTAGACATTTATGGAAATTTAGAGGTTTATAAGCTCAGTTAAAACAATATATTCTCTGCAAGTAGAGTTACACACAAATTATTCCATAGAAGTTTATAAAAATGTGGTGCTGACAACATTGCATTTAGTGGTGGAGCTACTATAGGTCTAGGAGGGGCACATGACCCACAAATTTCAAAAATTACGTTTTAGCGTAGGATTTTGAATATATTGTCCAATTTTTCCCAAAAAAATTACATATATGTCCTCTAAATTTTTTCAATTACTCTTCCAATACACCCAACAAACCATTGATTAGAATATGGACGTATATTGACTTCTGATTTGCTTAACAAATAAAACTATGAAAACATTCCCTTTTATTTTGTGCATTTAATGGTATTTTTTATTTTCATTCCCTATTACTTGAGAATTCTACATATTTGAATGGCATGATAATTTTATTGTTGATATGATATTGGAATATTTTTGAACTATGAATTATAAATTTGTTTTTACCAAATCAATCAAACTAAACTTTCGTCCCAGCTTGATCCGACTTAATAATTTTCTTAATATTGTTTCCTCAGCCAAATTTCTGACTCCATAACCAGTTGCATTGATCATAGATGGAGCCCACACTCCACTAAGATAAGCGTAGTGCTGTCAACACCGCATCATGCAAAACATTTGCGTGTGTGAACAATTTTGATACATTGAAAGAGTTGTTGGTTGCATGAAGTTTTTGAAGTGGTGGTCCTAAAACTCCTAACATAATTAGAGTTGGAATTTGGAGACATTCCCAACCATGAAAGCCCCTTGTCGTGTCATCCCTAGTCAAGTCATGGGGACATACGCTCTACCTTCTTGGGTCCCTATAACAAAACATTCTCATAGTTGTTTGGGTCGCTAGCTTCTTTTTTCCAATTGGATATCTATGATTGGTGGATTATATCTTTCTTTGAGTTTTTCTTAAATCTGTTTTTTTAGTTTTATTTTTTTGGGTTTTGTTTCTTTTGAATGACTTCTATTCAAGGAGACATTAAAGACTTAAAGTTATTACCAGTAAGCATTACTTTGTTATGGGTTTTTGTGGAAAACAAGTAAAAGTCGAAGATGATTGAGGCATGAAAGGGAGATCTCTCGTTTGCTGTGCAAAGGAATATTTGTTTTATGAACTTGTTTTTATATGGGTTTTTTGTGAGTGTTTTAATTTAAAATGTTACTCTCCTTTCTATGAAATGGCACACTGAGGAATGTGAGACCACTAACTTCAAATAGGCCACAACAAAGCAAAATCTGGCCCCACATTTTCACTTGTGCAGTTGAGTAAACAAATTATAATTATTCAGTAGTCATGGGATATTATGTGACACTGTCTGTGTGATATTCTAAATCAATCCAGGTAATGTGTTTGAATTGGGACATGTTGAGTCATTTTGTTATATTGTTGATAGAAAAAAATGGCCCATTTATATAATTTTCCAAGAAGATGGCTCAACTTGGAGCTGATATGCTAACAATAATATTAAAACACTAACTATAACTATTGTACTAACAAAAATATCAAGTAAGCACAATGTTTACACAAGTCTCACGTCTAGTGGTCAGTCTTAATTGGTATACTTGTCAATAATATAATAGTTAGTGTTTGTAGTATTATTGGACTAGCTAAACGTCCATAATCTAAATGTAAAAATAAAATATGTTTTTCTTTATTTGTCAATAATTACTTTATTTAAGTCATTTTTGTCTCATCAATTATAACTACTAGATGCATTAAACAATTTGAACAAACTCATCAAAAAAAAAATAAAATTACAAGCACCCTCATAAATTGTACCAAATAGCCACAATGTCTTATGCTTTATAATATATCTTGATTCTCGATTACTACATTTTTAGTTGAGTATAATTTCACAGCAACTCATCATCTTTTTTGGGTCCATTTTCTTAATTCCTCACTTTTTTAGTAGGTTTTGCTAAACCTCATTCTTTATTATATTAGCAAGGTATGAATCTCATGGCAAGTTGTATAATAAATTTTTGATTAGGAAGATATGATACTTTGTCAAGACTATGAAAACTAGGTTTTATTAGAGTGTGCAAAATAGTCTTTGTAATTTTTCAGTTTAAATAAAAATTAATGGAATCTTTTAGTAATAAAACCCTAATCTTTGTGTTTGGTTGAGGATTTGAGGAGGATTTGGTTGAGGATTTGGAAAGGAAATGGAAAAGAGTAGGTGAAATGTGAAAAAAATATCTTACATTTCACACACCTTTCCTTTCATATCCTCTCCAAATCTCTAACAAACAACAAAGGAAATCAAAAGCCAAACCTAAAGTTGGGCATCAAAGGACACATGTTTGAATAGTAAGCACACTCATGTAAACAATGTGCTTGGTATGAACAAATAGAAGGCGCATTGTGTTAGAATGGTGTGCTGCGTTCAAATGATGAATGCACAAGAAAGTATAACTAGTTCTCATTCAACTGAAGCTTCCTTGCATTCGAACACGCAAGGCTTTGTTGCAATATGTTCATAACATAACTATTCAGATGCACACGACTCAAAGATCAAACTTTTGAGTCATGTAGTTTAAACTACATGTATTAGTGTAGATTAAGTTTTCATTTAAACTACAGGAATTAGTACATGCGTGAATTGACTTGCTTTTAGTGTATTGTCATTATACTTGCATGGGACATCTCAATTTGATTGGCACATCCAACAACAAATCTCGAGATCTATCCAAAATCTTGAAAGGAAGAGGACCAGTTGGTTGGCAAGATGCCAAAAAACTAGCAAACCCAAAAAAGAGACATCCTTAACAAAAAAGAAGATGGGGGCAAAGTTATGTGAGAGTGTTGCCATTTTAGAATAGAGAAAACAAAAAGAACAAAGAGATAAATGCTCGAAAAGAATAGGGGGTTGTGGAGGAATTTGGAGGAGAAATGTATTAATATCTCTGTTATGAACCTACAAAGTGGTAATGTGTGTCATGCTAAATTTATGTTTAAAAAATAATTAATAACTATCAAATGGATCAATAAAACACAAATAACAAAATTTAAGGAGTAAATATCTTTTAATCAAAATCATAAGAACCAAAGTGACATAAGGACAAACTATAATAACCATTAATGTAATGAATATTTATAAATTTTCTATTTTTCCTTACAGAATGTATACTTGAGGAGCATACGATTATTTCTTGCCAAACATTAAAGAATAAAATTGTTATAAAAGTAAACTATTAAGGCTATTGCATAATTTGGCCAATTTTTTTTTCTTAAAATAGTCGGAGTGAGTTAGACGTTATTAACATGCTACTAACCGTCCTAAGGCATGATTTTAAACTCAATTTTTCTGTTATGGTTTTCATGATTACCACAACAAGGTTAATCTGTGTTTGGTTTTGAGGATTTAGGGAGGGATTTGGAAAGGAAAAGGGAAAAATGTGTGTGAAATATGTGAAATATAATGTTTTATTCACATTTCATGTGCCTTTTTATTTTCATTTCTAAGTCATCATCAATCCTCCAACCAGCTTATATAAAGATTCATTATAGAGAATCTTGATCCGTGAATTTCATGTTTCTCGTTTAAAATTTTCTATTACTCTGATTTTTGTATCAAAGCAGATAAACTCTTCCTCCCTTTGTTTTGTACCCAAAATAAAAAATAAATAAAAACAAATAAACTCTTTTATCTTTTGCTAAGATAGAGGTATGCATGACAAATTTTATGATATGGTTGGTTCCAATTAATAAAGTGACTAAAAATTAAATGCAAAATAATAAAAAGAAAACAAGAAAATCAGAGCCCCCTTCTGCAACTGCTTTCTGGGCAACTAATAGAAATGAGTCTTCAGACTCTGTAATCTTTGTGACTGAAGGCCAGTTCATTATCAGTTTTTATTTTCACTTTATGACTCTTGTTTCTTCTAATTTTTCAATGAATCAAAAGCTGGTCCAAAAGCTTCTACTTTATACCCAAAAAAAAAAAAAAAAAAACAAACAGAGAATGTTTTGTTTTTGTGGGGTTGTTAATAATCCCCATGCATTCAAGCTAGCGTCAAAGGAAAGGACTGTGTGAATGTGAATAAATATATAGGGAAATGATTGTGTAATGTACATATCATATACACTTATATAAATTTTCACATATATTTATAATTTATTTTATAAAATTGTGTAAGTTCTCGAGATATGAGAACTTCGTAAGTTTGTGAAAATTTATTCAATTTTATGAGATAATTTATGTATATTTATGAAAATTTAAGCAAGTGTATATGGTATGCACTCATATATTTAAAAATTATTTTCAATATATAAATAAATAAATATAAAGAAATAAAAATAATAAATATGGATGGAATCTAATAACTAAATGGAATCCCTTTATTCCCTGTTTGTCTTTGAGACCGTACACAGTTCCCGATTCCTTCAGACAGGCAGTCCCCCCACTTCCTTCGTTTCTTTTCAGGTCCTCTTTTTTTGGTGCATTATATAGTCGGTGTTTAGGAATTGATTTTTTTTTTTTTAATGAGGTTTCAATTTTTATGAAAAAATATATAAAAAAATAGGGATAATGACTTGACATTTTAAAGTAAATTTTTGATTAAAAATTAAAAATTTTCAAAAAGCCATAATAGAGATAATCCTTTCTCTTTCATAGGTGAGTTGACAATGTATGAGCAGAAATACTCTTTATTAGATTGATCTAAACAAAATGAAGGCAATATATCTTTTAAATATAAGATTCACTATTTGAACCGATTAAATGTTATATTTTGTTTACTTATGCATGTGAAAATTTAAGATAACTTTTATTTACACTACATTTTTTTAATCTAATTACATTTATATATATTTTTTTCTTTTAAAATTTAAAATACAAAATTTTATATACCTTTATACAATCACCCTTTTACCACCACCACTCCCACCTCTCCCATCAACCCTTTGCCACCACTCTTCTTTTCTCTCTCTCTCTCTCTCTCTCTCTCTCTCTCTCTCTCTCTCTCCTCTATTCTCACTGATCTTAGTCTACCAACTTTGTCGTTATTTAACACCTTACCCTTTCTATTTACTTGAATTTATTGAAACCTAGTTTTGAAAACTCACTCCCTTGAAACTAGTTATCCCCGTTCTCTTTCTCATTAGTGAAACAAGCTTTTTCTAAGAGGTAGAAATGTAATAGATGGCATCTGATTGCTAATGAGGTAGTGGATTGATAGAAAAAGAACAACAAAAAAGATTTAGTTTGAAATTGAATTTTGAAAAAAGCATATGATATCGTGAATTGGAATTTTTATTTGATATCTTTGCATAATTTTTGGATATGGGGCAAAATGGGTGGATTGGATGAAGAGCGTGTGTATTCTGACTAGAATTTCAATTCTAGTAAATAGATCTCCAACAGGAAGAATTTTCTCCACAAAAAGGTTTAAGGCAAGGTGATCCTCTCTCTCATTTTTTATTTAATATTGTGGTAGAAAGGTTTGAA
The DNA here is from genome assembly GCA_025200525.1 of Camellia lanceoleosa. NCBI lineage: Eukaryota > Viridiplantae > Streptophyta > Magnoliopsida > Ericales > Theaceae > Camellia > Camellia lanceoleosa. The sequence goes on from CM045770.1 coordinate 88,305,878, forward strand.
CATTACTGTTAACAAGAGCTAAAGATTTGGGCATAGTGAAAGGCACAACAATTGGTGAGAATGACTTTAACGTGTTACTCCGGGTTTGCTAATGACACTATTATCTTTTGTGAAGCTAAATTGGAGGAGATTATAAACATAAAATGAATCCTTAGATGTTTGAGGTGATGTAAAGCGAAGATAAATTTTCATAAGAGTGTAGTCGTTAGTATTGGGGTTTCGGTGAGCTAGTTGAAGAATTTGCCACAAAGCTACATTGTTTGAACCAACATTTACCAGAAGTACCTAGGATTGCCATTGGATGCCAACCAGAAGGAAAGCTTTTTAGAAACCAATTTTGGATAAGTATAAGGTGAAGCTTCTTTGGTTGAAAAAAAGGTTTTATTTTTTGTTTGGAGGATAACAATGATTAAAATTGTGATGTCAATTTTCTATTTACTATATGTCTATTTTAGAATACTGTGGGGTTGCTAAAGAAATAGAGAAGGTTCAAGCTACTTTTTGTGGGGAGACATAGAAGTGAGAAAAAAGTTCACCTTGTCAAGTGGAAAGAGTTAGCAATAAATAAATCTAAAGGTGGAATTTGGGCATCAAGTGATATCCAGCTGATAACTCTTGTTTATTAATGAAATGTTGGTGGAGATTTGGTTTTTGAAGGAATGTGTTGTGGAAGAATCTTATCTGCGATAAATACCCAAGCCCAGAAGGTAAATGGTTCCCTAACCGAGGTTGTAAATGCATCCACTGTCAAATGTTTGGAGTGATATTATTGGTGTATTTGGCCTCTTAAGCTACTTCATGGAGAATATCAAAATTATAATAGGGATGGCAATAGAATTTCATTTTTGGAAAAGATATTTGGTGTGGGGAAATAAGATTACTAGAGCATTTCCTAGACTCTTGATCTGTCTTTAGACAGAATGAATCATGAAGTTTTTCAATAATAAAATAAGTTCGTGCAATTGGAACCTAAGGTTTAGGGAGACAACTTTTGGCATGGGAGGAGGAGAAAGTTGTAAGATTACATAGTTTGCTAGGATCGGGCCAATGTTGCTTCCTATAGCGAGAGGACTCATAAGATGGAAAGGTACGATAACCTTTGCAGGATTTTTAAAGTTAAATTAGTGTTGATTGGTGTGAATCACTTTGGGGTCTAGATTTAGTATACCTCCTCTTATCTCAGAATAATCATGCCCACTCGAAAAGGCCTGAGTTTTTTTCACTTAGCTAGTTTGGAAGGCTGATAAGAAACCTGATCGTGGCTTCAAAGACTTGGTGTCTACATGATGGTGTAGATGTAACATGTGCTTTGTAAAGTTTGAACTAGAAATAGTAGATCATATAATACTTAAGCATCATTTTGTTTGGAAGATATGGATTGAGATATGGCGGTGGGGTGTGCTGTAGCAGGTCACTCCTGAATCCATTAGTAAGGTTGCTAGAATTGATGGAGTGGATGGAAATTCAAGAAGGGTGAAGTCTTGATTTGGAAAAGCTTTGCCATGTGCAATATTGTGGTCGGTCTGGCTGATATAGCAATGACATAATGATTTTCCTTGAGCTCAACTTGACTTATATAGCTTTGGTTGATCTTATCAAGACAAGGTAGTAATATGGATGAAGAATCACTCTTTGGGCAAGTTTTATTACATTCATGATTTTTTGTAGATAATTTGCGGCGGTGATTGAAATTTTATTGGTTTTAAGAAGATGAAAAGTGCGATGGAGTTAGTAGGAGACACTACGTCCATGGAGAGCAATTATCTGCGACCACCGATACTCGGAGGTTTATTGATACATACTATGCAATATCTGGTGATTTATTTCAAAATGCATTACGTATCGTGCAGTGCTATCTGGGCCTGATCTTGTGCTTATGTTTTCACCTAGAGCTTGTTATTAGCGATAGTGATCTGTGCTCTATTTCTACCTTTCACGATTCTGTGCTATAGTGATCTGGTATGGAGGATTGATCCGATTTAGTCTTGATCTAGTTTTATTGTTGATTTCTTTGTTAGTGTTGATTTGCTTTTTGCGGAATGGTGACACTTTGGTCTAATTTTGGGCAAGTTTTTATTTTGTTCATGTTTTTGTGGATGATCTGCGGCAAGTAGAAATTTTGTTGGTTTAGGAAGATGAAAGTGCGATTGGGTTGGTAAGACAACTCATCCGCCGGAGAAACGATTAAATACCGGTGGTTTGATACATATAATGAAATGTCTGGTGATTATTTCAAAAGTATAATTATGTATCGCTGTGATATTTGAAATTTGATGTGCTATAATGAATATCTGAATTGATGGTGATCTGATTCTGAAATGTCTGAGAAGCGATGCAATGGGTGTTAGTCTAGTTTGGGAGATGAATCGATTAAGTATCAGGCGATGCAGGGTGTTGAGTCGATTTGGGAGATGAATGCACGCTTCTTTGTACTAATGTTTTGTAGTGTTATATGTTTACATTACGATTTTGTTTCTAGTTTTTGTTTTGGTGTTGAGTTTGTTTTGGTGGATGAGTGCATTGAGAGCCTTGATGAGGCACTACTTCTGATTATGTTCTGTATTTGCTCATTTTGTGGTTGGTACATGTGGGTGGTAGTTAGTGGTTGATTCTGTTTTTTTGTTTCCTTTGTTGGTTGCTTACACCAACTCTGGGGTGCTAACAAATATTATTGATAGGATGAGCTTTTGGTGCCAATATAGTTGAGATGATTTAGCTCATTATGATACTTTTACACTTGCCTTTCTTTATTAATGTAATTTATTTTGTACATTGTATTGTGCTTTATATCAATGGGAAGTTTCTTTGTTTTCCTTGATCAAACAAAAACAAAAAAAAAAAAAAAAATAGAAAGGAGAGGGGTTGAGGTTTACGAGAAGGGGTTAGAGGGGTTATTACACGTGGTGGAAGGGTTAGCGTGGTGAAAGAAAATGGTGGTTGTGCCGGCCAAAGATGGAGGTAGTGGTTGAAGTAGGTGTGAGGTTAAGTTTCAAAAGTTAAGAGTGTAAGAAAGAAGAAGAGATTAGGGATGAGTATATATTTGGAATCGGAATGGATGTAAATATAGAATAAAAAGTAAAAGCTACCCACATTTTTAATCTGATTTATTTACTATCATATTGTAAGCGATCTGATCGAGCATCCGGGGAAAGGATTGCGAAGTCCCACAAGATTACCGGAGTTCGATATTGGGTCAACTTCTGGTTCAAAGGACTCAAATGTCACGGTTCTCAATCTTGAACGAAGAGTCCAAATCCGGCAAATCGATTTTGAAAAGCAATTTTTTGAAAAGTGCCAAACGCCATAAGGCTTACTTAGGCGAATCTGAGTCGCCCGTACCTAAATGTTTTAAAATGGGAAATTTAGGAAACCACGACTCGGTGCCAAAGGCCGCGTGTAATACATCATCACCAAAGTTGCCTCGGCTCAAAGGGAACTTGGAGTACGATTGAGGAAGAGTCGCCGTGAGCACCCACTTCGCTTCATGATCAAAGATAGAGCCTCTACTAACACCATGATATCTGTTTTTGAAAATATTGTGCGTTAACAGCAATGCGGTTATTAGCCTAGGTTACTATGTGATGCTCGCATATGACAAACAAGTATGGTAGGTCACTGAATTGGAACAAAACATTTCATGCTTGTTTGTTTGAAAATGGTTTGATGGTCTACTGCCTTGTGAGGTAGGCTAAGAGGCATTGAATTTGCCACCCTCGGGTGGCTTAAACGGCGTGATTTTTGCCACTATTTAGTGGGCTTAAGAAGCAAACATTTGATGAATTGTCCCAATTCAAGTAACTTCAACTTATCCTTCCCACAGACATTCAAGCCGGTTATATCGCGCCATAAGCACATAGGCTTCATGGTAACGCATCACATTGATTCATGGCGGCATACTGTGTCAGCAGCGTGCGTACAGGATGCTAAAGCATAAAACTTCCTTAAGTACTCCAAGACAAAAGCGAAACTTATTAGAAATCATGCATGGTTCCTAAATATCTGAAATGCCTAATGCAACACATGTAAAATTGCAACTATAGTAGAGGCTCGGCTATTCTAAACATGGCATATAGAATGCTACAACTAACACGTATTCAATTGAAATTAAAATACAAATGCGGTTTGTATGATCATGGCAGAAACGATGCGTGCAAAAGCAGATGAATGACAAGAATGCAAACATCTTTGTCATCTTTGGTATGCTAATTGAAATATGCCCTATATATAACCATCATAAGCGGGTAAATAAAAGGGAAAAGAAAAGGCGTGGGGTTGGAAGACATACATCACACTCACCCAGCGCTTATTACAATTATGCTCTTTTCATCGGCTTGAAAGTAGAATAAATATCTGATCGAAATAAAAAAGAATATCTGGTCCAAATAATGCAGTCGAATAATACAAATTCCTAATTAATTAACAAATTAACTAAGCAAAACTTTAAGCGGCATGTGCAAGCGGGGCGCTACATATGACTCAGATTCAGGATAATGATATAATGCATGTTTGGGTTGCTTCTTGGCGCGGAGATCCATTGTGATGCCCCAATCGGTACCCCTCTGTTTACGCAATGTTTTCTTGAAATGCGTGCCAAGTCGAAAAGTTGCCAATTCTTCATTTTCTTTACCCATGAGAGCGGAAAAGGGGCATAGCAATGTATATTTCACAAATATATGCATGCCTCGATCCTCGTGCCTGTCAGCAGCATGTCGATGCATGATGGCCGGAGTATTGCATGTGCACAACTCAATATAGGGTGAATCTTGAGATGAATGATACAACAAAACCTAACTCCATCATGGAGTATCCGGTGTCGGTGACTTGGGGAATTGAGGCCCGTTGAATCACTTTCTGAATGCAGGATGTGCCTCGTTCCGTGCGGGCTAACTCCTCCTACCACAAGACGCGATACAATATCTCACGTGATATGCGTGAAATGCAACTAAGATACAACCCTAGCATGCACAATGCTATGAAAATGAGATGTCTCGATAAATCGTGCTGCAGGCGCTGGAAATTGAGGCGATGATCTAAAACCTGCGAAATGGAATCATAATGATCAAAATGGACTTACACTAACATGGTGAGCCTCGGCCACACTCGCATAAAGTAATCGGGATGAAAAAGAGATGCCTCAAAATCACGGTGCCTACTGCAGACATGGCATAAACCGAAAAAAATGACATCTACTGAATCTGGCAGCGGGACTAAAAATAGAGATATCGCGGACATAATATGGAGGCTTCACCAACATGAGTGAGCCTCTTGGCACTCACCTGACGATGGTAGAGATGAAAAAAAAGATGTCTCGAGGAAATGGGTACTGCAGATCGCATAAGCCGCCGGTAGGCAATAGCGTACCGCGATAGCTTGAGACTAAAATAGCATCTGAGAATGCAAAATGGACTTACACCAACATGAGTGAGCCTACGGCCTTTTTTTTTCACATCAAGAAGCCGTCGGATAAAAAGTGAAGTAGCGAAATGCGTGTACATGGGACGCATAATAGAGAAACGCCTGGCGACATAAAGGCATGAAACATTTGACACAATATGATATGTATAATCATACCAAATAGAATTTCAGCGCTAAAATATATGGGGAAAGCTTCAGGTCCCTAGAAAGATACGTGAAATGACACCCAAATGCAAGAGAATGGTCTAGAAATGCAATTTAGGCACCAAAATGGTAACTTTATATTTATGCAATGCATGCACAATATGGACATGGAATAATGAAAATACAGTAGCAAAAGGGGCAGCCCAAGACAAGCATTTTTCAGTTGTAAAGGGCTAAAAGCAACAAGCACACATAGGGTTAAGGCAAGTATGCAAAAATAGCTCCACTGAAGAGAATTATTGAAGCAAGTGATACATCACGATGCTCAAATGGAAAAATACCCTTCAAACAGCTGAAGAGGGACTAAAAATATGAATATTTACAGTAGATGAAATCCCCCAACTCGGTATGAAAACATGCTAAAATGTCATGCAAGAACTAGGATACATAAGGCTACAACATAGAGGTATTGCAAAATTCATCAAACCAGCAAAGACCCTTAATGAAATATGTCAAAAAGATCCAAAAATATGACTTTTTCCAGCTCGATGATGGCGAAAACAGAAGCTAGATAAGCCTAAAAGAGCATGAAAAATGGGGGTCAAGAGGGGTATAATGACAAGTGCAACATGGAGGTCCCCAACAAGGTTGATCCCTTCTACAATGTTGTAGAGGACATAAAATAAGCTTACTCACAGTTCATGACATGCTCCAAAACAAACTACATGTAGGCCAAAAAAATCATGCAAACTACGGTAAATAAGAGATTATGAAGCAAGTGCAAGATAGAGGATCAAACAGGGTTGAGCCCTTCTTCAATGTTGAAGAGGGGCTCAAAATAAGCTTACAGTTTACATTATGCTCGAAAACAGATCACTCATAGGCTAGAAATTTTATGCAAAATAAAGGCATACAAGATGGTATTGAAGCAAGTGCACCTGAGAGGGCTCAAACAGAGGTTGAGCCCTTCAACAAACATGAAGAATAGCTAAAAAGTGACCCTTTGAGTTAGGGTCGAAGCCTAAAAAAGTGAGCAAATAGGCTTAAGAAATGAAGCAAAAATGGGCTACAAAGGGAAGAGTCTACTTACCCTTGAAGACCAATACTTTTGTTGCTTCTTGGACCAAATTTCTTGCCTCTTAGCTGGAATCCCTTCCTTGTTGCTGAAAATGGGTGAGTGGTGGTAGAGCTTGAAGATGATGAAGAAATGGAACCAAAACTTGAGAATTTGAGAGAGATGGAGAGATATGTTGAACCAATTTTCTAACCCTAGGAGCAGTGAGAAATGAGGCCCCTTTATATGGACAAAAGGAGGGTGTAAAAAGTGGAGAAATGCACCCAAGCTTTCTCTCCCAAAATATCTCCCGATCTGAGATCTTTTACGGGAAAGCAATTTATTGCTCTGTTTGTAAAGTAATACTTGGAAGGAGAGCATGGTAGGCATTAGCTACTTTTCTTCTTGCAGTGATCGTGAAGCCACCCCATGGCGGCGGTGAAATATACGTAAACTAGGTACCAATTTCACGCATTTAGAAGGCTAGGGGTAAAATGGAAAGTGAGAATTTCGTGCCGGCAGCCACAAGGTTGGTGTCCTCCCACGCTGCCGTGTGTGTATACATAAAGACCCATGTGGTTGGAAAGTGTGACTCTGAAGCAGGAGAAACAACAAGCCACTTTAGGAGAGAGGTCAAAATGAAAAGAAAGAATTCTTGGCCCATGTGTGTTTTAGGATCCTCCCATGTGTGTGTACAACACAAATATGTGGTTTCAGCTCAAGAAAATGACCTAGGGTGTTCAACATTAGCTTGGAAGTGAGAAAAAGCAGGCGTCAACCGGAAACCATTTGGTTCTTTGAGACAATTGCTAGCCTCGCCCTCCGTTGATCTTCCTAGTGATAAAATAAGTTTGCCAAAAATGAACAAGCAGATGCAAAAGCAGATAACAAGCTCGGGGCCATAGCAGCGATTCGGGGTCTCGAAAATCGGCGTTAAGCACCGAAAGTGGTGTTTGCACGAAGTGGTATCTAAGACCATGTCCCTCGAAGGGAGTAAATGAGATACATGCCAAAACGGGAGGAATGGGAGATGGTTGGGTGGTCGACCAAAGTCTGTGACTTCTTGACTCAAAATCGAAGCGGAGCTCGAAATGGGCAAAATGGCCTCTGACCGCGAAAGTAGCCTGACCCAGAGATGGTCTCTGGGACCTCTCCTCCCCTCGGGAAAAGCAGAGCAAAGTCTGGTTATAAGCAAGAGACAAGGCCTGAAAGAGTTCGGAAGTTCGGAGGCGGGTGCCTGCACGACTCACGAGACCGAGCGAGCACAATATGCTAATTATCGAGCACTCAATCGGTGACGACAGAGTCTTAAGGCCGGTCAAAAATGGGGTGTCTACACATATGTGATACAATCACAATCATTAATATAACAGGTCTTACAAAATCTCATTTAATATTTAACAACAGTAATTATAACACATTGGCTAATAAACAAAATGTGATAGAAAATATAGTAAATATAAAATTATTGAAATGAAAGTTATTAGTAATTTTAGAGTGGATGCAATGAAAAAGCAAGTATAAAATAAAAAAAAATCAGCACCTTAATTAAGTTAGGTCTTGGTTACTTTAATTATGTTCTTCTCAAAAATGGTATGATACCAGAGGATAAGATTGGTAAAAGAAATAGTAAGAATATTTGTTGATATACAAGATACATGTTGATTTCTAGGTTAGCACCCTACTAACAATATTGAATACTTGCATAAAAGAGAGTGACCCACTTCCCCATCTTTATCACAATTTTGAGCTACAGAGAACGAGAGAGAGAGAGAGAGAGCGCACAAAGCTGAATTGCCTTTGGTACTGGTGCATTCGTCCTGCTTGTCAGCACATGCATTCCACTTTCCACTACAAAATCCTTTGGACCCAAAATTTTACCTCACCTTCAAGAAAAGAACACCCCACCCTCCCATATATTTCCTCTCTTCTCTCTCCTCTCTGCACAAATCTAGACTAGATTACAAGTTCCATGTCACTATACTCTTCATAGTTGTTGAATACATAAAGGAGTCTTCAAACCTATCAACAACTCACACCACTATATATCAAAGCCTCCTATCTCCAATTTTCCATCTTATGTATCATTTGTTTTCCACTCCAAACCTAGACATGACAAAGCCCTTTTGCTCTTTTCTCTCTTTCAAATCCAATTAAAAACACCCTTGAAACCAAGATTCATAAAGACCTTCCTTGATCTTCCTCAGTTCAAGTTTCTCTAATACTTTTTGTAGAGAATACTTGAGAGAGAAAGAAAGATGAGATCAGGAGGTTGCACAGTGCAACAAGCTCTAACTCCAGAGGCTGCAAATGTTGTAAAACAAGCCCTAACCCTAGCCAAGCGACATGGCCATGCCCAAGTGACTCCTCCATGTAGCCAACACCATGCTTGCCCCTTCCACCGGCCTACCGCACGGCTTGCCTTCAATCCACTCTCACTCCCCACCCTCTCCAATGCAAAGCCCTAGAGCTTTGCTTCAATGTGCCCTAAACCGCCTTCCTGCCTCTTCCTCAAGCCCCATGATGGGCCCTCACTCTCACTCCCAACATCCCTCCATCTCCAACGCGTTGATCACGGCCTTCAAGAGGGCTCAAGCCCACCAACGTCGCGGCTCGATTGAAAACCAGCAACAACCCCTCCTGGCTGTGAAGATAGAGCTTGAGCAGCTCATAATTTCCATCCTCGATGATCCTAGTGTGAGTAGGGTCATGAGAGAAGCTGGTTTCTTAAGTACCCAAGTGAAGAGCAATGTTGAAAAAGTAGTTTCTTTGGAACTATGCTCCCAAACACCTCTTCCAACTAATAACAAGTCTAAAGAAAACAACAACCTTCTAGTTGGAGGTAAAGTAGGAGGCCAAGGGCATCAAATCAAGCAAGGAATGAGGATGTGATGAGTGTGATAAAACATGATGAACAAGAGAAGAAAAAGTATTGTGATTGTAGGAGGAGTGTGTTGCTACTCTAGAAGGTGTAGTTGGAGGATTGATGGACAAGATTGATAATAAAGGAAGTGAAGTTCCTGAGGCTTTAAGAGAAGTGAAGTTTATAAGCCTCCCTCTATTTTCTTTGGAGAATCGCTCGAGAGAAAAGGTTGAAGAGAAGCAGGAGCTAAGTTTTGTAAGAGCTGTGTAGAGAAAGGGGTTGTTTTGTATTTGGGAGACCTAAAGTGGATCACAGAGTATAGGGCTAGGTCAGAAGATCATCCAGGAGGGATACTATTGTCCTGTGGATCATATGGTGATGGAGCTTGGAAGATTGGTTTGTGGGGTTGGTGAAAGTGGGAGGTTTTGGCTAATGGGTTTTGCAACTTTTCAGACTTACATGAGATGTAGGACTGGTTGCCCTTCATTGGAAACTGTTTGGGGTCTGCACGCTCTTACAATTCCTGATGGAAGTTTGAGTTTGAGTCTCATTCCTGACAGGTAAAACAGTTGATAGTTAAGCCTAGAAGTTAATTTTAGATTTATTTGAATTTCTATGTATTAATCTTGCCTGCATAGTTCAGTTTCTTCTGAATTAAGTCATGAACTGAAATTGTGATTTTTTCCTCATATTTTTCAAAATTTCATGCGAATAAAGGGAAAAAAAGAATATGGTTATTCTTTTTTCAAAAAAAAAAAAAAACGATTGGCAATTTGTATTTCTAGATTGGAAAATGATTCACAAGAATGTTTTATACATAAAGTCATCTATAATGATGTGACTGATGTTTTAAATTAAGAATAGGTTGTTACTTTGAAATAAAAAAAGGGTCATAAAAGTTCACAATGAGAATTCTTTACAGAAAAAGTTATTTATCACTGTTTTTTTTTGTTCTTTATGTGATTGTTAATTTTCCTCCATTCTTCTTCTTCTTCTTCTTCTTCTTCTTCTTCTCCTTCTTCTCTTCATATTCTCTCTCTCTCTCTCTCTCTCTCTCTCATTACATTAAATTATCAAACTGAAATTGAGGAATTTCAAATGAAGAACAAAAATATATTAAAAAAGTGTATTTTTTCCCTTGTTGCAATGAATCTCTTATAGTCATCTTCATTTTATATATCTACCAGTGATGTACAAAGTGGGTCTAGCAGCAAGAAGGCTGGAAATAGGTCTAGTTGGCTTCTTATTGAAGGTGGAAATGAGACAAAGGAACTCAACTGCTGTGCTGAATGCTCCACAAAGTTCAAGACTCAAGCCCAAAGCTTGAGAAGCAGCACTTGTACCAGTGAGGCCACCCCCTCCAGTCTTCCTTCATGGCTTCAACAATACAAGGATCAAAACAAAAGACTTGCTAACAATGATCAGGTTTCAATCCCATTTCAACTTTTTTGACTAAAGACACACACATGCCGAGATCTCCGTATCTAAATTCTTCTGTTCTTCTATCTCAATACATACTGAATTATTAGATTATGTCTCGAGATTCTCATGTCTTAATCTTGATATTCTCACATAATCTGAAAAGTGCAATGCTTGTATAATTTTAAATATATGTATAGGAATTTTTGATTTTCAATACTGATGATCAGTTGTATATCAGTTGATATTGTTTGATATCAATCAATATATAAGTGTATTGTTGATACGATGTACTGATACTATTAGTTAAAATTAATATTGGTTGGAAATTAGGAAAAAAATGGAGAAAGAGAAATGGTGGCACTAAAAGACACTTCTTTTAACACCTATACTAGTTGCAATCTAACTTTTCTTTATATATCATGACTTCTCTTTATCAGGAGGACTGTGTCCCAGTCAAAGATCTCTGTGAAAAATGGAACTCATTTTGCAGCTCTGCCTAAACAGCCCTACTCATCATCTGAGAGAACTATCAACTTCTCTTCTATATCACTATCACCTTCCTGCTCTACTTCTGGCTTTACATATGATCACCAATGCCTAATTTCCACCCGATTCACGGGGTTGGCCAGTCTATGAACCCAAACAGTATTGGAATGACCAGCATTTTTCAACTTCTGAGCTAGTAAATAACAGAAACTGTGAAGAGCCAAGTTTGAGAATGTACATTCCTGAGCACAAAAATCCATTTTGTCAAAATCAACTCAACCCCTAACTCTGCCCGTCTAGCGATGTCGGAGACCGATGAGTATGTTCAGAGGTTCAAGGAGTTGAATTCTGAGAATTTGAAAACCCTTTGTGACGCATTGGAGAAGAAAGTCCCGTGGCAGAAAGACATCGTTCAGAAATATTCTAGCACGGTATTGAAATGCCGGTCTGGAATAGCAAGGAGAAAAGGAAGGTGAGAAGTACTAGTGAGGCAAAAGAAATGACTTGGCTTGTCTTCCAAGGAGTGGATGTGGATGCTAAAGAAAAGATTGCTAGAGAACTAGCTAGGCTTGTTTTGGCTCACATTCGAGCCTTGTATCGATTATGAGCAGCTTTTCATCACCAAGAGCTGATTCAACTGAGGACTTGAGAAACAAAAGATCAAGAGATGAGCAAAGTTGCAGCTATCTAGAGAGATTTGCTGAGGCAGTGAGTGCTAATCCTCATAGGGTGTTCTCGGGTGAAGATGTAGAACAAGCAGACTATTTTCACAAATGGGTATCAAAGGGCTATTGAAAGAGGAAGAATTGGAAATTCTAATGGCAAGAAGGTGAGTCTTTACGACGCTATCGTGATTTTGAGCTGTGAAAGCTTTAGTTCAAGGTCACGAGCATGCTCTCCTCCAATCAAACAGAAATCGGATGGCTGTGAAGAAGAGACTGGCCCTTGCGTTTCTTTAGACTTGAACATTTCATTCGAGGATGATAGTAATGCAGAAAATCAGTCAATCGACGATATAGGGCTCTTAGAATCTGTTGATGGGTTGATCATTTTCAAAATTCAGGAGTTGTAACAGAAGATAAAACTTCCAGCCACCAGGTGGTTTTGATTTTTTTTCTTTCCTCTTTGTATTCTTCAAACACCCATTTCCTATGGATGTAAACATATATGTTGGCAATCAAGGTAAAACTTCATGTAGATTATTATATGTGATCTAACCTGTTATAGGCTTTCCATCACTTTGTGTGTGTGTGTAGTTTTTTTTTTTTATATGCTTATTAGAATATTTTCCTTCTGCAAATTGAGAAATTCAATAGCATTTTGGAATTCTGTCTTCTCCCTCGTTCTTCTTCTTCTTCTTGTTAAGAAGATCACGAAGATAGGACGAGCTTCATTCATTTTGTGTGTGTGTGTTTCACTCATTCCTCAAATGCATGTAGTCTCTTTAGTTTCATTTTATGCAAGTGCTCCTCTATCTTGTACAGACACGTGAGATGGTAAATAACTTTTGATATACGAAAATGTGATCATTAATTATATTTCTAAAATCGTCAACACATATTCTCATTTTCATAGTATTCTATCATATCAATTTCAAACAATTAACATAGTATTGGCTTGCTCCAATTGAAAAACATAAGTTCATAGTAATCTTATTTTATGAATTAGTACAATTTATTCCGCTGAACATCTAGTTATCAAAAAAAAAAAAAAAAAAAAGTTGCTGACTGTTAAAATCCAATGAGTTTAACCATTTACATGCCTTTCTAAAAAACGAATATTTGTGAAAAAAGTTATTTGTTGAACAAAATCAACTTAGTAAAATAATCAAATCTCGCTATTTTTATTTTTATTTTATTGACATGATTCAATGTCTAGTTATTATTTTTTTTTTTGGAGATTTGTAGTTTTAATTGACTCGATTTTGCCTATCATTTTTATTTTTTTGCCTCATTTTGTTATTATATTTAGTTTATAAATGCTTGATGAAAAGAACTTTAATAGTTTTGTAGGTTAATCTCATAGTAAACCAGCACTCCCATGATGATATTTGTTGATTGTACAATCATAGCAATCAATAATAACAACCTTTCTTTCTAAATCTTCCTGGGTTTTTGGGTGTAGGGCCCTATGATATTTGTTAGTTTTCTTTCTCTGAATGATTTTATTATTATTTATTATTATATAAAAACTGTAATCTGTATTGTAAATGGGATACACTAATAATGAAAGTTACCCAAAATTATCATTAATTTTTTCTCCCAAAAAGTTCATAGAGGAGGAACTTGAAATGCAAAGGTAAGTTTGGAAAATAAACACATAATGAGGTTATCATTTGCATAGTGTCATTCTAAGGATGAATCACGGCTGCTGTGTGCATTCTATTATTTTAAAATTTTCTAGCCACTCATAATTTATATACAAAATTAAGTTTCAGATTGCTGGAGGTGTTAGAGTCTCTACCAAGCTCGGTCGCAATTTAATTCGATTTCTTTTTACTTAAGTCGATCTTGAATTTAAAAATATGTTACTAAATCTTAAAAAATTTTGGTGAAATTTGGATTGCTCAAGATGAATTTGCTCAAATTGCACAATTAATTGAAACCTAATTTTGTATTACGACTCACTAAGTCATTAGAGTTACGACACATAATATCATTCGATTTTAACTTTGAACACATTGTGGCTTAACTTAAAATACATTACATCGTGAATCAGAGTTGGCAATAGGGATAGGCTGTGACTTGTGAATTTATTATACAAATAATTTAAATTATCACAAAATTATTTTAAAAGTGTCCCATTTTTATTTATTTATTTATTTTTTTGATCAAGAAGAAAATTTCATTAACAACATGAAATTAAAGTGCAGAAGATGACATACATCGAGAGGAGAGATTCGGAAAGTACAAAAATACCCTACTAACGCTAATTAAAGGGCCATTATTTTTATTTTTATTGATCTGAGAGTCATTTGATATACTATAATAACATATTTAGGCCAAGTTTGACATTCTCAAAAAATTTAAAAAGTCAAAAAGTCACTATCCTATTTAAGTCGTATCATCTTATTTAAGTCATCACCTCTCTATTCATCACTTAAGCTCAAACTAAATCCAACCCATATTTCATAAAAATCAAAAACTACACTTATTTAGTCTTTAAATTTGGCCTTGATCACCAATTTGGTCTATTTTGTTTGGCTCTAAAATTTAATTTCTTTCTATCCAAATTTTGCATTTATTTGAAGTATTTTTTTTCACCTAGGGTTTTGGGTCTAATTAATGGCCCTGAGTCGATACACTTTCTCAAATGGAAGCCATATGGTCTGTAACTCTAAGATTCAATCATATTTCAAACTAACCTTTTGATTGATCTCATGACTTTTTGGCTAGATGAGTGGGTCCAAAATTGTATGATTCTGCACATCAAGCAAAAGTTGAAAGTGCAAAGTCCTATAGCTTCTTGGTTTTACACTCTATCGCAATAGTAAGAAAGTAATCAATATCCCAGGGGTTGTGACATTATGGTAAGGTTTTGGAGTTTAAACCTCAAGGTCATAAGTTTAATTCTTTTCTTGGAAGGCCAATCTCTTGGGCTGACTTTCTGTTAGTTAGGAGGTTTAGGCCTCGAGTGTCTAGTCGACACTTGATGTGGTTAATACTCTACATTGTCAAGTCACACTTAAGCTTGTCTTGGGAGGTCGGGACATTCCGGTTATAGTCTCACCATAAGCTGAGCGACTAACAGACACCTTGGTAATTTACGCAAGTACTTTGGACTGCGGGAGGGTAGGGAAGATTTTTCTGTAACACAAAAAAAAAAAAAAAAAAGAGTAATCAATTGGGTAAAAAATAAATCTATACTATATATTA
Organism: Camellia lanceoleosa; assembly: GCA_025200525.1. Lineage (NCBI taxonomy): Eukaryota > Viridiplantae > Streptophyta > Magnoliopsida > Ericales > Theaceae > Camellia > Camellia lanceoleosa. Next base: position 88,321,137 of record CM045770.1, read on the forward strand.
AATAGAATGAGATTTTTAACCTCAAATTTTGTGGGAGTTTTAATTTCTCAATTTAAATTTTCTGATTTTTTTATTTAAAAAAAAAATTTAGTATTTATTAGCTTCTCCGTACTCTCAAGTTTTACCCTCATAATAACACTTTAATGCATTAAGAATAAGTATAAAAAAAATTTGTTGAAAAGTCCAACAAATATGATTATTATCAAAATATTAAACTTTAATATAATATAATAAAAAAAAGACATTTATTCTTTGAAAAGTCCAACACATATAATTATTATCAAAATATAAAACTTTAATATAATATAAAAAAGGAAAAAAAACAAGACATTTTAAAAATAAAAAAAAAATTAAAAATCACAACCGTATATAGATAATTATAAATATAATTAAATGCATAAAGCCTTGGTGATATCACAGTAAATAAATAAAAGAAAAGAGGAAAAAGATAAAGCGGCAAGGTGAAAGCTTTTGCTTTTGGTTTTAAAATATCTATAAGATAAGTGGACGCTAGCCCGCCCGACTATTCAGTGTTTTTTATTTTAGTTTTATTTTAAGAATTTGCTATTAATATTTAAGTTTATAAAGGTTGAATTGAGATGACCTTTTAAGTCCATTTATTAAATGGGCCGGGCTTAGAAAAGTTCATGCAGCCTTGCCCGATTATTAATATACATATATACATGTATATGTTATATATATATACAATTTATGTTGTTTTATGATTTATTTAAAATGGAAAATATATTTACCAAAATTTACATTTAGAATGTAATGGCTAAACATTAAATTTTGGGTAAATTATCTTGAATGGTATGCGAAATTTACATGATATGTCAATTTAATCAATATTATTTTAATTTATTAGATTTTGCCTATTTTAATTTAACAAATTGTGTCATATTAGTTCAATAAATAATGGTTGTTAGGTTTGGTGGCGGAAAGTTAAGCGATGTGTCAATTTGGTCTTGTCCAAAATTGAGCAAATTAAAATAATAAGAACCAAATTGACACGTATTGTAAATTACATGGATCAAATTAACACATCATTTAACTTTCTATTCACCAAACCTAATAGCCGTTATTTATTGACTAATATGACACAATCGTTAAATTAATGGACAAAATCGAGCATTAAAATTTGAGACCAAATTGACACATCGTGTAAATTACTAGAACCATTGCATAACTTGCTCTTAAATTTTTGTGCAAACTCAATTACAAAATTATTAATTATTAATTTTATATTATACTTTTATTTAATATGTGTGTTTTATGTGCGGGCTCGGGATTGTAATACCATTTTAGGGCTAGGCTTGTAAGAGATTTGTAGGTCTGAAATCTCAGCTTGGGTGCGATAATTTTTTGTATTTCTTACCTTAGATCTAGTCCAGTATTTATCTATCCCTAGGTGTCACTCATGGAAAAAATATGTAGCCCGGAAAAGTTTGAACAATTTTATTTTATAAGTAAAGTACGTGATGGAAATTTAACTTGGTGTTGCGTGTGCTACTTCAAAACAAATTTGATCCACACTCTTTTTCTTATTTGTGAATATTACCTTGGTCACTTATTGAAGGTTGCTCAATTATTTGCGACTATTACCTTGGTCACTTATTGGGGGTTGCTCAGTTAGTGATTAAAGCTTAAAATCAATAGAAAACAGCTGGTTAGCCTAAATTAATTATTCCATGAACTTTAATACTTCTTCATGATATCAAGTATCATTTTTAGAGAATCTAACAGCTCTTTGCTTGGATAAATGGTTAGGTGGACAATAAATTGGTAGCACTGTTAAACATACCACAACAAAAATCACTTTTCAGAACTAAAATTGCGTTTAAATCATTTGAAAGTAGTTTAATTGGCGACTAACATAAAGGAGATGGATTCTGAAATCAAAGATGAACTAATTTAAACAAAGAATTGGAATGCACAAACCAAAATATAATTCAAGTCATAATATAATATATTAAAACATTTAATTATCTGAAATAACTTGCACTTACAATTGTTGTAATCTATGAGGATCTTTAATTGATAGAACATGGGAAAAGTAAACCTCACTCGAATCATTTTCTTACAAAGCGAAGGGTTGAAGAAAAGAAGGTGTCAGTGATTCCAAACAATTACAAATATATAGAAAATAAAATTAACTATGCATGTGAAGCTATGCAACATGTGGCTAGAACTATCACGACATGTGAATAGGAACTATCACGACATGTGAATTTGAATGATGAAAATTTGGTATATTGAAGGCGGCAGTGTCGGTTGCTGATTGATTGAATAGTGGAGCATGTGAATAAAGGAATCGAATAAATATAAATTGGACTTTTCTCAAAGAGTATTGATTGAAGTCAATTTTATATTTATAAAGAATCATATGTTGATTATTTCAAGCAAATGGGTCTGAGCATCTTGAAACTCGGGACGATCCGATTGATTAGTTGATTCTTCTGGCTGTTTGAGATCATTGGCTGTCTTACGAGCTGGCTGTTGAATTTGGTGTAGGAGATTGTTCATTCTTTGATTGGGCTTGGGCACGATCTACCGAGAGCAGGCCATCTGGAGGCGGTGATCACTAGTGGATCGGAGTTGAACAATGGGGAAATTTGGCGAGGAGGTGAAATGGGCTTAGCTTTTGATTTGGATTTTGACTTGGGCTTTGAATGAGTCTTAAATTTGGTCGAACTATTGGAATTTTGGACTTTCCTTTGGATCTAATCTTGGATGATTTGGGCTTGGAGCCACTAGATGAGGGCTGCCAAGATTGAATGGAGGAAAGGCTGACTTCCTTGGTGATTATGACGATTGGAGATTCTTTGGGCTTTGACTATTGCGGGAGTTGGAGCACAAGTATCGGAGAAATTCCTCATAAACAATTTCAATAATCACAGGCACATTGAACTTAGCCCACCATTTAGCGAGTGTTGTCGAATAATTATGTTATCATCAATTCCATAATGCCATTTGAATATCCATGGAATTTTGTATTTGGATATAAAGTGAGCAATATAGGAAATTGTTTTTGATGAAAGCGATGAATGGGTAAGCAATGACAAAGTATGCAATTGTTTCATTAAGGAACTTGGGAGAATATAAAATGGGGCCATAATGAGTCCACCATCTCGAAACCGAGGTTGGTAACTTCGGATTTGAATTTTGATCAAAGGAGATAAACCGAGGGTGAATGACTCATTTTGGTGCAGGAACAATTTGAACCAAGCATCAACATAATCATGGTAACTATATTGAATAGAGTGGCGGGGAGATCCTGAAAGCGATTAGGATTTCCCCGTTACCTAAAAAAACAATGTTGTGAATATAAAGTGAATGGTATAGGATCTTATAAGCATATACTCGATCACGAATGGGTTTGATCAAAATGGAGCGGTGGTTGGCAGATATCTTTGTAATAAGAGGTTTTTCTCACGGAGGTGAAGAAATGAAATGACATCGAGCCAAAATGGAATTGAGCAATTTCATTAATGGTTTGACTTCACGGGGTGACTAGGTTCTTTGTAGAACGGGTTAGTAACATGTGATTTGGTGTACTCGATTAGGGATGGGTGAACTTGGTTGGTGGAAGTGGAATGGCCTGTTTGGCTTGAAGCAAAAGGATCATTAGCCAATCGGAGAGGAATCGGAATGAATAGTACCAAGAGTATGGTAGCGGTTTACTAAGTCAATGGATTTGGGTGACGCCAAAGGAGGAGGAACTATAAGTTGATTAGGTTTCTTTGGAACTAGAAGGGACCAAAGCCTTGGAAGGAGGCCTTGGGCGAGACATCTGTGGAATAGGAAACAAAGATTAGCAACCGAGAAAGAAGATCTAAATAATTACGGTAATAAAATAGATCATTATAATAATTATGGCGTAAATTGCGTTGAGCTTGTAATCGATTGGTGAAGAATGTATTGGGCTCTTTTAGTAGTAGGTCTGCTGATTTAAGGCGATTAATCTGTTGATTAACTTGTTTGATCGGGGTTTGAAATGGGTAATTTGGGTTTAACATAGGAAATATGTGGAGTAGCACTCATCCCTTACCTCTGTAAAATTCGGGTAAGAAAATCGGGCAAGGAATTTTGACAACCGAGGATATAAGTAATATCAAAATCAAAATACTTAAAATAGATTGCGGTGAGCAAAAATTTGTTTACTAGCAAGATTTTGAACATCTTTTCGAGAACATATTTACTTGATTTGCAATCAACACGAAGTAAAATTTTGATTTAAAATATCATCTTGAAATTTTGAATACATAAAAGATAGATAAAATTTCTTTTTAATAATACTATAATTTAATTGTGCTTATTCGGACACGAGAATGATAGCGAACAATTTGTTAGGATATTTGAGGAGTGACCTTACGGAGTAGAATGCCACCATAACCAATATCGAAGCGTCGGTTTGAATAATTTTGAATGAGTCCTCGGTAGGAATACCAAGACAAGGAAGGACTTAACATATTGTTTGACTTGTTGAACAACAAGTATGAAGCGAAGACCAAGGAGGAGGATTATCCTTTAACCTGTCGAACAATGGTTGTGATTTTCCTAAGGTCTTTATAAAATTGACAATGTAATTGAGAGATCCTAAAACCGTTGTAATTGGGTTTTATCAAGAATTTCATCAGAAATTTAGCGCAAACTCAATAGGCGACTAATTGGGAGAATAGTATTATGGTGAATATCATAACCTAAAAACCTAACTTTAGTTTGAAACAATTTAATCTTAGGGCGAGAAATGACTAAACCATGACTTTTAATAGTATAAAAAGAATGGGTTAAATGTTTCAATGTTCACTAATGGATTTGGAAAAGATTAATATGTCATCAATGTAAACAATTGAAAAATGACTAAATGGATTGAATATTTCATTCATTATGTTTTGAAATTCACTAGGAGCATTTTTTAATCCAAATGGCATGACTTTCCATTCATATTGACCAAAAGGTGTATTAAAAGCGGTTTATATCTATCTTTAGGATGAATTTGGATTTGCCAAAAACCACTTTTTAAATCAAATTTACTAAAAATAGCGTGATTAAGTCTTTTAATTAGGTCTTTTTTATTGGGAATAGGATATCTAATCCATTCCAAAACGACATTTAATGGTTTATAATTAATAACTAGGCGAGAACACCTCGTTCTAATTGACATTTTATTAACATAAAAAGCGAGGACAAGACCATAGTGATTTCTTTGGGACTAATAATTCTATTTTTAATAATTCATTAATTTCTTTTTTACATTTCTAACAATTCATGATTCATTTGAATAGGTAGGATTTAGTAGGTATTTGTCGTTCATGAAAACCTTTAATATATGGTAAAGTAACAACATGCTTTTTCGATGCCAAAATCGATTAGGTAAAGATGACAAGCAGTTGATTCAAGTTTTAATTTAAAATCATTAATTTGAGAAATAAGAATGGATCGATTAGCTGTTGATCAATTCTTTTTATAATTAATTTCTTCTTTAAGAAAATTAATATGTCGAGTTAATCGGTTAATAGTATGAGTAATAGAACAATCTTGTAATTGATTTAATTCTAATGGTTAGGGAGGAAACAAGAATTTAAATGTGACAGGATGTCCTAAAACATGAGTGGTAATTCCTTGAGAGAAGTGGTAAATGGATATAATAATGATATAAATGGTGTACCTAAAATGATTCTATCGTCATGTTTTGACTAAAACAAATGTAGTTTTGAAACAAACATTATTTTGACAAACATGTACTTTAGGTAATTTATATTTAATATGCATTTTACTACCATTAGCAGAGGTCAATTTCTCTTGGCATTTGTGATAATATTTAGTAAGGAGTAATCCTTCTTGAATACGAGTTTAAATCGGCACGATATCAATTAAAGCAACTAGTTCTAATTCAAAATCTTCAACAATGATTTTAATTCTTGAATACCATTTTGCATATAAATTTTATTAAGTAAATTTAATCTTTTTATCGTCAAGGTTAGCGATTGAGATCGATTATCAAAAATAAGTTTATACGGATTTGTATGATCGATTGAATCGAATTATGTTACGATTGATGAGGTGATCTTTGGATTAGGTTGAAAATCATTTAAATTTTGTTTAAGTTTAATATTGATGATTTCATTTTCTAATTTATTATCTTTATTACGAAGTTCTTTGATAGTTTGTTTAATTTGATTGATTTCAAATTGTAAATCTTGAAGTGTAACTTCTTTAGTTTTATTTTAAATTTTTCCAAAGTTTTAGACAAACTAATTATAGGTTTATTAACCTTAGGTTTAGTTTTACGATTGAAGCATTAAGCCTTTCAATTTATCAATATATTTTGTTTTAGTTGAGGATCTTCTAATTTACTAATTAAATCGATTAGCGATTCTTCTTGAGTATGTTTGGTAGAAGCGAAATTTGTTTAACGGGTTTACAACAAACATCGGTACAAGCCAAAGTAATTTGATTATCTGAATCAGAATGATTATTATCAGAAGAGGAACTAGATGTAGTTGGAGGAGCAGAAGAGGAATCATTATCTGATTGATTTAATTGGAAGATTTCAAATAATTGAATTTTGGGTTCTTCATTAATTTGGAGTTGATTAACTCTGTCTTTGAGTTTTGTTTCTCTTTACATTTATTAGCATAATGACCCTTTTGTCCATGATTATAGCATGTAATATCTTTATTAGATTTTGATTTGGATGTGATTTAGATTTGTAATATTTCTTTTTGGGTTTAGTATAAAATTTATCATTAGATTTGGAAGATGAATAAGGCTTCTTGTATTTATTATAATATTTTTGATTTATGTTTTGAATATTTGTGTGATTTCCTCTGAGAGGTGCAGAGGGGTAATCCATATTGTTCACAAAATTACCTAATTCATATTTAGCTTTATGTTTATCTTTAGAGGCTTTTGACTAAGTTTTAGGTCAATACACATTTTTAAACCTTCTTTTTGAATAGTACTAATTATATCACCATATGTTAAATTATCATATTCAATAACACCCGATGGGGTGACTAAGAACATCTCGTATTTTATGAGCAAATAAACTAGGTAATCCATTAATAAATTTTTCTTTCGAGAATGATTTAGTGGGTCTTCTCTTAGCATAACTCGAGAGGTGAAAACATCTTTATACCATCACGAAATCACTTAAGGTTGGACAAGTAAGATTCTGAGTTGATCATGTATCGAGAATATATATATTAGTGGGGAATTACCAATAAAATGTCTAATAATTGTATAAATTAATTGGTTAATACCATCATGTTGGCAACATCCTAAATTTTCATCAAATATAGGTAATCCTTGATCATCAGTTTGGTTAGCATAGATGATGGAGTCTCGTTGGAGTGTCGATTAAATATTTTTCCCACCAAGATTTGAGTTGACCGATGAAACCCGGTAGTAATTAAATTTACAATTTGTTGAGTATATTGGGGATAGTTAGAGAGATAACTATTAGAGACCATAGATAAATGATTTAATTTTTGGAGGAGTTGAACTTCACTAAGACCAACAATATTCATTCATTATAATTTTTGGCGACGAGAAAATTGATTATTAACATTATTTTCTTCAAATTGTAAATCAACGAGTAGGTTTAGTATACCAATTCTTAGTAGTTTGAGGATTAACTTTAGGATAGTGAATTTTAACTTGGAATTGTTGAGCTAATTTATTGATGTCATTGTCGATGCTCGAGGAAGTAGGATAAGGTTAATATCAAATTGTTGATTTAGGGCAGTAATACCTTTATCTCTAGAAGGTGAGGGAGTATCGAGGTCTGAATAATTTGGTAAATAATTTTTCAATAGCTTGGACGATAGATGATTGATCATTTGTAACTAATTTGGTTGGTGGAAACGTTTACTAGGTAGGTTAAGTAAAGGTGCATCTAAAGGTTGTTTAGAAGTGTGAGCGATTCTAAATTAGTTTCTATTTTATCTAATTGTTTACCAATTGTATTTAAACATTGGTTAGTATAATTATTTTGTTCAATAACTTTTTTGAGTTCATTATCATGCGGAGTAATTTAAAAGGAGGCGAATTTGAACCTTGTTGATTAAGAATAATTTTCTCTAAGGGAGGATGACTAGAACTAATTGTAGTGGTAGCGAAGTTTTCCATTTATGTTTAGTAATGTCGTAGTAAGTGTTTTTATAATATTTTCTTCATATTCTAGTAGGGTAATTCAAAACCATATCGAATCATAAATTATACCATTCTTGGGAGATTTGAGACATTTGAGCGAAGTATATTTAGCATAATAAGCATGGTATTTGAGTGCGATTAGCTTTAGATTTAAAATCAATAAGTAATTTATCAAGATTGGGAGTAAATTCCTTTTTTAATTGTCAATAATTGGGGATTGACGAATTGGTGTAAATTCTTCCATATCGGTTTGAGTCGGAGAGTTAGTCGAATGAACTTCTTCATCAAGGAAATGAGTATGTGTAGAATAAGCAGGTTTACTAATTTGAAGTTGAGGAATTATCAATTCCTTTTAATTTTGGATTGATTGTAGGACCTATGGTTGGACCAATATTGAGTTGACTATTTTTTCTAAATAGAGGTGTGGTGAATATTTCATCTTAGGTTTCTATTTAAGCTAGGGACACTAGATGTACTATGTCTAGAGGATTGACTACGGTTAAATTTAATATGAGCAGAACCATCATTATATTGTCTAATATCTTTAATATCTTGTTAGGAGGATTGTTTGATTATGTTTGTAATTTTCATTGTGATAATCCATTCATCGAGTAAATCTATATCTTTCCATTCAATCATTTTAGGAATATTAATATGTGATTCATTATGACTACTACTTTGAATAAGTAAGTTTTATCTTTAGGTGATTTATGCGAGCATGAACATTTAAATTAGTTTGCATACATTTATAGTGAACACGATAAATTAAAGCAATATTATGTGTCTTAGCCATCATATTAGTAAATGAACCATGTAGTTGAATATTTAATGTTAAAGCATGTAAAATATTTGGATCACTTAAGCGAGTGTAAAATCGGAAAACAATTAAAATGTCTTTGGACCTTTATGAAGACGGTTTCCATCATTCCCATTAGACTATCATTATAATTAAAAGCGAGCATCTCTTAAGCATAATAAAAGCAGTATTTTCCAACGGTGTGAGTGGATTAAGACCAACTTGGATTAGACCAATGTGAATAAAATTGTAACCATTATCTTTGTGTCTTTTAATTAATTTAGTATCAAATAAGCGCTTGAAGTTTCTAGGTTTTTCTAAAGCATAAACTTGTTCAATTGTTTTAACATGTAATGCAACTTTAAAAACATTACCTTAGAAATGTTGTTTTATAAATTTCTTTGATTTGTAATTTGGTATATTCCAATCTCTATTAAATTGATCATTTTGTATTTCAACATCTTCTTCATTAATTACTAATCCTTGATTAGGTATTGAAAAGCAAAGTGGTTGACCTAAATGACGATGAGTTACTTGAAATAATCGACTCATTGTTCTTTCTAATTAATCAGTTTCTGAGATATCTTAATACATACCCTATTCTTGTCAGAATTACCACAGACCATAATGGTTTACTATACAGACCCTATCCTAAATGTCCACCTTTGCCTAACTCTAAGGACTTACTCAGGACGAGAAAATGGAAGTGGGTGGTGAAACAGTGGATAACGGTGATCTAAATGGGTGATTAAGATGGAACGAAAACTAGATTAATCAAATAAACAATGAAGCGATTAATTGGAAGAAACTAAGCAGTTAAAACGAGGATACAACATCACCGTGCGTTGTATCATGTTCGATTGCAAAAATTCAAATTTTATTTAGTCGCCAAAATTGATCACTTTTGCCGACTAAAACAGTTTAGTCGCCAAATATAAGGGTTTTAGCGACTAAAAGGCAGTTTAGTCGCCGAATCTAGGGGTTTTCGCGACAAAAGATTGTTTAGTAGCCAAAAGTCACAGTTTTTGGTGACTAAAATAATTTAGTAGCCAAAAGTGATGGTTTTGGCGACTAAAAAACAGGTTAGTCGCTGAATGTGCAGGTAATTAGTAGCTAAAAACTAACAATTGCCGACCAAAACAGGTTTAGTAGCCAAAAGGTGACATTTTTGGCGACTAAAAACAGATTTAGTCGCCAAAACTACTTTATTTTTAAACGGAACTTAATTTTTTAGCAACAAAAAATAATTAGTAGTCGATAATTATAGCATTGGCGACTAAAAATTTATATTAGTCGCCAAAAGTGACCTAAATTTTTTTTTAATAAATCATTTATTTTTTACATAAATTATATTGAATAAAAATAATTATATTTATAAATATTGTTTTGTATTAACATCGGACAATATACTATATAAATAATATATATTTCATATATGTTCATGTGATGTGTAGTGACATAGTGGAGGGAGTGTGTTGTTAAAGGTTTGGAATGTTGGATGGCTGCGGTTCGAAACTCAAAAATAGCAAGAAAATGAGATTTTTTTTTTTTTTCGACGGAAACACCTTCGGCGACTAAAAATTTAGTCGCCAAAAGTCTTTATTTTGGCGACTAAACGGTTTAGTCGGCGTTTGATTGAGTATTGGCGACTAAATTATTAGTCGATAAACGTATGATTTTCAAAAGTGTAAAACACTATTGGCGACTAAATTATTAGTCGCTAAAGACCTCCTTTTTGCCGACTAAAACAGGTTTAGTCGCCAATACCTCCCGCGACCATTTATTGGCGACAAAGGCAGCGACTAAAAATTTTTGTCGGAGAAACCAAAAACTCGACTTTTAGCGACTAAAAATGGACCTTTGGCGACTAAAAATTTAATCGCCAAAGGTGATTTTTCTTGTAGTGATACTTTCAACTACTTTGCTTACATTTTTTTTTTCTTTCCAAAAAATATAGAAGAGACCATATTGTAGTATCTGTAAATATCAGCTAGCTAGTACATATCGTATCGATTGACACATATCAAGTTTTTATCTTTGAATTATCGATACATTCTAGTATATCGGTTAGAATGAAAATCACATATGTATCGGTTAATTATCCAATACGTATCGGCTCTTTGATGATTCATAGCTGATATGGTTAGTTTAGAACTAATAGAGTTTGTTTGACAACTAAAGATTCAAAATTTTTGCGAATGTGACACGATTCACAAAATGTATCACTCAATACTCCACATACTATTACGTTGAGACCGATAGTAATACATCTCGTGTTGTTTTTTTAAAACCATGATCACTCCATAGAGATGGATTCAGAATTATCATTATGAGAGTGCAAAAGTATGTTTAGGGGTACAAACCCTTATAATTTTAGATTTTCTAGTATAATTTGTAATACTTTTCAAATTTTTAGAGGTGTGATTGCCCCCTAGATCCATCCTTGTCACTACATGTGTGTTGGTTTATTTGTGTTTTGTAGGATTTGATCACCACAACTATATGCATCCTACAGTGTTGAGAAAAGAAATTCATTGCAATTAGAAGAAAAGTAGTTTTGGTTCATTCAATTTAATGGATTAGATGACCTTTTTTCCCAAGATGTTAACAAGAAATAGTGTATGCAAACTGATCACAAAATTAGATACAATCCTCTCACATTTGATGGGTCCCATCTTTTGTGGATGTCACATCCATGTCAGAAAATTGTGTCAAATTCTATGATTAGTTTTTGTGTAAATAAAAGAAAGCAAGTCATGATGCAAGGAATACATAAAGCATTTTCTTATTTCTTTTTTTTTTTTGATCAGCAAAGAAAAGGAACTTTATTGATGAAACAGAAAACTATTACATCAATAAAAGAAAAAGGAGGATGAGTGCAAAAAGTATTATAGCAAACCTAATCAATCCCAACTAGGTTGTGTAGACGTCCCCGAACGCATCCCGGGCGAGGAGTGCGAGTCCCCCCCGTTCTGGTTCGATATTGGGTCACTACAGTTCGAAAGACTTAAATGTCACGGTTTTCAATCTTGAACCGAAGAGTCCAAATCCGGCAAATCGTTTTGAGAAAACAGATTTTTTGAAAGAAGTGCCAAACATGGACTGCTTCGCCAGATACAGAGTCGCCACCTAAATATTTTTTAAAATGGGAAATTTAGGAAACCCTGACTCGGTGCCAAAGACCACGTGTCCGTCATCACCAAAGTTGCCTCGGCTCGGGAACTTGGGTACGATTGGGGAAGGTCACTTGAGCACCCCGCTTCGCCCAAAGACCGGCCTCTACTAACCATGATATCTTATTTTGAAAACATTGTGAGTTCTTATTCCGGTTATTAGCCTAGGTTACTACGTGATGCGCACAGCATACAAGTATAGACTGAGCCACCTGAATTGGAACAAAACATTTCATATTTGTTTGTTTGAAAATGGTTTGATGGTGCTACTCGCAGGTAGGCTAAGACGTGGATTTGCCACCCTCGGGTGGGCTTAGAAAAACATGATTTTGTCACTATCTGGTGGGTTTAAAACAAACAGTCAACGCATTGTTCCAATTCAAATAACCCAACCTTCACCCACAGGCATTCAGGCAGTTATATCACATAAGCACATAGCCTCATGGTAAGCTTGTTATTCATGGTAGTCACTCACACGCATGCAAGGATGCTAAAGCATAAAACTCACCGAGTACTCCAAGCCAAAACAAAAACTCATTAGAAATCCATGCATGATCCTAGATGCACAGAATTGCCTAATGCAACACATGCAAAAATGCAAACTATAGCAGGCTCGGCTATTCTAAACATGGCATATGGAATGCTACAACTAACACGTATTCAATTTGGAATTGAAATACAAATGCAGTTTGTATGATGCGCCGAGCCCGGTGTATGCAAAACAGATGAGTGATGCAAACATGCTATCATATTGTATGCTAATTGAAATATGCCCTAATCTAACCATCATAAGCAGGTAAATAAAAGGGAAGAAAGACGTAGGGTTGGAAGACATACATCATACTCACCCACACTTATTACAATTATGCCCTCGCGCAGAGGGTCCAAATAAATAATACACTCCCAAATGAAAGAATAATACAGTCCGAATATTACAGCCCGAATAATACAAATTCCTAATTAATTAACAAATTAACTAAGAAAAACTGTAAACTGGCATGCAAGCCAGGGACTGCTTTGACTCCGCTCCGGATAATGAGATGATGCATGTTTGGGCTGCTTTGCGCGGAAATCCACGGCGATGCCCCGATTAGCCTCTGTTTGCGATGTTTCTCGAAATGCGTGCCAGACTCTGAAAAGTTACTGATTCTTCATTCTGCTGCAACAGAGAGCAGGAAAGGGGCATAGCAATGTATTTCACAAATATATGCATGCCTCGATCCTCGTGCCACCAATCACGCATATCGATGCATGATGGTCGAGGAGCCGAATTGCACAACTCAATATAGGATGAATGCATATGAATGCTACAACAAAACCTAACTCCATCATGGGTAATCCGGAGTGTTGGTGACTTGGGAATTGAGACCCGTTCCGTCGCTCGGAGTACGAAACGTGCCTCGTTTCCCGTGCCTAGGCTAACTCCTATCCCGAACACGATGCAAAATGCATGATATGCATGAAATGCAACTAATATGCAATCCTAGCATACACAATGTCATGGAATGGCATACATGCTATACGAGGTAATATACAACCGGGCATACACAATGCTACGGATGAAATGGCATACGCAATGCAATAATGGGCTTACACCGATAAGAGAGAGCCTCAGCCACACTCACACAGGAGGCCATCAGATGAAAACAAGATACCTCGAAGTGCGTGCCCGCGGGCATGCAAACCGAGAACGGGCCCTCAGGCACCGAAATGCCACTCTAATGAGACAGGGAATATGATATGTAAACATGCAAAAATCAGTGGCAAAATGAGGGGCAAAACAGCCCCGAAATGAGGCGAAATAATACCCGATGTATGAAATGATCCCGAAACATGGGTTTCAATGCATAAAATGGCCTACAGCTATACCATACATGCATAATTGGTACATGACATGAAAAGGCAGAAGCAAGGAAGCCCCAAAACTCACATTTTTACAGAACAAAACATGGTCAAATAGCAATCAAAAGTAGGGCTAAGATGGCATACAAAAATGGCTCCGTAAGGGAGGCCATGAAGCAAGTGGTAGATGAAAAGCCCAAACAGAAAAATACCCTTCTACAACACTGAAGAGGGACTAAAAATATGAATATTTTCAGTAGATGATAAGCCCCAAATCAGTATGAAAACATGCTCAAAATGCAATGCAAGATTAAGGCCAACAAGAGGCTATAACATGAGGTAGGCCAAATATACATCAAACAGCCAAAGACCCTTAATGAGACATACCAAGAAGGTAAAAATATGTCCATTTTCAGTTCTGATCATGGCCGAAAACAGAAGCTAGATAAGCCTAAAAAAAAATGCAAAAATGGGGGCCAAAGAGGGGTATAATGGTAAGTACAGCATGGAGGCCCCCAACAGTGTTGATCCCTTCTACAATGTTGTAGAGGGGCTCAAAATAAGCCCACTCACAGTTTATATCATGCTCAAAAACAGATCACACATAGGCTAGAAATACCATGCAAAATAATGGCATACAAGAAGGTATTGAAGCAAGTACCAAATGGAGGGCTCAAACAGGGCTGAGCCCTCAAACAAACATGAAGGGCTCAAAAGAATGACCCTTTCAGTTAGGGTCTGATCCCAAAACAGCAAGAAAATAGGCTAAAAGAATGGTGCAAAAAAAGGCTACAAAAGAGGGAAAGATGAACTTACCCTTGAAGACCAAACTTTTGCTTCATTTTGGCTTGAGAAATGGTGCCTCTTAGCTGCTGGAAAGCTCTCCAAGCTGCTGGAAATGGAGTGGTGGTGGTGGTGCTTGGTGGTAGTGAAGAAATGGAGCCAAAACTTGAGAAAATGAGAAAGATAGAGAGAGATATGTGTGTGTATGCTTGAGAACCAATCTTTCAACCTTGAGGGAGAGCTAGAGCTGCTGTTGTGTGCAAGGATGGATGGAAGAGGGAGAGGCAAAGTGTGTAGGAAATGGGATTAAGTTCCCTCTTCTACCAAAAGTCCCCCGAAATCAGATCTTTTGGGAGAAACAACTATACAGCTGTAAAGCACATATCCCAAGGATCATGGCCGGCCTGCTACTTTTGTTACAGGTGGCCGGCCTGCTACCCCCTATGGCCGGCCGGCCAAGGGCAAAAATGAAAAGTTGGATTTTCTGGACGGCCACCAGATATTGGTGTCCTCCCAGGTCTCCTCATCATAACCCTGTGGTTCAAAATTGGCAACTCTAAAACAGGAGAGAGAATAAGCCACTTTTAAGAGGGGTTCAAAAGGTTCAAGTTGAGTTATTGGCCGGCCATGTGATATTAGGGTCCTCCCATGTGTGTACAACACAAATATGTGGTTTGAGGTTGAAGAAAATGGCCCTAGGGTAGTCAACATTGGCTCAGAAGTGAGAAAAACGGGCGTCGAGGAGCATAACCGATTCTTTGAGACAATTCTGGCCTCCCACCCTTGATGACCTTCTGGTGATAAAACAGAGGAACACTCGCCAAAATGAACGAAAACCGATGCAAAACGAATGCTCGGGGACCAAAACACGCATTCGAGGTCCCGAAAATAAGCCATTAAGCAAGAAAGTGGCACTTTCGGCCACGCGTGGTCTCTCAGACCTCAGTGTCCCTCAAAGGAGCAAATAAGATGCATGCCAAAACGGGAGCAAACGGAGGCGGTTAGACGGTCCCGAACCGAGGCACACGGCCTGACGACTCCGAAAACCGGGAACCGGGCTCCGAAATGGGCAAAATGGCCTACGGCCACGAAATGTAGCCCACGGCCACTGAGAGATGGTCTACAGGACCTCTCCCTCCCTTCAGGAAGAGAAACAGAGAAAACCGAGTCTGGTTCGCAAACCGAGACAAGATACAGAAGAGGGTTCGGAAGTCCGGAGGCAGGGCTCACTGCCGCGACTCTGAGACTTCTGAATGAGCACAATATGCAACATCACCGAGCGCTCAATCAGTGACGTCTGAGTCTTAAGGTCGGTCAAAAATGGGGTGTCTACAGGTTGGCACCAATAAGACTGCCTAATCATATGGTAGCACACCATCACGAGTTGGTAAGAAACCAACCACAAACACCAAAAACAACCTTACCCAATAAAAAGTTATCCAAACCTAATACAGACCAGACAACCCAAAACTACCAAACAACAATAAAATAATGAAATAAACAGACCAAAACTAGTTGACAGATCAAAGTAGATCAAAACAACATTTCATATATATAGCAGCAGAGTCTACCACAGAGTAAGCACTCATTTTATTAGTAGCCCATCTTTACCAATAAATAGACCAAAAGTACCACACAGCTCACCAACAGTCCAAATATAGTAGCAATAACAGCCACCACAGGGTAATTAATCCTTTTATCAGTAGTCCGTCTTCACCAATACCAACCCAAACCAGAGAGTTAGCCAATATCAAGTCAGATTTTTGCTTCTACCCCTAATAGCTACTAGTTGGTGGAATTGCTACATCCTGTCTGTTCACAACCTCAATGAGCTTATTGGTTATTGCACTAGCATACACTGATGATCCTTCACATATCACAAACACCAAAACAAATACACAAAGCAAGAAACCAAGACAACTACAAAGATAACAACTGCAATCCATATAGCCCACACAGATCAACAGCAGCCAACTGAAGTGAACACCCAATAGCAACATCAAACTAGCATCAGCTCTAATGCGTGTTTCTTAGGACCCTTGTAACCTATTGGAGCTTCTGTGAAGATACAGATAGTGAGATGACCACTTGTTAGTCTTAAGAAGGATGTGAGCATTAACATCTGACCCTCACCACCATACTTAGCAGTGAAGTAGAACGTAGGGATGAGCAAGAAATGAGACAGTGTTGCAATCATTAGTCCTATTCGAGATTTTATCTTGACACTTTCCCATAAAGGAATGTAACTTGACATCAAATTCCATACATTGTACATTGCTATCAACACTAATGCCTAAACCAAAATACATCAAGATACAACTACTACTCCAACAAATGTTCCAAAGAAGAGCCCCTGTAACCTTAGCACAGACCCCAGCATCATACCAGCAAAGTTAAACAAAGAAGAGCACACAGTGACATAGTAACAAACATCACAGGAGCTAGAGCAAAATAGTAGATTTGCAGTAGCTAATTACTCCAGAAAACCAGCAACATAGCAAACTAGAGCACATTGACACCAACAAAGCCAGAACATAGCAAACCAGCAACAAAATCAAAATAGCCAAATCAGAAGCAAAGCAAACCAAAACAGAAAAACCAAACCAGACAGAGATACACCACAGCCAGCCAAGTGAAGAAGTAACAGAGGTAATAACCAATCAATCTTCAACAATCACGAACCAGCTCCAATCCTTATAGGTTTTGTCTCACCCATTTTATATTTGAAACAATCTTATGAATAGAGTAGAAGCACCCCATATCATAGGACTTCAACCACATGGCCACTCTAATTTTTATTTACTCACACAAATCTACAACAGCGGGTTGAGTATTGTTAAATATGCAGTCATTTTTGTATGTCCACAAGGACCAAACACAAGAAATGAAAACCACTCTCCAAACTAGCTTTTCTTTTTTCCTGAACTTCCACCAAACCACTATTACATCAACTTTTCAAAAGATCCTGGTATCACCCATTGAATTCCCCACCAGTCCATAATATTAGACCAAACATGCCACACAAAAGAACAAGACAGAAGAAGGTGATTAGAAGATTCCACTTTAGCTTTGCACAACACATAGGGCAGAATCCTAGAACCTGACAACACTTCAATACTACTAAGGGAGGCAAATGTTTTGAGCCTACCTTTCCATGCAAGCTAAGTAATAAATCTAGCCTTAAGAGGGGCAAAGTTATACCATACCAGATCTGGTGAGCTGAGAACAGGACCAACACTTTGCTTAGACCAGTTATACACATATCCAACTGTAAATAGCCTTGACTACTCAACCTTCCACCATATTGAGTCTTTTTGATCCAGATGAATGCAAGGCCCTGCTCCCAATAGATTTTGCAGCCTTAATACCTCATCTTCTTCCCAACCAAATAGAGACCTTCTAAAATTAAAACACCATCTGTTTGTATTGTTTCCACAAGAAATCTGCATTTTAAGGGTGATCTCTTTATCTAGATTTAGTTGGTATGACCTAGGAAATTGGGATTTAAGACTTGATGATCCCATCCAAACATCATTCCAGAACTTCACCCTGTTCTCATCACCAATCCTAATCTCCACATTTTCCACAAAGAAGTTATACAACCTAGGGTTTGAATATGGTACATCAATCACATCTCTCCAGATAACAGAAACATAACCATGATCATTCAATGTAGGGAACCACTGACCCCCAGAAACACCATATTTGGCATATATCACAGATTTCCACAAAGCCTATCTTCTAAGGCATATCTCCACCACCATTTAAGTTGCAAGCACTCATTAGTCACTTTAATATCTCTTATTCCAAGACCCTCTTGATTCTTATTCAGTTGCACCTCTTTCCATTTTACCAAATGGATCTTCCTTTTAGATTCATCCCCTCCCTATAGGAATCTAGCTTGAATCTTATCAATTTCTTTAGCAACACACTCATGTATCTTAAACAAAGACATATAATATATAGGTAAGGAGGACAAAACAGATTTAATCAGAGTGACTCTTCCCGTATAAGAAAGCATTCTTCTCTTCCAACCAGATAATTTCTTTTTAAATTTATCTACCACTGGCTACCAGGTTTGTTTCCTACTTGGGTTGGCACCATGAGGCATTCCAAGATACTTTAATGGGAGCTTATGACTCAGATCGTTGAGTTTGGCTGCAAACTCTTCAACCAACCCATCATCTACTCCCACACCATAAATCATGCTTTTATGAAAATTTATCTTTAACCCTGAGATCACTTCAAAGCATCTCAAAATGCGTTTCACAGCCACAATCTCAGCCCAATCAGCCTCACAAAATAGAATGGTGTCATCAGCGAACTGCAGTTGAGATATGTTAACCTCTCTATCACCCACTACCACTCCTTTTATAATTTTGAACTCCTTAGCTCTTCTCAACAATATGTTCAGCCCTTCCTCAACAACAGTAAATAAGAAAGGGAAAAGAAGATCGCCCTGTCTTAGCCCTTTTTGTGGACAAAATTTAACGGACGGTGTGCCATTGACCAAAATAGAAATTCTAGCAGATTCCAAACATTCTTTCATCCATCTAATCCATCTTGATCTAAACCCAAAACTAGACAACATCTGCAACAAACAATTCTAGTTAACAGTGTCATAGGCTTTCTGAAAATTCAATTTGAGAATGAGGCCCTTCTTCTTTGATTTTTTTCCACCAATCCACTATCTTATTTGCTATTAACACTCCATCCATAATATTTCTTCCCCCCACAACAGCAGATTGAGCCTTCTCAATCACACTCAGTAGGACTAGCTTGATTCTATTGGCTAAAACTTTGGACAACACTTTATAAGGAGAATTTATGAAACTAATAGGACGGTAATCAATAAGAGAGTTAGGATTATCCTTCTTCCTTCTTGGGGATAAGAGTAACAAAAGAGCAGTTTACCCTATAACCCAATTTACTATTACTGTAAAACTTCTTCATGAACTTCATGATGTCACATTTCAAAAACTTCCAGCCTTTTTGAAAAAACAGCATATTGAACCCATCAGGGCTCGGGGCTTTGTTACCATGACATTCTTTTATAGTAGCCTATATTTCTTTCTTTGTGAATTCTCTCTCCATAATATCAACTGCTTGGTTAGCTTCAATCTTCTTGAACTCTCCTCTAATGCTTGGCGTATACCTTCAGTGTTCAGTGAATAAATTCTGGAAATGATAACAAACTGCTTGTTTGACCTCACTAGGTTCTTTAACCTCAACCCCATTAACCCTAATAGAAGCAATCAAGTTTCTGTTGTGTCTCTTAGTAGCCATAATATGGAAAAATTTAGTATTTTTGTTCCTTTTAAGGGCCCAGTCCAACCCAGATTTTTGCACCCATATCCACTTTTTTCTTTTCTCGAGCTTCCAAATCATACCCCTGACCTCCTTTCGTCTACCCTGTTCCATCGCATCTAGCTCACTTGACTCAGATTGTAAATTTAGGAAATTTAATTCAGATTCAGCGTCTTGCAAGTTTGAGTCGACATCACAAACACATCCACATTCCATATTTTTAGAACAGCTTTTAAAGCTCTCAGCTTTACCATAATGGTGTAGCTTGCCTATCCATGTACATTTGTTGATTCCCAGACTCTTTTTACTTCATCAAGAAATGTGGGGTGGAGAACCCAGGCATTGATGAACTTGAAGGGTTTTGGCCCCCAATTCCCTACATCCTCCGTTAACATAATGGGGCTATGATCAGAAAACAGTCTAGGTAACCCCCAGACTTTATATTTATGCCATTCCAACCACTCGAGGTTAACCAGAAAACGGTCAATCCTACTTCACCTCTGAGAGTTTCCCTAAGTGTATTTCCTACCCAACATGGAGATATCAACCAGTTCAAGGTTACTAATGAAATTACCAAACTCACCCATGCCTCTATCCCTCTTAATACACCATTTCCTTTTACTAATAGTTTTAACTTCATTGAAATCCCCTCATAAACACCATGGATTAGGAAAAATAGACTTCAAATTAGATAAAGTACCCCACAGCCTCCTCCTATTCAAAACATCATTTGGTGCATAAATATTGCCAACTACATAATTAATAGAAGAGTGCATAATACCCGCCAAAAGGATGAAACTTCTGGAGCAACAACACTCTTGTAATGAGAACACCTCAGGATTCAAGATATAGAGAATCAATAGGCCATACAGATCTAACAACACTTCTGCCATCCACGTCCACTACCATGAACTCTAGCTAATCAATAGGCCATATAGATCTAACAACATTGACATCAATACTTGATCGTTTTGTTTCTTGAAGCAACACAATATCAACACTTTTTAGCCTCAGTAATTCCTTAACCCTTAATCTCCTATCTACCCTACCAAGCCCTCTAACATTCCAGGATAGAATCTTCATAAATATAGAAGTATTCACCAAAACCCCTTATCAAGTGCTAGAATTAAGCACCTGATCCTACCCCTTGTACTATCACTCTATCAATGTCATCGTTTTCTATCTGAATTATTCGATCTATAACTTCAACTTCATTCCCATTCAATGCCAAACCTAACGTGGTGCCCAACTGAACTGTGGCCTCTGCTTATTTTATGATTTTCTTTTACTTGCATCCTAGGTTGCTAATAGAAAGTGATGATGAGGTAGCCATTGCTGCAGCTCGAACAAGGGTACCTCTTTGGAATCTATTTTTGAATGGTACCCTGATTCTTCCTTTTCTACTCCAGAATTTTCCCTGCACTCTAAGATTGTTAATCTTCTCCTTACCACTGCATCCTCTTTGTAATCTTATCCTTTTACTTTTGTTTAATTGCGTCTTTATTTTATTAGCCCAAACCAGTGCACCAGATTGAAACACTTCTCCTTCATCTTCACTTGGGCTGAGCTCATCATCACTATCCCCAACTTCTTCACTTGGGCTTTTCTCTCCAGCTAGAGTTTCCTTATCATTTTTGGACCCTTTACTGTGCCTATCAGCTTGGGCTGCATCCAGAACCACTTCCAAAGATATGTTGGGCTGAATAAGATCTTTATCACTTAAACTTCTCATGAGCCTATTAGGCTCATTTGAAGTCTCCACTACCGCAACGGCTCGCCTTCCATTCCCCTCTACCTTCTGTAATAAAGATATCTGCAAGCCGATATTGTGTACTCGATTTGCCTCAACATGATTGCAAATTCCCAACGCCACACCTGTCTCATTAACCATAGATACAGAGACTGAATTACACGCGTGATCATGCCCTTCCCCCACTATCACATCATTAATCTGCTTACTATTTGCCATGACATGATTTTTTGCCACATCAGCCACTATGTTTCCCACGTCA
This sequence comes from Camellia lanceoleosa, assembly GCA_025200525.1. Lineage (NCBI taxonomy): Eukaryota > Viridiplantae > Streptophyta > Magnoliopsida > Ericales > Theaceae > Camellia > Camellia lanceoleosa. The sequence goes on from CM045770.1 coordinate 88,343,210, forward strand.
TCATCTTCATTTCTACTTTCATGGTAAGTTACAGAGCAATGGTCTCCACCTTCCATGGAGTTTACTAGCAAATCTCCATCTTCAACTACATGAACAGGATAGCTACTACCATCTCTTTCAAGAATAACCATTTTATTAATACGTTCTAGATGAGATGTATAAATTCTAACTTTCCCACACTTTAGAGACTCCATACTTAAAACATTATGATCAAACTCAATAACTTCACCACAAACTTCACAAATTTTCTGGAAATTATTAACATTCTAGAGATTTGGAGGCATACCAAAACAACTTAACCAAACAAATCTATCATTGTCCAACCTCATACCTTTATGTCATTCAGTAATTGATTCGTACCACTCCATAATCTAGTTCCCAAGCTGCTTATTAGTTGCTTCATATCTTCCTTAGATTGGAAAGTTATAAGCGCGTTTCTCCCTCCGTCTTCTCTGAGTTGAATATCCTTTAGCCCTCTGTTACAGCATTCTATTTTGAAATCATTGAAACTATGGTAGGGTTTAAGTTTAATCACTGCACTCAACAGCAACCAACCAATGGCATATTCATCCGCCGTAATTCTGATGTTATTGCCACTAACACTCTTCCCTCATTTCAAATCCTCAGCGTAAGAGCATCTCTCACCAAGCCCAGCAACTTTTGATCTCATTGCTCCAACTGGTTTTGAATCTACTATTCTTGAAGTTGTTAGGTCCTTGTCTTTCCCAAAATCCGCATGTTTCACCTTCAACGTTTTATCACCGTACCATACTCCATTAGCTTTCTGAATTGCTATCCCCGCTGCAACAGGACAATTATACCTAACAAAATCGAATCTAGTTTTCGTAGCTTTTCTCATTTTCTCTGGGATATAAACATCTTTAACAACACCGAAGTTTGAAAACATAGTAAACAAACCTTTAGGATTCATCGACTCTGAGATCTCATCCACAAATAGTGTATGAAACTTTGCTAATGAGCCATACCTATCTAGTCTTCATCGAAACACTGGCATCCATACATCTTTGCCTGGAGCCATGCCTACCTTCGCCTTTTTCACTGTCTTGACAAATACCACTTTTATTTAGAAGGTTTACTCATTTCAAGTAAATTAAAACATAATTTTATTTATGTTATTTTTTAGAAAAAATTGTTGAAAAATCCAAGGTAAGAAGAATATAAGGTATTAAGTTCAGTAGATATTTTTTGTTGGTGAAAGGTCTACCCATGAAATAGTTTGGTGATAAGTCATTTCATTGATTCTAGAGAACATTTTGTTTTCAATTTTACCCCTTAATTTATCTGTTGACTTTTTTAATTTGTTGACCTTTCGTTTACTATCTGTTCAAATTATTTTGTATCTATTCAAATTTTATGACTATCTATTCATTTTTTCCCCTATTTGTTCAAAATTTGTGGGTTTCTCTCTCTATCTGTTCAAATTTTTTTCCTTATCTGTTCAAATTTATATCTATCAGTTCAATTTTTTTTTTATCTATTTAAATTTTTATTTCTTTTTCTATCTATTAAAAATATCTGTTAATTTTTTTTGAATCCACTATCTGTTCAAATTTATATATAAAAAAATGGCATTGCATGTAGACCTTACCAACAGAATAATAACAAAACTAAAAGAAATAAAATAAAATTAAAATTAATAAACAACCCATCTATAACCATTACCATCAGAATAATAACAAAACAACCAAAAAAAAAAAAATTTAAAACTAATAAAGAACACACCCATGACCATCAAATTCTCAATAACAATTATCTATTCAATTTTTGATGTGTAGTATGAAATAACAAAAAAATAAAAATAAATAATACTTCAAATCTATGATGATATGGATTGGGATGGATTTGTGGATCTCAGATCTAATCTATGAAAATAATATAGATAAAAAGTTAAATAAAGATAAAAAAAAATTCAGAGTTCTACATCCTTTATTTCTTCTATTTTCTTATTAACCAAACAAAAAACAAAGAAACTGTTACCAAATTGACGATTCTATGAAGACCCAGCCATCGATCGTGTGGAAATGAACGTGCATCACATGTCAATACATGCGTTGAAAAATGTAAAGAAGTAGTAGTAGTAGTACCTACGATGTGTTTCGTTGAAAGATCGATGAATTGGTGACTGGCAATCTTAGATCTGTGAGATTGTACCAATGTTGACAATGATAAACAGGTGGTGGTGGCGTAGAAGCACCGTCATGGTCGCCACCGTTGCGTCACCGTTGAGGTCGCTATAGAGTGGAGAAGGCATTTCGATGAGATCAGAGATTGATTGGAGTTCGTCGTCAGCGTCGTCGATGTGGTGTTGGGTTTAAGGGGGTGTTATAGGGAAAAGAGGAGGAGGGAGGAGAGTTGTCTTCCATGGAAGGTGATGACGTCGATGCACTCCGAATATAGAGGTTTCGGTTTAGGCCCGACCCATTTCTTACTTTTGAATCCAAAAATCCATGTTCTTAACTATTGTTCATCGCATTTTCATCTTGTTGCTAGTTGAATTTGATTATTTAGAAGTTATGGATGTATTTGAAGCAAGTTTAGATTTAGCTTTACAAAAGAATTGTTGCCCAAATTTTTGCCTGTTCGCTCGAGCGGTCTTTCTTACGCTCGAGCGGTCTTTTACAATCTACAAAACTATTGGAAGTAAGGTATTTTCACTCGAGCGGTATTTCTTGCGCTCGAGTGGTCGTTTGCAGGTCTGAACTTTTGGGAGGGGGTCATTGTGCACTCGAACGGTGTTTTTGGTCGCTCGAGCAGTGTCACTTATTGTATCTGATGCTCAAGTTGTGTTTTGGTCACTCGAGCAGTCTACTCGTATATCACTTTCTCTCTTAACCTATTGATGTCTACATTTTATCCCTTTGGCGAAAAAGGTAAAGTACGTTGAGAGCTTTATTTTAATCAAAAGAGTTATCATTTTCGGCTCTGCCAACTTTTATTCTCTCTTGTCTTCTACTTTTGAGGTAGGGATTTCTTCAACCTTTGATATAATTTTTACCTTAGTTATTTGTTTATTGATAGAATCTAGTGATTTGAGAATTTTAGGTTAAATCTAGGGTTTGGTCTTGAATTGAAAAAGATGGATTTTCAAATGGATTCTCGAGAAAGGTTATGGGAATGCGTTTATGATTGAGATATGTTAAAATAGTGGATTTCTTTACTAAAAATTGATTTTGTAAGTAAAGAGAGTTTTTGTTCTAAAATTATGGATATTTGGTTTGTGAAAGAAAATGGAAAATGATGTTGGGTTTGCTAAGAATGGAACAATATATATGTTGATGATGATGGTGGAGTTGGATATATAATATCACTCCCATTTTGAAAATGAAGAGATTATATTTGTTGTTGAAAAATTATCTGTTGCATAGAAATATCTGTTTTGGGCTATCAATGGAGGGTAGTTTTGATTGTTGTAAAAATTACATAATGATTAGGTGAATTGAAACTAATCACTCATACATCTTGCATTGAGCATTATTGCATACTTAAACATTGAAAATGTTTTGTTTTAAGAAAAAGAGGTAATTACCTTGGTGAATTTGGTTATGGGGTGTAGTTGTGGTTGTTATGTTGGCTTGTGTGTCCTTGGTGAAAGTTTAGAAACTCACACGGTTAGGTGCCGATCATTCTGGTTAGTATCAGTAAAATGACTTTGGTAGTGCTTATATAGCTTACTAGCAGACACATTCCTAGAGATTTTCGATATTTTATATCCACTACCCTGTTTTTTATTATAAAAGGATTATTTTTATGAAGTGATATATAATCTGGCATTGTATAGCTTTGAGATGGAAAATGTGAAATATTTGACAAATGACATACATGTGCATTCACTTTATGACTTTGTTAAGATTCATATATTGTGTTAAAGCATCTCTACTGACTTTTGGCTCACCTTATGTGAAAAATAACTTTCAAGTGTTGATGATATGCTTTTACTAAGTACATAACTTGGGAGGAATTGAGAGCCAAGAGCTTTATTTGTTTTATTTGATGTAATTATTTTTATATAAGCCTTGGGCTTTAATTGTATTGAGTTGAACTCATTTTTGATGTACCAAAACACTAACTTAGAAATATGTAACATTAGGGTATATAATTATTTGATATTTCATTTATTTAAAATTCATATATCCATGTCATATGTTATAGATTTAGGATTTAAGATTTATGAATATATATACACATATGTCATCTTTTGTATCATCAAGTTTATAAATGAAATATAAGATATGATGTTATTGATCAATTGTAAGGAATATTATGAGATAGACTATTGTTATTATTTCGAGGCGTTACACCGAAAACGATTTCAATCTTAATCATCGCCGTCGTCTGGTGGCTGCTACAATGGAGGAAGAGCCATCGGTGGTGTCGTCTTCGTCGAATGGTAAAGAAGATTGACTAAGATCGGAGTCCGGTGACTGCGACAACTACAAGAGGGAGAGAGAGAGAGAGAGAGGTGTTTTGGTCATTTTGTCTAAGCATGTCCGTTTGGAAAAAAATATTTCTGTTTCTGAACTTTTGGATAAAAAAAATTCAATATTAGATTTATGGACTGAATGCCCTTTTTTTATTTTATTTTATTTTATTATTTTTGTACAAAATGAAATTATCACCACCATTCAACCTTAACTTGACTTGGATATACACATAATAATAATATATGTACATATATTTGTGACATCAAAATTGCCTTACAACCTAAATGTTAATGTAATTAAAAAGGAATAATCAACTGCATGAATAATCAACTGCATTATGTAAACTTAAAAAATGTGTAAAGTGCTGTCGGGAATGCGCAAAGTAAGATTAAGATATGATCCATAACGTAGAGGTTGTGCAAGGGTGAGGCAACTTTTCTACTTTAGAAGAGAAAAGAAAAATCTTCACCAAGAAAATATTAAAAGAATTACACTACTTTTTATGTTTTTTTGATGCGTTTTGCGAAAGAATAACTTTTCTAACTTTTATTTTCCTAACCAAACATTCTTATATTTGGAAAGAACTAAAAAGTTGTAGAATAAGGGTTTCAAAATGAATAATTCACTATGTAACTAAAGTGAAAGTAAAAAAGAAAAACTATGAAAAGCATAAATAAGCATCTCTTCTTTAAACCTTAAAGATGTTTTTACTTTAGAATCACCAAATGATTTTACTTTAGAATCACAAATGATCATTGTCTTTGCAACTTTAAGTTAAACCCCGTTAAGCATAAGTAGATAATTTGTCGATAATGGCTTTTGAAATGTATCTCCCCACCATTTTTTTTTTAAAAAAAACTACCAGTTTATTAGACTGCTTTATTTTTATTTTTGAGTTATTTCTTTCATTCCTTTTTTCGATCTCTTAAAGGAAGAAGACTCCATCTTAGACTGCTTTATTTTTATTTTTTTTTCCTTTTTCTTTCTTTTTTTTCCTTTTTATTTTTTTATTTTTTTATTTTTCTTCTTTGAACTTTCTTCCTTTGTTTTCTTTTTCCTTTATCTGCGTGATCCCCGTATGTCGATCCCAACACATTTAATAAATTCCTTTGTTTTAAGAGCTGGCAACATTCTGTTTTTCTTTTTGAAATATTGATTTCTTTATTTTAAAATATATATATATATATATATATTACACAAAATCAGATCTTTTGTATTGTTAACTTCTCTAGAAGTGGAAAAGAAAGCCATGGCATCGAAACTTTTTTTTTCCTTTTTCTTTTAGTTTTGATATATATATATATATATATATTGTGTGAGTGATTTTTTGATCACACTGCCCGCTTAGTAATCAGCTGGAAAGCACCGGCAGAATAGATGACTTTTAGCTAACCTGCAACAGAAAGAGAAGTCTCCGGCGGTGGTTCGTCCACCCGGGGGCACTCCGACGATCAAGTCAGTACTCAATCCTCTCAAAGATAAATCAATTTATTCAACTCACAAGATTGAGCATAAAAAACATACCTTAGACCCATGGGGGTGCCTCTTATTTATAGCCAACTCAATCCTAGTCCCAATGGAAGCCTAACTCCAATGGACTCAGGATTACTGCTAATCTGGAACTCCCAGTGGGATTAGGATAAACTCTCTAAGAGTTTCATCTTTACCCAAACTGAAGTCTTCTCTCAATCTAGGACTCTTGTCCATATCCAGGTTGAGTTCCCTCTTAATTTTAGGACTCTTGTCCCTTATCCACTTTTCTCGGATTCCGATATCTTCGGAGATAACCTCGGCCTTGCCGAGATCACCTTGGCGTCACGACCAGGACACGTGGCACCTCGGCTGACACGTCGGCGTCACCTTGCCACGTGTTGGTACTCAGTAAATATATCCCCACAACTGCCCCCTAGGTTCTATTACCTCGGCATTCTGAGGTGATGGAACCTACACTGTTCGTTCATCTGTGCCCCTCTGTCCGAGATCAAACTCGCCGATCTCAAAGTTCCCTGGACTTTACTTTCCACTGGTGTCAAGAATCAAGTTTCATGCTTTCCAAGCTGCTTGAAATCGCACCTCCTAGCCGAGGTTCTGGTTCCATTAATTCGTAAACTCCAAGAGCTTTGCAACTGCTCCACTCACACTCTCTGGTGAGTTCCCGATTTCCAGTCATCTATTTGACTCCGGCGATTTTCATATCGGCGTTCATTTCAATTGGTAGGTTCACAAACTCTTTACTTGCTATTAAGCTCAATCTTTCATAACTCTTCTGAATCTGTTTACTTGCCATCTGTTGCCTTCTATTTTTGTCTGTCTTCAAGTTTTGAATTGTTTGAATGCCTGGCACTGCTCTTGTCATATCCGCTTTCTATTGCTAGCATCGTGTCTGGGTCATTACTTTCTTGTTCTTCACATACTTTCTTAGTGCCTGTGCACTTGGCTTTATTCTTGCACTTTGTCGTCTTCTTGACTATTTTTCTCTTTTGTTATTCAATCCTCTGGCTTTTTCTCTTTCCAGCTCTTTTGCTTAAATCCGTCATTGTTCCAAGCTTTCAAGCTTCTGCAACTGTCTTCGTTCTTCTCATCCGGTGAAGCTTACGTCATTACATTATTGTCGTCCGGACTTGGCAATTCTCATTCAAACTTCCCTCTTTTGGTAAGCCACTGTTCCTCTGGTTTTATTTCTTGTTGCTTTCCAGAAGCTCTTCATTGTTAATCACCATTCTTTGTTTTACCCATTGTTTCCAAATCATCTTCTTAAATACACCTTGTTCACACATCTGTTGAATTACGCCCTTTGTTAGCTTGACACACTGTGCAATTTTTTATCTTGATTTCTGATAGCTTCAACACTATTCTTGATTCTGAATTACATTCTTGTTTCTATTTTACGTGTCTTTTTCAGTTCTTGCCTTCAATCATTGCCTTTAAACTCAGGTGCCAATCGCGAGAAGAGCCTTGATTAAACTCTTGGAGATCGATCTTTGAGCTCGAGGTCGAGAAAGGCTTGAGAAATCTTCCCAACTGTCTTCTATATCCCGTTGATCTTGAGTAGTTTTGTTTCCTCCTTGTATCTTTGTACCTTGTACTTTATCCTTCTTTGTATGCTTTTAATTCTGCCGTCGTGCCATTTTTGTAGTCTGAATAATTTTATTTTTCAATATTCAGGCCGAAGTGCCTTCTTTCTTCTTTAAATGTATTTCTCTGATTTCTTCTTTGAATGTATGTCTTCTTTTTTCTGCTCTTGTATGATTCTATACTCAGAATAATTTGCATGTCTTCAAAGTACATTTTGACTGTGCAATCTCTTCGGGTAAAATACCTTTGTCACAACTTCCAATTTTGCTCATCTCGGCCTTGTCCTAACACTTGAAAATATTATAACAAATATTTTCATTAGTGTTGCTTAGGACTTGTCACTTTCCCAATGTCTTCTATCAAGACTTCAGTTTTCCATATTTCAAGTTTTGACAACCTGGTAATCTTGGCAAGTACGCAGATATTGCTTGAGTTTGATTTTAACTTGTAAATTTTTCTCAAAAATTTCAACAAGTGTTAAACCATCTTCCTTTAACCTTTAACTTTAGCTTGTAAATTCACACAGAATTTCAATCAAGTGTTTAAACCAATCTTCTTTGGATATGACCTCGGTTTAACTTCAATTTGTAAATTTACACAGAATTTCAACAAGTGTTTAAACATCATATCTAAGTTCAACTTGTAAATTTACACAGAATTTCAACAAGTTTAAAATATCATTGTAGACGTCCCCGAACGCATCCCGGGGAGAGGGAGTGCGAGTCCCCCCCCCCCCCGGTTCTGGTTCGATATTGAGTCACTACAGTTCGAAGGACTCAAATGTCACGGTTCTCAATCTTGAACCGAAGAGTCCAAATCCGGCAAATCGTTTTGAAAACAGATTTTTTGAAAGAAGTGCCAAACATGGATCGCCCAGAATCTGAGTCGCCACCTAAATATTTAAAATGGGAAATTTAGGAAACCCTGACTCGGTGCCAAAGGCCACGTGTCCGTCATCACCAAAGTTGTCTCGGCTCGGGAACTTGGGTACGATTGGGGAAGGTCACTTCGTGAGCACCCCCGCTCGCCCGGTCAAAGACCGGCCTCTACTAACCATGATATCTGTTTTTGAAAACATTGCGAGTTCTTATTCCGGTTATTGGCCTAGGTTACTATGTGATGCGCACAGCATACAAGTATAGATTGAATCGCCTGAATTGGAACAAAACATTTCATGTTTGTTTGTTTGAAAATGGTTTGATGGTGCTACCCGCAGGTAGGCTAAGACGTGGATTTGCCACCCTCGGGTGGGCTTAAGAAAATATGATTTTGCCACTATCTAGTGGGCTTAAAACAAACATTTGATAAATTATCCCAATTCAAGTAACTCAACCTCCACCCACAGTCATTCCAGGCAGTTATATCACATATGGTAAGCATGCTATTCATGGCAGTCACTCACACGCATGCAAGGATGTTAAAGCATAAAACTCACCGAGTACTCCAAGCCAAAATAGAAGCTACGTTAGAAATCATGTATGATCCTAAGTATACAGCAATGCCTAACGCAACACATGCAAAAAATGCAACTATAGCAGGCTCGGCTATTCTAAAACATGGCATATGGAATGCTACAACTAACACGTATTCAACTCGGAATTGAAATACAAATGCAGTTTGTATGATGCGCCGAGCTCGGTGCGTGCAAAACAGATGAATGATGCAAACATACTGTCATACTGTATGCTAATTGAAATATGCCCTATATCTAACCATCGTAAGCGGGTAAATAAAAGGGAAGAAAGACGTGGGGTTGGAAGACATACATCACACTCACCCACACTTATTACAATTATGCCCTCGCGTAGAGGGTCCGAATAAAATAATACAGTCCGAAATAAAAGAATAATACAGTCTGAAATATACAGTTCGAAATATACAGTCCGAATAATAAATATACAAATTCCTAATTAATTATCAAATTAAATAAGAAAGCTGTAAAGTTAGCGTGCAAGTCAGGGGCTGCTTTGCGCGGAAATCTACTGGGATGCCCCAATTAGCCTCTGTTTGCGATATTTCTCGAAATGCGTGCCATACTCCAAAAAGTTGTTGATCCTTCATTTTGCTGCAACAGAGAGCAGGAGAGGGGCATAGCAATGTATTTTACAAATATATGCATGTCTCGATCCTCGTGCCACTAATCACGCATATCGATGCATAATGGCCGAGGAGTCGGATTGCACAACTCAATATGGGGTGAATGCAGATGAATGCTATAACAAAACCTAATTCCATCATGGGTAATCCAGAGTGTCGGTGACTTGGGAATTGAGACCGTTAATCACTTTCGGTCTGAGCAGCGCCTCGTTTCCCGTGCCCGGGCTAACTCCTATCCTGAACACGATGCAATATGCACGATATGTATGAAATGCAACTAGGATACAATCCTAACCTACACAATGCTATGGAATGAGATGTCTCGGAATGCGTGCACACGGGCACGCAAACCGAGAAAATGATCCTAAGGCATAAAATGGCATACGCAATGCAATTGGACTTACACTAACATGAGTGGACCTCGACCACACTCACATAAGAGGCCGTCGGATAAAAATGAAGTGCCTCGAAATGCGTGCACACGGGCACGCGAACCGAGGCAATGGCATTAAGGCATGAAATGACATAGAAAATGATATGTAATGAGACTGAAATGAGATGTCTCGAAATGCGTGCCCACGGGCACGCAAACCGAGAAAATGGCATACACGATGTGATGATGCTAAAATGACATACAGAATGAAAAATGGACTTATACTAACATGAGTGAGCCTCAGCCACACTCACATAAGAGGCCGTGAGATGAAAAACAAAGTGCCTCGAAATGCATGCCCACGGGTACGCAAACCGAGGCGATGGCATACGGAATGTAATAGGACTAAAATGAGATATGCGATGCAATATGGGCTTACACCAATATGAGAGGGCCTCAGCCACACTCATACAGGAGGCCGGGAGATGAAAATGAAGTGCCTCGAAATGCGTGCACACGGGCACGCAAACCGAGACAATGGCATACGGAATGCAATGAGACTAAGATGGCATACAGAATGCGAAATGGACTTACACTAATATGAGAGGGCCTCGGCCACACTCACATGAGAGGACATGAGATGAAAAACAAAGTGTCTCAAAATGCGTGCACGCGTGCACGCAAACCGAGGCAATGACATAAAGGTATGAAATGGCGTACACAACGCAAATATGGCTTACACTAACATGAGAGGGCCTCGGCCACACTCACATGAGAGGCCGATGGATGAAAATAAAGTGCCTCGAAGTGCGCGCACATGGGCACGCAAACCGAGACAATGGCCCTAAGGCACGAAATGACATGGAAAATGATATGCAAACATGAAAATGGAATTTCAGCACTCAAAAATGATGCAAAACAGTCCCGAAAGGTGGGGAAATGACACCAAATGCACGGAATGGTCCCGAAATGCGATATTAAGCACCCGAAATGGCCTACAGCCATACTAAATATGCATAATTGGTACATGAAATGAAAAACAGTAGCAAGGCAGCCCCAAAATAGAATTTTTTACAGTACAAGACATGGCGAAATAGTAAGCATAGATAGGACAACAATGGCATACAAGAATGGCTCCACAAGGGAGGTTATGAAGCAAGTGATACATGCAATGCCAAAACAGCAAAATACCCTTCTACAACACTGAAGAGGGACTAAAAATATGAACATTTACAGTAGAATACATCCCCCAACTCAGTATGCAAACACACTAAAAATGCCATGCAAGAACTAGGATACATAAGGCTATAACATGAGGTACCCCAAACATTTATCAAACCAGCAAAGACCCTTAACGAAATATGACAAAAAGGCAAAAATATGGATATTTTCAGTACTGCTCATGGCTGAAAACAGAAGCTAGATAGGCCTAAAAAGCATGCAAAAATGGGGGCCAAAGAGAGATATGAAGACAAGCACAACATGGAGACCCCCAACAAGGTTGATCCCTTCTACAATGTTGTATAGGGACACAAAATAAGCTTACTCAAAGTTCATGACATGCTCCAAAACAGACTACATGTAGGTCAAACAAATCATGCAAACTTACGGTAAATGTGAGAGATTATGAAGCAAGTGCATGATAGAGAGGCCAAACAGGGTTAAGCCCTTCTTCAATGTTGAATAGGGGCTCAAAATAGGCCTACTAATAGTTTACATTATGCTCTAAAACAGATCACTCATAGCCTAGAAAAAGCATGCAAAAAAACAAGGGTAAAACATGGATTCAAAGCAAGTGGCATATGGAGCATGAAAAAAAGGTTGATCCCTTCTTCAATGTTGAAGAGGGGCTCAAAATAAGCACAATATCAGTTCATAAGATGCTCCAAATCAGACTACATGTAGGCAAAATATTCAATGCAAAATAATGGCATATAAGAGGATATTGAAACAAGTGCAAGATGGAGGGCTCAAACAGGGTTGAGCCCTTGAAAAAACATGAAGAATAGCTCAAAATAGACCTAGTTTCAGTTAAGGTCGGAGCTCAAAACAATAAGAAAATAGGCTTAAGAAATGAAGCAAAAAAATGCTACAAAAGAGGGAAATGGAGACTTACCCTTGAAGACCTCTTCTTTTCTACCTCTTGGCTTGAGAAATGTTGCTTCTAAGCCTCTGAGAACCTCTCCTTGCTGCTGGAAATGGAGTGGTGGTGGTGGTGCTTGATGGTGATGAAGAAATGGCACCAAACTTGAGAAGAATCAAAGAGATGGAGATGGATATGTATCTAAGCTCTTAAGAGAGTTTTTCTAACCCTAGCCTAAGAGTTGGGAGGCTCCTTATAAGGACCAAAAGAGGAGGGCAAAGGTGGAGGGAAATGCACCCAAGTGTTCCCCTCCAAAATATCCCCCGGATACAGATCTTTTTTGGAGAAAACAACTGTATGGTTGTATGGCACAGATTTCAAGGAGCATGGCCGGCTAGGCACCTTTACTGGAGGTGGCCGGCCGGCCACCCCCCATGGCCGGCCGGCTAGGGGCAAAAATGGAAAGTGAGAATTTCTGGCCGGCCACCAAAGGTTGGTGTCCTCCTATGTATGTACAACAAGACCCTATGGTTGGAAATTGGCAACTCTAAAACAGGAGAAACAACAAGCTACCTTTAGGAGAGGGTCAAAAATGAAAAGAAGAATTACTAGCCGAGCTCTATTTTTTAGGGTCCTCCCATGTGTGTACAACACAAATATGTGGTTTTGGCTCGAAGAAAATGGCCCTAGGATGTTCAACATTAGCCCGGAAGTGAGAAAACGGCCGGGGCGAGGAGGAGCATAACGGTTCTTTGGGACAATTGCTGGCCTCCCACCCTCCAGTGACCTTCCTTATGATAAAACAGAAGTACCTGCCAAAAATGAACAAAAACCGATGCAAAACGAATGCTCGGGGGCCAAAACATGCAGTTCGGGGTCCCGAAAACCGGCCGTTAAGCACCGAAAGTGGTGTTTGGCCACGAAGTGGGTATCTAAGACCCCAGTGTCCCTCGAAAGGGAGTAAATGAGATGCATGCCAGAAACCGGAGGAATCGGAGATGGTTGGGTGGTCTCGAGCAAGGAGCCTGGCTGGCGACTCAAAACCGAACCTAAGCCGAAAGGCAAAATGGCCTCTGACCCACGAAATGTAACCCACGGCCCTTCGAGAGATGGTGTCTGGGACCTCTCCTCCTCGGAAAAGCAGAGAAAATCGAGTCTGGTTCGCAAACCGAGACAAGGCACGAAGAGAGTTCGAGTCCGGAGGCGTCTGCCGCGACTCTGAGACTTCGAACGAAGACAAGATGCAACATCACCGGCGCTCAATCGGTGACGTCGAAGTCTTAAGGTCGGTCAAAAATGGGGTGTCTCTGATTGCCCCTCTTTGTGTAACTCGAAGTCAAGAAGTGGCGGGAGTGAATGTCAAAGCCTAGAGGCGACCCATTTTGACAAGGCGAAGACTTAGACAATCGCACAAGATAAGCAGAGAGATATGCCGCAGCGGGGGGCAAAATGCAAAACGATATGCACAGAGCCGAATGATCGTGCAAATGCAGCAAGCTGTAATGAGGCAAGTATTCGCAAATAGATGCAACAGTTTTAAGCAGGAATGCAAAGCAAGCAACTACATTTCATGTAGTTAGGAATGCGGAGAATCATTCAATTCTCGTCGCGTCTCACACGGAGAAGATACGATACCTGCGCGATTCGTCTGGTCGCACTAGCCTCAAATGAACCGTACATACAATATCGTGCCTGCAAAAGAGAGAAATTCAACAAGAACAATATGCTAACAACATATATTCAATGTGATTCCTGTGGCTTGGAAAGTTTGACACACACAGTGTCGGCGAGTGAATGCATCGCAATGCGAGAAAGGAATACGCGTGACAACGCACGCTCAAGCATAGAGGTATGGTACATCACGAAAACATGCATGACAATGGAAAATGCTCATAAGAATGCAAGTTATATGCAAAACAATGCAAAATGAGCACGAATCAGGTGCGGTTGTTCTTGAAACAACGAAATTGGAAACGCAGATTTCGCGAAAGGCAACTTGATCATGACCTCGATTCACCTCCCGGAGAGGTTACAACATGTTTGAAAAGGATACACCTTGATTTTGATGAGTGATAATGAGACACGTCGAATTGCGGTGAAGTTCGTGAACAATTTCGCGCCAGAAAGTGCACTTTTCTTGAACTTTTTCAGGTCCCGGGAACTCCGATCTTCCTCAAAATTTGCAGAGAGCTAGAGGGGGGTGTGGGGAACACCACCGGCCAGGTGGTTGCCCTAGGGGAGGCCACCGGCTAGGAAAGAAAAAGCAAATGGCCGGCCAGCCGGCCGGCCACCTACCCAAAAGCAGGGGCATTTTTGTCATTTTCCTCATTTCTATATATATCCTCATCCAATGCCTCCGAAATCACTTCCACAGCTGCAAAAACTCCTTCCCTTGCTCCCCAAACCATTTTTTCCTTCAGATCTGCACTTTATACGCGCTTTTCGGCCTTCCACGCAAGTTGTTTTCGCGAAATCTTTCAGTTTTAAGCACTTTGGACCGATTAAATTTCGATTTCGGGGCTTCTTTTCTCATTTTCACCACTTGAGATAAGCTTGTCTCAATATTTGGAAGATTTTCTCGGGAGTTGACTTTTGTTGACTTTTTCATTTCCCGGGAGTTGACTTTTGTTGACTTTTTCCAATTTTGGCTCATTTCGCTCATTTTTGCTCCTTTTTGCAGATTTTCTGAAATGGCGGGTGATTATCCTCATGGTGGAGGTCCTCCAGGTGCCGGAGATGATTTTGATGTCATGACATTGCCCCCGAGAGTCCGCCCTTTTATTCCCGGGAGATACGTCCCACCGGTACATGTGCTTTCGCGGGCCGTCTTTCGTCGTTTCACTGGGTTCAATAACCGGGCACCCGGGGATTTACTTTTGCGAGAGCCGGAGCAGCACCTCTCTCACGATGCACGAGAGGTATTTTACTTTATTTTCTGCATTTTTCGTGCATTTTGTAGCTTTGCCATGCTTGAACACACAATTTTAGCTTATGACATAGTACTTTGCCTGCATCCTGAACGTGTTAGTTAAACACTTGAATTGCTGAACACACGGCTCATTGACTGATTGATTGTGAACGCACGGTACACGTTAGTTAAGAAATGAACACACGGCTCAAACACTGATTTGTCGAACACACAGCCCGAATTTGAAGGTGAACACACGGCACACACTGACTAAGAGTAGAACACGCAGCTCAAACTCTGATTTTCTGAACACGCAGTCCGGATTGATGGTGAACACACAGCCCACACTGATTGAGAGTAGAACACACAGTCCCAAACTCCGATTTTCTGAACACGCAGTCCAAGTTGAAGTGAGTGAACACACCCACTAATTTTACGAAATTGAACACGCATGACCCAAATACCAAATTTTCAACACGCACCCAGATTCGAGTGAACACACGTACCACTAATTTTTCTACGAAATTTGAACACGCAATTTCAAATACCAAATTCTTGAACACGCACCCAGATTTGAAGTGAACCGTAGCCTAATCGATTTTTACGAAATTTGAACCATGACGCCAAATACCAAATTCTTGAACACGCACCAGATTTGATGTGAACACACAAATTTAATCGATTGAGAATTTGAACATGCAGCCCAAATACCAAATTTACTGAACACGCAGCCCAAATTTGAAGTGAACACGCAGCCCACTGATTAGGATTTGAACACGCAGCCCAAATACCAAATTTACTGAACACGCAGCCCAGATTTGAAGTGAACACGCAGCCCACTGATTAGGATTTGAACACGTAGCCCAAATACCAAATTTACTGAACACGCAGCCCAGATTTGAAGTGAACACGCAGCCCACTGATTAGGATTTGAACACGCAGCCCAAATACCAAATTTACTGAACACGCAGCCCAGATTTGAAGTGAACCGCATTAATCGATTAGGATTTGAACACGCACCCCAAATACCAAATTCTTGAACACGCATTGATTTGAAGTGAACACACATTTTGATTCATTTCATTTGCACACCTTCTATTTTATTGTGTATCGAACACATGTATTCATTCTGAATCTTGGGTGGCTCTCGTGGCCGTCTTGAGGATCTGACTCTACCGCCATGGAGACCTGTACGCTGAGCTTCCAGAGGCTGTTCGGGATCTGGTCGATCTAGCAGGGTTCGAAGCATTCTGCGTGGGATTATCACGTTGTCCTGCCAGCAGGACTTTGTTAGCTGCTTTGGTGGAGAGATGGTGGGACACCACCAATTCCTTCCACTTTTCTCGCCACTTCGATATGACCATGACTCATTTGGACTTTCTTGGTACTCATGCCTAGACAGTGGTTGGCCCATACCTTATGACGAGGATATGGGAGAGTGGGAGTCCGCTTGGACACATCTATTGGGGGCTCGCCCACCAGAGACAGAGCTTCCGGAGAGTCCCAGACACTGGTTCTCTTCCGTTTTGAGGCCGAGATGGAGCCTGAGTCTCCCCGAGGAGGTTGAGCAAGACGCCCGTGGCTTCCTTATGTTCCTCTTTGGTACCACTGCTTGCCGATAGGGGAACACTGTCGGGTTGTATCTTCTCGAGTGCCCTAGTGGACCTATCACAGTCGGTCGATATGACTGGGTGGCCTGGCTGCTACCCTTATTGTTACATGAGTGACCTCAAGGCGGAGACTTACTTGGCGACTATTGGAGAGCACAGGAGTGCGTTCTGTCCTCTTGATTTACATTTCGCTCCTTATTACTTGTTCATTGCACACACGGCCTTTGCACTCAGATTCTCGCCTTTAGCACTTTGTATTCATATTCTGCCGCTTTTCTCAACTATGGGTGTCGTATACTTTCCCACATTAGCCCCGGAGATGGAGGTGGCAGGACTCCTTATGACTCCATTTTCATTAGTGTTCGAGGGCGAGCACCGAGCGAGGCCTCGAGAGACTCTCTTCTATTGCGACAAGATTTTGATCTTGTCGGACGACAGAGGTATTTCAGAACTCTCAATTCCTTTCATTTTCATCTTTGATCTGCCCTGTGTATTCCTGATTTCTGATTGATTTATGCACTGGTTATCCATGATTACTTGGCGCCTGGCGGCCTTTGGTGACGATCTCGACATCGAGATCCCGGAGGATCGGTATTTCGAGATAGGTTCCTGCTCGAAGGACCTGTTGGTAGGGCATGGTTCCTGGGGGAACGCTTCCTGCGTCAGGTGTGGGGGTACGATTCTCAGGACCCTCCTGCTGTACCTCCAGCAACTATGCGGACTGTCGATAGACTCTCTGTCCAGGAGGTCATTAGTGCTATGCAGGGCACCGATGCTTTGTTACATCTCATGGAGGGGGACTACGCCACCTATCGTCGTATATATCTGATGCCCCCCTTGACGGGAGTGCATGCGCCGTCACGGAGGTCTACTGATGTACCATCTTCGAGTCGTACCGGTGCTACGAATATCCCATTCTCTAGCAGGGCTGGTGCATCTAGGGGTAGAGGCAGTTCGATTCCTCCGATCCCTCCGTCTCTTCATCATCATCCTGGGTGGCCAGACATGCCGACCGAGTTGACGAGTTGGCGGTTCGGGACTCCTTACCAGGTCCCGCTAGAGCCTCCTCTTCCTGACCACAGATATGTCTGGGGTCCTGATTCACCCCCGGTATGTTTTACAGCTTTGATTCATCAATCAGATTACTTGGACATTCATTCCCTCACTGATAGTTTTGCATTTGTATTTGCAGCCCAGATTGAGTACAGAAGAAATTTCGGGATGCTGGCCACATCCGAGGGCATGATCCTACGGAGGGAGGCACAGATGGCCATCATGGGTGTGCAGGTATTATCCATCTTCCTTGTATTTAGCATATTTCTGATGACACGCTAGTTTTGAACATCTTGCTGTATTGATAGGCTGTGTAGAGCACATTTGGCACACACCTCACTCGCATATTGTACTTGCATCTGCTTTTCATATTTGAATTGATGTATTGAACTCTTCACTTTCAGATGCCTCCCGTGTATGCTCCATGTGGTAGGAGCCACCGGACCTTCTCGAGAGATCGAGTCTTGGACTGTTCATGGTCTTGGGCCATCTGGGCCTTCGGTGGGCCATCCGCCTTCTCGAGGGCTGGGCCATCTAGGCCTTTTGAGGAGCTCGGGGAGTAAGGTCGTCTCATGAAGCCAAGGCACCCATTATTGAGGAAGAGGAGGAGGTCATGACCGTGAGTCGAAGACATCCGGGGAGGAGGCTCGGTCTTGGTTCGGAAGTGGAGGCGGTGAGGGGATCCGGAGGATGATAGCTCTGACCCGGATGGTGATGATGGTGCAGAGGTCATCCCGCAGAAGAGGATGAGAGGGCCTCCTCATTCCTGTTCCAGAGGATATTGATGCTATTTCCTGCTTTATTTTACTTTTTGCTAGTAGTTTGTAGCACTTTGCATATTGTTAGGCAGTTTTGTTTCTGTAAAACTTGTACCTTTCTTTGTTGTAAAACATGATGGAATGAAACAGCCTTTGAAAAGATGTTTGTATTCGAAATTTTTAGCATCGCAACGCATCATTTTGCACAAAATGGAATTGAATGAAAAATATGCCTTGTGTATTTTCCGGGTCAGGTAATGAACCGACGCAACAAATCAAAAACTCGACTCACTAAGAAATAACAGAATCTTAGCAAGCATACAACTCGATAAGCAAAGATACAACAATGTTAACGACTCGATAAACAAGACTTAACAAAATTGTGTAAACAAAAGGTAACCACTCAAAACACAAATGCGACAGCTCGACAAAACTTACAACTCGATAAACAAAGCAACAACTCGACAAGCAAAACAACAACTCGATAAGCAAAAAAAACAACTAAGCGTACTTCGGACGGACGATCTGGATGATGGAACGTATCCGAAACTGAGAGAAATGGAGGCCTTCGACGTTCCCGATGCCTAGAAATGCCTCAAACTTCCTTCCGGAGGGCAAAACAGGACCAATGCGTGGCCGAACACATTTTGCATCTGGAGACTAGAGGGTGGCCGGCCTACTAGAATAGATGGCCGGCCGGCCACCTCTCCCGCAACCCCCAGAATTTCGACACGTGTCCTTTGAATAGTGTTTTACCCCCCTATAAAGCTCCAACTTTGGAACTCATTCATTTCATCACTGCTTTGCACAAAATGGAGGCATTTCTCGCAGAAAATCTCACATCTTGGATCTCTTCTTTAGATGGCTCAGAAAAGTTAAACTTCCGGGGTTTCGGCTTGAATGCACTATTCACGTTGGGCCGGACTTCACTTTGCACCTTCCTTTCCTCCATCTTTGCGATGAGATTTTGGAACCCGGTGACACGTCTTGACTGAGGGCAAGAGGTATGTCCCACTTTTGAAGATTTTAAAGTTTTGATAGAATCCGGCGAGGTGAGGAGATCTTGCCAACTCAATTTTGGCTATGCCCAAACCTTAGAGGCGGATGTGCGGACTCAACGCACATGATGCTCGATCCGATTGGTAACGGAATGTTGGATATCCCAAGCTGATTTATCGATTCTCGATCGGTGACCATGAGACCATCATTGGCAAGGCTTCCACAACATGCTCTCTGTTTGTGCTGTTATCTCATTTTCTGTTTGCCTCAAGCCGGAGGGTCGGCGCCGTTTGATTGAAGTTGCTCAAGGCTTGAAAGAGGGAAAGAGTTGCATTGCCATGACTCTGGCCGAGACACTGATGGGCTTGGATGCTTTCCTGGCAGGAGACAACTGGGGTTCTGAAGTCCACTCTTTCTGAGTAATGTTTCCCACCCAAGCTCACATATGTATTCGCTCACATCACTCGGCCCTCGGGCTCATTTTTTCTTTTTCTCACAAAACCCTTATCTTACTTTTCTCTCATCGCACATCTCTCTATTCTTTATTCTCTCATTTTTCATCCCTCCCCAGATATGGTTGATGGATAAATTGCAAGTTGTGGATTCTTGCCTTGCTTACTCAGCCCGCGGTTACTTCTTTCGACCACACCTAGTCGATGCCCTTGATGAGGGATGGTGGTTTGAATGGATGTGCAATTTGTCGGCAGATCGCATTGCGTGGCGTTGTCCTTGGCTCAATCTCCCGGCAATGAGCTGACATGTCCGGCGGTCGGGATTCGATCGGCTTGACTCACTTGGTATTCTATTTCCCATTCCGTATTCTGCGCCCGGTTTGGCCATGATCGGACTTGCCCACGGAGGATAGAGTATCGGCTACATTTCGATTCGGCGCCTGGTGGCTCGGCAAGCATGCGTGGGGAATTAGAGAACTCTAGTCCTGCTCCCACTTTTAGTTGCACTTTGTCGGCGAGTCTTTGGGATTGGCTTAATGAAGAAGCCTGAGTTGGGCCTAGGTTGGCATCGGAGGCTTCAACCACTCTGGCGAGGCGAGACACTGACTTGACTATGCCCCAGATTTATTGCTTTATTAGTACTTTCAAGTTTTCATTATGAGTGTAATAAAAAGCAACTTCAATTGTATGCAAGAGCAAGAGAACTCTGTTTTGAAATCAATGAAATCGAAGGTTGTGGTACTGAAAATTCCTCGCTTTGGTCCAAAAATGGTCTTAGTTGTGAAAAGGTTAATTTGAACAAAGCCAACTTTTATTAAAACTTTTCAAAACTATTTTCGATATGGATCAGAACTGGACACGCCTGAGATCTGTCACTGAGATGCACAACCCCGGATCCTGGCAACTGGAGAGTTGCCCCTAGTTTGAAAAGTGCCTCGGCGATTCATAGCAACGGAAAGTTGCCCCTAGTCTGAATAACACTGTACCGGAGATCACGATAAACGCTGATGAATAGAGATGACTGAGATGATCAAATGGACAAAGTTGATCGGGAAAAATGTTATGGCTGAACTTCAGGATGAAGCTGCCTACGTATCCCATGGATTGGAATCAAGCCTTACATAGTTTAGGCTTGGGTTTGCTCGGGTATTTTTTTACTCTCCTTTTGCGCTCTAACTTTTGCCAAGGCCACCCTTTGCGGGTTTTCAACCTTGCGAGCTCAGTTTTTATAATTTCAAATTTTCTATGCTCTGAATTTTTCCTAGGTCTCCCTTTCGGGTTTTCGGCCTAGCGAGCCTCTCAGGGGTAATATTTCTTCAACTTGTCCATGTTGATCGGTTGAGAAAACTCTAAGCCATCTAGGTCTATCAGAACCACAGCTCCACCTGACCAGATTGACTTGATAATGTAGGGACCAGTCCAATTGGGTCTGAACTTGCCCCTTGGGTCATGGATGGGAGCTCGGTTGTCTTTGAGTACCAAATCTCCTTCTTTCAAATTCCTGGACTTAACTTTCTTGTTAAAAGCCCGGGCGATTCTGCGTTGATAACCTTGGATGTGGTATAGTGCTTTCAGCCTTCTTTCATCGAAAAGCATGAGTTCCTCAAATCTGTTTTGCTGCCAATCTGCTTCGGCTATCTGGCACTCGGCCAATACTCGTAATGACGGGACCTTAATCTCAATAGGCAGAACGGCCTCCATCCCATAAACTAATGAGTACGGAGTCGCCCCGGTAGAAGTTCTGATCGAAGTCCTGTAGCCCCACAGAGCGAGCAGCGGCAATTTATCGCGATCCGATAGGTTTCCACCATCTTCTGTAGTATACGCTTGATGTTCTTGTTGGCGGCCTCAACTGCTCCGTTGGTTTGCGGCCGGTAAGTAGACGACTTATGAAAATCCACATTGTATTTCTCCAACAAATTAATCACCTCCTTTTTGAAGTGGGAACCATTGTCTGAAATGATTTCATTTGGGACCCCGTAGCGACAGATGATGTTGTTTCTGATAAATTTTGCTACATGCGAAGCCTTCAACACCGCATAAGATTGGGCCTCAACCCACTTTGTGAAATAATCTATCGCTACCAAGATGAACTCATGCCCATTCGACCCTTTTGGCGTGACAGCTCCGATTACATCGATTCCCCAGACAGAAAACGGCCATGGCGAAGTCATGTTATACAGCTTTGACGGCGGGATGTTCATGCGATTTGCATGAATTTGACACTTGTGATATCGCCGGACGAAACCAATACAATCCTCCTCCATGGTGGACCAGTAATAACCTTGTCTAAGGATCTTCCGTGCCAACATTACCCCATTCATGTGTGCACCATACTCACCCCCGTGGATGGCTTCCATCAGACGCTTCGACTCTTCGGCATCAACGCACAGTTTATGCATTCCCAGATGACCCCGTTTATCTGATTTACCCCGAGATGATGGCGAATCGCCATTCTTCTGATTCCTCTCTTGACTTTGGCATTTACTCCTGGCGGATATGCTTCTTTCTCCAAGAAGTCTCAGATGTCGTAATACGGGGTGTTAAATCACGAACTTCATCTATGGCAATCGACTCATAGCGGTGCAAATTTCTGGTCAATGATGACCGGACGCATTCGGACTCCACACGAGATGTCTATCATAGAAGATAGAGTTGCTAAAGAATCTGCGAACCTGTTGTTCTCCCTTAGTAGATGAGTAAAAATTAGCTTCTCAAACCGAGGAATCATCAAATCCAAGGTTTGATGATACATCATCATCTTTTCCTCTTTCACTTTCCAGTCTCCTTTAGCTTGAGACACAACAAGGTTCGAATCCCCAATAACATCCAGTCGTCTTGCCCCTAGCTCTAAATTTGCTTCTGAACCCGGCGATACCGCCTCATATTACCTTCATTGTTCGAGACTTTGAACTGGAGCTTGAAGGCTAGAGGATCTGAGGAATTGGGTGCTATTAGCAACACTCCTATCCCATACCCATGTTGATTTGACGCTCCGTCAAAATACATCGTCCAAGTTTCTTCGTCGATATGCAAAATTGATTCATCCAGGAACAAATATTCAACTGCCTCATCCCCCTCAACCGGATGGTCGGCAAGGAACTCTGCCACTGCTCTTCCTTTCACTGACTTGCGTGTCACGTACGTGAGATCAAATTCGGAAACAAAGAACCAACGAGCTAGCCTACCCGTAAGTCTTTGGTTTCTCGAAGAGATATTTGATGGGGTCAAGTCGTGAAACCAACATTCTGAGTGAGCTAACGGTAGTGCCGACTTCTGGTAGCCCATACGAGCTAAGCAAGCCTTTTCGGTGTATCTGGGGTCTCATATTCGGCATCTTCTTGCTCAAGTAATAGATGGCCTTCTCCACCTTATCTTGATTCTTGTGCAAGCATCACCCATTGTAGTTTGATTCTTGTGAGATACAAAATCAACGGTTTCCCTGGTTCTGGTGGCGATAAAACGGGTGGGTTCTGTAGATATTCTTTGATCTGTTCGAATGCAACTTGGCATCGGCCGTCCCATTGGAACTTCTTTCCTTTCTTGAGGAGGCCAAAAAGTGGTTCACAAGTCAAGGTTAGTTTTGAAATAAACCGTCTTATGAATTGCACTTTACCCAGAAAGCCTCGCACCTCCTTTTCAGTCCTTGGTGGTGGCATTTCTAAGATGGCCTTGATCTTAGAAGGGTCAACCTCGATGCCCCTTTGTGTAATCAGAAACCCTAGCATTTTCCCCGCTATAACACCAAACGTACATTTCTGAGGATTTAACCGCAACCGGAATTCCCTGATCCTTTGAAAAACTTGTGCAAGGCGGTGTAGTGGCCCTCTCTTTCTTTGGACTTGACAATCATGTCGTCCACATACACCTCAACCTCTTTGTGGATCATATCATGTAGTATTGTGGTCGCGGCCCGTTGATAAGTAGCCCCAGCGTTCTTCAACCCAAACGGCATTACCCGGTAGCAGTATGTCCCCCATGGGGTGGTGAATGTAGTCTTTTCTCTGTCTTCTGGTGCCATCACTATCTGGTTGTATCCTGAGAAGCCATCCATGAATGAGAGCATTGCATGCCCTGCTGTGAAGTCTACCAACTCATCGATGTGCGGTAAGGGAAAGTCGTCCTTCGGACTAGCTCTGTTCAAATCCCTGAAGTCTACACACACCCGGATCCTGCCATCTTTCTTCGGTACCGGAACAATGTTGGCTAACCAAGTTAGATATTCAGATACTAGCAGGAAGCCTGCGTCGATTTGCTTGGTGACCTCTTCCTTGATCTTAAGAGCCCAATCCGGGCGGATCCTTCTGAGTTTCTGCTTGACAGGTCGGGCCTCGGGGTCAAGGGGATCGATCTTTGTACAATCTCGGGATCGATTCGGGCATGTCTTCGTAGGACCACGCGAAAACATCTTTGAAATCTTTTAATAATGCGACTAAGCGCTCGCGTTCCTCCGAAGACAACGTGGACCTGATCTGGACCAGCCGCGGGTCCTCCTCAGTACCAATGTTCACGGTAATGATTTCATCCATTAATGGTTTAACAAATCTCTCTTGCTCTTGCTCAATTAAACGTTGTAAGACCGCAGGAACTTCGTCCTCGTCGTTTTGATCAAAATTTTGAAAGTCCGATTAATGCAATAAATTAGGGGCCTGAAAAGTACTCGAAACCACAGATAGTTCATTCTCATTAGGCACATCCAAATCGTCCGATTCATTGGTTACAACAGACTCAAATGAAAAGGAAAAAAAACTGACACAGGCAGGCGTGGCATCCGGTTAACATCCCAAGAGTACCGGACTCGAGACTCGGTCAGTGGAACTGATTCGACTCACGAGGACTCGGTGGAATCGATTCCGGCTCACTACCTAACCAGTCTTCTTTGGGCGAAATCCCTCCTCGTCTTGCCAAGTGAGAGAGGTGCGATTGATGTATCCAAGATAGTTCTTTGGTCGGCTCGCTTTCGTTTTCATCCCCAATCATGGAAAGCGAAGTTATCCCCCAAGCACT
This sequence comes from Camellia lanceoleosa, assembly GCA_025200525.1. Lineage (NCBI taxonomy): Eukaryota > Viridiplantae > Streptophyta > Magnoliopsida > Ericales > Theaceae > Camellia > Camellia lanceoleosa. The sequence continues at coordinate 88,368,067 of CM045770.1, forward strand.
CTTGGTCGTCGGAGGATCGAGAGAGACATGCGATGCTACCCCATTTCTAACTCTGTGCCCTCGGGATCCATTGCCTTAATACGCTCAACCTCGGTTGTTGGGTTTATACGCTCTATGTAGCGTCATCCCGGATAGTTCTTGGTCGAAGAAGATTTTGAAACACTGCACGCGCTTCTTCTCGCGTTTAACCATGGCTCTGGGAAGCCGCAAAATGGAAAAGTCCTCCCCTCCGGACAAGCGTCCGTTCGAGGTACACTGGATGGGCACATGCATTAAGTCAAAAACTTCCCGGCTTTGCTTTAGCTCTGCCGGCCATTTCTTTTCCTCTCCTCACCAGTCCTCTTTGGTGGGCGGAATAACCCTTGATCCAAAAGGTATGCGAGTTGTGTGGCACTTGCCAATCTTTGCGACTACTTTCCTGCCGCTTCTTCCTAATCCCATCCCGGGAATATGTTGTAGCTTGTTCATGAGGTAGACGGATTGAGCACTGACGTATACACCTTCATTCATAGCCATAATATTCTGCACTACCCGGGCCTCCGCCAAAGTGAACCCTGATAAGAACACATCCTCCGTGCCGTGCTCGATCTCCAAAACTGGCATAGACACTTCTGGCGGCGGATGGATGGATGAATTCCCGAAAACAATTACAACCCCCTTCCCGTGAGGGTATTTTAACATCTGGTGCAGAGTGGAAGAGACTGCTTTCACTTGGTGCAACCACGGCCGCCCCAAGAGTAGGTTGAAGGTTGCGGGAATGTCCAAGACATGAAATTCAATGTTGTGTTGTCCTGGACTAACCTGGGTCTGAACCTTAACAGTCCCCATCACTTCCCTACGGGTATTATCATAAGCTCTGATCACCTGAGTAGTTGGTATGAAGTCTGCGGGTTTTAACCCGATTGCATATCGTTATTGTAGGCGGAACATTGATAGCGAACCGGTATCAACAAGCACCACCGGTATCCACTTATCTCTACACTCCACGGAGATGTAGGGGTTTGTTATGATTCACGCCCTCGGTGGCAATTCCTTGTCGAAAAAGGTTAATCTTGGGGAACCTCCTCCGGAAAAACCAATAACCATTTGCTCTGGCGTAGTTTCGATGGAGAGTTTGGCCTTGTCCATAGCAGATAGGACAGCCTGTCTGTGCACCCTCAAAGCCATAAGCAGTCCCCAGATGGAGATGTCTGCTTGTATCTTCTTTAACTGTCTCAGTACAGCTTTTTCTTCAACTTGCTTCTCTCTCTGTTTCTCGGCCTCTTTATCTTTCCCAGATGCTTCGGGTTGGTCGAGGTGCGGGGGCTTGAAGTACCGCCCGCTCCTGGTCATGTGGTCCACCTCATCGAGGTACCAAGTATCATCTGGTTGAGCACACCAATCTTAAATGCATGTGGGCAAGACATAAGTCATTGTCTTCCCACCACATCCCACTGACATTCAACAAACACCTATCCGGTTCCGGCAAGTTCGTACTCTTGGTACTTTCATCCCACATGCTCACAGCATGTCCTGCTCTTGTGCTCGCAGCACTTTCAGCCTCTTCATGGTTCTTGGCTTTCCGGATTCTCTCAGAATCCCACCTCTTCTCTTGCTCCTCCTGTGTTAGTAGGGTTTGTTGTTCGGTTTTCACAATATCTTGATCCCGAGCGAAATTCTTTGTACCGGCGCTCTCCGGCAATTCATTCTGACTCTCAGCCCTTCCGGCCATCATTGATACCCCTGCCCCTGCCGGGCTTTGCTCTGGCTGAATTTCCACAACATTTGGCTGATCATCTAACCACCCGGCAATCTCTGTCGACTCCCCATATTCAAACCAATTGATTGTTGCATTCCCTGCTTCTTGGTCGTTGAAGAACTGGAGGTTGGCAAAATCTTCTTCCACCGTTATCAAATCATCTGCCCCTTGTTCAAGTCCGTCCCCCCGAATCATGCACAGTTCAGCTTTTTCTGGCAGCCCTACACTCAGCTTAGACTGGCCCACTGATAGGATGTATCCGCTCGGATCATAAGCTCTTCCAGCATAATTCCCAGGCTGTCTCATCCCAGACTCACCAATTCTGCTCTCATCTGAAACCTGCCCCATTCCATCTTCGATGGTCACCACCTTTGGCTCAGATTGGGTTGTGAAGGTGTCCAACATGCACAAGTCAGTGCAATCAGGAAGGATCACCTCTGGCTTGGGTAGGTGAGAGGGAGTAATATAGATACTAGGATCGTAGGAAACGACCCCAGTTTGGATGAGGTTGACTCTTTTGGGTGGTGGATCTTGGTTATGTGCGGGGAGTGGGTTAGTTGTGACGTTGGGTCTTTCGGGAGGTAGAATGATATTCTTGTCAACGAGGTCTTGAATCTCGTGACGCAGCCGGTAACATTGATCTGTATCATGGCCATGCTGCTGGTGGTACGCACAGTACTTGGTTGGGTTGTGGGAAGGGGGGAGTGGATTTGGTAGTGGCCTTGGCTCTAGGGGTTTCAAATGCCCCTTTTTGATTAGAACGCCGAGAGCCTTGGACAAGGGCATGTATAGTGGGGTAAAGGTTCTTTGGCCTCAGGGTTGGAATCTATTGTTTTGGGTGTTACTTCCGGATGTGCTGGAAAAGGGTGTGGCCGCCGCAGGCCTTGGATAGGGAGGGAGAGTGGTGGTGACCATACCGACCTCCGAAGTCCTTGTGTTTGCAGCGCCACTCGGGCCTGCGTTATTATTGCGGTTGAATGTCCTTCGGGGCTGCTCTCGGTCCTGGTCGATCAGACCTTGCTTCATCGCGTCCTCGATTTGTACTCCCATATCATGTAGATCTGCGAAGGTGGGGAAGGGAATTACAATCATCTTCTGCATAAGTCTCGGTTGGAGATTGTGCACAATCATCCGAATTTGATCTTTATCTGTTGGCCTCAAGGTCATCATCGATGCCTTTGCTCTCCACCGAGTTACAAAATCAGAGAAAGACTCCTTGGGTTCCTGCCTCGTTGTTTCGAGATCACGTGTTGTAATCTCGATCTGTGTATTATATGAGTACTGTGCAACGAAGCCCTCGGCCAGCTCATCCCAGTTCCTCTTGACATCATTATCCAACTTTGCATACCAGTTGGCGGCCACTCCTGACAGGGTTCGGCCAAACAGCGAAAGTTTATGTAGTCTGGTTAGGCCTATTGGCCGCAGGATGTCTGAAAATAGCCGGAGATGGACCATGGGATCTCTGGACCCATCAAAACGGTCAATCTGTGGCATCTTAAATCTGTCGGGCAATGTTACGGCCACATCAATGTACCCATCTTCGATGTCTGGGATGACCTTCACCCCCTGCGATTTCTTGAAAAGCTTTTCCAGCTTACTCAGTTTCAGAGCTGTATGATCTACCTCGAACTCAAATGGAGAGTCCGGGTGGTTGGGTGTAAGATTCTTGGACAGTTGTGGCAGAAGTGGGGGCGGAGCCAGCCCCGTTGGAAGACTTGTGTCCTCTTGAGTGTTCTGGACATTGGGTAAGGTATTCTGGGTGTTCGGGAGGATATTCTGAGGATTTGGCAAGGTATTACGACGGTAGATGCTGCTCGAGTAGTGGAGCGGCGGTGGAGGAGGAACTGATGTGAAGCGAGATCTTGCATTCTATTTATTGCGACCTAGTAATTAGCTTCGGCTTTCTTTGGGCCATGACTGCGGCTTGTTGTTTAGAAAATTCCGCTTGGCGGGTGGCATCATCTTGCATCTGTTTCATGCTCTCGTGCATCTGGCGCATCATCGCCTCCATCCCTGATGTATTCTGCTGTTCCATCTGAATGGCTGGTAAATGTACCTCTACAGCAGACACAGAAATTTCAACCTGATTGTTTACTGTCAAAGCAGCCCTCTGTCCCGGTAATCCCTGTTCCGACACACTGCGCCTTCTCGGCCTTCTTCTGATAACTGGGGGTAGAGAGTGGAACACTGGATGTCCGTCAACGAGATCCTCGGATCGGTTGAGTCGACGACCTCGTGTCCAAAGTGCTTGGGGAGTATCTAGTGGTTCGGAAGCAATCGTGCTAAAAACTGCCCTAGCAAAAAGATAATAAAGCAAAAAGGAAATAAATGACCAGAAAAACGGGCAGCATAACAGCTTAATTTAAATACACACAACACACAGTCGGGCATACAACACGCAGTTGATAAGCTGAAAATACATCATCTTAATAAGCGATCCTTTGTTCTGTATCCTTTGTTTCCCAAAAGAATCGGATATCCATGAGACAAGCGATTCTCAAATAACGGTGATGCATGAGCGTGGCCTATCTCAAAAGCGATGCCCTTGAACTGATGCCCAAACTCAATGATACATACATTCCTGTGAGGCGCACTCTAACAAGCACATAACGAGATAAGTGAGCCAAAACACCCCTATGTTGGGGTAGGGTTTCCCTGTCCTATTTTGTCGAGAGCTAGGGTTTTTACTACGCCTTGACGGTTTCAAACAACCTATATCGGGTAAGCAACTTTGTCCTAGTTTGGAATGGTCACTACGGTTCGATATGCACTAGGTCGAATGGTCAAAAAGGTGCCCGGTAAAATCGGGGTTTGTGTTCCCATCTTTGTCGAGCCAGGCCGTCGGCCTTACGGACATGACTTGACAAGAGAAGCCTCCGGCAAATCATTCGGGAATGGCATATGGCAAACCACGGTGTCCTAAGGCGCACCAATGCAAATGCAATGCAAAGAAACACACAAGTGTAGTCAAAACCGGATATTACGAGTTAGTCAAGTTCTCTAAATCCCAATGAGTCGCCAGAAGCGTAGGCGTCCTCGAGCATCCGGGGAGAGGAGTGCGAAGTCCCCGTTACGGTTCGATATTGAGTCACTACGGTTCGAAGGACTCAAATGTCACGGTTCTCAATCTTGAACCGAAGAGTCCAAATCCGACCGTCGTTTTGAAAGCAGTTTTTGAAAGAAGTGCCAAACATGGATCGCCGCCCGGAATCTGAGTCGCCACCTAAATATTTAAAATGGGAAATTTAGGAAACCACGACTCGGTGCCAAAAGGCCGCGTCCGTCATCACCAAAGTTGCCTCGGCTCGGGAACTTGGATACGATTGGGGAAGGTCGCCGTGAGCACCCGCTTCGCCCGATCAAGACCGGCCTCTACTAACCATGATATCTATTTTTGAAAACATTGCGAGTTCTTATTCCGGTTATTGGCCTAGGTTACTATGTGATGCGCACAGCATACAAGTATAGACTGAATCGCCTGAATTGGAACAAAACATTTCATGTTTGTTTGTTTGAAAATGGTTTGATGGTACTACCCGCTGGTAGGCTAAGACGTGGATTTGCCACCCTCGGGTGGGCTTAAGAAAATATGATTTTGCCATTATCTAGTGGGCTTAAAACAAACATTTGATGAATTATCCCAATTCAAGTAACTCAACCTCCAGCCACAGTCATTCCAGGCAGTTATATCATATAAGCACATAGCTTCATGTTAAGCATGCTATTCATGGCAGTCACTCACACGCATGCAAGGATGCTAAAGCATAAAACTCACCGAGTACTCCAAGCCAAAATAGAAGCTACGTTAGAAATCATGCATGATTCTAAGTATACAGCAATGCCTAACGCAACACATGCAAAAAATGCAACTATAGCAGGCTCGGCTATTCTAAAACATGGCATATGGAATGCTACAACTAACACGTATTCAACTCGGAATTGAAATACAAATGCAGTTTGTATGATGCTCCGAGCTCGGTGCGTGCAAAACAGATGAATGATGCAAACATACTGTCATACTGTATGCTAATTGAAATATGCCCTATATCTAACCATCGTAAGCGGGTAAATAAAAGGGAAGAAAGACGTGGGGTTGGAAGACATACATCACACTCACCCACACTTATTACAATTATGCCCTCGCGCAGAGGGTCCGAATAAAATAATACAATCCGAAATAAAAGAATAATACAGTCCGAAATATACAGTTCGAATAATAAATATACAAATTCCTAATTAATTATCAAATTAAATAAGAAAGCTGTAAAGTTGGCGTGCAAGTCAGGGGCTGCCTTGAGCGGAAATCCACTGGGATGCCCCAATTAGCCTCTGTTTGTGATATTTCTCGAAATGCGTGCCAGACTCCGAAAAGTTGTTGATCCTTCATTTTGCTGCAACAGAGAGCAGGAGAGGGGCATAGCAATATATTTTACAAATATATGCATGTCTCGATCCTCGTGCCACCAATCACGCATATCGATGCATAATGGCCGAGGAGTCGGATTGCACAACTCAATATGGGGTGAATGCAGATGAATGCTACAACAAAACCTAATTCCATCATGGGTAATCCGGAGTGTCGGTGACTTGGGAATTGAGACCCGTTCCGTCACTTTCGAATGCACAGCGCCTCGTTTCCCGTGCCCGGGCTAACTCCTATCCTGAACACGATGCAATATGCACGATATGTATGAAATGCAACTAGGATACAATCCTAACCTACACAATGCTATGGAATGAGATGTCTCAGAATGCGTGCACTGCAGACGCATAATAGGAAATGATCCTAAGGCATAAAATGGCATACGCAATGCAATTGGACTTACACTAACATGAGTGGACCTCGGCCACACTCACATAAGAGACCGTCGGATAAAAATAAAGTGCCTCAAAATGCGTGCACACGGGCACGCGAACCGAGGCAATGGCATTAAGGCATGAAATGACATAGAAAATGATATGTAATGAGACTGAAATGAGATGTCTCGAAATCGTGCTTACCAGACGCATAACCGAAAAATGGCATACGATGTGATGATGCTAAAATGACATCTGAGAATGAAAAATGGACTTATACTAACATGAGTGAGCCTCGTACACTCACATAAGAGGCCGTGAGATGAAAAAAAAGTGCCTCGAAATGCATGCAGATGCATAACCGAGGCGATGGCATACGGAATGTAATAGGACTAAAATGAGATATGCGATGCAATATGGGCTTACACCAATATGAGAGGGCCTCAGCCACACTCACACAGGAGGCCATGAGATGAAACTGAAGTGTCTCGAAATGCGTGCACACGGGCACGCAAACCGAGGCAATGGCATACGGAATGCAATGAGACTAAGATGGCATACAGAATGTGAAATGGACTTACACTAACATGAGAGGGCCTCGGCCACACTCACATGAGAGGACGTGAGATGAAAAACAAAGTGCCTCCAAATGCGTGCACGCGGGCACGCAAACCGAGGCAATGACATAAAGGTATGAAATGGCGTACACAACGCAAATTGGGCTTACACTAACATGAGAGGGCCTCGGCCACACTCACATGAGAGGCCGATGGATGAAAATGAAGTGCCTCGAAGTGCGTGCACATGGGCACGCAAACCGAGGCAATGGCCCTAAGGCACGAAATGACATGGAAAATGATATGCAAACATGCGAATGGAATTTCAGCACTCACAAATGATGCAAAACAGTCCCGAAAGGTGGGGAAATGACACCAAATGCACGGAATGGTCCCGAAATGCGATATTAAGCACCCGAAATGGCCTACAGCCATACTAAATATGCATAATTGGTACATGAAATGCAAAACAGTAGCAAGGCAGCCCCAAAATAGCATTTTTTACAGTACAAGACATGGCGAAATAGTAAGCATAGATAGGACAACAATGGCATACAAGAATGGCTCCACAAGGGAGGTTATGAAGCAAGTGATACATGCAATGCCAAAACAGCAAAATACCCTTCTACAACACTAAAGAGGGACTAAAAATATGAACATTTACAGTAGAATACATCCCCCAACTCAGTATGCAAGTGCATGATAGAGAGGCCAAACAGGGTTGAGCCCTTCTTCAATGTTGAATAGGGGCTCAAAATAGGCCTACTAATAGTTTACATTATGCTCTAAAACAGATCACTCATAGGCTAGAAAAAGCATGCAAAAAAACAAGGGTAAAACATGGATTCAAAGCAAGTGGCATATGGAGCATGTAAACAAGGTTGAGCCCTTCTTCAATGTTGAAGAGAGGCTCAAAATAAGCACAATATCAGTTCATGAGATGCTCCAAATCAGACTACATGTAGGCAAAATATTCAATGCAAAATAATGGCATATAAGAGGATATTGAAACAAGTGCAAGATGGAGGGCTCAAACAGGGTTGAGCCCTCGAACAAACATGAATAATAGCTCAAAATAGACCTAGTTTCAGTTAAGATCGGAGCTCAAAACAATAAGAAAATAGGCTTAAGAAATGAAGCAAAAAAATGCTACAAAAGAGGGAAATGGAGACTTACCCTTGAAGACCTCTTCTTTTCTACCTCTTGGCTTGAGAAATGTTGCTTCTAAGCCTCTGAGAACCTCTCCTTGCTGCTGGAAATGGAGTGGTGGTGGTGGTGCTTGATGGTGATGAAGAAATGACACCAAACTTGAGAAGAATCAAAGAGATGGAGATGGATATGTATCTAAGCTCTTAAGAGAGTTTTTCTAACCCTAGCCTAAGAGTTGGGAGGCTCCTTATAAGGACCAAAAGAGGAGGGCAAAGGTGGAGGGAAATGTACCCAAGTGTTCCTCTCCAAAATATCCCCAGGATCTGAGATCTTTTGGGAAAAAGCAATTTGTATGTGTATGTACAATTTCAAGGAGCATGGCCGGCTAGGCACCTTTACTGGAGGTGGCTGGCCGGCCACCTCCCATGGCCGGTCGGCTAGGGGCAAAAATGGAAAGTGAAAATTTCTGGCCGGCCACCAAAGGTTGGTGTCCTCCCATGTGTGTACAACAAGACCCTATGGTTAGAAATTGGCAACTCTGAAACAGGAGAAACAACAAGCTACCTTTAGGAGAGGGTCAAAAATGAAAAGAAGAATTACTAGCCGAGCTCTATTTTTTAGGGTCCTCCCATGTGTGTACAACACAAATATGTGGTTTTGGCTCGAAGAAAATGGCCCTAGGGTGTTCAACATTAGCAGGAAGTGAGAAAAAGCAGGCCAGCGTGGGAGGAGCATAATAGGTTCTTGGGACAATTGCTGGCCTCCACCCTCCAGTGACCTTCCTTATGATAAAGCAAAGTACACCAAAAATGAACAAAAACCGATGCAAAGCGAATGCTCGGGGGCCAAAACCATGATTCGGGGTCAAAACCGGCCGTTAAGCACAGAAAGTGGTGTTTAGCCCACGAAGTGGGTATCTAAGACCCAGTGTCCCTCGAAAGGAGTAAATGAGATGCATGCCAAAAGCGGAGGAATCGGAGATGGTTGGGTGGTCTCGAATCGAGGCACACGGCTGGACGGCTGGCAAAAGGCCGGGCTCGAAAAGGGCAAAATGGCCTCTGACCCACGAAATGTAGCCTGACAGCCGAGAGATGGTGTCTGGGACCTCTCCCTCCCCTCGGAAAAAGCAGAGAAAATCGAGTCAGGTTATGGCAAGAGACAAACCTGAAGAGAGTTCGAGTCGGGAGGCGGGGCGTCTGGCGCGACTACGAGACTTCGAGCGAAACCTGATATGCAACATCACCGAGCGCTCAATCGGTGACATCTGAGTCTTAAGGTCGGTCAAAAATGGGGTGTCTACAATCATCTCGGCTTAACTTCGGTTAAGCATCATCTCGTTTTAACCAACTTGTAAATTCACACAGAATTTCAATCAAGTGTTAAACATCATATCTAACTTCAACTTGTAAATTCACACAGAATTTCAACAAGTTTAAAACATCATCGCGGCTTAACTTCGGTTAAGCATCATCTCGTTTTAACCAACTTGTAAATTCACACAGAATTTCAACAAGTTTAAAACATCATCTCGGCTTAACTTTAACTTGTAAATTGCTACAAATTTCAACAAGTGAAGATAAGAAATAATATCGGCTTAACTTCAACTTGTAAATTGCTACAAATTTCAACAAGTGAAGATAAGGAATAATCTCGGCTTAACTTCAACTTGTAAATTGCTACAAATTTCAAGAAGTGAAGATAAGGAATAATCTCGGCTTAACTTCAACTTGTAAATTGCTACAAATTTCAACAAGTGAAGATAAGGAATAATCTCGGCTTAACGTCAACTTGTAAATTGCTACAAATTTCAACAAGTGATGATAAAGAATAATCTCGGCTTAACTTCAACTTGTAAATTGCTACAAATTTCAACAAGTGAAGATAAGGAATAATCTCTGCTTAACTTCAACTTGTAAATTGCTACAAATTTCAACAAGTGAAGATAAGGAATAATCTCGGCTTAACTTCGGTTAAGCATCTTCTAGGATTCAAGCCGGGGTTTTTAACCCGGCCAGCTTTAGTCTGATCTTGTGTGTTTTCTTTTTAGCCTCTGGGATCTTAGATCTGCTCGCTGTGCTCTTCTCCTTGGACTTAAGCGCCGAGATCTTGTTTGCTAGAATCTTGGAATTGCTTACTCAGGCTGAGCTCTCGTCTTTTCGGGCCTACTCATCTAGGCCAAGATCATATCTTCTCGGATCCGGGATTTGGAATCCAGGATCTGCTCACTTAGGTTGAGTTCTTCTATACTTGAATGTTATCTCCTTGGGAGCGCTCATGCCCCCTGTGTTTGCATCCCTTCTGGAAGGGTCTTCGTTCCTCCGCAGGTATCTATCCTTCCATACCTGGAGGTCATCTTCGTTGTAGTATCCGCTTCGATCTGTTGTCTTTGGTGCGTCACCTTCCTGGCCGGCGTCTTTCACTTCGTTACTCTGGTCACGAGTTTCTGTGTTGCGGTCGTCCCCTTCAACATCAAGGTCGATAGGTCTCTCACTTCCAACAGGAGTGTTGTCATCAATCTGATCCTTCTATCCGTCATTAGCCATCTATTCTTCTTTTTTTCCCACAGACGGCGCCAAATTATGTGAGTGATTTTTTGATCCACCTTTGCCGCTTAATGTCAATTTGGAAACCTTGGCGAATAGATGGCTTTTAGCTAACACCTGTGAAGAGAAGTCTCGTGTGGTTCGTCCACTCGAGGGCACTCCGACGATCAAGTCAGTACTTAATCCTCTCAAAGATAAATCAATTTATTTAACTCACAAGCTTGAGCATAAAAAATATACCTTAGACCCATGGGGGTGCCTCTTATTTATAGCCAACTCAATCCTAGTCCCAATGGAAGCCTAACTTCAATGGACTCAGGATTACTGCTAATCTGGAACTCCCAGTGGGATTAGGATAAACTCTCTAAGAGTTTCATCTTTATCCAAACCGAAGTCTTCTCTCAATCTAGGACTCTTGTCCATATCCAGGTTAAGTTCCCTCTTCATTCTAAGACTCTTGTCCCTTATCCACTTATCTCGGATTCTGATATCTTCGGAGATAACCTCGGCCTTGCCGAGATCACCTCAGCGTCACGACTAGGACACGTGGCACCTCGGCTGACACGTTGGCGTCACCTTGCTACGTGTTGGTACTCAGAAAATATATCCCCATATATATATATATATATATTTAAATAACTTCCTTCAAAGTTGATGTGCATGGAAGCCTGTGATGTGTGAGAAGAACAAAACAACAAAAAGAACCACCAGCAAACACAAATTTTCTAAATTTTTATTCAAATCAAAATTGAATAAGCTTTGTGTGTGTCAATTTCTGACCACACTGCCAATCAAGCACTCAGCTGGAGAACACTGGCAGAATAAATTAAGCTCGAACGACTTGTCACAAAAAGAAGAGATTCCGGCGGTGGTTTGTCCACCCGGGAGCACTCCGACGATCAAGTCAGTTATCTCTCAAAGATAGCAAAATTGCTTAACTCATTATTCAGAGCATAAATGCATACCTTAGACCCATGGGGGTGCTTCTCTTTTATAGCCAACACTTACATGATCCCAATAGAAGCCTAGCTTCAATGGACTTAAGATTACTGCTAATCTTGGACTCCCAGTAGGATTGAGATAAACTCTCCAAGAGTCTTATCTTTACCCAAACTGAAGTTTTCTCTCATTCTAGGACTCTTGTCCTTTTTTCGCTTATCCCGGATTCTGGTATTCTCGCATATAACCTCGGCCTAGCCAAGATCATCTCGGCATCATGACCATGACACATAACACCCCAGCTGGCACTTTGGCGACACCTTGGCCACGTGTCGTCATTCAAATTTTATGTCCCCACAACTGCCCCCTAGGTTCTATTACCTCGGCATCCTGAGGTGATGGAACCTATATCATTCATTCCTTTAATTATGACCTCGGTTTAACTTCATCTTGTAATTTTTTTTTAAAAATTTCAACAAGTGTTAAACATGACTTCAGTTTAACTTCAACTTGCAAATTTAAATTTCAACAACTATTAAACACGTCCTCGGTTTAACTTCAACTTGTAAATTTCAATTTCAACAAGTGTTAAACACGTCCTCAGTTTAACTTCAACTTGTAAATTTAAATTTCAACAAGTGTTAAACATGACCTCGGTTTAACTTCAACTTGTAAATTTTTCTTTAAATTTCAACAAGTGTTAAATCAATCTTGGTTTGAAAATTCTAACTCCCAAGCATCATTCTCCAGCCCTCTACATGGCTTCCACCTACTCCTTCGTGGACCTTATATAAAAAGTCTTTAACTTAGGCTAAGTTTTTCTCTTCTCGGACTTAATTATCTAGGCCGAGATCTTGTCTTTTGGAATTTGGGATCTGTTTACTTTAGGCTGAGCTCTTCTCTTTTCGGACCTAATCATCTAGGTCGAGATCGTGTCTTCTGGGATTCTCTATGCCCGACTTCCCACGAAGGCCGGTGAGAATGTCCTTTGGTCCCGCCATGCTGAGAAATTGCAGGAACTATTTTCTGCCCCCTTTTTGGGCACCTTTCTTGGCCGCTGGAATCGGTGTATCTTATAGCGGGAACGGTGGCTGCATGACGTTATTCTGCATCAGGAAATTGACGACCGTTTGCAGATCCGCTAATTTGTTTGCCATTCCCTTCATCTCGTCGTCCCTCCGCAGGCATCTATCTTTCCATACCTGGAGGTCGTCCTCGTTATAATACCCGCTCTGATCCGATTTCTTCGGTACGCCGCCCTCCTGGCCGACGTCCTTTCCTCCGTGATTCTTATCACGAGTCTCTTTGTTGCAGTTGTCTTCTTCGACGTCAAGGTTAATATGTTTTCCACTCTCAGTAGGGGTGCCGTCCCCAACCTTTTCTTTCTGTCCGTCGTTGGCCATCTATTCTCCTTTCTTTTCCATAGACAGCGCCGAATTGTGTGTGTTAATTTCTGACCACACTGCCTATCAAGTATTCAGCTGGAGAACACTGGCAGAATAGATTAAGCCCGAACGACCTGTCACAAAAAGAAGAAATTCCGGCGGTGGTTCGTCTACTCGGGGGCACTCCGACGATTAAGTCAGTTATCTCTCAAAGATAGCAAAAGTGTTTAACTCATTATTCAGAGCATAAAAGCATACCTTAGACCTATGGGGGTGCCTCTCTTTTATAGCCAACACTTACCTAATCCTAATAGAAGCCTAGCTTAGGGATGGCAATTTGAAACCGGCCCGACGGTGATCCGACCCCCCGACCCCGAATTCAGCGGTTATTCACCGAAAAATATCCCCTACGGGCCAAGGACGGTATTTAAAAATTCATTCCTGATGATATCTGGGCCGGGGACGGGGATATGTGTTTCAGAACCGGACCTGGCCCCGCCTCCCGGCCCCGCATGGTTCCCGAGGTAAAATGACCCTTTTGTCCCTGGATATATATATATATATATATATGCATATGCTTGTCTTTGTTAGGGTTTCACAGACACACACACACACTCAAAGCCTCTCACACACGCCACTCCTCTCTCTCTCTCTCTCTCTCTCTCTCTCGCCACTGGTCTGTCCCTCTCTCTTTCATTTGTCACCGCCGCGCCTCCCTCCGTCACCGGCGATCCTCCCTCCGTCACCGACGATCCTCCCTCCGTCACCACTGCGCCTCCCATCTTTGTTTAGGTATCTCTCTCTCTCTAGGGATTTCGATCTAGGTTTATATATATATATATATATCTGAGTGTTTAGATCTGAGTGTATTATATATATATATAAATTTATTTATTTTATATTGATAATCAGTTGTATTTTTTATCTTTCACATCAGGTTTGATCTGTTGATATTATTGATAATCTGTCTATTAAGATGATGATCTGTCTATTTTTTTAATGATCAAGGAATCCAGCTTCCCTTCTCTCCCCTGTAATTTCTTTTCGATTTTTTTTTTTAAAAAATGACAAGGGTACCATGTGCTGGGTTTTGGGAGTATTTTGATGCAAATTGCTGGGTCTTGGGAATTTGGGTAATGACAGAAGTTGGAGTCTTGCCATGAATTTTAATCTTCTGGATTAGGAGTCTCTCTAATCTTCTGGATGCTTTGAATTTTGATCTTGATCATGATATGAAACAAAGATTGGTTAGCTAATTTGTAGATTTACATTTATGGTTCTTTTTCTTCCTTGGTCCAACAAAGGCACCGTGTTATGGAGATCTACGTGAGGTCTGCTTCTATACAATATGACTAGGGGATAATTTGGTAAGTGTTGGTTTTGAATACTGGCCCTGCTTCTTGCTTATTTTCATGTCTTTTTAACCTTCAACACCATTTGACTAGCTCTATCTGTAATTTACTGATCAGAATAATCAATCAATTGGTAATATTTGCATATGGTCTCTACAGTAGTTCAGTTTTGTTTGTTTGTTTATTTATTGAGACATTGCTTATGATTAAATTTGAACCAGAATTGCCATCAAGCAGAGGAGAGGACCTGCAGTCAAAGTGCTTGCTTGAACTCTACGGACTGGAGGTATTTTGATTCTATTGCTTCCTTGCATGTGGAGCTTATATTGATCGAACCATTTGACAGTGATTATTTGAACTAATGGAAGATATAATTTGGTTGCATTTTGTTAAAATGATTATTGCCACAAATCATGTTTTGCTGCATTAGTGATAATCAATGTTCATAGACAGAACCTGTTTGCTTCCCCTTTTGTAACTGATGACAAGGATCTGGCATTTTCATTTTAAAAATTACTACATCAAGAATATTTGAAAATATGCATGTGAAAGACAAATGTATCCTAAATAATGAGTTTTCTTCTGGATTAGGAGTCTCTCTAACTATTATTTAGCGGAGAACCCATATTGCATCTTTTGTAATGCATGTTGAACACTCTATCACATCCCCTTTACTGTCTTCTCAAGGATCTAATCTAAGAACTAAACATTCTAGTACTGTTAGTTGGATTACATTGTAGCTGACTATGAAACATTTTCTCTTGGTATGTTCTGTAGTTGACTATGTTAAAAGTGATGAATATAGCTCATGGTGCATATTTATAACTTATTGTTCATGTAACAGTTGCTTAGTGTGTTGTCCACTAATCACACTACTATTTCTAAGAGAAAGATGATGAGTACTTAATTTGTTTTAATCAGACTACTGTTTGTAATTGTTTCGATCATGTCATAATTTGTTTAAAAGATGATGAGTACTTAATTTATTTATATTAATTCAATCCATATTATTTTTATAAAGGTTAAAAATGTCAGATGTTAACTCTGAAGCACCAGTTAACTCTGAAGCACCCGTTAACTCTCAAGTACCATTTGAGAGTGATGCGTCACAACATTCATCGCCAGCTACGAACGCACCTACGAACTCACCGTCTCTCCTCTCTAATCAACATGTTATTGATTTAGAAGAGTCTAATACTACTTGTGGAGGAACTAAAAGAAAACTAAGTGTTGTGTGGGAACATTTTAAAAAACAACAAGTCAATGGGGTGTGGAAGGCAATATGTAATTATTGTAATAAGCATCTTGGAGGTGATTCAAAAAATGGAACTAGGCATTTGCATGATCACCATAAGAGTTGTACTAGAAAAAAAGTGATGGACATGAGGCAAAAAGTGTTAACTAACAACTTTAGTAGAGAGATTCCAAAAATGAATTCTTATATCTTTGATCAAGATTTTGCTAGGAAAGAGTTGTCACATGCCATAATCTTGCATGAATATCCCCTCTCTATCGTAGACCATGTTGGTTTTAAACGATATTCAGCAGCACTTTGTAGACACCCCATTTTTGACCGTCCTCAAGACTTGGTTGTGCTTGTAGGTACACCCAACAACTGGTTCGATTGCTTTCGCTTGACATTTGGTATTCTTGTGAGCGGCCGGTTAATTTCCAGACCTTGTATCATTTTTGTCTTATTTTTGGACCTTGACTAGGCTCTGTCAGAGTGGCCCTCTTGGTGCATTGCCGGCCATGGCTTTGCCCCTGCCGGCCACTGATGAAGCCCTGCCGGCCATCAGTGTGGCATTGCCCGATCTTGATGGTAAGGCACCCCTATCTCGGTGGTTTCCAAGCGAGATCTTTTGAGCAATGGATTTTTGTTTGCTCCTCCATACTGCGTGTATGGAGGGATAAAGCTGAAAAAGCTTGTTCAAGAAGCTTTAGCTTTGCATGGTTCTATATAAGCAAGAGGCCTTCCTCTTTGACAGAGGTTCTGAGTTTTGGAGAGAAAAAAAAACTGTCTCTCTCTATATTGTATGTATTTTGTGCCTTAGAGTTGGATTTCTTTGCACTTTTGCACTACAACACCTAGATATACACCTCCATCCTCCATTCCAGCACTTTGGAAGCCATTTGAGGAGGTTGGAAGCTCAGAATCTTGGACCAAAAGCTGCTGGAAAGCTGCTCTTCAAGGGTAAGTCTCTATTTCCCTTTTACTTGCCTTTTCTTGCTTCATCTATAAGCCATACTTGCAAGCATATCTGGACTTTGTCATAAACTAAAAAGTGTCATATTTTGAGCTCCTCTTGAAGATTGTATAAGGACACTTTTCTGTTTGAGACTTCCTACACCCTTGCATGCTTTACCCCTCTATATAGGCCTTTTTTTGCATCATATCTTAGACCTACTTGTGAGCATATTCGAGATTTTTCATAAACTGAAAAGTGATTTATATTGAGCTCCTCTTGAAGTTTTATTGAGGATACTTTTCTGTTTGAGGACTTATACCTCCTTGTATGCTCTATCCCTCTTTTTAAGGCTTATTTTGCATCATTGCTTAGCCATACTTGTGAACATTTTTGGACTTCGACATAAACTAAAAAAAGTCTTTTTTTTTTTAGCTTATAAACATGTTTGTTTAAGGTCATGTTTCCGTTTGGGGTCACCTTCCCCCTTGCATGCTTCATTCCCTCATGTTTTGAGCTATGCATTTGAGCATTTGCATTGGCCTTGGTTTGGACTTTTAGCCACTGAAATCCAGTGGATTTTCAGTGGCTTAGATGTGTCTTTGAGCTTCAAAATCATAGAGGGGTGACCCTTTCACCCCTCATTCTCTTTACTAGCTTTATTGGCCTTCCAAAGGAGCCTTTCTTTGCATGTTTCCTAGACTCATTTCAGGGCCAATTTGGTGAGTTTTAGGGCTGTCATATTTGATTTCCAGAGTTGGTTTTTCCATGATAAGTGTCTATCTTGTATGTGCTTAACAACCCCTTGCATGGCCCTCCAAAGGAGCCCCTCATTTTCGCATGCATTAGCTGCATTTCAGTGATTATTTGAGCATATTTTGACATGTCATGTTACTTTTTTGGGCTGGTTTGGTGACCTCTCTTACGCTTCATGTACATGCCATGTAAACCATGCTTACTAGCCTAGGTTGTGTGTTGTTTTAGCCCCTCATGTTAGCACTTTTTGGCCATGCTTAAAACTGATAATGTGCTTATTTTGGACTGCCCTAGCTCTGTTTTTCGGTCTTGTGGTTAAATGATGTTAGTTTTTCATGCTTGTAGTTCAAGGTCCATGCTTAGCTTTGAGTTTTGAGGTTCATTGCATGCATGTACTGAGGTATTTTCATGTTTTGAGCCTATCATTCATCACATTTCAGAGCCTATATGAATACTATATTTCCATGTTTTGCACTCCTTAAATGCGTTTGAGAGTCGGGCTTGTATGCCCTATTTACCGACCATTGAATGAGCTCCATTTCGTTGCATTTCAAGCCATCATTTTAGGCCATTTCTCCACTATTTCAGACCTGTCTAAGGTCTGTTTGGGGTTGGTTTGGCCATTTGTGCATTGCTTTGGGTACCTCTTGTGTAACGCACTTCACTAGTGTCGGTACCCGGGCCCCCTAGCATGTATTGTGTGACATATTTGCATGTTTCGGGACCATCTTTTGTGCCATTTCGGAGCTGTATCATGTGTCATTCTATGCCATACTTCATCCTCTACCATGCTTAGTTAGAGTTGCATGTTATGCCTTAGGATCGGTCCTTTGCATCCGTACATGTTTGCATGTGTTTCGGTCGTCTCATTTCCATAACATGGCCACTGATTTGGGCTTAGTTGAGAGCTGCCCACATTAGTTTAAGTCCATCCCTTTGCATGTTGTCGCATGCCTGTCTTGCATATTGTTGTATGCTTGTTCCATCTTTGCATGTTGTCGCATGCTTGTATGTTGTTGCATACTTGTCCACCTTTACATGCCTTGCATGTTTGCATGTTCATATTTTATTTTGTCATGTTGTCCAAGGTTGTTGCCTCACATCATGCTTATATGCTTGTTGCATGCTTGAGTTAGTTGCATGTTTGAGTTAGTTGCATGTTTGCACACTTAAGTCATATTGCATGTTTGCCATGCTTATGTGTTGCATTGCTTGGATTAAGTGTTAATCTGAGCACGAGGAACGAGGGGCGTTTCATACTTCAAGTGATGGAACGTGTCTCAATTCTCGGTCGCCGAAGCTCTTGATGACTCATGATAGAGTTCTAGACTTTACTTGCTTTATTTGTGCATTCATTTTCATATTGATTTGCACAAGTTGGATCTTTGGCCATCATGCATCGGGATGCGTAATTGATGGTCGTGGATCCAACTTGGCCTCTCCCTTGATGTTTTGAGGTGATTTTGAGTGCCATGGTGCGTACATGCCCTTGGGAGACCCTCCATTTTCTCTATTTTGTGCTTCGTTGCAGTTTGGTGTCCAAGACACGATGGCGCAACTTGCCATTGATGGCAGCGATGCTCGCCCTTGGCGGCGATACTCCTATCTAGCCGTGCCACTGGTGACTTCCCTGCGGTGTTTGATGAGATCGACAACAAGCGAAAGACACCACCTGCAGAGCCTCTAAAGAGCAACCGGAAGGCCTTTCCAAAGCGAGGAACCGAAGCGAGCATGCATGCCTCCCTTCTTCAAACAAAGCTGGAATAGCACCGTTTACTGCTTTTCCTACTTGTTTGTTGTCATTCATTAATTAGTTAATTGATTCATTAATTAATTAAGTTGTGTAATAATTAGTTGTAGCTAGTTGTTCAATTCGATTTTGTAATAATTAATTAGCCCGTGAGTTAGTTAATTAGGCGGCTTGTATTATTCTTTCAGACCCTCCGAGCGAGGGCGCAATTGTAATAAGCGTGCGTATGTGTGATGCATGTCTTCCAATCCCCATTTCTTTCTCCCTTTATTTAACCGCTTATGATGGTTAGTATTAGGGCATATTTAAATTAGCATACCTTATGCTATGCATGCATACATCCATACATTTGTCTTGCATGCACCGAAGGTTCGGTTCATCATTCAAACTGCATTGCAATTTTTAATACACTTTCTTGAATACGTGTTTCAAAGCATGTTTTGAAGTAAGTGCCATGCCATGTCATTAGTAGCCGAGCCTACTTAGTTGCATTCTGTATGTGATACATTAGCCACTTAACATGAATTAGGGTCATGCATGTTTTGCTAACTAGTTTATTAGTTTGGCACGGAGTACGATGTAAGTATTTATGCTTTAGCATCTCGCATGAGTGTGAATGTTAACATGACAGCATGCTTACCATGTGGCTAAATGCTTATGTGATAAACTGCCTGAATGCCTGTGGGTGAAGGTTGGATTGTTTGAGTTGGAACAACTCGTTGAAATCCGTGTTTTAGCCTACTTACGAGTAGCAAATTTCAAAATGTTTCCAAACAAACGGATATGCAATGCTTTGTTTCAAATTAAGCGATCCAGTCTATACTTGTTTTGCTGTGCCCATCACATAGTAATTCTAGCTAATAACCGGAATAAGAACACATAACGTTTTCAAAATCAGATATCACGGTTAGTAGAGGCCGATCTTCGGATCGGGCGAGAGGGGGTGCTCATAGCTGACCTTCCCCAATCGTACCCAAGTTCCCGAGCCGAGGCAACTTTGGTGATGACGGACACGTGGCCTTTGGCACCGAGTCAGGGTTTCCTAAATTCCCCCATTAAAAAATATTTAGGTGGCGACTCTGTATCTGGCAAAGCAGTCCATGTTTGACACTTCTTTTCTAAAAATCTGTTTTTTCTCAAAACAATTTGCCGAATTTGGACTCTTTGGTTCAGATTTAGAACCATGACAAATTGAGTCCCAACTGTAGTAAACCCAAATGAACAAAACGGGATTCATCCTCCCGGGGCGTTCGGGGACGTCTACACACTTCAACCATTGTTTAAAGTGCCTTCTCGAAATACGATAAAGAGTGATATTTTAAAGATTTATGATTATGAGAGGGTGAAGACATTGAGTTTGGTGGAGCATAATAAAAGTACAGTGGGAATCACAACTGATATGTGGACTGCTAGCAATCAAAAGAAAGGATTCATGGCTGTCACCGCACACTTTATTGATGATTCATGGACATTGCAAAGTCGCATTTTGAGGTATATTTTTGTAAATTTGCAAATCATTTAAAAATTCTATCTTATTCAGTTCAATTTGCATGCTATTAATACTTATTTATGAATATCATATTTTAGGTTTATTTATGTTCCATGTCCATACACAAAAGAAGTTCTTTGTGATACTTTGCTTGAGTGTATGATGGATTGGAATATTGATAGAAAAATCTCGTCTATTACTGTTGATAATTGCTCCACAAATGATGCCATAATTACCATGTTGATGGATAAGTTAAGTAATTCATCGCTTTTGTTGGGTGGTACTTTGTTTCATATGCTTTGTTGTGCGCATATTTTGAATTTGATAGTGAAAGATGGATTGGATGTCATACGAGTTGGTGTAGAGAAAATTCAAGAGAGTGTAGCTTATTGGACAACAACACCAAAAAGAGTAGAAAAATTTGAAGAAACAGTCAACCAATTGCGTATTCCACATACTAAGAAATTAGGACTTGATTGTGCAACTAGGTAGAATTCAACGTACTTGATGCTTCAGACAGCCTTATTGTATAAGGATGTCTTTTCTAGGTTGAAAATTAGAGAGCCCCAATATAAGACTGTGCCAACTGAGCAAGAATGGGAATTTGCTAGAGAGATTAGTGGGAGGTTTAAGATTTTTTTTTCTATCACCGAGTTGTTTTCTGGTACAAAGTATCCCACAGCCAATGTTTGTTTGCCAGCTTTATGTGAGATTAGGATGACACTGTCTCAATGGCTCTCTTGTGTGAAATTGAAGTGATCAGAACAATGGTATCAAAAATGGTGGAAAAATTTGATAAATATTGGTTAGTGATACGTGGTGTTATTGGGGTTGTAGTTGTACTTGATCCTAGGTATAGGATGAGTGTATTGGAGTTTTATTTTGAAAAACTTTATGGAGACAAAGCTAAAGATGAAGTTGATAGGATACGTCATATTTGTTATGATTTGTTGCTAGAGTATCAGCACTGAGTTGGTATGGAGACCGATGTTGTTGGTGACTCTTCTGCTCATTCAGAAATTGTTACAGAGACCCTTTCAGAATTTGATTTGTTTATTAGTAGAAAAAGAAGTAAAAAAATGAAGAATGTAAGATCAGAGTTAGACCATTATCTAGAAGATGATGTTTTGCCAAGAACTTTAGGTTTTGATGTTTTGAATTGGTGGAAAGCTAGTGGACCAAAGTATCCGACCTTACAGGCAATAGCTAGGGACATTTTAGTTATTCATGTATCCACTATTGCTTCTGAGTAGCATTTAGCACTAGTGGAAGGTTGGTGAGTCCACATCGTAGTAGACTTCATCCAAACACATTAGAAGGATTAATGTGTGCACAAAGTTGGTTGTGGGGTGAAGAGATGAAAGGTATTATTTCATCCAATTTACATATTATTATTTCACTTTTTATTATTTATATTACCATGGAATAATTTCACTATTGAATTTATATTCTTTACTTTTTAGGAAATTCAACATTGAAATCGGTGGGCTATGCAACTATATATGATGATGATGAGATTGAGTCGGATCAGTCATGTGCCACTTTTGTGTTAGTTGTCATCTTTTTTGTTTTAATTGTTAACATTTTTTACATTTTATTATTAGTATTAATTATTTGTTTTTTTCTTTTTGTTATTTAACAGGAGTTCAAGTTGAAGGAGATGATGGAAGTTGTGTGGTTTGTATGGGTTTGAAGAAACAATGGGTTTGCTTTTTTATGTTGTAATGGATATTTTTTTATTTATTTTTAATTTCAATTTTTGGGTAACCTATCCCTTGCGGGTTGTGCTTGGAATTAATTATTCTCTTTGCTACTTGTTGAATTTTCTTGTGTGTGCTGCTGGACAGATGTTTTGTTTGTGTTATTTTGTTGCTACAGGATGTTTTGTGTGTGGGTTGTATATGTATGAGCTGCTGAATTAATGTTTATTGATGTTTTGCTACAAGATGTTTATTAATGTTTATTGATATTTATTGATTTAAATGGATGTTGTTACAGGATGTTTATTGATGTTTTGCTACAGGATGTTTGTTGATGTTTATTGATTTAAATGGATGTTGTTATAGGATTCAAATTTGTATAGTGCTTTAGGATGTTTTGTTTATTAATGTTTATTGATTTAAATGGATGTTGCTATAGGATTCAAATTTGTATGTTGTTTCAAGATCTTTCTATCTTTCTCTCTTTCTTTCTTTTTTTGTTTGTTGTGACTGAGATCTAATTAATTAAAAAAATGAAGTTATTAGGGTTGATATTCCAACTGATAAATACCAAAATTTATACATCCAGTAGTGAAGGGTGATTGAGAATGTTTATTGATGTTTACAGATTTTTACAAAAAAAAAAAAAAAAATCGGGGATTTTCCGGGGTCGGGGATCCCCGATCCCCGATCCCCGATCGGGGGCGGGGATGGGGTCGGGATATGGGTCCCCGTTGGGGATCGGGGACGGGGACGGGGGGGAGGGAGAGGTATTACTTTCGGGGATCGGGGACCGGGGGGGTAGTACCCAGCCCCGCCCCGTTGCCATTCCTAGCCTAGCTTCAATGGATTTAGGATCACTGCTAATCTTGGACTCCCAGTAGGATTGAGATAAACTCTCTAAGAGTCTTATCTTTACCCAAACTGAAGTCTTCTCTCATTCTAGGACTCTTGTCCCTTATTCGCTTATCCTGGATTCTAGTATTCTCGCAGATAACCTCGGCTTAGCCAAGATCATCTCGGCATCATGACCAGGATACGTGACACCCCGGCTGGCACTTCGGTGACACCTCGGCCACGTGTCGTCATTCAAAATTTATGTCCCCATAGCTTACAACCTTATCTATAATAGTAGAAAACCCACAAACTGACCAGGAAATGAAAAACATATCAATTTCTTAATAAACAGTAAACATCAAATGATTACGAAAATATTAAAAATGACAAATTTATTTGCTAAAATTAGATATTATGGATTAAATAATAGGTACTCAGGCCAAAGATTCATTCATGAAACTTTGGGCAAATAGGCCAAATCTTAAATCTTTTTAGGCTAAAAGGGCATTGATCTGTTCAAAAGTTTACTTATCTATCTAAATGTCATATATTTGTTTATGTGTTATCCATCTGTCCAAATGTCACATATTTGTACACGTATCACTTGTCTATTTAATGTTGCGTATCTGTCCACC
The DNA here is from genome assembly GCA_025200525.1 of Camellia lanceoleosa. Lineage (NCBI taxonomy): Eukaryota > Viridiplantae > Streptophyta > Magnoliopsida > Ericales > Theaceae > Camellia > Camellia lanceoleosa. The sequence continues at coordinate 88,391,880 of CM045770.1, forward strand.
TCATCGCTACCACTGCCAACCATCATTGGTTGTCGTCCTCTAGCCACCAGTGACTTTTTTTCTAATGTCCTTATCCCTAAAAAAAATTAAATTTTTGACTAAAATAACATATGACGCGATAGGTGTGGAACTTGTAACCAATTAACCCTTATATAAACATGTTCTTGTATCCACTTGTGCTCACTTCTTCTTGTATTCACTTCCATTTTCAATATATATTAGAATATAACTCACGTTACGCACGAAATTAAACAATGATTGATAAATTTATTTTTTAATTAATTACAAATAATTTTTAGAAAAAAATATTCAGTGTATTTGGTTTTAGTTTTCTGAAAACTAAATTTTTGTTTTTCATATTTTTTTGTTTTTATTGAATATTTTTTCAATTTTAAACACTTAAAAAAAATTTTTTTTTAGATGCACCTTACTTAAATGTATTTAAATAGTAAAATATTTGTGAAAAATATTTTTAAAAATTAATAAATACACAAAAATACGAACAATGTGCTGAATTTTGATTTTTTTTTTATTTTTTGGTATTTAATGAATTTTTTAAAGAAAATTTTCACACATATTATACTTTGTAAGTGTATTTATGTTAGGTGTATCTAAAAATTAAAAAAAATTACTTAAAATATGAAAAAAATTCATTGAAAACATTAAAATACGAAAAATAAAAAAGTAGAATTTCTGAAAACTATTTTTTGAAAATCAAAACCAAACAAGTTGATTAAGTTTTAGAATTTTTTTTTTAAAATAACAAAAAGAGTGTTTGAAATTAGCTTTTGAAGTGACTTTTTGTCTTTTTTAAGAGATTAAAAAAAAACGTTAATGTATTTATGAATGATTTTTTTAATTGTATAAGTGAATGCAAATAAATGATATCACATTTTTGTTTGTTACTTAAATTTTTTTTTTACCCTTCCAAAGGTGTAAACACCTATGTATTTACTGATAAGTAGGGGTGTGCGCGGTGCAGTTCGGGCGGTTTGAGAATAAAATTACAAATTGAATGGAGGATTAGCGGATTGACAAATTGCGGTTTGAGCGGTTTTTGGCGGATTGAAAATATTCTAACTAATTATCATACATTTGCATAATATATAACACTAATTTGTATAATATTTTTTAGATATATAATACAAAGTAATTTTACATAATATGTTTCATATATATAACCACTAATTTGTAAAAAAAATTCATATTAAATCTCCTCCACACTCATTTTTACATTAATATTTCATTAGAAGTGCAAAAATATATATGTATAAATTATAGTGGAGCGTAGCGGAGCGGTTTGGTTGGCGGATTATAAATTTTAAAGTTTAAACCGCGGTTAGCGGTTCGAGTGGTGCGGATTGATGCGGATCGGTGCGATTTTAACAGATTGAGTAATATTTTGCACAACCTTACTCATAAGAATTGTTGTTTTCTCAAACTGGTACAAAGATTTCCTAATTTTTTTTAGTAGATGCCAAACACATTTTAATTCTTTGACATTTTAATAAAAAATTACACAATTTTTATTTTTATTTTTTTTCTGTTACTATTAATGTTTTGTCCTAAATATTATGTAACAAATAGATTATTGAAAGTTACAAATCCATTTCTTTATTGATATTGTGAGATGGCTATAGTAACTGATTAACTAATTCTCTAACTATCTAACAAACTCTACTGCAACCTCCACAACTAATTCTGTTATAACCACATGACTCTTTAATTACACGTGCTTGTGATGACATGGAGTTACAGTCAAATACTGAGCCTGCACTTGTGCATTGGACTGTTGTGCAATGTGTTGCTGAGTCATGTTCTGCAGTTCAAGCTGTGGCTCAACCTTTGCTCTGTTTTGCTTATGTTCTTGATCAGTAATTTGAGACTTAAAGCTGTAATTCATGCTGCAACACAGGCTTTGGCTTGGATGCTTGACCTGCTATCTTATCATAGATATATAATAATTCAAATAAAATAAAAACAAATGAATTTTCTTAAATTACAAAAATTATACTTTCGGTCAAGTATAATTACATTATTTACGAATTCGTAATTATGATTTATTCTACCATTAGTTTGTCAAGTAGTATAACAATCTTATTTTTTTGTCTTTCTTCCTTTCTCTCCCACTCATCTTCTATCTCTCTTTATTTTTAAGGCGATGTGGCAAAAAAATTGAAATAAAAGATTGAAATTTTTATATTTATTTCAGCAAGTACGTGAGGAAAAATATTTCATATTAGTAGAATTTGGTTTGTTAATTGATAGATTATGTTAAATTTAAGTTGATCGTAAAGTGTATGGGTATTTTTATTTTATTTTTTTATTATAAATTTTATGAGATGATTTAGCTATCTACATCATGTTAGATTTATGTCAATCAACACAACTTAAAGAGTCACTTGACCAATTTATTTATGTAAATATTTTTTAAATTGGTAAACATGCATCAATAGTAATTTTTTTTCATAATAAAATGTAAATATATATATATGCATATTTAATAGCTTTGAAAAAAATAGATTAAATGTAATTTTTTTTATTATAATATTGTAAATATAGCCATAACTTCATTAGGCTAAGAAAAGAAAAACTATTAGGCAATTTTGAAGTAATGCTCTACTTTAATTTTCAATTAACAAATATCATGATGTCATAAAATATTAAAAGAAAAAAAAAAGAGTATTGATATACAAACATAAAATCAATACAAAAATATTATTAATAATAATATGGTTAGACTTTGATCTATTACTTTATAATAAAGAGACTATTGACATTTTTTTTTTTTATTATACAAATGAAACTATTACGTCATTTTAGGATAAAATTTTGCATAAAAATTCTAGTAAAACAATATTTTTCACAAAAAAAAAAAAAAGTTATAACCAAAAAACAAATCATGGTTAGTATAGAGTAGAGGGAGAAATGATATACAAAAAATGAAACGCAAAAACAAAAAATGGTCAGAAGCAAATAAAGAAATAAATGATGTACTTACAAGCGTTTGTTTAAAGAATGTAAGAGACTAAATATAAATTAACTTCCAATTGTCACATAAAGATAGAGAAAAATAATATGAGTTTCATCATTGTATGAATATAATATTTAGGGTTTGGTTATGGTGTGCAACTTACACCTTACACCTTATACCTTACACTTACACCTTACACTTACACATTTTTTGAGGTTGCACACCATATGTAACCCACTTACACCTTACACCTTACACTTACACCTTATACTTATACTTACGCCTTATACTTACACTTTTTGTGTAAGTGGCACATAGTGTGCAATTGCACACTTAAGAAAAGTCCTAATATTTATAGGATGAGGATGATGTGACTAACTTGGAGAATGTGTAATGTACAACAGCTAGGGTTTTTGAGAAGAAGAAATAATTGATTAGAGAAATAGTGCACAAGAAGGGTCTTCTTCATTTTTTTTTTTCTAAAACATAAATCATGGAATCATTTTGATAAATTTTTTTATTTTATATTTTTAAATTATTTTTTAAAACTTTAAAATTCACAAATTTAGTATAGGATCTTGGAGCTCCAATCAACAAAAACAATTTAATTTTAGGAAAACAACCAAATTAGTTTTCCAAATTAATTATAGGGAAACAAAATCAACCAAACAAAACAATTTGAATTGATTTTGGTTTAATTTATTTTAAGGAAGGAAGGATTTTAGGTAGAGATTTTAGAAGATGAACAAATAAATTGGAAAGTCAACTAACCGTATTTCTATATTTGATTTCAGGAAAGGATGATCTTTTAGGCAATGATCTTAGGAGATGGGCTTGAAGAGGTTTTTATTTTTTTTATTTTTATTATTTTTTTTAATTAAAAAATAATGTAAGACACACGAATAGTTTATTATTTTTTTTAAATTGAAAAAATTCAAATTAGTTATTTGGAAACAAAATCAACCAAACAAAAAAAAAAAATTTAAACATATTTGAATTGATTTTTGTTTAATTTATTTTAAAGAATGAAGGCTTTTAGATAGAGATTTTAGAAGATGGGCAAATAAATTGGAAGGTCAACAAACTATGTTTCTATATTTGATTTTAGGAAAGAATTATCTTTTACGCAATGATCTTATGAGATGGGCTTGAAAACTTTTAATTTTTTTTTAATTCAAAAATTATGTGAGACACATGAATAGTTTATTATTTTTTTAAATTAGAAAAATAAGAAATTGAGGTTGAGTATGAAGAGCTTTGATAGTCCTTATTAAAAATCTCATTTTGCTTAATATATAGTATATATGGATTCAAAACTTATGTGAGACACATGAATAGTTTATTATTTTTTTAAATTGGGAAAATAAGAAATTGAGGTTAAACAACCAAATCAGTTTTCTAAATTAATTATATTAAACATATTTGAATTGATTTTTGTTTTATTTATTTTAAGGAAAGATAAAAAACCGTGTTTCCATATTTGATTTTAGGAAATGATCATCTTTTAAGTAATGATCTTCAAATTATGTGAGAAATTTTATTTATTTATTTTTTAATTCTAAAATTATGCAAATTGTGTGAGACACAGGATTTTTTATTTATTTTTATATTTGATTTAAATTGAAAAAATAAAAAAATTAAGATTGAGCGTGTGGAACTCTCAAAGAAATCCCATTTTCTTTAGTATATATTTTTTTTGAACGGCAAAAGAAATTTTTATTGATGAAACATACAAAGTCTGGTAAAATACATCAATAAAGAGGAGTTTGGAACTAACTCAAGCTCCAAGCTCCACTTGGTGAGAAGCCAAACAAGCAAGAACAAGCAAAGGAAACAAAACAGCTAACCGAAGTGCAGTCCCAGCTAAGTAGGATATACAACAATTCAAACCAAAACAGAGCTCCTCGATCAGCACAGTAGATCAAATCAGATCACTGCTGCCATGCCATGAACATTATCAACCAAAATACACCCAGAAAAATGCAGAACTCAGACCAACTCCAACAGTGCATAATGCAGAACTTCACACTTTCCAGCAGACAAAACACCAGAACAAAGAGACCAGCAACCAGAGTAGAACAATAAAATAGCAGCAAATCAGAGAGCATAAGATCTGTGCAAACCACTACTGCCATGAACTCTATCAAACCTTCACAACTGACTACAGCTCCAAAGCACCTCAAAAAATAAACATGTCAAAACATGCGATAACCAAAACAAAAATTTCTAGACAAAGTAATTGCCAAAAATAAAAGTTTCTTAAAATGAAAAAATAACAAAATTAAGGACCAATATGATGAAATCTGCCTGAAAAATGCCTTCGATCGCAACAAAGCAATGAGTTTTGACCGTTTAGACGTTTTCATTAGAACATGGCCCTTTATGAGCTCTATCAACATGGGACAGATTACAATTAGAAAGCCTCATGGTGGAATGTATTCATTCTTTATCCCAATTAATTACAATTATGTGGCTCAAGTGAAAGAAATTAAAATTTACTTGATTCTATTTTTTTTTTAGGTGGTATTTTTAAATTTTTTTGTTCAGAATAACTTTTTTATTATCAATTTATTTTTATTTTTATTTTACTTGCATTGCATGTATTACCTAATAATTCAAGCAAGAGTATTTCAGAAGTGGAGTTCTGACGGCTGAGGCATAGGTTTACGCAGATAAATAAATGAGGAAATGAGAATCACTGTGTTTAGTTTCAGAAAATTGAACAAAATTTTTAGAAAATTAAGTTTTTTATTTTTTGTATTTTTTTATTTTTAGTCAAAAATATTTTAATATTTTTTAAAAATATTTTTTAGATGCATCTAATCTAGATACACCTAAAAAGTCTAATATTTATGGGAAAATATCTTTAAAAAATTCAATATATTTTCGTATTCTTGTGTATTGATTGAATTTTAAAAATATTTTACTTTTTAGGTACATCTAAGTTTTGTGTATCTAGAATGTAAAAATTTACTTCGAATATTTTTAAAAAAATTACTCAAAATTAAAAAAATATGAAAAAACAAAAAATCAATCAAAACTAAACAAGGTCAATAGTTTTTGAAAGGCAAAAGTTAGGGCCATTTTAGCACATGAAATAATTAAACAATCATATACTGCTGATATGGTTAGATTTGATTAGTGTCATATGCAAATTAATTAGAATTATTCCTTCTTTGTGTCTCGATGTTGATTTGTGTCTACGATTGAGATATATAAATTAGTAATCATGTTCATTTCTGTTTTTTGTCTGTGTTTTGGTTTGGATTGGTTTCTCGCCAATCCGTGAGTCTAGTGCTAGTATATGATTATTCTTATTCTTTTGTGTCAACCTAATTGGGATTGTAGAGTGATAGTTATGATATTTTTTTATACTTTCTTCCTTTATTGATGTAAGTTGATGCTAAATGCTTACTTTTTATTAATAAAATTTCTCTTTTTTTTTGCTGATTAAAAAAAAAAAAAAAAAAAGAAAGGGTGCACGAGATTGTTTTAAGAGCCTTGATTTTCTCTAATCAGGTGAAACTAGACCATTCAATCGGGCCACGTGACCCCATCGCATGACCTATTTTTTGCATTGAAATCCTCTGTAGTATTGCTATGCCATATTTTATAAAGTAATTATTGGTCCACCTTACCTCTCCCACAATAGTGAAAGTTCGTACACTTTTATCTTATTTGTTTTTTAATTTATTTTTAAATTATATTTGACGTTAATTTTTATTACATTTATTTATTTATTTATTGGCAAAAAGGAAGAGTTTACTGATAATATTGTAGAACATTATAGTCAACAACCGAGACGAACAAGAAAGAAAAAAAAAATTAGCGTACAATGCAATCTTTTTTTTTTTTTTTTCTTTTATTAGTAAAAAAGAAATTTCATTGATGTGATCAAAGTACCAATAGGACAAGAAGACTACACAAAGGAAAACATACCCAAGTGCCAAAAGAATCTTTATTTAAGCTTTCATATTCCAACTATGTTGACACATAAATAAAAAATCATTCATTTGCCGCACAATGTAATTGGGATATGTTTCTCTAGTTATGATGCAGCTTTTCGGATTTTTGTATTGCTGTAATTCTTTTGTAATTTTGAAAATTGTATCAATAAATTTTTTTTTTTTTACCGATTAAAAAAAAAAAGAAGGAAAGGGAGAGAGAGCCTATTGGCAAGGTACCAACACAAACACAAAAGAAGAATAGCCAATACAATGCAATCTTAAGCACCAGCCAGATCAGCCAGACTCAAGAGTCCCCCTCTCGGCTCTCACACAAAATCATGTTATCACGATTATTGAATAATTTTATTTGTTTTGTTTTTAATGAACAATCTATACATATACAAAACAGATTATTAAAATAGCCCACGCCATTTGATTGGATGGTTCAATCCATCCATTGAACTAGGGAGAAGCCATAATTTTATTTTAATGAGACATGACCACATTGTGGAATCTAACTTTTTTTCCTCAAAAGAAGGAAGGAAGATACTGTGATAATGCATGCATGAATGCTTAAATCTTAACAAAATGCAGAAAGTGGACAGCCCTTTTAACACAAAGCTCCTAGCTTTTTTTCACTCTCTTTGGGTTAATACTTATCCCCTCCTTTCCATGGTTTAACTTTGAGCTATTCACCTTTTTTGTAACTTTATATATTGGCTCACCTTTTTTCCTTTTTTCCCATCGTATAATACTTTAGACTTGGAAAAAGCTTAAACTTTGATTAGATAACAATAGATATGGTGGGAAAGGTGATATATTTATAATATATACTTGATGCCCAAACCTAAATGCTTCAATGTCGTGGGATTGAGCAAACATGGACCGCATTGTTGCAAGTGTTTAGTTGACGTATGAAAGTTCTTTCCCTTAAACATGTTTTATGCTAAATTCAAGTCCACTTTTTAAAGTGTTTAGAATTGATTCTGAGAATTAGTGGAATATTTTCTATTATGCTACATTAGAATCTTTTTTGATTTTTCAGTACCCCCTTCAAAAAAAAAAATAAAATAAGAAACTATGATTTTGTTACAAATTGATATGACAATTAATTATCTACACCAGTGTTTCGAAAGAAAGAATTAGTTTTGCTGATTAAAAAAATAAATAAATAAAAGTTGGATGAGAATATACATAACTCTCAATATTGAAAAGAAGGCATACACGATGAGAGTGTTGAACCCTTGACATGAAGTGCAAGAGTTATCGCTAACTACTTTGTATGTTACTAATCTTCCCAATCAAAAGCTTCTCAATTAATGTGAAGTGCAAGAGTTATCGCCAACTACTTTTTGTATGTTATTAAACGTCCTAGGCTAAGGCATCTCATTGATTAATATTCGTGTATGTACCATGAATTTGACATACACGACATATCCTTTTTTTCTTCTTTCATTTTTACCAAAAAGCGGCCTTTAAACAATTGCTTTAGTTTTTGGTCAAGTTCAAAAAATTGGAAAAGAGCTTTTGGGGGCAATTTCAGCTATTGTGATATGGAACTTATAGAAGGCTAGAAATGGGTGCAAGTTTGCTGGTCTTACTGTTAATTGGGAAGGTTTGTGTGAAACTATATTAATACATATAGCCTTATGAGTTAAATATCATGTCAAAGGGGTGAGTTACTCTGTTTCTGACTTGGTGTTTAGGATCAAAGCTATTAGGGGTTGTTAGCTGTTTGTTTTTCTAGTAGCTGTTGTTTTGTTTTTTGTTTGGTTGATTCCTCCTCAACCTTGTTTTGTAGGTGCTGCATATGATTGGGTGAGTCCTTTTGTGCCAACCTAGTTGGGATGAATGGCCTTCACTTTGATGCTTATAGCACCTACTTGGTTTTGTTTCTTTATTGACCTTTGATGGAAGAATTTATCCTTGATTCTTATTCAATAAAGTTTCTTTTGCCGATCAAAAAAAAAAAAAAAAAAACAATTGCCCAACATTATTATTATTATTATTATTATTATTATTATTTTTTGGTTCACATGGACCAGGTTATGTAAGTGAATGAGACCTAAATGGAATGTAATCTTTAAAGGTTTCAATAATTTCAGTTGTTCCTCATACTAAGTTGCCAAACAGATTAGTGAGCTTTTAAGTGGAGTCCATAGTGGGATATGACAATTGAGGAATGTCACCAAGGAAACTAATGGCAACAAAAGCTTCAATCACAAGCCTTATGGGATAAGGAACACATTATATACTCATTAAGGCACCAACTTTGTGGAAGCCAATGAGCTCCTTTCTATCTTTCTTTACTTTTTTGTAATCTTTTAGGGCCTTTTCTATCTTTTACTTTGGAAACCTTTTCCAAACACCATGAATAAACACACTTTTGGAACCCTAATCATGTCTCTTTCTCAAGATGTTACCTCCTCTTTCTCATCTTCAAATAATTGTTATTTCTTTGTTGGTTTTCTTTCATTAAAGTTTTATCTTTTAGGGTTAATAATGTTTTCGTATTTTGTTTTTATTTTTAGAAAACATAAAATTTGGTTTGGCAAACTTTTTTTGAAACTTATTTATGAAAATAATCATTTTTATAAAAACAAAACAATCAAAAAATATCTTTTTAAGTTCTCATTAAAAAATCAAAACGATTAATGATTTTGAACTTTTCATTATTTTTATTTCTAAAAACATGAAAGATGAAAACAAAGCCTAACTTAAAGACCTGTCAGGAAATAATCTATTTGGTTGAGTTTTCAATTTTCATTTTTGAAAATTTTTCAAAAACTAATTTGGTGAGAAGAAATTGAAAATAAAATAGAGTCATTATTTTTATACTGTTTTCTCTTTTTGGAGGCAGAAATAACTCTTAAAAATTTTAAATATATATCTTTTGATTTTTATTTTCAGCAAACTGCTCTCTAATATTTCAAAAAATAAAATAGAAAACAAGTTCTAAAATTGGACACATGTTTTGACAAAAAATAAACACCAATAAATATATTTTTAAATTTAAAAAAATTATATTGGTCCCAAAATAAAGAAAATCATAATAAAATAATGAATGTTTTTATTTTTCTACTAAACTAAATTAAATTTTTTTTTTCCGAAACAGATAGAAAACTCAACCAACCCGATTGAAGAGCAGTCCATTGGTTTATTACATGATTTATATTTAGATTGTTTGAAGTCCATGGAAATGGACAAAGTCCATTTTATTGGGCTTCGTAAAGAGCCCAATAACTAATTAAGCACAAACTAAGAAAGTCCATTCTAATGCTCAAATTATAAGTTGTTTAATATGTGCCCAAACGAAACTTAGCTACGCCAGGTCCTTCTGGATGCTTAAGCTCAAATTTTAATTTTTGTTCAACAATATCACAAACTTGAAAAATTAACTCATAAAAGTACATTTAAGGATCAAAATCATTCTAAGAATGACCCAAATCGTACTTACTTTAAATTTACACTGTACATCTCTTTTCGGGATAAATTTTGAGGCAAAGTTCCATAGCCTGTATCATTTTTTATCAGCTTAACCTCAAGCTTAAATTGACCTAATCTTATTTGTGCATCTAAATTTAGGTATTATTTGTCTAAAAATAGGTGTCTGTCATCTTATCGCATACATTCTGTTATATTATTTGATTTTAATAATTTTTTTTAAAGAATGATAGATCTTATGAATACGAATTATGAGACAAGCAAATATATATATATATATATATATTTTGGGAACCCAATATTTTATTTTTCAACAGGAGATTGCCTTTATTTTTCTTCATCATATTTTTCGTTTGAGGGCTATTATATTATATCATATATAATATAAGTAAAGTATAACTTTATATTAGAATGCTCTAAAATGCCTACACGTATCAATCTAAATGGTTGACATGTGTCAATACTAATTGAGAGACTTTAATGTTTTTAAGACTTTTTTTCCCCCTCTTTTTGGTGTTTTCATTTTCCCTTTTTTTTTTTCCCTTTGTTTTCATTTTCCCTTGCATTCTCTTAGTAATTTTTTTTGGGTTAAAAAATGCTACAACTTTATTTTTATTTTTTATTTTTAAATTTATTCAATCTCTTTTTTTTGCATTTACTATTACTATTTGCTTCCAAAAGTTTGTCTTTTTATTTTTTCATCAACTGTTTCTCTATTATTATTGTCTCCGGATGTTTGATATTGTATTCATAGCATAAATTTTGAGTAATTTGATACAATTTATTTCAAGTTGATCAAATTCTTATACAATTGATTATCAATTAATGCTATAAATTTAGAACTTCGATAACTCTTCAAGCTTTCAAAATACATAAAGTGCAACTGCTTTTATATTAAGTTGGGATAAAATTTTGTTATTGTTAATAGTTCATCATATAAAATTCTAAATAATGCAACATGCACGCATTACTCCAACTTAGCCATATGAGTCACTAAATGTTACAAGGGGGAGACGTTTTTAATAAACTTGCAACGATGATTTGATTTACATATATGCCATAATATTTATTGTGTGTGGGGTTATTAATTTCTTTTTTATTTTTTTCGGGTTAACATAGAAAATTGACTTCTGAATTTTAAGAAGTACAATTTGATTAACTGGTGGAAATCAAGCAAAAGAAAAGGCATTGTGACAAACCTGGATTTTGATAAAGCATTCAGCAGTGTGAATTGGAGCTTCCTGTTTAGCTTGATGGACGGCTTTGGTTTTGGTAATAAATGGTTGGGATAGATGAAATCATGTGTAATATTTGCCAGAGTTTCAGTTTTGGTGAATGGGAGCCCAACTTCTGAATTCAAAGTTGAGCGAGAGCTGAGACAAGGGGATCCATTCTCCCTTTTTTTTTTTTTGGTTCAATATAGTGGTTGAAGGGCTAATTATGCTTATTATGAAGGCAAGGGATTCGGGTCTTCTAAAAGGAGTAGAAATAGGGAAAGATAGAGTTTGCGTATCTCACCTTCAGTTTGCGGATGACACGATCCCATTTTGTGAGGCAAGATTGGAGGAGGTAGAATGTATAAAATGCATTCTTAGATGCTTTGAAGTGATCTCTGGTCTCAAAATCAACTACTCTAAGAGCATGGTTGTTGGGGTAGGAGTGGAAAGGGAGATGGCTAATGAATTTGCTTAAACACTAAAATCCAAGGCTAAAATCCACATGGAAAACTAGTGGTGATGAAATTCAATTTGAAATTAGCATGTTGGAAAAAAAGTTCATGTCCTTTGGTAGGAGACTCACACTCATAAAGTCTGTATTGTCAAATCTACCTACATATTATCTATCACGTTTCAGAATGCCAAAAAGTGTTGCAAAGGAATTGGAGAGGATTCAAGCTTCTTTCCTACTAGGGGCGAGGGGTCTAATCTTCAAAGAAAGATTCATTTGGTAAAATGGGAAGAAATAACAAAAGGGTTGGATATGGGAGGTTTGGGCATTAGAAATCTAAGGGTGGTGAACATGTGTCTCCTTATAAAACGGTGGTGGAAGTATGGGGTTATTGAAAATGTTTTATGGAATAATGTAATCTGTAGCCAATGTCATTACAATGGAAGCTGTAAGATACAGATAACGCAGCGGGTAAAAGGATTCAAACCATATCTTGTGTAAAAGGATCCGAAACGAAGAACCTTGTGGGTAAATCACGTGCTTGACAACCATGAACTATGATCTCCCAGCAATAGAGTGATACCACAGTATGAGTATCATCCTCTCTAGTCATAGTGCAAAAGCTTGATCGTTTTACATGTGGGAGAGAGAGTTAGAGAGAGAGTATGGGAAAAAATATTATGGGTAAATCAACATAATGTATCTGATATCTATTAAATAGATTAGATATATAATCTCATATCCCTATCTTCTAATAGGATAAGATAGATTGGATGGAGATAGTGGGTTATCCCAACAGGATAAATAGAAATTCAAATTACATAAGTAATTTGAATGGGCCATGGGTCATTCCACATGGGTACCTAAATCCAGGTTCAATACTCAGCCCAATTTCCAACATCTCCCACTCGTACATGAATTGGCATGACACTGCTACATCTCAATCTCAATCTCAATCTTCTTAAATATTTAACAATCTCATACTTGCTAATGAACCGTGCGACCGCTAAAAACACCTGCATGTGGGAGCACTATACTAGAACTCAAAAATGAGCCAATCTAGAGATATCAACCTAAAAATAAAAATAGTGTCTCATATACCTCAGACCCATCTAATTACACTAGTCCAAAAAACATCTCTAATCTCTCAAAAGAGCATGTTTGACCCTCTCAATTCTTGCAATATATCCACACTCAATCTGCCTCTTATACAAAGCGATGTGAGTTGCCGGCAGTGAATATACAACAATGGTGTAATACTAGATGATCTTCCCTTTGCCCTCATGTCATTTAGTTTAGGATTGACCGCTTTCCCAGTGATGTCCCTTAAGGCCGAATCATACATGACCGTAGGCAACATACTAAAGTAGCAGAACATCAACCCCTTACCTTATGACATAGTCAAAAGTCACAAAAGGGTACATAAATGAAATTTATATCAATAATGACACGTAAGACTCACATGGTGAGGAAATAGAGATCTGTTCTCTCACCTCATTACTCGGTCACCAAGCACATGTAATATGAATACATGCTACGGTAAAGTAACTCTTCCAAAGAGTGACGTCATACTCGATACACTGTATAGATCTTAGTCTAGTCGCTTTCTAGCGCCTAACTCGAATTCTCTATTTGCTGGTCTTTCAAGCACCAAATGAGATCTCGCATCTAGCTAATCATAACAGGCACAACATGGAAAGTGGGTACTAACATCCATGTTTAGTACTTAATATGACCCCATCTTGGTTGTTACCAAGGTGACATACATAGTGGATAATTTAAGCCTCTTTTGGCTCCAAATAAAAATAAACCACTAGTCTCATCCTTGCTCGCTCCCAAGCGTCAAGGGCAATTGCTCGTGTGAGTGAGCCAATCTTGCCTGCTGACATCATCATTTGCTAATCATTATGACATAAACCATAATAGTGTCAACATCCCATCATCTCACAACAAATAAGTGATTGATTTTGAAAAACACGACCACAGTCTGCGCAATTCTAGATTCCAAGCATAAGTCTTATCAGCACCTCTTGCTATAAGCATATACAACAAAATCCACTGTGCGCTTCACATGAAGTGGTTCAAGATCACTACCTCTTGCGCAATTACCTATTTAAAGATATTTTGGTGACCAATCTACATTCATTTAAGATGTGCCCAACTAGCGCATTGAATTTTACAATGAGCAAATTTATATACTACTAGTAAATCATTTTATTCACAGTCTAATAAGCAAGGTCAATGTTTAAACTACTCAGTTGACCATTTACCAAAGATAACATTAATCATGCTGAATACGCCTACATGGCATACTTCAAGCTCCCACAACAAAAAAGATCAAGGAATATAGGTCATTTGTTTCTCCCAAAGACAATCTGAGAATTCACTCAATAGCTAAGGCTCTGGTTTTTACCGATAGGTAAGTCAACGATTTTGCAATTTTACATCTAGAATCATTTTAGGATATTTCTTATGTAAGTTATCAAAGACAAACAGGGAATTCTCCCAAAACAATCCGTAAGGATCGTACATTCGAGCATATAAATTATATCACCCATGTCCACCATATCTAAAACAGAGGATTGCCCACCCTAGGTGGCAACAACCTTATAAATTCCTGATTCATAATGACTAAAGAAAAACTTCTTTTGGATCATTGATCATGCCTCAATAGTCTTCATCGATCATCATTGGCCTATCATGGCTCGACAAAATCTAAGAACCACTATTTGGATAACTGTTTTAAGCTGTAAAAGATTTATTGGAATTAGCAACCTTTTTGTGCTCCTAACTTTTCACCATAAAAATAGAAGGTAAATCCCTACGGATCTGCTTATCTAATTCTCCAACGAGAAGTTGGGTCACAGCGTCCACAAATCAATGTTCTGAACTTATGTCAATCATAGCCTAAGTCGAAATAACCTCACTACCCAGGAGGAAGTCTTCTCATGGTCTACACCTTCCTCAATGGTGCGACTTTGCGGTATCTAACGAGCCTTATGCCTCAACAATGACTATCCAACTTGCGCATAACTTTAGAACAGTTTCGTGTCATGATGGAAAGTCAACCAAATTATAGAAATGGTTAATTCTCAAAGACTTTGTCTTAAACTGCGCAACATTTATCCACTTTCTAAAAACAGGGGACTAGAGCCTTTGGCATTATCTTAGGCCCTTTATCATCTTGCGGAACAATTATGAATGTTTTCCTCTCAATCACCTAGTGATGACCTGGAAAATTTTTACATTCGCTACCACACAACAAAGAATGTAGAGTATTCTTCTCTAATGTAGTAATCCGCTAGTAGGCACATCACTCTCACTATCCCTAGGATATTGGAAATTTCTTTCCATTCTTAACTAGGCTACATAAAGCTCTATACTTAGAATTCTCTATCTTATAGAGTTCCAAAACTTTATTCACGTCACCCTTACTAAGAAAACTTTATGTGACTTAGTTATACTACCACAAAGCTGCTTACCTATATGCACATGACCTGGAGGGTTTACATGACAGCATACAATAATGCGCCACATGGCCCTAAATGTTTACAAGACAATATACAATAATATGCCATAGAACCCTAGGTCTTAACTTCGCAATTATCACGACCCAAACCTATCCCTATAGGTTTAGCGTTGTAACCAACCAGTAATCCTTAGATTATTAAAGGCCTCTTAACAGAATTTCATGTTATTAGGGGCTGCGGAAGCAAATATATAAATATACATAGTCCATTGAGCTATGAAGGCATACATAGGATAGATAATTTCAAACTTTAATAAATTTATGAGTTACGTCAAAAGGCACAGTAATTATATATCACTCCATACACTATACATACAAGTAGGACTTGTCCATAGTTAAAACAAAGAACCAAATTCTGAAATACAAAAATGTGGCCACGGGACTTGACATGATCCGAAACCTCCTCAAGAGGCGCGAAGGGTGGCTGACAAAACGGAATTCCAGGCCATCAACTTTAAGCCTGATCACGCGTTTGATCACCTACATACATAATATAAATAGTGAGCGGGCACCCAGTGAATAATAACAAAGTAAATGGGTTTTAATGAATGTTGTCCACACAGTTACAGAAAACAGAAATATGTTCATGATCATGTTCAGAAATCAAATTTCATAACAGAAACAGATTCAGAATCATACTCGTAATCAGAATTTGCAGTTAATCATACGTGGTACACCCATTAGGTCTAGCAGAAACAGTTGACCCATAAAGGCATAGAGATGACTAACATGCTCGGAGATGGTACAGTTGGCTCATGAGACATACAGTTGACCCATAAAGGAACGTATATATAAGGATCCATAACAATTGGCTCATGAGACGTACAGTTGGCCCACAATTGGGACGTAACAGAATAGATAACAGATATCATTTGAAACTAATGATGTCACGAGTACATTCAAAAATTTGGACAATCATTCATTCATACAGAAAACAATATTTCAGAAAACTGATCATTTCATATCATCAGAAAATAATTAAAGTTAAACATAACTTTACAGAGTTATTACTCACAAATAACCGGTGACTCCAAATAGACGAGTAGAGTAGGCAATTCACTTAACTTGAGGAGCGTGACCTACATAACATGACAGATACATGTATTGAAACACACGCTCGAATTATACATAACTTATTTCATTTGTTCTTATTGTGTTTCTAGCCTTTATCCTTATTATAGTGTTTTAATCTTGGCCTAGAAATCCCTAGGATGGAATGAGGATGCAAAAATGTAGTTGAAAACATTTTCCAAAACTTACTGAAAACAGGGTCTACGCTCGAGCGTAGCTTTCCTCGCTCGAGCGGACATGCAAAATGTGAGGGTCTGCTCGAGCTCAACTTCCTTTGCTTGAGCGGTCTGCAAACTTTGAAAAAGTACTAGTTGTTTGATTTTCACGCTCGACGGATCGATCCCTACTTGAGCGTGATACTCAGACCTTTGCTCGAGCGTGACTTTTGTCGCTCGAGCAATCTGCAAGAACACATGAACTTCTAGGAGCATGCATTTCACGCTCGAGCGGACTTCTGGTTGCTTGAGCAGAGGTGCAAAAACAAAGGTGGTCGCTTGAGTGTACAATACTTCGCTCGAGCAGAGGGTGCAAATTCTGAAATTTCCATATTTGCTTCCAAAGTCCAAAACTCGATCTTAAAGCATCAAAACTCAATTTTTTGGGCCAAAACTTAACGAAACACTTAGAAACTCATAAAACATCATGAATTAAGGATCATTT
Organism: Camellia lanceoleosa; assembly: GCA_025200525.1. Classification (NCBI taxonomy): domain Eukaryota; kingdom Viridiplantae; phylum Streptophyta; class Magnoliopsida; order Ericales; family Theaceae; genus Camellia; species Camellia lanceoleosa. Next base: position 88,409,173 of record CM045770.1, read on the forward strand.
CAAAAAATCATGGCCCAATAGCTTGCCAATTGTGCAAAACTTCAATTTAAAATTTATGAATGTTCCATGAACATGACATGCATGAATTTTTCTGAACTTAAGCTTTTCAAAACATGATCAAATGCTACAAAACAACATGAAACTTGGTGATTTCCCAAAATTAAGGTGAATTCAAGACATGTATAGGGGAATTCTTGAAAATTAAACTCAAAATATGAGAAAATATGTATACATGCATGGTATGGCTCAATACTCTACATTTCTAACTCAATTCTTACATTAATCAACTCAATTCTCTAGAGTTCATGTCTTACACTTCATAGTTGCTCAATCAAAGGGTTGGATTCTTACCTAAACTTGTCAAGATGAGAGCTAGAAGTTTGGTCCTTGAGTTCCTAAGTCCAAATTCACAAGTTCTCTAGCAATCTTTATAATTTGAGCTCAACTTCTCTTCTTTCTCTCTCTCTCTCTCTCTCTCTCTCTCTCTTACGTTTTGATGATCAAACAAGAGGAAATGGAAGTGTAAAAATGTGTAGGAGTTAATGAGGTGGCCTTATATAGGCTTGACTAACAAATTCATTAATTTAGGCTTAATTGAACAGTAATCATTCTAACTATTTTGTTCCGAATCGAATTTCAATTAAACCTACCATAAAATTCTAAAAATTCTAATCAACACATAAATCAAGTCAATTTCTGAATCAGATGCCGATAAGGCCTTCGATTTGCAGAATAGATTGGAAACGTAAACAGATCATTCTACGCTAAACAGATAAGGCAACACAAATAAGGAAACACACATGCAATTTAATTCAGGTTTTGATCTCAAGAACTTATTAGGCATATTAAAGCATGGATTAACGTTAATCATGGGTCAGGGTTGTTACAACAACCTTATGAGAAGTAAAATAAAGATAAGCTGTTTAACAGTTACAGATCGCCCATAAATGGCTCTCTACTAACCCATTACTCAAATGAAGTGTAAAATCTGATATGGAGGACACTTAGTTAGGGATATAGACAACAAACTAAAGTGCAATTCCCAATTGGGAAACCTAACATTAATAATACTTAATTCCTTATCTCTACTATATCATTGTGTTGCTGAGTACTAGGAATAATTAATTTTCTAAGCATCCATTTCTCTTCACAGAGTTTTCTAAAATAAATCAAATAGATACTCACCACCTTGGTCAAAACTAAAAGCACAAAAGTTGTTATCTAATTAATCTCGACCTCATATGTGCAATGTCAAAAATCATCTCAAAACTTTTGACTTATGAGAGATCAAATAATCTTGATTCAGATGCGTATCGTAATCTATAAATATGTCAAGATTGAGGCTAGCTATCATATTCTTACACATATCCAGTCACAAATATCATAGTGGACTAAATGCGCCAATACAAATGCCCTTCTGCGGCTTTCCTACTTGTGCGCAACCATTACGAGCAAAGTTACACGTTCATATAAGAGTAGGATGTCACAAGTGAGTGGGCCCGAGAGGGCCTACTCAAACTATTCATGTCATCTTCTTATTAATGTAATTAAGTATAATAAGCCACCGGTTCATGACCAATGTCATAAACTAATTCCAATCATCCTAATGTGTGAGTTCTCGAAGACAAGTTTAAAGGTTTAGGCCAAACTAGGTAATGACTCACGACTAATTCATGTTCACTAGATCGTAAAAGGATGTCATGGAGATATCAAATGTGCCTAAGTCGCAAATTCAACTAGTAAGTGCTAATCCCTTGCACCTTCAAGTCAATTTTATTCTCCATACACTTTATTGCATCTAGTTGAAAGATGACGATACTCCTCTTGCCATCTTTATTTCTCGCTTCATAGTTACTTACAATTAATTCTTCTATTCATAAGAATGAGAGAATAAGTTATGAATCTATGATAGCTCCCGAAGTAACTTAAGCGCGAATTAGGCTAAAGAGTTTAATTCAACACAATGCTCTTACGAGCCATGTGTCAAATTCTTAGAGTCATAACAAACTTGTCGGCCTTGACCTTTTCATTACTATGCTGCAACGTTTGCGCTTAGTGGTAAACGTTATTCAAAAGCGTTAGCCTAGCTAAGGAATCATACAAAGAAGCACCTCCTCATGTCTCACTGTAGACACCCCATTTTGACTGACCCTAAGACTTGGGCACTTTCTTTTGACCACCCCATGATGAAAATTGGAATATGTCACTTTATGAATTTCTCAGCCGAAAAATCAAATTGAAGCTTTAATTCCAAACTTCACCCATGTTGGCCATCACTAATATTTTATTAATTTATAGTATTTTATAATTTTATATTTTTTATATAAATTGATATGTGTGTATATTTGTTTTAGGTGTGTTTTATATTGATAAATATAAAAGAAAAAAAAATGAAATGACAATAACAAAACAAAACAAAAAAAAAAAAAATAGAAAATAAGAAAAAAAAAAAAAAAAGAGTATTACCATGGTATTTTTTGGGAGAAGTTAAACAAATTTTGTGGAGGAATGATGATGATTATATTCGGTGGAGAGATGAGTTGTATTTGAGAATATTAGAAAGCATGAAAGAAATGGGAGGATTCGGTGGAAAATTATTTGAGAGTGGGGTGGTATAGAAAAAAAAAAATGAGTGGGAAGTTTTGTGGGAGTGTTGCATAAATAATATATATATCATCTCTCTCTCTCTTCTAAAGAGGACAACAAAACATAGACAGTTTTCTCTAACTTTCGGTGGAAAGTATCTTGCATGGAGCATATAAAAAAATAGAGAGACACTACACAGGGCCTTGGGCATCAACCTCTCTCTCTTTCTCACTCTCTCTCTTAACACACGGTCTCTCTCTCTCTCTCTCGGATATAACACAAAAAAGCATACACACATGGGTGTGGGGGCTGCATACACACACACATCCTCTATACACTGTCACCCACTTCTCTTTCTCTCTCTTTAAAACTGAGAGACCAAACCCACTCAAGCTCTCTCTCAGGGGGCTCTCTCCCTCCCTCACGGCAGCAGCAACCCAGCTAATGCACACACATCTCTCTCACTCACGACACCCATACACCTTCCAGGCACACTGCCATCTCCCTCCCTCTGGGCACCTCACCGAAACACACACCCACATCCACACTCTCTCTATTATCTCTCTCTCTCTCTCTCTCTCTCTCTCTCTCTCTCATTCCAGACACATCACACACATGATATACATACACAAACCATTGACAGGGGAGGGGCTGGATCTTCATACACAACCCATGCAGAGGCACTCACGGCAACACACACACAGAACACTGCCATCTCGCTCCCCCTCGGCAAACCCACACAGATCCACACACACACACACACACACACACACACACACCAAACCCAACTTTCTCTCTTCTCTCTCTAAAACACACCCAGCTATACACACGGAAGCATACACGCAGACTCACCTTTTACAACACACATCCAGAGACAAGACACAACACACACAGACATGGGGCTGCTTCAACACACACACAGTACATATATATATATATATATCTCTACATTGCCTAACTCGACCAAACCCACTCTTCTTCTTCGACACTCAAACACACCGAAATCGAGGCTACTTTCTCCTATTCTCTCCTCTCTCAGGCTGGTTCTCTACAACACACACGGACACAAGCTCCACCTCTCTCTTTTCTCTCCTTCCACAACACACCTCTCACAGAGGCACTCTCTCTCCATGCATGACAAAGATACACACGGCAGTAGTCTCTCTGGCTGAGACAAAAAAGATCAATCTCTCTCTCTCTCTCTAGGGGGAGACACACAAACCCATTTTGGAGCTGGATCATCAACACCATCTTCTTCTTCTTCTTCTTCTTCTTCTTCTACCTCTTGATGGTCTGCCGAGCAAAGGGATGATAATCACGTTGGAATGAATTTTGGAGGAAATTCAAATTATGTTAATGGTTCGATCTTATGGGCCTCAGAAGCATAAGGGCTCCTGGTGTAACAAAAAAAGATCCCCATAGTGGACTGTCCGTGGGCCACCTCATGTGATTAAGCCAAGGTTCATATTTTATTGGGCTAGTTGAACAATCTAACACTTGGAGAAAAATCATGGTTATTGGGCCATAAAGTTGTGGGATTTTGGTGTTGCAGAATAATAACCCATGTGGATATCATTTACGTTAGGTTGGTGCATTTTTGATTGGCTAGTGGGTTGGCCTTGAAGAGGTCGGGCCGGCTTGACAGTGGGCCGTTTCGTTTGAGTATTGATGGGGCCTCCATTGAAGATGAGTTTACATAGGCTGAGGCGTGAAGACAAATAGTTTGTTTTGCTAGTTAATGAATTTTCTTATTTTTATTTTGAGTGTTTGTGAGGATTTTATTTTATTTCTCTCTCCTTCGGATATGTAATAATTCAAGTGTTGTAATAATTCCCTACCCCGCTTCTGTCTATCCCATTCTTTAATTGCTTTCCCTAACTGTACATATGTATATATCTAACATACCATGCATATCCATGCTTTGCATCCATGTCTCATGCATTAAGATTCGGCTACATTTACATGTGTGGATTTAATCAATTCTTCTGTGATTCTATGCGCTACCTCATGTTATTGAGATGATTTACATGCCATATTTTAGAAGCCGAATCTTTAGCTGCATCTCGTGAGTGAATTGCATTAGGAATTTGTATAGGTGATCATGCATATTTTACTAACTTTGTTTTGTAGTTGTTCGAGGGACGTCAGTAAATCTGTGAGTTTTTATGCTTTAGCATCCCATTTGTGTGTGATTTTCTTATTATGTTTAGCATCCTACCATGTGGCTATTTGCTTAAGTGATAAACTGTTTGAATGCCTGTGGATGAAGGCTTGTTACTTGAATTGGAATAATTCAATAAATGTACGTTTTAAGCCCACTTTGCAGTGGCAAATTCATAAACTTTAAGCCCACTTTTTCAAGTGGCAAATTCAAACCCTTTTCGGAAAACAAACATGAAGGTGAATTGTTCCAATTTGAGCAAACTAGTCTATACTTGTATGCTTCACATAGTAAATTTTAGGATTTATTAACTAATCAGAACATGAACATATAAAGAAAATAAAAATCATATCATGGTTTAGTAGAGGCCGATCTTTTGATCGGGTAAGCGGGGGTGCTCATTATTGACCTTCCCCTCTCATACCTAAGGTTCCGAGCCAAGCATCCTTGGTTACGACGAACAGTGGCCTTGGCACTGAGTCATGGGTTTCATAATTTTCCAAAATATTAGATGGTGGCTCTGAAATCTGATGACGCAGTCTATTTTTGACAAAATTGCAATAAAATGGATTTTCAATAAAAGTTGCCAAATTTGGACTCTCATCTACGTTTCACATTGCACTCGTGAAACATGAGATCAAAGAGATATCGGGAGTCCGAACTGTTTAACGCGCACGGGTACCCCCCGCGTATGTTACACTCACACTCAAGTGTGGAAACAGTAAGTGTCCAGACTTAGACAAGTTGGCAATGCTAATAGATTTTGCAGCCACTTAGCGCTAATCTTTTCACATAATGTTAATAGATTTTGCAGCCACTTGGCGCTAATCTTTTCATTTAGTGTTAATAGAATTTTTTTTGTTGCTATTAAGCGCTAATCTTTTAACTTCAAGTGATACTTTAATGCACACTATTATAGTGCGTGAAATTTTTCTCCATCTACTCCCAACAGTTGGGTAGAGAGCAAAACACTACTCATACTGGTTACTCGTCTTAGACTTAATGACTAATTCATTTAAGCACGCATTTCTTGGATGATGTGACTCTTGAAAGTTACTTCGTCCAACGATGCAACATTATTACAAGTCAAATTACAAAGTCAATCCGCGCAGCTCAATAGTCAAGATCATATACAAATCTATTGAGGGCTTAACAATTTCATAATTCCAAAACATGCCAATCAAAACTACGTAACATGCCGCTAACCATAGCGCATACATCAGTTTTTATTGTGCCAAACAGGGCAACAAAACCACAATGACATTGAGTCATGTTTCCTTACTTTGGCTCAATTAAGGTCTGACCTAAAGTCTCCAAGACTTTTGCTTATCTAAAGAATATGATTGCATTGTTCACATTTGAACATCTCTACTAAGTTTAGGTCAACCAAATTAACTTCCATAAGCTAAGTCAATTTAGAGAGAAATTCGCATTGGGATTAATTTGATTAGCATAATATAATTTTGCCGCAAAAATCTAAATTAAATAGTGACAATATTACATAAGTCACAAGATCGAAAATGCGCTATGCTCGTAATCATCTCTTGCGCCATAAGTGACAATTATCTAAAATTTAATTTAATTCATGTGCAAAATATTAGTTTTCGGGAGTAAATCTACAAAGATATCTCTCAACCGAATAACCTCCCACTGACTATGACATGTCTAAAGCATGATAAAATATTCTAATTACAAACAATAGTATCTTAATATTGATTCACAATCAACTCATGCTATGTTACATTTAATAATGAAATTTAAATAAATAAAAAAAAATTAATGATGCTATTCTAATCACAACATATTAGAAACTCTAGGCAAAAAATAATAATATGTTATATTTAATATTCAGATTATGCCATAACAGAAAGTACATCACTTTTGAAATTTGTTGGTATTTTCTGAAATTTTAAATAATTAATAAATACACATAAAATCATAAATAAATATTCCAGAATCTAGAAAAATGCAAAAATTATACCAGTAAATAGTAAACCATACAGTAATCTACTGTAAAAATTTCAGCCTCAGAAACTTAGTCATGCAACCCCAGAAACATTTTAAAGCAAAAATAATGAATTATTATTTTAGGAAAATTATTTTTTATTTTCATAAAATTTTGAAAATTTTACAGTAGATAAAAAATTTAATTCTGAGTGTAACAGTACCAACCATGCTTAAAACAAATTTATAACGAATTACTTATGACCATTTAAAACAATTCTAAATTTTTAAAACAAACAAACAGAGCTTTAAAAACCAGCAGCCAAGCCGGTGTGGAAAATGGCTTGGCGTGCAGAACAAAGCATGACGCGCGTGTGACAGCGCAGACGGCGCAAAACGCGCGCGTGGACGATATGGACAACGCGTGGGCGACGTCTGACATGTGCGTATGATTGGCAGCGTGGCGGAACGTTACAAGTGGCGGCATTAGCTGGCGTGTGAGGCATACGTGCCGCCTTCCGGGGTGATTTCTGGTCCAATTTGGTACTGTCGGACTCCATTTTCCAAAATAAAAATATTGGTAGACTCAAAAATGGCATTTAACAAACACAAATAATGGAGCGTAATACACACTCTCTGTCTAATGATAGTGGAAGTACAAAAACTTTACACTTCATCTTCTTCCTTAAGCCACCAAAAACCACAAAACGAACCCAAATTAGGGTTTGTTTTTTCTTATCAACCGTAAGTCAGAATCATGCCCATAATATACCATTTCGAAGGTATCGAAATGAGGATTCCAAATATATAATTTTCATAACATAAAAACAAAGCATGTAAAACTAGTATGCACTTAAAGTTATAAAAAATTAAATATGAATCTTCATTTTTCTCAAAACCCGACTGTTGGATATTCATGAAACTTTGCAGATATATTCTGCATAAAATATAATACAACATATGTAAATTTCAGATTGATCAGAGAAAGTTCGAAAAAATATTAATTTTTCATGCATATATCATGTGTATATATATATATATAATTATATACATATTTTAATGGACAAAAAATAAGCACGAAAATACCTATTTATGGCTCTGATACCATTGTAAAATACAGGTAACATAGTGGGTAAAATGATTTAAACCATATCTTGTGTAAAAGAATCCGAAATGAACAACCTTGTGGGTAAATCACATGCTTGACAACCACGAACTATGAACTCTCAGCAATGGAGTGATACTACAGTATGAGTATCACCCTCTCTAGTCATAGTGGAATGGAAAGGCTCGATCATTTTACATGTGGAAGAGAGTTAGAGAGAGAGTATGGGAAAATATGTTATAGGTAAATCAACATAACGTATTAGATATCTATTAAATAGATCAGATATATAATTTCACATTCTTCTCTCCTAATAGGATAAGATAGATTGGATGGAGATAGTGGGTTATCCTAACAGGATAAATAGAAATTCAAATTACATGAGTAATTTGAATGGGCCATGGGTCATGTCACATGGGCGCCCAAATTCGGGTCCAGTACCAGGCCCAATTTCTAACAGAAGCAAATGGATAACTAATCTAAGTCATCAACCAAAAGGTTCTAGAGTGTGCTTGGATATTTTATCTGATCATTAGATAGGCAAAAGATGCTTGAACGATCTATTTCCAAGGTTATTTCAACTGCCTAATGATAAATGAGGGACTGTCCAAGACTATTATATCAGAAGGACCAGAATAGGGGTTTGGAATTTTGCCTTCAGAAGGGAAGTAAGAGCACGGGAAGAAAGTGATGTAGTTGCTCTCAATCAACTGCTACTTATTGCTCCATCTCTTAGGAAAGGGCAATTGGACAAGCTAGTTTAGAAAGCGCGTTGTCATATCCTTACAAAATTCTCCAAAATATCTAGAGTGGAGCATGCAAGGAAGTGAGGTTAATGGAAGAATCTAGAACTCCCTAGCAAACTCTAGCACATATGAAGACTATGGAGAATTCTAGAAGGACCTAAGAAATTCAAGAACCTACACACTTGTACATATAATTAGATATTTGTATAGATAGTTCTAGAAGGCATTCTAGAACATTCTTATAACTTGTAAAGAAGGCTTCCATGGGAAGCTTCTACATGATGTTTTCTTGAGAATTCTAGAATGTTCTTAGGGAGCTTATAAATAGGAGAGGAGCTCATTTGCTTCAATCCATCCAGGAGTAGGGATGTAATAATGGACCGGCCCGGCCCAAGCGGGCTTCGTGGGCTCCTGCCTTTTAACGGGTCAAGCCAAGCCAGCCCATGGGCCAAAAAGTAGGGCCCAAGCCGAAGCCCACTCATAATAGGGCCTAGGGCATGGGCCTAGGCTGCGGGCCGGGCCTAGTCGGACTTTTTTTTTATAAAAATTTTATTTTAATAGTAGGAATAAAAAATTAAAAATAATTATACTAGAGTATTTTAGTTAAAATTAATGAGATATTTTGTTTGGTTATGTAATGTTTCATGGTGATATTTAAATTTAATTATGTATAATTTATGTTTTTTTAATTATGAAATTATAACTAAAAAAATATGCAATTATGTAATTTTTTTCTTTCGAAATAAATAATTTTACATATATGAGAATGGAACTTTCAATATGACAATATTAAATTATTTATATAACATTTATTGAATGAATAATTTTTATTTCAAAATGAAATAAAATATTACAAAAATTGATATTATTAAATAAATTAGGTGTAGATTACTGATGATGATAGAACAATTACATCACTATAGGTCTAGTACATCACAACTAGGTTTGTAACAACCCAGATTTTTAATTATTCTGTAGGATTTATACTAATATTATTTAATCTCAGTTTGAAAAATATATAATTTATTATATATTATTATGTGTAATTTTGTAAAATAATATAACTATTAAAAGTTTAGGGGTCAAAATATAAATAATAATAATATAGATAATAATAATAATAATAATAATAATAATAATAATAATGAGTGTGGCATTAAAATAAATAATTAATTTTCTGTTAGTATAAAATAAAGTGTAATTTAATTAAGAATTAAATTGTTTATATAATTATATTAATATATTGGGTCAAACAGTAATTATCTTAAATATCTATTAAGGATAAGAACGAATATTTATAATTATTATCGAATATCTACGGAAGATATGTGCCACGTATGCGCCTACCCGTCTATAAAGAAGAGAAGATCACCTGGGCGGAAGAAGAAAAGAAGAAAAGAGAGAAAAGAAAGAAAAGAGAAGAAAAAGGAAAGAAGAAAGGAAGAAAGAAAATGTAGTGGAAGTTGAAAGGATCTTTGATAGTGGGAAGGAAGAATAAGGTATTGAAGTTAAGGTGAGTTATATTATACCTTGAGTCACCAAAATATATTTTACGCATGTTTTAACTTACCAAAATCTGTTTTATACAAGTTATGTTTTTAATAAAAGTTATGTTTTATAAAGGTTTCAGTTACGTGGTTTTATTCCTGAACCCTATTTGCTTAAAAGGAAACTCATGGATATGTCTGTTTATATTTTAAAGAATATTTGACTATGACCTTATATATAATTATGTTTTGTAAGTACCACCACGGGAGTCCCACGCCTTGGGGGACTTAAATAACCATTGGCCTCTGTTTGACCACTTTGTGGTCCTCTGTTTGTCATGGATCCACTGACCTCTGTTTTGTGCGGACCAAAGTACTGTGCGGAACTAAGTGCTACACTATTGTGGGAGCCACCTCTAGAATCCGTCGGAACTAAGTGCTACACTATCGTGGGAGCCACCTCTAGAATTCGTACAAGCCACCTCTTGAATCCGTACCTATGTTCTGACTATCACTCCTGTGACCTCTGTTTTGTACTGTGGTTGTGGTTACATAACTTCTGTATTTCAGTTCTGCTACGTAAATGATTTGGTTACCAATAAAAGGTTATTTGTTCTGACAAAGCATAATCTCAGTTTTATTACTTAAAGGATTATTTGTCAAATGATTTCTGCTACTCAAATGATCTGTTTATATAAATGTTTTAGCCTAACTAACGATCCATGGTTATTTCGTGTCCCTTATACTCTTGGTATAATATTTCTCACTCTGCCATGTGCTTATAGTTGTTTATCAATTTTCAGGAAATAACTTTTGGAAAGTCTTAGATGCGGGGCTGCGGAATAGACACACACGGTATTTTTTATGATATTTCTCTATGTAAATAACGACCTTTTTGGTCAATATACTTTTATAATAAAAATAGAAGCTCCGATGATTATTTTGGTACCCTTATTTAAATATTTCTTCCGCTTGCGTTTATTAATCTGTTTTGAATTGGCCGTAGGTAACCTTAGTTACTGGCCATCACGATGCTTAACCGTTGGGTACGGGGAGCGGGTCGTGACAAATGGTATCAGAGCAATGGTTTATAAAAAAAAAAAAAAATTCATCATTGGAGCATAGGGCACATGCACATTTAAGAAGTAGGATGGCGGGTAATTAGTACCGAATTATTATATTTTATTCGTCGATTTAATTATATTATAATTTTATATGATTATATATATAATAAATTTTTTTTAGTGTGCCTAATTTGTGAAGGATATTAGATATAATTTATATTTGTTATAGTAAAAGAAGGACAAGAAAAGAAGGATGTCGGACTCAAACACCTACCAAAATTATAATATAATTAAATCCACATAATTTTCAGTTCAGTATTCAAAAAAAAAAATTTATTTTGATGTTTTTTTAAAAAAAAGTGGGTTCAAATTATAAAGATACTAATTTTGAAATTATTTCCCATCAATGAAAGGTTCATCTCCTGTATATGATTCTGTCATTATATTCTCATTTTATTTATTTATTTTTTATTTATTCATATCGTAAACAAAACGAGTGAAAAGTTTTTCAAGTCACCCATTATTTCTCATTTTGGCCCAAACTAAATTTTGACGACTAGACAGCGAGCCATTTTTGGTAAATTTTTTTTTTTGAGGTCCTATTTTTCTATCAGATTAATCATCTAACATACATTTATCAGAGTACGCAGCGAATAGCTTACACATGGTAAATTTCGAGGACGAAATTTTAAAAGGGGGGAAGATTGTAACAACCCAGATTTTTAATTATTCTATATGATTTATACTAATATTATTTAATCTCAGTTTGAAAAATATATAATTTATTATATATTATTATGTGTAATTTTGTAAAATAATATAACTATTAAAAGTTTAGGGGTCAAAATATAAATAATAATAATATAGATAATAATAATAATAATGAGTGTGGCATTAAAATAAATAATTAATTTTCTGTTAGTATAAAATAAAGTGTAATTTAATTAAGAATTAAATTATTTATATAATTATATTAATATATTGGGTCAAACAGTAATTATCTTAAATATCTATTAAGGATAAGAACGAATCTTTATAATTATTATCAAATATCTACGGAAGATATGTGCCACGTATGCGCTACCCCTCTATAAAGAAGAGAAGATCACCTGGGCGGAAGAAGGAAAGAAGAAAAGAAGGAGAGAAAGAAAAGAGAAGAAAAAGGAAAGAAGAAAGGAAGAAAAAAAGTGTAGTGGAAGTTGAAAGGATCTTTGATAGTGGGAAGGAAGAGTAAGGTATTGAAGTTAAGGTGAGTTATATTATACCTTGAGTTACCAAAATGTATTTTACGCATGTTTTAACTTACCAAAATCTGTTTTATACAAGTTATGTTTTTAATAAAAGTTATGTTTTATAAAGGTTTCAGTTACGTGGTTTTATTCCTGAACCCTATTTGCTTAAAAGGAAACTCATGGATATGTCTATTTATATTTTAAAGAATATTTGACTATGACCTTATATATAATTATGTTTTGTAAGTACCACCACGGGAGTCCCACGCCTTGGGGGACTTAAATAACCATTGGCCTCTGTTTGACCACTTTGTGGTCCTGTGTTTGTCATGGATCCACTGATCTCTGTTTTGTGCGGACCAAAGTGCTGTGCGGAACTAAGTGCTACACTATTGTGGGAGCTACCTCTAGAATCCGTCGGAACTAAGTGCTACACTATTGTGGGAGCCACCTCTAGAATCCGTCGGAACTAAGTGCTACACTATCGTGGGAGCCACCTCTAGAATCCGTACGAGCCACCTCTTGAATCCGTACCTATGTTCTGACTATCACCACTGTGACCTCTGTGCTGTACTGTGGTTGTGGTTACATAACTTCTGTATTTCAGTTCTGCTACGTAAATGATTTGGTTACCAATAAAAGGTTATTTGTTCTGATAAAGCATAATCTCAGTTTTATTACTTAAAGGATTATTTGTCAAATGATTTCTGCTACTCAAATGATCTGTTTATATAAATGTTTTGACCTAACTAACGATCCATGGTTATTTCGTGTCCCTTATACTCTTGGTATAATATTTCTCACTCTGCCATGTGCTTATAGTTGTTTATCAATTTTCAGGAAATAATTTTTGGAAAGTCTTAGATGCGGGGCTGCGGAATAGACACACACGGCATTTTTTATGATATTTCTCTATGTAAATAACGACCTTTTTGGTCAATATAATTTTGTAATAAAAATAGAAGCTCCGATGATTATTTTGGTACCCTTATTTAAATATTTCTTCCGCTTGCGTTTATTAATCTGTTTTGAATTGGCCGTAGGTAACCTTAGTTACTGGCCATCACGATACTTAACCCTTGGGTACGGGGAGCGGGTTGTGACAAGGTTGGCACCTACTAGCCTACCAATCATTTGTATTACACTCCACCTCAATAATAATAAAATAAAAAATAAAAAATAAAAAAGCGAAATGAAATGAAATAGTAAAAAATAAATTGTTGATCAATCATCGGAGGAGATAGACATTTCAGTCGCATTGCCCGAGGATATGTCATCCAAATCATTTTGAATTCGCTCATTTTCACTATAATTTTATCTTCTTATAAGCGCATGCATATGATCTCTAGATATCATTAGTGCCTCAACCATTTTGGGTGAAAGCTTGCTCCGGTAATTGTTCAACACCCGTCCACCTGCACTAAAAGCTGTTTCCGAAGCAACTGTAGAAATAGGAGCGGTTAGTATATCACGGGTCATCTGTGAAACCATAGGCTACATAGTTTCTTTTTATTTTCACCATTCCAAAATGTCAAAATCATCGGAATCATTCATTGACGAGGTTTCTAAATAACGTTATAGTTCAGAACTACTTACACTTGTATGTCGTGATATTTTTCTAATTTTTATTACTGAAAAAATACTTAATCTCCTGCCTTGAGATGAGACTACTAGTCTAGTGTGTGTAGGTGTATTTACAGATGTAGCTGCTTTGTATTCTTCAAATAATTTGTTGCATGTTTTCATAATAGGGGCAAATTGTATTTGATTAGTGAAAATACGCTCTAAAATGTTTTGTAAAACCAATTTCTTTATACTTAAGATCAATTATTATGGCTAAACCTAATAGATGGGGCAAATGATCAAAATATTTATCAAAATTTTCTTTCATTGAAGTAATAATGGTTATATAATATTCATTACCCATATATTTTATAAAAGTTTTAATTATTTCTACTAGCATATGTAAAATAAATGGTAAAGTAGGAATATATATATATATATATATATAGGAAAATAATTTTATTGAAGTATTGAAAACTTTTAAAAAATCTTTATACAAGGCTACTTGGAGTTAATTAAGTTCAGTGGGAGTCAATATTCCTCCTATTGATGTTGTTGCAAAAAATAAATCTATTGCTCTTCTTTGTTTACAAACTGTTTTTAATATATTATATGTTGAATTCCACCTACTATCTACATCTAAAATTAATTTTCTAAATGACATATTTTCTCGCTGACAAATTTTTCTATATTCTGAAATTCGATTACTAGAAGACATAATAGTAACAATTGCATTTTTTATTACAAGCACAAAAGTTTCATATACATGTATAGCTTCTTTAACAATCAAATTGAAAATATGAGTACAACAACGAACATGAAATAAATCACCATCAACAAATAATTGCGAAATTGATTTTAAATGGGCTACAATTTGATTATAATATGATGCATTATCTAAACTAATCATAAATATTTTATTTTGTAAAGCCCACTCGTATAATATATTTCTTATTTCTACACCAAGCGAATGATTAGTGTATGGAAGTTCAACTAATTTAAATGAAAGAATTCTTTTATTTATTTTTCAATCATTATCAATAAAATGTACAGTGATACATTGATATTCAAAACCATTATTTGACGATCAGATGTTAAACAAACTCTTCCATTCAAATTTTTAAAGATGTCAAATAATTCACTTTTAACATCCACAAATTTTTTTAAAATCTTGTTTCTAGTAGTATTTCTTGAAAAATTTTGATATTGCGGTGCAAAAATTTCGTGAATCATTTCTGTAAAATCGGGACATGCACTAGTAGTAAAAGGTTATTCTTTTTTAATAATATAATCAATTACAGAATTTTGTGCACGTATAGGATCATATGAAAATGTTTGTAATTTACCAGCTAATGAATTCCCTAATTGCATTTGACTTCGAATATCAAATTATTGACTTTGTAAATATTTGTTAGTATGCCTTTTTAGATGACTAGTACCCCTGCAGATGCAACACTAAATAAATGTGCACAATATTTACATTTTACTTTAAATATAATTGTACCATTAGGATTATTTATAGATATTTTTTCAAAATGTTTCCAAACACTACTACTTCTGCTCCTAGATGATGATCCAACTGTTAGAAGAGGGATATTAGAAGGAGAATCAACATATTCATACTGTGTAGTATATGTATCAACATCAACATAAACATTAGGCATATTAGGATCCATAGTAATGTAAGTAAAACAATATATAAGAATTAATAATTAATTTAAATAATGTGTAAATACAATCAGTAAAAAATAATAATTAATGTATGTGCATAAATAATTAGTGAAAAAAATGAGTAGCTAATAAATTTAATTAAACTAATTAATGTTACCAGTTGGCGAATGCGATATAGAAATTTACTTCTTCTGATAAAAGTTTCTTATTACACAATTGCAATTGTTACTTAGGGATGACACTTCAAAATTAATTGAGTTGAGAGAGATTGAGAGTTTAAGAGAGATTAAGAGAGTTTAAGAGAGAGAGAAAGAGAATTATTTGTTGTAAGATTTATTTTGAAAAATAAAAGATATTTATAGTAATTTTAATTATGACCGTTTGTATATTACCGTTTGAGACTTGAGCTGAGTGATTGATGAGGAGATGGAACAAACCAAAGGCTAGGCTAGTAGGGCTAGACTCCCACACCACACTCCATTTCTCTCTCTCTCTCTCTCTCTCTCTCATTCTTGAAAAGAATATTAATAACTATGTTTGGTTCCATTTTTTTGGAATTTTTAAAAAAAAAGTGATTTGAAAACTCTATTTTGAAAGAAAAAAAGTCACACATTTAATGGTATGATATATACCTATAAATTACTACATACCAAATTATATTTAGGATTAGTTTGGCATGTATTAAATAAGCTAAAAAGTTAAAAAGTCACTATCTTATTTAAGTCACATCATCTTATTTAAATCACATCACCTCTCTAACACATCACATCAAACCCAACCCAAACTCAACCCAAACCCACCAATAAGTCAAAAAGTACACTTTTTTAGGACATCCCAAACAAACCCTTATATATATATATATAGCAAACTAAGAGGCTATGAGGAGTACATAATAGGCTCTACTTTTGCCTATGCCTCTTCACATGATGTGTGAAGAACAAAATCCTTAAAATATGTATTTTGAAAAATGAACTCACTTTTTCGAATAACCAAACAAGTATCCAAAAATTTTCAAAAAACTATGTTTAAAAAACCATAACCAAACACAGTTTAGTTTGATTTTAATTTAATAAATTATTATTATTTTTTGTTTTATTTTTAAATTATTAATGTTATTTATTTAATTATATAAATTTTTATTTTTACAAGATTATTTTTTATTTTTATAAAATCAATCTTTTTATTTATTTATTTTTTAATTATTTAACCGTTACAAGTTATTTTTTGTTTTTATTTTTTGAAATTTGACCATTGGCAGAGAGAGGATCGGATGGGTGGGCTAGGTTGCCCGCAGGGCCCAAAATTTTTTGGGCCGGGCTAGGCTCCAAATGGAAGGCCCAGGCCCAGGCCCAGGCCCAAGCCCAAGGTACTTGGCTGGGCTCAGGCTCGAGTCTAAAGTCGGGCCTACCTCGGGCTTTGGATGAGTTTCGGGTCGCCCACGGGTCTCGGGCCATTTTTACACCCCTATCCAAGAGTTGTAAAGCTTTCTCTTAAGTGAATACAAGGCATTCTTTCAAACTCTCTTGTGTTCTTCTAACTTCTCTTTCCTATAAGTTTGTGAGTGAGGCTGACTTAGCATCATTAAGTAAGACTTGAGATTGTCTAAGTGCCGCATGAATAGCTTAGAAACAACTAAGGCTGCGACACGTGGTATCAGAGCAGGTTTGAGACAAAGGAAGAGAAGGCAACAATGTCATTCGGTATAGAGGAGACTGTGACTGAGCAAACCCGTGTAAGGGAACCCACGAAGGGAAGGAAGGATAAGTCACGAGATGCTATGACCGCCATGGA
The DNA here is from genome assembly GCA_025200525.1 of Camellia lanceoleosa. Taxonomy (NCBI): domain Eukaryota; kingdom Viridiplantae; phylum Streptophyta; class Magnoliopsida; order Ericales; family Theaceae; genus Camellia; species Camellia lanceoleosa. Next base: position 88,426,523 of record CM045770.1, read on the forward strand.
AACATGGCTTGTGTAGACACTCCATTTTTGACCGTCCTCAAGAATTGGACGTCACTGATTGAACACTTAGTGATCATCCTTGTTCGTGTTCGTTTTGAGTTCCCGGAGGCCTCGGCTGCGCGCCTTGCCTTAGGATCTCTTAACTCGTTCGTTTAGTGTTTGGTTTTGCACCAAACACTTTTTTTGTTTTTGCCTTGGGAGGCAGGGAATGGCTTGTTGGCCATCTCCACACTCCACTGGCCTTCCCTTTCCCTCACCGGCCATTTCTTGTTGCCACCGGCCATTGTTGCTTGTTATCAATGGCCGGTCGGCACTCTGTGTGGCCGGCCGGCCCCTTTTTTGGCCAATGATCTATTTTGCCGGCTGGTGACCCTTTTGCACCCCCCTCAGGCATGGTGCATGCCAGCTAGGAGGCACAGACCCCACTCCCCATGCACGGGGATGACCATTTTGAACCTTTGACCCCCTTTTCCTTCTAGAAGGTTGGACCCTTGGCCAAGCTTCTTGGGGAAGCTTGGCCAACTGTCTTAGCTTCCTCTAGAAGCCTTGACTCCTTTGCACCCTTTGCCCCTTTTCATTTAGCTTCTTGGAGAAGCTTCAAGCCATTTCCTTTGTCTATATAAGAACCCTTCTTCCTCCTTTATCTAGGGTTGGAGTTTTTGATAAAAAAAAACTAGAGATACACACACACACATATATATATATATATATATATATCTGTCAAATATATTCTCTCTCTATATTTCCCTCTCTCTCCTCCCCTGTGTGTGTTTTGTGGCCTAAAAGTGTATTTTTACCTTAGTTTTGCACTAAGACACACACTACCACACCTTACTTCAACCTTGAGGGGCTTGGAGGGTTTGTTCTTGAATTTTTGGACTGATTTTGATCAAAAGAAGAGGGCTGCATTGGCTGTTCATCAAGGGTTCTTCAAGGGTAATCTCTTTACTTTAGATTCCCCAATCTTGCATTGTTTTTTTACCTGTCTTGCATATTGTTTTAGACTTTGTGTATAACTAGAAAAAGTCTTATTTTTGCATGCTTGAGATCTCTCATTAAGGTTTCTTTGGCATTTGAGGTCGACCTTCCCCTCTTAGCTCCATTTTGGCCTCTTTTGGTACTCTTTTGTTAAGCCTTGCTTACCTTGGTGTGTTGGCCTTCTCACCATTTAAATCCAGTGGATTTTCAGTGGTGAGGAAGGAGGTTTGAGGTCTTGTATAGGGGAGGGACACCCCTTTCCCTTTTGTGCTTCATTTGTGCATTTTTTTGGTTCAATATGGTAGCATGCATGTCTAGTTGTTTATGGCTACTTTTCAGAGGCTTTTGGGGTGTTTTGGGTCATATTATATCTCTGTTCAATGGTGGTTTGTTGGCCCTTAGCATGCATATTATACTTGCTTTATATTCCTCCATGTTGCCTAGGAATGCATCACACAATTAGACCACCATGCTATCATATTTTGGCCTTGCTTTGTGAAGTCCTTGGTCATATTTTTCCATGCTTAAGGTCAGTTAACGATTTGGTCATGTTTGACATGTTTGGTATAGTTGCTATGCATTGTGGCTTGTAAGCCTTGAGTGTATGAGTCACTAACATGCCTAGTTTAGCTTATTATCATCATTTGGCATCATTTGAGATCATATTTCAGTCCATGTAATATGGTTTTACATTGTCATTTGTGTCTCTTTCAATGCTTTGAAGTGTTGTAGTTTTGTGCCTTAAATGTTGGTCATTGTGTATGCTACCATGTTTAGACATTTGGGTTGCCATATCAATAGGTTTTGGGGTGTATTTTGGTGCATTGAAACTCTGTTTTTGGTTGAATAATCCATGCCATAAGTGGTCATGATAATGGTAGTAAAATGCCCCCTTTTATGCCTTAGTCTTAGGCCCTTTGGTTTGCATGTTGGCATGGACATTTGCCCATCATTTAGGCCACTTTTGGCCACTGTTTTAGGGCATGGCCAAGGCCTCCCATTCCAGTCTAAGTCCATCCATGTGCATGATTGCATGCTTGGCTCGTTACCTCTAGTTGCATGCTTGCATAATTGTCCATGCTTGCCTAGTATTCGCACCTTGTATGCTCTAGCACTTCGCATGCTTATCATGATAGATTGCATCACATTTGACATGTTTTGCATCTTAATCTCATATTGCATTCTTGAGCCATGTTTGTCTACATGCAGTACATTGTTTGGTTTGGGGTGTCAAACCAAACTTGAGGGGCGAGGGGTGTTTGTACTTCAAGTGACAAAACACGTCTCAACCCTCGGTCGTCGAGGCCCTTGACTCTAAATATGATGGGGTCTTAGCATTCATTTAGGTGTTGCATGCATTTTATATTGAATAGCAAGCTTGACTTCTTAGGCCATCATGCATAATTGATGGCCCGAGGGTGGAGGGTTATGCTTCCTTGAGTCCAATACATGATAAGGAACATGATCATGCTTACATTTGCTTGAAATTTCATGCCATACACTGTCTGGCCTTTGTTGTTGTCAAAAACCAGTTTCTGCAGGGAGTTTTGGCCGACCGGCCATACCGAGTGTCGACCGGCCAGTAATGTGTGGCCGATAACATTGAAAGCCAGCCGATGGACATTTGCCATGGCCGGTGGGCATTCCCTCTAGCCGATGATGTTTTGCAGTATGCAGGGAACATGTCCCAACACTTTGGTAGTTTTCAGAGAAGCAGGGCAGTGTGAACAGAGGCAGCAGTGGCATGGTACGGGTTTTCCGGGCGAGACGGACTCAAGCATGCATCAGTCCCGCATCCCGAGGTAGGGCTGCGGCCACCTTCTTTCTGCGTTTATTTTTGTTAAATAATTAAGGGTCTGTAATATTTAATTAGCTAGGATAGTTGATTTGTTATTTGACCTGTATATTCTTTCGGACCCTCTGAGCGAGGGCAAATGTGTAATAAGTGTGCGTAAGTGTATGTATGTCTTCCAACCCCACGTCTTTCTTCCCTTTTATTTACCGGCTTATGATGGTAGACAAGGGCATATTTAAATTAGCATACCTTATGCTACGCATGCGTGCATCCATGCATTTGTCTTGCATGCACCAGGCTCGGCGCATCATACTAACTGCATTTGTATTTCAATTCCGAAGTTGAATACATGTTAATTGCAGCATTTCATATGCCATCTCTAGGATAGCCGAGCCTACTGTAGTTGCATCTTGTATGCGTTGCATTAGCCATCTTAACATGAACTAGGATCATGCATATGATTACTAACTAGTTTTTGTTTTGGCTCGGAGTACTAGGTGAGCTTTTATGTTTTAGCATACCGCATGCGTGTGAGTGTTGCCATAATTGCATGATTACCATGAAGCTAGATGCCTATGTGATAAACTGCCTGAATGCCTGTGGGTGAAGGTTGGGTTACTTGAGTTGGGATAATTCATTGAAATCCGTGTTTTAGCCTACTTGCGAGTAGCAAATTCCAAAACATTTTTTTAAAAACAAGATGGATATGCAATGCTTGTTTCCAAATTAGGCGATCTAGTCTATACTTGTTTGCTGTGCGCATAACGTAGTAATTCTAGGCTAATAACCAAAATAAGAGCATATAATGTTTTCAAAATAAGATATGACGGTTAGTAGAGGCCGATCTTTGATCGGGCGAGAGGGGGTGCTCATAGTTGACCTTCCCCAATCGTACCCAAATTCCTGAGCTGAGGCAACTTTGGTGATGACGGACACGTGGCCTTTGGTACCAAGTCAGGGTTTCCTAAATTTCCCAAAATAAAATATTTAGGTGGCGACTCTGTATCTGGCAAAGCAGTCCATGTTTGGCACTTCTTTAAAAAAAAAAAAAATCTGTTTTTCTCAAAATGATTTGCCAGGTTTGGACTCTTTGGTTCAGATTTAGAACCGTGACAATTTGAGTCCGAACTTTAGTAGACCCGCAAAATGAACAAAACGGGAGTCATCCCCCCGGGGCGTTCAGCGACGTCTACAGTTTCTGGCGACTCTGCTGGGGAGCTTAGAGAGCTTGACTCGAACTCGTGATATCTTGTTTTGATTACACTTATGTGTTTCTTTGCATTGCATGTGCATTGGTGCACCTAGGACACCGTGTTTGCCATCTGCCATTCCTGAACGATTTGCTAGAGGCTTGTCTTGTCAAGGCATGACCATAAGGCTGACCGGTTGTGGGCTCTGACAGTATAGGAACACAAACACCGGTTTTACTGGGGCACCCTTTTGACCATTTGACCTAGTGCATATTTCGGAATCCATAGTGACTATTCCAAACTAGGACAGGTTGCTTACCGGATGTTAGGTTGTTTGAAACTGCTGCGTGCATAGTGAAACCCTAGTTCCTGACAAAATTAAGACAGGGAAACCCTACCCCAACATGGGGGTGTGTTGGCTCTCATCTACTTGCTATATGTTTTTAGAATGTATCTCTACAGGGACACACGTACCGGTTTGTGAGTTTGAGTGTCAGGCCCGCAGGCATCAGTGTTTTTTTTGGAATCAGTTATCTATGGGTATCAGATTCAGACTTAGGGGCAACGATTCGAAAACAGTGATCAGTGTTTGAGGAACAGTGTATCCAGCTTTTCGACCGTATATTACGATACCCAAATATGTGTTGCATATTTATTTTATACCATAATGCTGTCCGATTGTCTGTTTATTTATTCGCTTTATTTATCTTTTTACTAGGTAGTTGAGCACAATTGCTTCTGGCCCAGTAGATATTCCCCAAGCATTCTGGACTAGAGGTCGTCGACTCCATCGATTTGAGGATCTGGTAGACGGACAACCAGTGTACCACTCTCTACCCCCGGTTACTAGACAGAGGACGGTTAGGCAGAGGGCATCAGTACAACAGTCAGTTCAGAGGGCCTTATCTACCCCACCTGAGTTCAGTAGGGATCAGGATTCTGTTTCTCCTACAGAGAGAGAATATATACCGGTAATTCAACCAGAGCAGAACAATATGGCCAGTTTAGAGGAGATGGTGCGCCAACTCCAAGAGAGTATGAAAATAATGCAGCAGGATGCTGTCCGACAGGCAGAGTTCGCCAAGCAGCAGGCCACGGTTATGAATGAACATGCAGAGTTAATTGTAAGGTTACAGCAGCAAACCGGAGCCTCTGCTTCACAACAAGTTCCTCCCCCACCGGGAGTTCCAACCCTTGAGGAGACAGCCAATGTTCAGAATGATACAGAACTTCCCACAAGACCACCTCCACCCCCGATCCTACCCCAACTATCAAAAACACCCACCAACCTACCGGACTCTCCCTTTGAGTTTGAGACTGATCCCACCGCACTAAAGTTGAACAAGCTTGAAAAGCTGTTGTAAACAAGCCCGCGGGGGGACCTCGCTACAACTCGGACTCGATTTGGTCACGGTTCTTAATATGAACCAAAGAGTCCAAATCTGGCAAATTATTTTGAGAAAACTAATTTTTTTGAAAGAATTGCCAAACATGGACTGCTTTGCCAGATACAGAGTCGCCACCTAAATATTTTATTTTTGGGAAATTTAGGAAACCCTGACTCGTTGCCTAAGGTCACGTGTCCGTCATCACCAAAGTTGCCTCGACTCGGGAACTTGGGTACGATTGGGGAAGGTCACTTCGTGAGTACCCCTGCTCGCCTGATCAAAGATCGGCCTCTACTAACCATGATATCTAGTTTTGAAAACTTTGTGTGCTCTTATTCCGGTTATTAGCCTAGATTTATTATGTGATGTGCACAATATACAAGTATAGACCAAGTCGCCTGAATTGGAACAAAACATTTCCTGTTTGTTTTTGAAAGATGGTTTGCTACCCGCAGGTAGGCTTAAGATGCAGATTTTGCCACCCTCAGGTGGGCTTAAAAAAGATGGTTTTGCCACTATCTAGTGGGCTTTAAAACACACAGTTAATGCATTGTTCCAATCCAAATAACCCAACCTTCACCCACAAGCACTCAGGCAGTTATATCACATAAGCACATAGCCTCATGGTAAGCATGCTTATTCATGGCAGTCACTCACACACATGCAAGGATGCTAAAGCGTAAAACTCACCGAGTACTCCAAGCCAAAACAGAAACCGATTAGAAATCCATGCATGATCCTAACTATACAGAAATGCCTAATGCAACACATGCAAAAATGCAACTATAGCAGGCTCGGCTATTCTAAATATGGCATATGAGATGCAACAACTATCAAGTATTCAACTCAGAATTGAAATACAAATGCAGTTAGTATGATGCGTCGAGCCCGGTGCATGCAAAACAGATTAATGAATGCAAACATACTATCATACTGTATGCTAATTGAAACATGCCCTAATCTAACCATCATAAGCTGGTAAATAAAAGGGAAGAAAGACGTGGGGTTGGAAGACATATATCACACACACGCACACTTATTACAACATTGCTCTCGCACAGAGGGTCCGAATAATATACAGTCCCAAATGAATAGTACAGTCCGAATAAATAATACAGTCCAAATATTTACAAAAATCCTAATTAATTAACAAATTAATTAAGAAAAAAATAAAATGTCGTGCAAGCCAGGGACTGCCTTGCCTCTTCTTCAGATGATGAATGATTCATACCCGGGTTGCCTTTGCGCGGAAATCCACTGTGATGGCCCAATTAGCCTCTGTTTTGCAATAATTTTTGGAAAGCGCGCCAAGTCTCGGAAGACTGTTGATTCTTGTTTTGCTGCAACAGAGAGCAGGAAAGGGGCATGGTAATGTATTTTCACAAATGTATGCATGCTTCGATCCTCGTGCCACCAATCACGCATCTCGATGCATGATGGCCGAGGAGTCAAATTGCACAACTCAATATGGAATGAATGCACATGAAAATACAACTAGGACCTAACTCCATCATGGACAATCCGGAGTGTCGGTGACTGGAGAATTGAGACACGTTCCATCACTCGGAGTACGAAACGTACCTCGTTTCCCGCGCTCGGGCTAACTCCTATCCCAAACACAATGCAATATGCATGACATGCATGGATGCAACTAAGATACAACCTAACATGCACAATGCTATGAAAATGGCATACACGATGCACGAGGTAACATGGCATACACAATGCGCTAACATACAACCTAGCATACCCAATACTGTGAAATAAAATAGCATACACAATGCATAATGGGCTTACACCAACACAAGTGGACCTCGGCCACACTCACATAGGAGGCCATTAGATGAGAATGAGACATTCAAGATGCATGCACACATGCACGCAAATCGAGGACCGAACCTAGGGCACAAATGCCACTCTAACAAAGCATGGCAAGGCATGGAATATGGCATACAAGCATGAAAATTTCAGTATCAAAATATGATGCAAAACAGCCCCGAAACATGGAAATATGGCACCCGATGCATGAAATGAGACTCGAAACTCGAAACTAGGCGCTTGGAATGACTTATAACTATACAAATCATACATTATTTGAACACAAAGTGTGAAGAAGGAATCAAGAGAGTCCCAAAAAAAGCATATTTCCAGTTTTAAGCAAGGCCAAACAGTGAACACAAATAGGACTAAGCTAGCATGAGAAAATGGCCCCTTAAGAGAGGTAAAGAAGCAAGTGGCAGCTGATGACCATGAATGGCCAAGAGCCCTTCAACAAAGTTGAAGAGGGGCTCAAAATGAAACACTTTACAGTTTACAACAAGCCACGAAAACAACACAAGTATGACTAAATTATTATGCAAGAAATGGGCCAAAAGGGAGACAAAGAAGCAAGCAATGGTTTCTGGCCTCAAACAGAGGAGGGCCCTTCAACAATGTTGAAGAGGGGACCAAAACATGGCATTTTATAGTTGATGACCAAACCCAAAACAGTGCACAAGCAAGCCTAAAATACTATGCAAGATAAGGCCAAAAATGAGGTTTAAACACAAAGAGGAGGAGGGAAGCCTCCAACAACAAAAGACCCTTGATAAAACATGAATAGGAGATCAAAATAAATCTATTTAAAGTTCGGACCAAAGCCCAAAAATACAAGCATAAGGGGCTAACAAATCATGCAAAAATAAGGCCAAAAGAGGGATACAAAGGCAAGTGGCAAAAGGAAGCCTCAAACAGTGATGAGCCCTTCAACAATGTTGAATAAGGGCTCAAAATAAGCCACTTTTCAGTTTATGACAGAGCTCAAAACAGTTTATACATAGGCCTAAATTACTATGCAAGAAAGAGGCATACAAGAGAGCTAAAGAGACAAGTGGTAGCTAGGGACCTTAAACAGGGAAGGACCCTTAAATAAACATGGAAAAGGCCTCAAAATAATGCTATTTTCAGTTAGGATCAGAGCCCAAAAATGCAAGAAAGAGAAGCTAATATATTGAGCAAAATAAGGCCAAAAAAGAGGAGAAATGTGCTTACCCTTGTAGACCAATTCTTTGATAGCCTTTGGACCAAGTTTGGATGCTTCTAAGCTTTGAAAAACAGCTCCAAGTTGTTGGAATGGAGTATGGAGGCTTTGTGCTATGAGGTAGTATAGAAATGGTGTAGGAAACTTAGGGTTTTGATGGTTGAAGTGTAGAGAGAGAGAGAGAGAAGCAATATAGGAGTTCAAGACCAAAGTTTCTAACCCCTTCAAATGCAGCTGGAGCTCTGGTTATATAGGCAAAAGAGGGTGGAGAAAAGGGGGGGAAATGAATTCAAATTTCCCCCCAAAAAGGCAGCCCTCCGGATACACAATCTGGAGGGAAACAAAATGCAGATTTGTAATGTACCAACAGAGAGGATGCAGGCCGGCCTGGTATCCAGGTTGCAGGTGGCCGGCCGGCCCTCCCCATGGCCGGCAGGCCAAGGGTCAAAAGGTTCAAGCAGTATTAGTGGCCGGCCACCCCAAATTGGTGGCCTCCCATGTGTGCACAACACAACCATGTGGTCAAAAACTGGAGAAAGTGAACCAGGAGAGAGAAAAGGCCACTTTTTGGAGGGGTTCAAAAGGGTCACACACAATTACTGGCCGGCCATGTGATATTGGTGGCCTCCTAGGTGTATACAACACAAATATGTGGTTTAGGGCTAGAAAAAGTGGCCTTAGGGTGATCAACATTGGCTTTCAAGTGAGAAAAACGGGCGATGGAGGGCGACGGAGGAATAAAACTGGTTGTCAGAACAATTACTGGCCTCCCACCCTTCTACGACCTTTCTAACAATGAAACAGAGGTCCTTGCCAAAAATGAACCCAAACCGATGCAAAATGAAGGTTCGGGGGCCAAAACGCGCAGCCCAGGGCCCCGAAAACTGACTGTTAGGCACCAGAAGTGGTGTTCGACCACGAAGTTGGTCTCTCGGACCACAGTGTCCCCCAAAAGGGAGTAAATAAGATGTATGCCAAAAATCGGAGCAAATGGAGGTGGTTAAGCGGTCCCGAACCGAGGCACACGGCCAACGGCTCCGAAAAATCGGAAACCGGACTCCAAACGGGCAAAATGGCCTATGACCACGAAACGTAGCCTACGGCCACTGAGAGATGATCTACGAGACCTCTACCTCCCTTCTGGAAGAGAAACAAAGAAAATCGAGTCTGGTTCGCAAACCGAAGCAAAGCATGAAAGAGTCCGGAAGTCCGGAGGCAAGGCTCGCAGCCGAGACTCTGAAACCTCTGAATGAGCACGATATGCAACATCACCAAGCGCTCAATCAGTGATGTCTGAGTCTTAAGGTCGGTCAAAAATGGGGTGTCTCTGATTGCCCTCTTGACGTAACTCGAAAGTCATAAGTGACGGGAGTGAATGTCAAAGCCCAGAGACGACCCATTTTTGACAAGGCCGAAGACTTAGACAAACAGGTGAGATAAACAGAGATGTGCCCGCAGGCAGGGGGCAAAATGCAAAATGGTATGCACAAGGCCAGATGTGACTTGATGATCATGCAAATGCAGCAAGCTATAATGAAGCAAGTATTCTCAGATAGATGCAACAGTTTTAAGCAAGAATGCAAAGCAACAACTACATTTCATATAGTTAGGAATGCAGAGAATTATTCAATTCTCGTCGTGTCTCACACGGAGAAGATACGATACCTGTGCGATTCGTCTGGTCGCACCAGCTTCAAATGAGCCGTACATACAATATCATGCCTGCAAAAGAAAGAAACTCAACAAGCACAACATATCTAACAACATATGTTCAATGTGATATCGAATGCAAACAATTGCGATGCCGATGGAAAAGTGCATCACAATGCGGGAAGAAACGCGCATGACAACACGAGTTTAAGCACGGAGGCTTGGTGATATCAAAGAGACGTGCATAAGAATGCAAGTATGTGCATAAGAATGCAAGTATCGTGCATGATAATGCAGAACAAGTGTAAACCAGGATGTACGTTTGTCACAAAACAACGAGCACAGAAATGCGCGTTTCGGTGAGAGCGACTCGATCGCGGTCTCCGGTTCACTTCCCGGAGAGGTTACAACATGTTCAAAAGGATATATCTCACTTTTGATGAGTAATGATGAGACACACATCGGAAGTTGAAGCTGAGGTTCCGGCGGAGCAATTTCGCGACAGAAAGTGCACTTCTCTTGTACTTTTTCAGGTCCCGGGGACTCCAATCCTCCCCAAAATTTGCAGGGACCTTGGAGGGCATGTGGGGAACACCACCGGCCAACTTCTTTCCCAAGGGGAGGCCACCGGCCACTTTTTGAAAAGGGAATGGCCGGCCTGCCAGAAAATGGGACCGGCCGGCCACTTTGCCAAATCCGTGGGCATTTTAGTACTTTCACTCTCTTTTCTTTAAATTCACTCATCCAAACACTTTGTGCTCACAAGTGTAGCTCTGAAATCATCTCCTCTAGCTTCCCAAACCATTTTTTTCCTCAGATCTGTGCTCTATACGCGTTTTCCAACGTCCCACGCAAGTTGTTTTCGCGAAATCTTTCAGTTTTAAGCACTTTGAACCGATTAAATTTTGATTTCGGGGCTTCTTTTCTCATTTTCGCCACTTGAGGTGAGTTTGTCTCAATATTTGGAAGAATTTCTCGGGAGTTGACTTTTGTTGACTTTTTCCAATTTTGGCTCATTTTTGCTCATTTTTGCCCCTTTTGCAGGTTTTCTGAAATGGCTGGTCATTTCCCCCACGGTGGAGGTCCTCCGAGCGCCGGAGGTTATCCCGATATCATGGCTCTGCCTCCGAGGGTTCGACCCTTCATACCCGAGAGGTACGACCCACCGGCACATATTCTTCCTCGGGCTATTTTCTATCACTTCACTGATTTCGATGAGCGAGCACCCGGGGATCTCCTTCTGCGGGAGCCAGAGTATCACCTCTCCCATGAGGCACGAGAGGTATTTACTTCGTTCTTACCTCTTCTGCAACATATTATGAATTTTTCATGCATTCTGTTTGCATTCTGAACACACGATTCAATCACTTGAATTTCTGAACACTCAGCCCATAAATTGATTGTGAACACACGGCACACACTGGTTGAGAATTGAACACACGGCCCAAGCACTGATTTTCTGAGCACACAGCCCGAACTAGAGGTGAACACGCAGCACACACTGATTGATAGTTGAACGCGCAGCCCAAACACTGATTTTCTGAACACACAGTCCGAATTGAAGGTGAACACGCAGCACACACTGATTGAGAGTTGAACACGCAGCCCAAACACTGATTTTCTGAACACGCAGTTCGAATTGAAGGTGAACACTCAGCACACACTGATTGAGAGTTGAACACGCAGCCCAAACATTGATTTTCTAAACACATAGTTCGAATTGAAGGTGAACACGCAGCACACACTGATTGACGGTTGAACATGCAGCCCAAACACTAATTTTCTGAACACACAGTCCGAATTGAAGGTGAACACGTAGCACACACTGATTGAGAGTTAAACACGCAGCCCAAACACTGATTTTCTGAACACATAGTTCGAATTGAAGGTGAACATGCAGCACACACTGATTGAGAGTTGAACACGCAGCCCAAACACTAATTTTCTGTACACACAGTTCGAATTGAAGGTGAATACGCAGTACACACTGATTGAGAGTTGAACACGCATCCCAAACACTGATTTTTTGAACACACAGTTCGAATTGAAGGTGAACACACAGCACACACTGATTGAGAGTTGAACACGCAGCCCAAACACTGATTTCCTGAACACACAGTTCGCTTACTTTATTTTGCACACAGCCTATTCATTTTATTTGCACGCAGCTCATTCCTTCTATTTGCACATAGCTTATTCATTTTATGTTGAAATATGTATCCATTCTGAATGCAGGTGACTTCTCGCACCGTGCGAGGATATGGCTTTACCGCGGCGAGAGATTGGTATGCCGAGCTCTCGGAGGCTATCTGGGATTTAGTTGACTTGGCAGGGTTCTGGCCCTTCTGTACTGGGCTATCTCGTTGTTCTGCCAGGAGGACGTTGATGGCCGCCTTGGTGGAGAGATGGTGGGACACCACCAACTCCTTCTATTTTTCTGCCACGGGGGACTTAACTATGACCCCGTTTGACTTTGCCGTATTGACTGGCCTTGACATGGGAGGTTGGCCCATCTCTTACGACGAGGACATGGGCCAGTGGGAGGCCGCTTGGATATATTTACTGGGGGCTCGCTCGCCTGTTGATAGATCTTCGGGCAGAGTCCGATACACCTGGTTTTCTTCCCATTTTCGGATGATGGAGATGGAGCCCGGGACTCCTGAGGAGGCAGCACAGTGTGCTCGTGGCATTCTGGTGTTCCTCTTCGGGACTACTTTGTTTGCCGATAAGGGGAACACTGTTGGGCTATATCTGTTAAGTGTTTTGGTGGACCTATCACAGGTCAGACGGTATGATTGGGGTGGCGCCGGCTTGGCTACTCTTTACTGCTACATGAGTGCGACCTCCCGCGGACGGGGGGACTTACTTGGCGGCTATTGGAGAGCTTGGGAGGTACTTTCTGCCCTCTTGATTCACATTTCTGCCCCTCATTACTTGTATATTGCACACACGGCGCACTTTACACTCTGTATTTTGCCCTCAACACTTTGCATTTACATTCTGCACTGTTTTCCACAGTTATGGGTCTATGTGTATTTCCCGACATTAGCCCCAGAGTTGGTGGTGGAGGGGCCCCTCGTGACCTGTACTCGCTTGTATTTGAAGGCCAGCACCGGCCAAGATCTCAGGAGTCTCTCCTTTATCTACGGTAGTATTTTGACACGGTGCGGTCGATGAAGGTATTTCAGAACTCTCGGTTCTTTGTGTTTTCATCTTTGATTTGTCTTGTACCTTCCTGATTTCTGATTGATTTTTGCATTGGTTATTCGCAGATCACATGGTAGCCCTGGGCGCCCTTAGGTGAGGGTCTCCGATTCCAGTTTGCTGGAGGGCAAGGTGCCTCTCAGTACAGGATCCTATTCGAAAGGCCAGTTGGTAGGGCCTGGTTTTTGGGAGAGCACTTCTTGCGTCAGGTATGGGGCTATACTTCTCAGGACCCTCCCTCAGCAACCCCAGTTGAGATGCGGATTGCCGATAGGCTCTCTTCCCGGGATGTTGTTAATGCTATGCTGGGTACTGATGCCTTACTTCATCTTGAGGAGGGGGATTATGCTACTTACCGTCACATATACCTGATGCCTCCATTGACGGGAGTCCGTACTCCGACGATGAGGCCTGCTGGTATGTCATCTTCGAGCCAGGCCCAAGCTCGGGCTGCAGACGCCCCTTCCACCAGCAGGGCTGGTACATCTAGAGGTGGGGGTGGATTGGTTCCCCCGATTCCCCCGACTTATCATCATCCTGGATGGCCGGATAAGCCGACTGAGCTGATGGGGTGGCAATATGGGACTACCTCTCCGATTCCGATCCCAATAGAGCCTCCGATGCCTGGCCACCGATATGTTAGAGACCCCGCCTCACCACCGGTATGTTTTACAGCTTTGATTCACTACTCAGATACTTGGACACTCATTCCTTTACTGATACCCCTGCCTTTTGCATCTGCAGCCCCCTGTTGAGCACATGGACCAGGTGCTCGAGATGGTAGCCTCACTTGAGGGGATGGTCCTGCGGAGGGAGGCGCAGTTGTCCATCATGGGCTTCTAGGTACCCTTTAGTTTTCTAGCATTGTACTTTTGATAACATGCTAATTTTGGACTTTTTACTGCATTAATAGGCTACTTGTGTAGAGCACATCTGACACACACCACATTCATGCATTATTCCTGCGTACATCCACCCTGTGTAGCTTGCTTGCATCTGTATCTGATATACATGTTTTGGCTGATGTATTCAAACTGCATTTTTCATTTTCAGATGCCTCCAGTATATGCTCAGCCGCAGGCCGGGCCACCTGGGCCTTCTCGGGGAGGTGGACCATCTGGGCCTTTTCGAGGAGCTGGGCCATCCAGGCCTTTTTGGGGAGCTCGAGGAGGGGGGTCGTCTCGCAGACGCAGGGCACACATTATAGAGGCGGAGCCTGGTGAGGATGAGGAGGAGGAAGCTGTAGATCGTCAGTCGGAGACATCTGCTGACAGAGAGGAGGGCTCCGGTCTTGGCTCCGGGGAGTGGAAGCGAGGCTGAGGGGGATCCTGAGGATGACAGCTCCGACTCGGATGGTGATGGTGGTGCAGAGGCTACTTCGCAGAAGAGGATGAAAAGGGCCTCTTATTCCTGCTCTTGAGAGCATTGATGTTGCGGTTCCCTGTTTTATTTACCTTTTTTGCTAGTAGTTGTAGCACATTGTACATTATTAGGCAGTTTTATTCTTTTTGTAAAACTTGTGCCCTTGTTCGTAAAATGTTGTAACAAACGAAGCATGATGGAATGAAACAACTTTTGAAAAAGTGTTGTATTTTAAACTCTTAGCATCATATCACATCATTTTGCACCATAATGAGATTGAATGAAAATGTGCATTGTGCATTTGCCCAGTCAGGTAGTGAACGGACGCAACAACTTAACTTACTAAGATATAACAAAACCTTAGCAAGTTTACAACTCAATAAGCAAAATACAACAGTGTTGACAACTTAATAAACAAGACTCAACAAAGATTGCTTAAACAAAGGGTAACAACTCAAAAACACGAAACACGACAGCTCGACAAATAACTCGATAAGCAAAACGACAACTCGATAAGCAAAACAACAACTCGATAAACAAAACTTAACAAAACAAAGTGTATTTCGAATGATCTGGGCAACGGAACGCATCCAAAACAGGGGAAAATGGAGGCCTTTGACATACCCGTTGCATGGAAATGCTTGAAACTTCCTCCTAGAGGGTAAAACAGGGCCAAAGACACACACTGGAGCACGGCCGGCCACTTTTAGGAGCCGGCCGGCCAGTTTTATTGCAAAGGGGAGACCACTGGCCAGTTTTTGAAAAGGAATGGCCGGCCTACCAGAAAAAGTGGCCGGCCGGCCACTTAGCTCAGCAACCGTCAAATTTTTGACACGTGTCTCCCGAATAGTGTCTTCTCCTCTTTAAAAGCCTTAGCTCCGTGGTTCACTCAATTCATCTTAGTTTCGCCCAAAAATGGAGGCGTTTCTCGTTGAAAATCTCACATCTTGGATTGCTTCTCTAGATGGCTCGGAAAAGTTAAACTTCTGGGGTTTCGGGTTGAATGCACTATTCACGCTGAGCCGTACTCCGCTGCACCTTCCTTTCCTTCATGCCGCGGCAAGGTTTTGGAACCCGGTGACGCATGTCTTTAGCTTCGGCGGGCAAGAGGTATGTCCAACTTTCGAAGATTTTCAAGTTTTGATGGAATTTGAACGTTATGAAGAGATTTTGCCTCAGTTTTGTTTTGGCCACGCCCAAGCTTTAGGGCGGATGTGTGGACTTACCGCGCATGATGCTCGGTCTCTGATCTGTAATGGAAAACTGGATATCCTCGGTTTGATTCATCGCTTTTCTGGTGCCGGTGACCGCGACGATCATCATTGGCAAGGTTTCCGACAACATGCCCTCTGCTTGTGCATGCTATCTCACTTCCTGCTTGCCCCGGGCCTAGGTGGACCCAACATCCGTTTGATTGAAGTTGCTCAGGGCTTGAAGGAAGGGAAGAGCTGTATTGCTATGGCATTGGCCGAAACGCTGATGGGCTTGGACACTTTCCACCGTCAGGAGACGACCAGATTTACGGGGAGTCCACTACTGCTGCAGGTAATGTTTCCCACCCAATCTCACATATGTATTTGCTCACATCACTCGGCCCTCAGGCTCGGCTTTTCTCACAAAACCCTTGTCTCACTGTTCTCTCATCGCACGTCTTTCTATTCTTTATTCTTTCATTTTTCATCCCTCCCCAGGTATGGTTGATGGATAAATTGCAGGTTGTGGACTCTTGCCCTGCCTACTCAGCCCGCAGCTACTTCTTTCGACAACGCCTGGTTGATGCGTTTGATGAGGGATGGTGGTTCAACTGGATGTGCAATTTGTTTGCTGACCGCATTGCTTGGCGCTGTCCTTGGCTCAATCTTCCGGCAATGAGCTACAGCATGTCCCGGTAGACTGGGGTCCAGATGATTGGTCTGACTCATCAAGGTTCTATTTTCCGCTCCTGCCCAGCTGGCCATATGATTAGACTTGCCCGCCAGAGGGGATTGAGTACCCGACTGCTTTCCCGGTCCGAGGCGCACAGCTTGCCCGATATGCTACAGCATGGAGGACTAGAGAGCTCCTGGCCCCTGCTCCCAATTTCAGTTGCACTTTGTCTGACGAGTGCTGGGATTGGCTCAATAAAGAGGCACAGATTGGGCCTAGCTTGGCATCAGAGGCTTTGACTAGCTCTAGGAGGGGGCGCAGGGACACCTGACTTGACTATGGCTCGGATTTATTGCTTTATTAGTACTTTCAAGTTTTCTTTATGAGTGTAATAAAAAAGTAACTTCAATTGTATGCAAGAGCAAGCGAACTCTGTGTTGAAATCAATGAAATTGAAGGTTGTGGTACTGAAAATTTTTCGCTTTGGTCCAAAAATGGTCTTAGTTGTAAAAAGATTAATTTGAACAAAGTCAACTTTTATTAAAACTTTTCAAAACTATTTTCGATATGGATCAGAACTGGACACGCCTGAGATTTGTCACTGAGATGCACAACCTCGAATCCTGGCAACTGGAAAGTTGCCCCTAGTTTGAATAGTACTGCGGCACTGTGTGACAACGGAAAGTTGCCCCTAGTCTGAATAGCAGTGTACCGGAGATTGCGATAAATGCTGATTGGACAAAGATGACCGAGATGATCAAATGGACAAAGTTGATCGGGGAAAAGTTTATGGCTGAACTCCAGGATGAAGTTGCCTACGTATCCCAAAGATGGGAATCAAGCCTTACGTAATTCAGGCTCAGGTTCGCTCGGGTATTTTTATTCTCCTTTTACGCTCTAACTTTTGCCAAGGCCGCCCTTTGTGGGTTTTCAACCTTGTGAGCTCAGTTTTTATAATTTCAAATTTTGTGTGCTCTGAGTTTTGCCTAGGTCGCCCTTTCGGTTTTCGGCCTAGTTAGCCTCTCAAGGATAATATTTCTTCAACTTGTCCATGTTGATCGGTTGGGAGAACTCTAGGCCATCTAGATCCATCAGAACCACAGCTCCACCTGACCAGATTGACTTGATGATGTAGGGACCAGTTCAATTGGGTCTGAACTTGTCCCTTGGGTCGTGAATGGGATCTCGGTTATCCTTGAGCACCAAATCTCCTTCTTTTAGATTCCTGGACTTAACCTTCTTGTTGAAAGCCCGAGCGATTCTGCGTTGATAACCCTGAACATGGTATAGTGCTTTCAGCCTTCTCTCATCAAAGAGCATGAGTTCTTCAAATCTGCTCTGCTGCCAATCCGCTTCGGCTATTTGACACTCAGCCAGTACCCGTAATGACGGGACCTCAATCTCAATAGGTAGAACGGCCTCCATCCCATAAACCAATGAATACGGAGTCGCCCCAGTAGAAGTTCTGATTGAAGTCCGATAGCCCCACAGAGCAAATGGCAGCTTATCTGGCCAGTCCCGGTAGGTTTCTACCATCTTCTGCAGTATGTGCTTGATATTCTTGTTGGCGGCCTCAACCACTCTATTGGTCTGCGGCCGATAGGTAGATGACTTATGAAAAGCCACGTTGTATTTTTCCAACAAATCAATCACCTCTTTCGTTGAAGTGGGAACCGTTATCTGAAATAACCTCATTTGGGACTCCATAGCGACAGATGATGTTGTTTCTGATAAATTTTGCGATGTGCGAAGCCTTCAACACCGCATAAGATTGGGCCTCAACCCACTTTGTGAAATAATCTATCGCTACCAAGATGAACTCATGCCCATTCGACCCCTTTGGAGTGACAGCCCCGATCACATCGATTTCCTAGACTGAAAATGGCCATGGTGAAGTCATGTTGTACAGTTTTGACGGCGGAATGTTCATGCGATTTGCATGAATTTGACATTTGTGGCATCGCCGGACAAAACCGATACAATCCTCCTCCATGGTGGACCAGTAATAACCTTGTCTGAGGATCTTCCGTGCCAACATTACCCCATTCATGTGCGCACCACATTCTCCCCCGTGGATGGCTTCCATCAGACGCCTTGACTCTTCAGCATTAACACATAGCTTATGCATTCCCAGATGACCCCTTTTATACAGCTTACCCCCACAGATGATGAACTGAACGGCCATTCTTCTGATTGCCCTTTTGTCTTTGGCATTTACCCCTGGCGGATATGCTTCTTTCTCCAAGAAATTCCAAATGTCGTAATACCAGGGGCTTTCGTCCTGAACTTCATCTATAGCAGCAATCGACTCGTAGGCAGGTGCAAATTTCTGGTCGATGATGACTGGACGCATCCGGACTCCACACGGGATGTCTATCATGGAAGATAGAGTTGCTAAAGAATCTGCGAACCTGTTGTTCTCTCTTAGTAGATGAGTAAAACTTAGCTTCTCAAACCGAGGAATCAGCAAGTCCAAGGTCTGGTGATACATCATCATCTTTTCCTCTTTCACTTTCCAGTCTCCTTTTTCTTGAGACACAACAAGGTTCGAGTCCCCGATGACGTCCAACCGTCTTGCCCTAGTTCCGTGGTCGCCGGCATCAAGATGCATGCCTCATATTCTGTTTCGTTGTTCGAGACTTTGAATCTGAGTTTGAAGGTTAGAGGGATACGGGAATTGTCAGGTGCTATCAGCAACACTCCTATCCCATATCCGTATTGATTTGACGCTCCGTCAAAGTACATCGTCCAAGTTTCGTCATCGATATGCAAAATGGCCTCATCTGGGAATAAGTACTCGACTACTTGACCCCCTTCCACTGGATGGTCGGCTAAGAACTCTGCCACTGCTCTTCCCTTGACCGACTTGCGTGTCACATACTTTAGATCAAATTCGGAGAGCAACAGCAACCAACGAGCTAGCCTACCCGTAAGTGCTGGTTTCTCGAAAAGATATTTGATGGGATCAAGTCGTGAAACCAACATTACAGAGTGAGCTAACAGGTAGTGCCGTAGCTTCCTGGTAGCCCATACCAAAGCTAAGCAAGCCTTCTCCAGCGGAGTGTAGCGGGTTTCGTACTCTATCATCTTCTTGCTCAGATAGTAGATGGCTCTCTCCACCTTATCCTCTGATTCTTGCGCAAGCATGCAGCCCATTATAGTCTCAGTTACTAACAAATACAAAATCAACGGTTTCCCCGGTTTTGGCGGTGACAACACGGGCGGGTTCTGTAAATATTCTTTAATTTGTTCAAATGCAGCTTGACATCGGCCGTCCCATTGGAACTTCTTTCCTTTCTTGAGGAGGCCAAAGAGTGGTTCACAAGTCAAGGTTAATTTTGAGATAAACCGTTTTATGAATTGCACTTTACCCAGAAAGCCTCGCACCTCCTTTTCAGTCCTTGGTGGTGGCATTTCTAAGATGGCCTTGATTTTGGAAGGGTCGACCTCGATGCCCCTTTGTTTAATCAGAAACCCCAGCATTTTTCCCGCTGTAACACCAAATGTACACTTCTGAGGGTTCACCAAGAACCTAATTCCCTGATCCTTTGAAAAACTTGTGCAAGGCGGTGTAGTGGCCCGTTCTTTCTTTGGACTTGACAATCATGTCGCCCACGTACTCCTCAACCTTTTTGTGGATCATGTCGTAATATTGTGGTTGCGTCCGCCCGTTGATAAGTAGCTCGGCAGTTCTTCAACCCAAATGGCATGACTCTATAGAAGTATGTCCCCCACGGGGTGGTGAATGCAGTCTTTTCCCGGTCTTCTGGCGCCATCACTATCTGGTTGTAGCCTGAGAAGCCATCCATGAATGAGAGCAAAGCATGCCCTGCTGTGAAATCTACCAACTCATCGATATGCGGCAAGGGAAAGTCGTCCTTCGGACTAGCTCTGTTCAAATCCCTGAAATCCACACATACTCGGATCCTGCTATCTTTCTTCGGCACTGAAACAATGTTGGCCAACCAAGTCGGGTATTTGGATACTAGTAGGAAGCCTGCGTTGATTTGCTTGGTGACCTCTTCCTTAATCTTGAGAGCCCAGTCTGGGCGGATCCTCCTGAGTTTCTGCTTGACAGGTCAGGCCTCGGGGTCAAGGGGGATCCGATGCTGTACAATCTCAGGATCGATTCCAGGCATGTCTTCGTAGGACCACGTGAAAACATCTTTGAAATCTTTTAATAAAGCGACTAAGCGCTCGCGTTCCTCCAAAGACAACGTGGACCCGATATGGACCAGCCGCGGGTCCTCCTTAGTACCAATATTCACGGTAGTGATTTCATCCATTAAGGGTTTGACAAATCTCTCTTACTCTTGCTCAATTAAACGTTGCAAAACCGGAGGAACTTCGTCCTCCTCATTTTCGTCAAAGTTTTGAAAGTCTGAATTAATGCAATAAATCAAGGGCATAGAAAAGTACTCAGAAACCACAGTTACTTGATTCTCATTAAGCACATCCAAATCGTCCGATTCATTTACAACAGACTCAAATGAAAAGGAAAAAGACGACCTAGACAGGATTGTGGTATCCGGGTTATCATCCCCAAGAGTACCAGACTCAGACTTCCGAGCTGAACCCGATTCGACTCACAAGATTGATGGAATCGGTTTCCGCCACTACTCCGATCTTCCGGACAAAAATCCCTCTTCGTATTGCCAAGTGAAAGAGGGTGCGATAGATGCATCCAAAATAGTCGCTGGTAGGCCCGCAACCGTTTCATCCCCAATCATGGAAACCGAGAAGTTATCCCCCAAGCACTTATGGTCGATCGGAGGATCTGAGAGTAGACTTGCCAGTGCAACCCCCATTTCATTTTCAGCGCCCTCGGCGTCCCCTGCTTTATACTGCTTAACCTCAGCTGATGGGTCTGTCTACTCTGTGGCAACATCATCCCCGGATAGTTGCAGGTTGAAGAAGATCTCGAAACCTGGCACGCGCTTCTTCTTCACGTTTAGCCACGGTTCTGGGAAGCTGCAAAATGGAAAGTCCCCCCTCTCCCGGACGAAGCGCCCGTTCAGGGTACCCTGGATGGGCCTATGCATTAATTCAAAAGGCTTCCCAGCCTGCTTTGCTCTGGCTCTTCTGGCCATCTCCTTTCCCTTCCTCACCCAGTCCTTTTTGGTGGGCAGATAACCCAAGCCAAAGGTATGAGGGTTGTGTGGCACTTCGGCGAATGCTGCAACACCTTTTCGGCCGCTTCTTCCTAATCCCATCCCGGGGATGTGTTGTAGCTTGTTCATGAGGTAGATGGATTGAGCATTGACATACACTCCCTCATTCACAACCATGATATTCTGCACCACCCGGGCCTCAGCCAAAGTGAACCCTGATAAGAACACATCCTCTGTGCCATGCTCGATTTCCAAGACTGGTGTGGACATTTCTGGCGGCGGATGGATTGATGAATTCCCGAAGACAATAGCCACCCCCTTCCCGTGAGGGTATTTCAACATCTGATGTAAAGTGGAAGAGACTGCCTTTACTTGGTGCAACCACGGCCGCCCCAAGAGTAGATTGAAGGTTGCGGGAACGTCCAAGACATGGAATTCGATGTTGTGTTGTCCTGGACCAACCTGGGTCTGAATCTTGACAGTCCCTATCACTTCCCTGCTAGTATTATCATTTGCTCTGATCACCTGAGTAGTCGGCACGAAGTCCGCGGGCTTCAACCCGATTGTATACGATGTTCTGGCTGTGCAGACATTGATGGCGGACCCGGTATCAACAAGTACCACCGGTATCCACTTGTCTCTACATTCTACGGAGACGTAAAGGGGTTTGTTATGATTTGTGCCCTTAGGCGGTAGTTCTTTGTCTGAAAAAGATAACTGTAGGAAATTAATGTATTGATATTATTGATTGATTCCCATATTTGATTGATTTTGAATGACTACAATGACTCTCCTATATATAGGAAAGAAAGAGAATATACTAACACACTACTAACACACTTACCTACCACACTACACTCACCTACCACACTAACCTACCACACTACACTCACCTACCACACTAAAACTCACCTAACACACTCACTACTAACACACTAACATAAAATATTCTAATAGCCCCCCTCAAACTCAAGGGGGATAGGAACCAACCAACTTGAGTTTGGAGAGAGTAACAAAAAAGGAAAATAAAATGACAAATAAAATAAAAGTGGATAGGAGACACTGTATGGTCGTGTCAGACCGTTGTAGAAGACCGTATGGTTATGGCAGACCAAGGTAGAAGACAGTTTATGGGGTCATGTCGGACCGTTGTAGAAGATAGTTTATGGGGTCATATCGGACCGATGTAAAAGCAGTTTCGGTCATGTCGGACCGTTGTAGAAAGCAGTTCTGGTCATGTCGAACCGCTAGAAAAGCAGTTCTGAGGCCATGTCGGACCGTTGTAGAAGACACTATATGGCTGTGTTGAACCGTTGTAGCAGATAACCGAAATCAATCTTGGGACAGTTTACCGAGTCTTGTCGGACCCATATAGGAGCTAACCGGAATCAAAGTCGGGACAGTTTATAGAGTCTTGTCGGACCCATATAAGAGCTAACCGGAATCAATGTCGGGACAGTTTACAGAGTCTTGTCGGACCCTTATAAGAGCTAACCGGAATCAAAGTCGGGACAGTTTACAGAGTCTTGTCGGACACTTATAGAAGCTAACCGGAATCAAAGTCGGGACAGTTTACCGAGTCTTGTCGGATCCACAAAAGGCGTGCCCAATCTTATCAAAAGGCGTGCCATCAAAAGACGTGCCATCAAAAGGTGTGCCCGACAGCCATCAAAAGTCGAGCCATCAAAAGGCATGCCATCAAAAGGCGTGCCATCAAAAGGTGTGCCCGACAGCCATCAAAAGTCGAGCCATCAAAAGGTGCGCCGATTTGTCGTCTAGCGTTGAGAGGCGCGTGATACGCGTGTCGGCCTTGCCTATTTAAACCAAGGCGAGGCTGTCGCTGATGCATAACAAATCAGCTGAAAAAACTCTTCGTTCTCTCTGTAAGCTGTTATCTCTGAAACACTCTCCAACCAACTCTGAACATAGCATCTTCGTCCCGTGGTCTCACTCTCTTTCCCGACCTCAACGAGTCCACAAGAGAGATGGCCGGGGCAGGTGCCCTTGAACCGCAACCAAGCGCCCCTGGACCAAGCGCCCCTGGTTTTGCGCCTTTGAACTTTCCGATGCTGTCTGTAGAGCAAAGAATGGCTGCACAATCGGATATTGAGGCAAATTATTACACACTGAAGTCATGTGTTGAGACCATGATCGGTCTCAAACTCCGCCGCACCGCCAGAGTAGGACAAATGAGGTGCAGCAGTAAACACCTAATCGCTCGCTCGGCATGTATAAGGATGCCCGAGCAAAGATATGGGTGAAGGCAAAAAATAAGGAACCGGGAAGGCCACGGTGATGCTCAGATTTGGAGGGCCGCCATATGTGACGGTTGAGGAGCAACGGGAAGTGAACGTGCTCGGCGGCGTGGGAAACACGGAGGTAGCACCGGCAAGGGACGCCCAAGACAAAGGCAAGAGGAAGCGAACAGCTGAAGAGGCGAAGAAGTGAGGCTGGTTGATGTGGTGGTTAGGGGTTGTGGTTGTTTTGTTGTTGGTGGGGTTTTTTTTTTTTTTTTTTTTTTTGTGTAAAATGGTGATCGGGTTTGATCCCCGGCATGAATAAAATAAGGTTGGTGACATTACTGCAATTGCTTTCTCTTTTTGGATGACCCAGATTTCTTTTTCTGAGTATTCCAATTCTTGGAGACAAAATCAAAGCCAAATGTGTTCGAGCATAATCTAGGGAATAAACAAAAAAAAGAGATGAAGCACCAGCAGCACCACCTGACGCCAAATTCCCAGCAAACCACTTCCAGTAACCATCCTTGTCTTTCTTGAAATTAAACAGCCTCTTAAAATAATTTTTTTCTGACTTGATGCTCATCATCATCTTCATTAAATCTATCCACACTGTGAAGAAAGATCCCTATAAACCATATTCCAGCTACCAGAAACTAGCCATTTTATGACTTTGCAAGTACCAGATGCCAAGAATAGAACCTGAAACACAAAAGCTTGTCCACTCCCTCCAATAATGCATAGAAGTCCAGTTTTGCAGTACATTGCAAAATGCTCACAGTTATTACGCATAACACTGTACTCCCTGAATCCATGTTCAAGCAGATACATGGCCTTGTGGATGACTAGTTCTGGCGGGTCTGATTCTGTAGTGGTGCACGTGCCACCTGAGTTTGAATAGGAGCTTGGATTTAGAGACTCCATACTCAAAGCGATACAAGGACCCATTAGCAAGGAAACAGTCCAAGTAAGAGAGCACCACCCCACTGATAGGATGTCGAAATCCACAGTTTGGAATATTTGGACAGGTTGATAATGGGTTCAAGAGCCAGAAGAATCAGGAATCTGTGTTTGCATCTGAAGATCTCTACAATCACGAGCCTGATAACAGATTGCATCAGACCTTATCGAGTTGATTCTTGGTGCAGTAGGCTGCTGAACCATAGACTGATGTAAGTTTGCTCTGATATTATGTGTACCCATGTAGAGCTTTGAATCACGAGCCTGAGAACAATCTCTCGAGACAACTGTGGTGTCAGCATCAACTAGCATTTATACACGGAAGGCCTCGATTGCATTAAGCAGCCTGCTGCATACTGGAATAACTTGGATAAATGGCCCCAATTTTTGCCTCTCCACCAACAATTCCGCCAAGTACCTTTCATGATCTAAGTGGAGAGAGAAAGACCTGTGAAGGGAACCATGGATTCCTGTTGTTGGGGAGTACTGGAAGTAACTTCCATGTGGGATTTTATTGTCCATAACCCAGAAAGAAACAACAGTTTCAGCAATCAAGTCTGGGTTTTGAAGCGAAACGATGTGAAGAGACTTGAGAGATTGGGGGCAGTGGAGAGACTCTCCACTCCTCTCCCCTTATTGGACAAGGACAGAGGTTGAGGTCCGGCGGGCGGCCAAGGAAAGGTTGCCGCCCGCCAGAAGGCGAAGAACACTAGGAGCTTAACCTATAGCTCTGATACCATGTAGGAAATTAATGTATTGATATTATTGATTGATTCCCATATTTGATTGATTTTGAATGACTACAATGACTCTCCTATATATAGGAGAGGAAGAGAATATACTAACACACTACTAACACACTTACCTACCACACTACACTCACCTACCACACTAAAACTCACCTAACACACTCACTACTAACACACTAACATAAAATATTCTAATAATAACATCGGGGAACCTCCTCCCGGAAAGACTAGCCCAACCTAACCAGCTGCTCTGGTGTAGTATCTATAGAGAGTTTGGCCTTGTCCATAGCAGATAGGACGGCTTGTCTGTGCACCCGCGATGCCATAAGCAGTCCCCAGATTGACATGTCTGCTTGTATCTTCTTTAATTGCTTGAGCACAGCTTCTTCTTCAATCTGCTTTTCCCTCTATTTCTCAGCTTCCTTGTCTTTTCCAGATGCCTCAGGTTGGTCTAAGTGTGGGGGCTTGAAATACCGCCCACTTCTTGTCATATGAGCGACCTCGTCAATATACCAGGTATCATCTGGCTGATTACTCCCCCAATCCTCATCTGTGTAGGCAAGACATAAATCATCGTCTTCCCCACATTCTGCCCGGGCAGACACACTATGTCGCGGATATGATCGTACTTTCATGATACCTTCATCCACATGCCCGCACATTTTCATTCCCGTACACAAAGACTTTCGACCCCACATGGGCCTTGGCTTTTCCGATTCTCTAATCCTCAAATTTTGTTGTTCCAACTGCATCAAGATACTGGTTGTTCAATATTCCCTGCATTTACAATGCCCAAGTTCTGAGCGAAATTCTTAGTGCCGGCGCTCTCCGGCGGTGTATCTTGACTTTCGGCCCTTCCGGCCACCACTGATACTCTCGCCCCTGCCGGGCCCCGTTCTGGTTGAAATTCTACAACGTCTGGTTGATCATCTAACCATCCGGTAGCTTCTGCCGACTCCTTATACTCGAACCAGTTGATTGCCGCATCCGCTGATTCTTGGTCACTGAAGAACTGGAGGTTGGCAAGGTCCTCATCTACAGCTGTTAGATCATCCGTTCCCTGTTCAAATCTATCCCCCTGCATTACACATAATTCTGCTCTTTCTAGCAGCCCTACACTCAACTCGGACTGGCCCACTGACTGGATGTATTCACTTGGATCGTAGGCTCCTCTAGCGAGATTCCCAGGCTGTTCAATCCCAGACTCAACAACTCCACTTTCCTCTGAAACCTGCCCTGTCCCATCTTCGGTAGTCACCACCGTTGGCTCAGATTGGGTTGCGGAGATGTCCATCATGCACAAGTCAGTGCAGACAGGAAGGATCACCTCCGGCTTAGGTAGGTGGGATAGGGTGATATAGATACTAGGATCGTAAAACGTGACCCCAGTTTGGATGAAGTTGATTCTGTTGTGAGGAGGAGCTTGGTTATGTGGTGGGAGAGGATTTGTTGTGATGTTGGGTTTGTCGGGAGGCGCGATCACCTGCTTGTCAATAAGATCCTAGATCTTGTGACGCAATCTAAAACAACGGTCGGTGTCATGACCGTGCTGTTGGTGATACACGCAGTATTTTGCCGGGTCATGAGAGGGAGGGAGTGGATTTGGTAGTGGCCTCGGCTCTAGGGGCGTCAAATGCTTCTTCCTGATTAATACCCCCAGAGCTTTGGATAGGGGCATATATAGGAGTGTGAAGGTTCTTTGGCCTCTGGGCTGGTATTTGGTGGTTTGGGTATTGCTTCCAGATGCGCCAGAGAAAGGCGTGGCTGCTATGGGTCTCAGAAGGACAGGGGGAATGGTGGTGACCATGCTCACCTCTGGCTTCGTCGCTTGCACCAGCGCCTGCATTGTTGTTACGGTTGAAAGTCCTCCTAGGTTGCTCCCTATCCTGGTCGATCAGACCTTGTTTCATTGCATCTTCGATCTGCACCCCCATCTCGTGTAGATCTGAGAAGGTGGGGAAGGGGAGTACAATCATCTTCTGCATCAATTTTGGTTAGAGATTGCGCACAATCATCCTGATTTGGTCCTTATCAGTGGGCCTCAAAGTCATCATCGATGCCTTCGCCCTCCATCGAGTTACGAAATTTGAGAAAGTCTCTTTGGGCTCCTGCCTCGTTGTTTCGAGATCACGAGTTGTAATCTCGATCTGGGTATTATACGAGTACTGTGCGACAAAGGCCTCAGTCATTTCATCCCAACTTTTTTTTACCTCATCCTCCAACTTTGCATACCAGATAGCGGCCACACCCGACAGGGTTTGGCCGAACAGTGAAAGCTTTTGTGGTCGGGTTAGGCCCATTGGCCGCAGGATGTCTGAGAATAGCCGGAGATGGACCATGGGATCCCTGGATCCGTCAAAACGATTAATCTGCGGCATCTTGAATCTGTCTGGCAGTGTTACGGCCACATCGGTATATCCGTCCTCGATATCCGGAATAGCCTTTACTCCTTGTGATTTCTTGAAAAGCTTCTCGAGTTTGCTCAGTTTTAGAGCTGTATGGTCTATTTCGAGCTCAAAGGGAGAGTCCGGGTGGTTGGTAGGTGTATGGGTCTTGGACAGTTGAAGCGGAAGCGGGGGCGGAACTAGCCCTGTTGGAAGGTTTGTGTCCTCTTGGATGTTCTGGACATTGGGTAAGGTGTTCTGGGTGTTTGGCAAGGCATTTTGGACAATAGGTGCCTGCTCGGGTAATGGGGGCCCTGGTGGAGGAGGAACTTGATGTGAAGCAGATGCCGCATTTTGCTGTTGCAGTCTAGTGATTAGCTCGGCCTGCTGGGCCATGATTGTGGCTTGCTGTTTGGAGAACTCTGCTTGGCGGGCAGCGTCCTCCTGCATCTGTTTCATGCTCTCATGCATTTGGCACATCATTTCTTCTATCCCGGCCATATTTTGTTGGTCTTGCTGACTGGCCGATATGTGTATTTCTATGGTGGAAACTGGAACCTCAACCCAACTGTTTGCTAGGGTAGACCACTACCCCGGTAACCTCTGTTCAGACACACTGCGCTTCCTTGGCCTCCTTCTGACAACGGGGGGTAGAGAATGGAACACCGGATGTCCGTCAACCAGATCCTCAGATCAATTGAACCGACGACCCCTTGTCCAAAGTGCTTGGGGAATATCTACTTGGTCGGAAGCAATCGTGCTAAAACTGCCCTAGCAAAAAGATAAATAAAGCGAAAAGGAAATAAATAACCAGATAAATGAACAGCATGACAACTTAAAATAAATACACAACACATAGTCGGGCATACAACACACGGTTGATAAGCTGAAAACACACTGTCCTCAAATACTGATCACTGTCCCTGAATCACTGTTCCCCAAAAGCTGAATCCGATGCCCGCAGATAACCGATTCTCAAATACTGACTGATGCCCGCAGGCCTGATGCCCAAACTCATAAACTGATACATGCATTCCCTGTAGAGACACACTCTAAAAGCACATAACAGATAAGTGAGAGCCAAAACACCCCTATGTTGGGGTAGGGTTTCCCTTTCCTATTTTGTTAGGAACTAGGGTTTCACTACGCACGCAGCGGCTTCAAATAACCTATATCGGGTAAGCAACCTGTCCTAGTTTGGAATGGTCACTATGGATTTCGATATGCACTAGGTCGAATGAACAAAAAGGGTGCCCCGGTGAAACCGGGGTTTGTGTTCCCATACTGGCAGAGCCCATAACCAGTAAGCCTTATGGTCATGCCTTGACAAGACAAGCCTCCGGCAAACCGTTCAAGAATAGCAGATGGCAAACACGGTGTCCAAGGCGCACCAATGCAAATGCAATGCAAAGAAACACACAAGTGCAGTCAAGACCAGATATCATGGGTTCGAGTTAAGTTCTCTAACTCCCCAGCAGAGTCGCCAGAAACTGTAAACAAGCCCGCGGAGGGACCTCGCTACAGCTCGGACTCGATTTTGTCACGGTTCTTAATCTGAACCAAAGAGTCCAAATCTGACAAATTGTTTTGAGAAAACTGATTTTTTTGAAAGAATTGCCAAACATGGACTGCTTTGCCAGATACAGAGTCGCCACCTAAATATTTTATTTTTGGGAAATTTAGGAAACCCTGACTCGTTGCCTAAGGTCACGTGTCCGTCATCACCAAAGTTGCCTTGGCTCGGGAACTTGGGTACGATTGGGGAAGGTAACTGCGTGAGCACCCCCGCTCGCCTGATCAAAGATCGGCCTCTACTAACCATGATATCTAGTTTTGAAAACTTTGTGTGCTCTTATTCCGGTTATTAGCCTAGATTTACTATGTGATGCGCACAGTATACAAGTATAGACCGAGTCGCCTTAATTGGAACAAAACATTTCCTGTTTGTTTTTGAAAGATGGTTTGCTACCCGCAGGTAGGCTTAAGATGCAGATTTTGCCACCCTCAGGTGGGCTTAAAAAAGATGATTTTTCCACTATCTAGTGGGCTTTAAAACACACAGTTAATGCATTGTTCCAATCCAAATAACCCAACCTTCACCCACAGGCACTCAGGCAGTTATATCACATAAGCACATAGCCTCATGGTAAGCATGCTTATTCATGGCAGTCACTCACACACATGCAAAGATGCTAAAGCGTAAAACTCACCGAGTACTCCAAGCCAAAACAGAAACCGATTAGAAATCCATGCATGATCCTAACTATACATAAATGCCTAATGCAACACATGTAAAAATGCAACTATAGCAGGCTTGGCTATTCTAAACATGGCATATGAGATGCAACAGCTATCAAGTATTCAACTCAGAATTGAAATACAAATGCAGTTAGCATGATGCGCCGAGCCCGGTGCATGCAAAACAGAAGAATGAATGCAAACATGCTATCATACTGTATGCTAATTGAAACATGCCCTAATCTAACCATCATAAGCTGGTAAATAAAAGAAAAGAAAGATGTGGGGTTGGAAGACATATATCACACACACGCACACTTATTACAACATTGCCCTCGCACAGAGGGTCCGAATAATATACAGTCCCAAATGAATAGTACAGTCCGAATAAATAATACAGTCCAAATATGTACAAAAATCCTAATTAATTAACAAATTAACTAAGAAAACAATAAACTGGCGTGCAAGCCAGGGACTGCCTTGACTCTTCTTCAGATGATGAATGATGCATACCCGGGTTGCCTTTGCGCAGAAATCCACTGTGATGCCCCAATTAGCCTCTGTTTTGCAATAATTTTTATAAAGCGCACCAAGCCCCGGAAGACTGCTAATTCTTGTTTTGCTGCAACAGAGAGCAGGAAATGGGCATGGCAATGTATTTTCACAAATGTATGCATGCTTCGATCCTCGTACCACCAATCACGCATCTCGATACATGATGGCCGAGGAGTCGAATTGCATAACTCAATATGGAATGAATGCACATGAAAATATAACTAGGACCTAACTCCATCATGGACAATCCGGAGTGTCGGTGACTGGGGAATTGAGATACGTTCCGTCATTCGGAGTACGAAACGTACCTCGTTTCCCGTGCTCGAGCTAACTCCTATCCCAAACATAATGCAATATGCATGACATGCATGGATGCAACTAAGATACAATCTAACATGCACAATGCTATGAAATGGCATACACGATGCACTAGGTAACATGGCATACACAATGCGCTAACATACAACCTAGCATACACAATGCTGTGAAATAAAATAGCATACACAATGCATAATGGGCTTACACCAACACAAGTGGACCTCGGCCACACTCACATAGGAGGCCATTAGATGAGAATGAGACACTCGAGATGCGTGCACACGTGCACGCAAACCGAGGACCGAACCTAGGGCCAAAATGCCACTCTAACAAAGCATGGCAAGGCATGGAATATTGCATACAAGCATGAAAATTTCAGTATCAAAATATGATGCAAAACTGCCCCGAAACATGGAAACATAGCACCCGATGCATGAAATGAGACTTGAAACTCGAAACTAGGCGCATGGAATGACTTATAACTATAGAAAGCATACATTATTTGAACACGAAGCGTGAAGAAAGAATCAAGACAGTCCCAAAACAAGCATATTTCCAGTTTTAAGCAAGGCCAAACAGTGAACATAAATAGGACTAAGCTAGCATGCGAAAATGGCCCCGAAAGAGAGGTAAAGAAGCAAGTGGCAGCTTCTGACCATGAATGGCTAAGAGCCCTTCAACAAAGTTTAAGAGAGGCTCAAAATGAAACACTTTACAGTTTACAACAAGCCACGAAAACAAACACAAGTATGGCTAAATTATTATGCAAGAAATGGGCCAAAAGGGAGACAAAGAAGCAAGTAATGGTTTCTGGCCTCAAACAGAGGAGGGCCCTTCAACAATGTTGAAGAGGGGCCCAAAACATGGCATTTTACAGTTGATGACCAAACCCAAAATAGTTCACAAGCAAGCCTAAAATACTATGCAAGATAAGGCCAAAAAGGAGGTTTAAACACAAAGAGCAAGAAGGAAGCCTCCAACAACCCTTGATAAAACATGAAGAGGGGATCAAAATAAAGCTATTTAAAGTTCGGACCAAAGCCCAAAAATACAAGCATAAGGGGCTAACAAATCATGCAAAAATAAGGCCAAAAGAGGGATACAAAGGCAAGTGGCAAAAGGAAGCCTCAAACAGTGATAATCCCTTCAACAATGTTGAATAAGGGCTCAAAATAAGCCACTTTTCAGTTTATGACAGAGCTCAAAACAGTTTATACATAGGCCTAAAATACTATGCAAGAAAGAGGCATACAAGAGAGCTAAAGAGGCAAGTGGTAGCTAGGGACCTTAAACAAGGAAGGACCCTTAAACAAACATGGAAAAGGACTCAAAATAATGCTATTTTCAGTTAGGTTCGGAGCCCAAAAATGCAATCAAGAGAAGCTAATATATTGAGCAAAATAAGGCCAAAAAAGAGGAGAAATGTGCTTACCCTTGTAGACCAATTCTTTGATAGCCTTTGGACCAAGTTTGGATGCTCCTAAGCTTTGAAAAACAGCTCCAAGTTGTTGGAATGGAGTATGGAGGCTTTGTGCTATGAGGTAGTGTAGAAATGGTGTAGGAAACTTAGGGTTTTGATGGTTGAAGTGTAGAGAGAGAGAGAAGCAATATAGGAGTTCAAGACCAAAGTTTTCTAACCCCTTCAAATGCAGCTGGAGCTCTGGTTATATAGGCAAAAGAGAGGGGAGAAAAGGGGGGGAAATGAATTCAAATTTCCCCCCAAAAAGGTAGCCCCCCGGATACACAATCTGGGGAGAAACAAAATACAGATTTGTAATGTACCAACAGAGAGGATGCAGGCCGGCCTTCCCCATGGTCGACCGGCCAAGGGTCAAAAGGTTCAAGCAGTATTAGTGGCCGGCCACCCCAGATTGGTGGCCTTTCATGTGTGCACAACACAACCATGTGGTCAAAAACTGGAGAAAGTGAACCAGGAGAGAGAAAATGCCACTTTTAGGAGGGGTTTCAAAAGGGTCACACACAATTACTGGCCGGCCATGTGATATTGGTGGCCTCCCAGGTGTGTACAACACAAATATGTGGTTTAGGGCTAGAAAAAGTGGCCTTAGGGTGATCAACATTGGCTTTCAAGTGAGAAAAACGGGCGACGGAGGGCGACGGAGGAATAAAATTGGTTGTCAGAACAATTACTGGCCTCCCACCCTTCTACGACCTTTCTAACAATGAAACAGAGGTCCCTGCCAAAAATGAACCCAAACCGATGCAAAATGAAGGTTCGGGGGCCAAAACGCCGAAATCGATCATAGGGCACCAAAAGTGGTGTTCGACCACGAAGTTGGTCTTTCAGACCACAGTGTCCCTCAAAAGGGAGTAAATAAGATGCATGCCAAAAACTGGAGCAAACGGAGGTGGTTAAGCGGTCCCGAACCAAGGCACACGGCCAACGGCTCCGAAAAACTGAAAACCAGACTCCAAACGGACAAAATGGCCTACGACCACGAAACGTAGCCTACGGCCACTGAGAGATGATCTACGAGACCTCTCCCTCCCTTCTGGAAGATAAACAGAGAAAACCGAGCCTGGTTCACAAACCGAGGCAAAGCATGAAAGAGTACGGAAGTCCGGAGGCAAGGCTCACAGCCGAGACTCTGAAACCTCTAAACGAGCACGATATGCAACATCACCAAGCGCTCAATCAGTGACGTCTGAGTCTTAAAGTCAGTCAAAAATGGGGTGTCTACAGCTGTTCAAGAGATCCCAGGGAGTCAAGACCATCCTCGACATTGAAGATGGGTATACCGACACGACTCTGACGCTGTTTGACAGATTCAAAATGCCTCATATTGATCGATTTGATGGGTTCGGGGAACCCATGGTGCACTTGAGACTATTTTCAGATATCTCAAGGCCAATGGGCCTCAGTAGACTTCAGAAGCTGTCTTTATTCGGCCGGACCCTGTCGGGTGTGGCGGCAATATGGTATGCCAAATTAGAAGATGATGTCAAGAGAAACTTGGACGAGATGGCTGAGGCCTTCATTGCGCAGTACTCATACAATACACAAATCGAGATTACAACCCGCGATCTCGAGATAACAAGGCAAGAGCCTAAGAAGAGTTTCTCAAAATTCGTGACCAGATGGAGGGCCAAAGCTTCAATGATGACCTTAAGGCCTACAGACAAAGACTAGATTCGGATGATTGTGCGCAATCTTCAACCGAAGTTGATGCAGAAGATGATTGTACTCCCCTTTCCTACTTTTTCTAACCTACATGAAATGGGGGTACAGATTGAGGACGCCTTGAAGCAAGGCTTAATTGATAATGACCGGGAGCAACCCCGAAGGACTTTCAACCGCAACACTAATGCAGGCCCGAGCGGCACTTCAACTACAAGAGCCTCCGAAGTGAGCATGGTCACCACCAATCCCCCTCCAAGAACCATGGCGGCTGCGCCATTCTCCGGTGCGTCCGGAAGTAACCCGCAAACAGCCAAATACCCACCCAAAAACACCAGAACCTTCGCCCCACTATATTTGCCCCTGTCCAAAGCTCTGGGGGTGCTAATCAAAAAAGGGCACTTGAAGCCCCTAGAGCGCGACTTACCGTAGAAGACTTCCTCAACCCACAACCCACCAAGTATTGCGCATTTCACCAACAAAGACGGTCATGACACCGACCAGGCTTCGACACGTCATGAGATTCAAGATCTCATCGATAACGGGGTGATTCTGCCTCCCGAGAAACCCAATGTTACTACAAATCCTCTCCCCACACATAACCAAGCTCCACCACCCAAAAGGATCAACTTCATTCAAACCGGGGTCGTGCCTTACGATCCTAGCATCTATATCACACCTTCCCACCTGCCTAAGTCGGAGGTGTTCCTTTCTGATTGCACCGACTTGTGCATGATAGACATCTCCATAACCTAACCCAAGCCAGCAGTGGTGACTACCGGGGACAGGAGAGAGGAGATTTCGGAGGAAAGGAGGTTGGTTGAGCCAGAGTCTGCGGAATCTGGGGGTTGTGTTGAGAAGACATATAGACCGGGTGATTACATTACGTCAATAGGTCAGGATGGGCCAGATGTGGAATTGCCTACGAAAGGAGAGCTGTGTGTGATCTAAGGAGATAGTCTGGGACAAAGAACAGATTATTTGACGGTTGTGGAAGGAGACCTTGCCAACATCCAGTTTTTCAGTGACCAAAATCCAGGGGACGCAGCAGTCAACTGGTTCGATTATGAGGAATTGGCAGAGGCTACCAGCTGGTTAGATGATCAACCAGATGTGGTGGAAGAGTTCCAACCAGAACAGGGCCCGGCAGGGGCAAGAATGTCAGTGACGGCCGGAAGGGTCGAAGAACAGAGTACATCGCCGGAGAGCGCCGGTATCAAGAATTTCGCTCGGGATTGGAGCATTTCGAATACGGGGATTATTGAACAGACAGTTGTGTTGACACAGCCGGAACAAGGAAGATTTGAAGATTCCGAGAGAATCAGGAAGGCAAAGGCCCATGTGGGGACTGAAATTGCCGTGTGCACAGAAACTGAGAATGCTGCGGGCATGTGGATGGAAGGTGCTACGAGTACAAGAACAGTCATCCCAGAGCCGGACAGATGTCTGTCAGCTGCTGATGGAATGTGGTTGGAAGATGAGGATTTATGTCTTGCCCACACAGATGAAGATTGGGGGAACAACCAACCCGATGATACCTGGTACCTTAGAGAGGTCGACCATATAACACGGAGCGGGCTGTACTTCAAACCCCTGCACCTAGATCAGCCAGAGGCTTCTGGGAAGGATAGAGAGGCTAAGAAGCAAAAGGAGAAGCAACTTGAGGAGGAAGCTGTGCTCAAATAGCTAAAAAAGATACAAGCAGACATCTCCATCTGGGGACTGCTCATGGCATCACGAGTGCATAGACAGGCTGTCCTAACAGCCATGGATAAAGCCAAGCTTTCAATATAAACCACGCCAGAACAGCTGGTGGGATTAGTCTTTTCGGGAGGAGCTACCCCGACGCTAACTTTTTTCGACAAGGAATTGCCACCCGAGGAGGCAGACCATAACAAGCCACTCTATATTTCTGTGAAGTGTAGGAATAAATGGATACCGATGGTTCTTGTTGATACCAGACCCGCCATCAACGTCTGCCCAGCAAGGACAGCATATGCGGTCGGCTTGAAAACCGCGGACTTTGTACCAACAGCCCAGGTAATCCAGGCATAAGACAACACAAGCCGAGAGGTGATGGGAATAGTTAAAATCCAGACAAAAGTTGGGCCGGGACAGCACGAGATAGATTTCCATGTCCTAGAAGTCCCCACAACTTTTAATATGCTTTTAGGGCGGCCGTGGCTACATCAGGTGAAGGCAGTGTCATCTACTTTGCATCAAATGGTGAAATACCCCTACGGGAAGGGAATAGCCATTGTTTTCGGAAATTCATCAATCCATCCACCACCAGAGGTATCTACGCCTATTCTAGAAATTGAGCATGGCATGGAGGATGTATTCATATCGGGTTTTTCCTTGGCTGAGGCTCGGGTTGTACAGAACATCATGGCTGCTAACGAGGGGATATATGTTAGTGCTCAAGCAGTGTATCTCATGCACAAGCTCCAACACATCCCTGGGATGGGATTAGGAAAGAGTGGCCGGAAGGGCGTCGTAGCATTGGCCAAAGTGCCACACAATCCCCATACCTTTGGCTTGGGTCATCTCCCCACCAAGGAGGATTGGGTAAGGAAAGGAAAGGAAATGGCTGGAAGAGCCAGAGCGAAACAAATAGGGAGACCTTTTGATTTAATGCATCGGTCCATTCGGGGTACCCTAAACGGACGCTTTGTCCGAGTAAGGGAGGATTTTCCATTTTGTGGTTTTCCGGAGCCGTGGCTGAACGCGGAAAAGAAGCGCGTGCTGGGGTTCGAGATTTTCTTTGACCTACAGTTACCTGGGGATGATGTTGCTGAAGAGCAGACAGACCCGACAGTTAAGGTTGAACAGAGCAGGAAAATGGAGTTTGAGGACACCGAACTTAAAATGGGTGTAGCATTGGCATGTCTACTTTCAGATCCTTCGATCGACCAGCTGTGCTTGGGGGATAACTTCTCGGTGTCCATGATTGGGAATGAAACAGCTGCGGGCCTACTATCAACTATTTTGGATGCATCCATCGCACCTCCTCACCGGCAAAGACGAGGATTTTTGTCTAGCAAAGACCAAGTCGTAGTAAGCGAAACTGATTCCACCGAGTCTGTGAGTCGAATCGAGTTCTAGCTCGACCGAAGTCTGAGTCCGTATTCTGGGAGTGATAACCCGGATTCCACTTCCCGTCTGTCGGTCGTCTTTTTTTTCTTTTGAGTCTCATTGTAATGAAGAATCGGACGGTTTGGAAGTACATAATGAGAATGATATGAATGTGATTTTAGTATTTTTACATGCCTTTGATTTATTGCTTAAATAAGGACTTTCAAAATTTTGACGAAAACGACGAGGAAGAAATTCCTCCGGTTTTACAACGTTTAATTGATTAAGAGCAGGAAAGGTTTGTCAAACCTTTAATTGATGAAATCATTACTGTGAATGTTGGTACTGAGAAGGACCCGCGGCTGGTCCAGATCGGGTCCACGTTGTCTTCGAAGGAACGCGAGCGCTTAGTCGCTTTATTAAAAGATTTCAAAGATGTTTTCGCGTGGTCCTACGAAGACATGCCTGGAATCGATCCTGAGATTGTACAGCACCGGATCCCTCTTGACCCCGAGGCCCGACCTGTCAAACAGAAACTCAGAAGGATCCGCCCTAACTGGGCCATCAAGATTAAGGAAGAGGTCACCAAGCAAATCGATGCAAGCTTCCTGCTGGTATCCGAATACTCGACTTGGCTGGCCAACATTGTTCCAATGCCGAAAAAAGATGGCAAAATCCGGGTGTGCGTGGATTTTAGGGACTTGAACAGAGCTAGCCCGAAGGAAGACTTCCCCTTGTCGCATATTGATGAGCTGGTGGATTTCACGGCAGGGCATGCTTTGCTCTCGTTTATGGATGGTTTCTCAGGCTACAATCAGATAGTGATGGCACCTGAAGACCGAGAGAAGGCTGCATTCACCACCCCATGGGGAACATACTGTTACAGAGTAATGCTGTTTGGGTTGAAGAACGCTGGAGCTACATATCAACGGGCCACAACTACAATACTGCATGACATGATCCACAAAGAGGTTGAGGTGTACGTGGACGACATGATTGTCAAGTCCAAAGAAAGAGAAGGCCACTATGTCGCCTTGCAAAAGTTCTTCCAAAGGATCAGAGAATTTCGACTGCGGTTGAATCCTCAAAAGTGTACATTTGGTGTTACAGCGGGAAAAATGCTGGGGTTTCTGATTACACAAAGAGGCATCGAAGTCAACCCTTCCAAGATCAAGGCCATCTTAGAAATGCCACCACCAAGGATTGAAAAGGAGGTGCGAGGCTTTCTGGGTAAAGTGCAATTCATAAGACGGTTTATCTCAAAACTAACCTTGACTTGTGAACCACTTTTTGGTCTCCTGCAGAAAGGAAAGAAGTTCCAATGGGACGGCCGATGCCAAGCTGCTTTTGAACAGATCAAGAAATATTTACAGAACCCGCCCGTGTTGTCATCGCCAGAGCCGGGGAAACCATTGATATTGTACCTATCGATGGATCGAGACTACAATGGGTCAGATGCTCGCGCAAGAATCGAGAGGACAAGGGAAGGGCCATCTACTATCCGAGCAAGAAGATCTTTGGATTACGAGACCGCCACACTCACCGGAGAAGGCTTGCTTAGCCTTGGTATGGGCTACCAAGAAGCCATGCACTACCGTTAGCTCACTCAGTAATGTTGGTTTCACGACTCGATCCCAATCAAATATCTTTTCGAGAAACCGCACTTACGTAGGCTAGCTCGTTGGTTGCTTTTGCTTTCCGAATTTGATCTCGAAATGCGTGGCAATTGGTAAAGGAGGGCGGTAGCAGAGTTCCTTGCCGACCATCCGGTTGAAGGGGATGAAGCAGTTGAGTACCTATTCCCAGATGAAACCATTTTGCACATCGAAGATGAAACTTGGACGATGTACTTTGACGGAGCGTCAAACCAGTACGGGTATGGGATAGGGGTGTTGCTGATAGCGCCCGACAATTCCCGTATCCCTTTAGCATTCAAGCTCCGGTTCAAAGTCTCGAACAACGAAGCAGAGTATGAGGCGTGTATTGTCGGTCTAGAAGCAGCCCTAGAACTAGGGGCAAAACGGTTGGACGTCATTGGGGACTCGAACCTTGTTGTGTCTCAAGCAAAAGGAGACTGGAAAGTCAAAGAAGAAAAAATGATAGTTTATCACCAGACTTTGGATTTGTTAATTCCTCGGTTTGAGAAGCTAAAATTCGCTCATCTAGTAAGAGAGAACAAATGGTTCGCAGATTCGCTAGCAACTCTATCTTCCATGATAGACATCCCGCCAGGAGTCCGGATGCGTCCAGTGATCATTGACCAGAAGTTTGCGCCGGCATATGAGTCAATTTCTGCCATAGACGAGGTGCAGGACGAAAACCCCTGGTATCATGACATTTGGAACTTCTTGGAGAAGGAGACGTATCCACCAGGGGCAAATGCCAAGGATAAAAGGGCAATAAGAAGAATGGCTGTTTAGTTCATCATCTGCGGGGGTAAGCTGTATAAGAGAGGTCACCTAGGAATGCATAAGCTTTGTGTAGAAGCTGAGGAGTTGAAGCGCCTGATGGAGGCCATCCATGGGGGAGAATGCGGTGCACATATGAATGGGGTAATGTTGGCTCGGAAGATCCTCAGACAGGGTTACTACTGGTCCACCATGGAGGAGGATTGTATCGGCTTTGTTCGGCGATGCCACAAATGTCAGATCCATGCAAATCGCATGAACATCCCGCCATCAAAGCTGTACAACATGACTTCGCCATGGCCATTTTCAGTTTGGGGAATCGATGTGATCGGGGCTGTTACTCCAAAAGGGTCGAATGGGCATGAGTTCATCCTAGTCGCGATAGATTACTTTACGAAGTGGGTCGAGGCCCAATCTTATGCAGTGTTGAAGGCTTCACATGTCGCGAAGTTTATCAGAAACAACATCATCTGTCGTTACGGAGTCCCAAATGAGATAATTTCAAATAATGGTTCCCACTTCAAGAAGGAGGTGATTGACTTGTTGGAAAAATATAACGTGGCTTTTCATAAGTGTAGACACCCCATTTTTGACCGTCCTCAAGACTTGGACGTCACCGTTGGAACACTCGGTGATTATCCATGTTTGTGTTCGTTTGGAGTTCCCGGAGTTCTCGGCTGTGCGAGCCTTGCCTCAGGACCTCTGAACTCGACTGTTTGTGCTTGGTTTTGCACCAAACACTTGTGTTTTGCCTTTGAGGGGCAGGGAATGCTTTATGAGGCATCCCCACACACCACCGGCTGGGTCTAGAGGCTACCTACCGGTCAGAGTTGTCCCCGGCACTTTATTGTGCCGCTCGGCACTATTTTGTGCCGGTCGGCACTATTTTGGGCGAAATGACCAATTTGCCCAAATGACCACTGCACTTGCTTTCTGAGATATTTTCGCATGCTTTTGAGCATTTGCTTCCCCTCCATACACGTGTATGGAGGGATGAGGTCTTGTTTGCTTAGCTTGTAAGTTTACAAGTTCTATAAGAGGAAAGCTCTCCCTCTTGACTTAGGGTTAGCAATTTTCAGAGGGTTAGCCATTGTTAGAGAGCTAGAGCTCTGGTTTTAGGGCTAGAATAGATATAACTTCTATATCTCTCTTTTTCTCTTTGCAAACTAGGTGTTTTGTGCTTACTTTTGCACACTAGCACCTAGTGTCCCACCTTTCTTCTTGGAACTGAAGCTCCAGCAGGTTGTTCTTGGAGTTTTTGGTGGTTTTTGAGCTCAAGGAGGCAACACCAACAACCTTTGTGAAGATAGTCAACAAGGGTAAGAAACTTACACTTTTTACCCCATTCTTGCAACTTGTTTTTACTTAGTTTAAAACAGTTTTTGAGCTTAGTGTTTGGAATATAAAAGTTCTGTTTTTAAGCCCTCTTTATTGCATATTAAGAGTGCTTTGTGGTTTGAGGAACTTTGACCACCTTTAGGCCTTGAAAAGGCCACTTTTTGTGCCATTTTGGAGAGATCCGAGATTTTGGTCTTGGGATCTCTTCACCACTGAAATCTTGAGGGATTTCAGTGGTGAAGAGCATGCCTTGAAGTCTCAAGAAGGAGGGGGTCACCCCCTCTCCTTGTTGTCCTTGAAAAGGGCATGTTTTGCCTCTTGAGAGAGCACTATGTTTGGTTGTTTGTTGAGCATGTCTTAGTTGCATTTTATGTTTGTTATGCCCTAATATGACATTGCTATAAGTTGGTTTTGGTCACCAACCCATGCTTAGTATGGTCGCTTTGTAATGTCTCTCTTATGCTCTAACATGACTAGCTTGTATGCTCTCATTTCTAGCATGATTTAGGCTTATTTTTGTGAAGCTTGTATGCTCATTTTACTATGTATGAGGTCTGTCTAAGCTTGTATTGGTCGACCATAGCTTGTATTCCATGTCCTCTTTGCATTTGGGCTTGTGAGCCTTAAGAGCATGAACATGTAGTATGCGTTACTTGCATGGTTTTGATGATTTGAGGCTGTTTTATATGTCATTTCAGTCCATCATACGTGCTCATTTGATTGCTTAGCATGCCTCTTCAACGCTTCAAAAGTATGTGCTTAATGCTCCTTGTTTTAGCTTTGATGCATGCCTTTAGATTAAGCCTCTTAGATGCCATCTAAGTAGCCACTTGGCCTTGTTTTAACATGCTCTAAATCTGTTTTGAGTTGTTAAGTGCATGCCATGAGTGCCTCGCATAGGTGTGGTTCAATGCCCTCTTTGACTTGCCTTAGACCTAGGCCATTTGTATACTTTACTTGGTTTGATTTATTGCATGATTTTGGCATCGTGTTTTGCATAAATTTCAGAGCCTAAGTTGCATGCTAGTTAGTCCATGTTTGGCCTCCTTAAGCATGCTTGAATGTTGTTTGTTATGTTTAAATGTAGGCCCATGAATGCTTGCATGTTTGCATGTGTTTGGACCCTTATAACTTAGCACTTCGGCCACTGATTTTAGGCCAATTGGGAGCCGCCCAATTCATATTTTAGTTAACTTCCTTGCTCGGCTTGCATGTCACCTTGCTTAGGTTGTATGCCTAACATGTTTAGCTTGCTTGCATTGCCATATTGTATGCTAGATGACATGCTTAGGGTTGCATTAACATTGTGCATGTTGGACCTCTTGAAGTGAGTTTGATAGAGGTTTGGCACTTTTGTTTGCATTGCATGCATTTGAAATCAAAGTTGCACCCTTGGTTCTTAGGACCATCATGCATAGAAATGCGCGATTGGTGGCCCGGGAATCGAGGCACATGCCCTCTTAAGTCCGTAGCATGATTTGGGATGTGTTTGATGCATATATACCTTGAATTGCATTGCCTTTTGTTTCTCTCACTGTTCTTTGTGAGTTCTGCGAGGACTTTATGCCGACGGCACTTTTAGTCTAATCGGCCGCCATCAAGCACCGATAAGAAATTCATCTTGGTGGTCTCCTTATTCAGCCGATGGCTAATCCCTCCAGCCGGTGGTGATCTCCAATGCCCTGAGAGGCATCCCTGAGATTTGTGCAATTTTCTGAGGTGAAGAGCAGAGGAAACAGAGGCAACACATGTCCGGCGGTGCGATTCCGAGCGAATCCTGAGCGCGAGCTGGTTTCGGCCCTCCTCCCGAGGCGTTTGCTGTTTAATTAAGTTGATTAATTTGTTAATTAATTTAGTTGATTTGTAAGTATTTAATTAGCTAGTTTAGTTAATTATTTATTTATTCTGTAATTATTTATTCGGTCCCTCCGAGTGAGGGCAAAAATGTAATAAGTGTGGGTGAGTGTGATGTATGTCTTCCAACCCCCACTTCTTTCTAACCCTTTTATTTACCTGCTTATGGTAGATTAGAGCATACTTATTTAGCATACCTTATGCAATGCATGTGTGCATCCATGCATTTGTTTACATGCACCGGGCTCGGTACATCATACAAACTGCATTGCAATTATCAAAATTCCAAATTGAATACGTGCATCAAATGAAGTGCATCTCATGTGCCATGTTTAGGGTTAGCCGAGCCTACTCTAGATTGCATTTCTGCATGTGTCGCATTAGCCACTTGACATGAAACTAGGTCATGCATGTTTGCTAACCGGGTTTTGTTTTCGGCGCGGAGTACGATGTAAGTCTTTATCGCTTTAGCATATCGCATGCGTGTGAATGTTAACATGACAATAGGATTGCCATGCGGCTAAATGCTTACACGATATAACTGTTTGTATGCCTGTGGGTGAAGGTTGGATTACCTGATTTGGAACAACTCATTGAAATCCGCATTTTAGCCTACTTACGAGTAGCAAAAGAAAACAACACGTTTTTCGAGACAAAACGGATATGCAATGTTTATTTCCAAATTAGGCAATCTAGTCTATACTTTTGTGTTGTGCGCATCACATAGTAATTCTAGGTTAATAACCGGAATAAGAACGCATAAAGTTTTCAAAAACGGATATCATGGTTAGTAGAGGCCGGTCTTCAGACCGGGCGAAAGGGGGTGCTCATAGCTGACCTTCCCCGATCGTACCCAAGCTCCCGAGCCAAGACCACTTTGGTGATGACGGACATGTGGCCTTCGGCACTGAGTCAGGGTTTCCTAAATTTCCCAATTAAAAAATATTTAGGTGGCGACTCTGTAATCTGGCAAAGCAGTCCATGTTTGGCACTACTTTTCAAAAATCTGTTTTCTCAAACGATTCGCCGGATTTGGACTCTTTGGTTCAGATTTAGAACCGCAACAAAATCGAGTCCGAATCAGAGCGCGTCTCTACGCTTCTGGCGACTTCTGGGATTTAGAGAGCTTGACTCGAACTCATGATATCCTGTTTTGACTACACTTATGTGTTTCTTTGCATTGCATGTGCATTGGTGCGCCTAGGACACCGTGTTGGCCATCTGCTATTTCTAAGCGGTTTGCTGGAGGCTTGTCTTGTCAAGGCATGACCATAAGGCTGACCGGGTTATGCTCGCCAAGATGGGAACACAAACCCCGGTTTTACCGGCACCCTTGACCATTTGACCTAGTGCATATTCGGATCCATAGTGACCATTCCAAACTAGGACAAAGTTGCTTACCCGATATAGGTTGTTTGAAACCGTTGCGTGCGTAGTGAAACCCTAGCTCCTGACAAAATAGGATAGGGAAACCCTACCCCAACATAGGGGTGTATTGGCTCTCATTTACTTGCTATATGCTTTTAGAGTGTATCTATACAGGGAATGCATATATACCGGTTATGAGTCCGCCAGATCCGCCCGAGGGCACCAAATCGATTTTGAGAATCACCATATCGATATTTTGAGAATCGGTCATATCTGCGATTCAAATTTGGAACAAGACTTCGAAGAAGATAGAGTGCGCTTGTTCGACTACACCCGTGTTTGATCTGTTTGGGGTCAAATGTCGCTTGTTTTCCGCTTCAGCCGTTGATTCAGAGAGTTGAGTCAGAACAGTTAGTGTCTTCTCCTCGCTGAGACAGGACCGAATATGATGCAGAACTCGGAAGAGATTGTGGTCATGACAGCCGCGCCGAGTCGAGGAACTACCCCACAAGATGAGGCTACTGTTGATATGCCACACCCGCCTAGGTCGCCCGCTGCACACCCAATCTGGGCCCCTCAGTTCTATCAGGCTCGCGAGCCTACTACATTCGAGTTAATGGGAATGATAGGCGAGCTCCAGAGGTCCGTGGCGGATCTCGCCATGTATCGTCAACCTC
This sequence comes from Camellia lanceoleosa, assembly GCA_025200525.1. Classification (NCBI taxonomy): domain Eukaryota; kingdom Viridiplantae; phylum Streptophyta; class Magnoliopsida; order Ericales; family Theaceae; genus Camellia; species Camellia lanceoleosa. Next base: position 88,471,386 of record CM045770.1, read on the forward strand.
GCCACCGGTTGCACCGTATGTTGAAAATTTCGAACCCCAGGAGCCTCCGATACTGGGGCGGATTGTGATCGAGCTCAATCAGTCGGAGATGACCTCCACCCACAACAATGATGCACCAGTACCAACCCAAACCTCTCATCAGGACGAAGCCAGAGGCAAAGACAAAGTAAAGGCCGAGGCCGATCTCAGGAACAAGCTAGCCAAGGCGCCGAGCTTTGAAAACCGGAGGAATGAGCAAACAACAGGTATCCGCAATTATAGCCAAAAGCGTGGATGACATTTTCCCTACTTCGCCTGAGGGCAGTTCCAGTCAATCAGAGAACCGGGATAGGCCCCGTCATGTCAAGAAGGTTCTTTCCACTCCCACCAAAGATCCTGAAGGATCAAAATCCAAGATCGCACCACGAATTGCTCGCTAGTGCATCTAGCAAGAGTCCTCGATTCAAGTACTTGCCCCGGGGCGCAGGCCTTCCATCCTCTACATGCCTTTGTCTAGGGCACTTCGATTCTAGCCAAAAAGGCATCTCACGCCCTTGATCCTAGGCCGCCTCAAACCCTTCCAAAGAAAGCCATGATGCCACTCAAGATCTTGCGTACCATCAACGATGGCCACACCACCGATAATTGCTTCCGCCCGTCATGAGGTCAGGATTTGATTGATAACAAGGTTATCCTCCCACCTACCTCGCCAACCGGTCATTACTGAGTTCTTGGATTGTGAGGACACAGATATCTGAGGACACCGATCTGCGAGTATGTAATTGGGATTCAACTGCTCATGGGCAATATCTGGTACATTTTTGGATATGGCGTTTGGCGCGCATTTTTGAGCACCTGCCGATGCTAGTTTTGTAGAACCTGACTTGGGTGTCGAGTCAGTCTTTTGATTTGTCTTGAGTCCGTCTCATTGTTTTGAGACAGTCCTTTTTGCTTAAGGGTCTGTCTAATTGTAATGAGTCATTTCCTCTCTTGTATAAGAATACTAGGTGACTCCGGGGTTGTTGCCTCGAGCACCGTTTTGTTTTGTAGTTACTTTTTACTTTTGCTTTCTTTTGGATCTGTCTCTGCCGTGGAGCCAGTTTACATCTAGGGAACCCGAATGAAACAGCCGCGGCTATCGTGATCCAATACTATTTATGCTGGGCTAGTTGTGCCAGAGAATTCGAATAAGGTAACAGTGCATCCCACCTGCTCTTTTGTGCCTTAAAGATTATTGTTTTGACCTGAGTTTTTCAAAACCTTTTTAAACACTGCGGTGAAAACAAAGGGGAAGCAATTCCTTGGGTTTTGCAAAATTTTGATCAATCTGAGAGAAAGAGAGGCGTGCTAAGCCCTTAATGAATGGAATCATGCTTGTCGGCGTGAGTACTGAGAAGGACCCTAGCTTTGATCCAGATTGGTCCTACACTATCTTCTGCGCGAGCGATTTGTCGCTTTCTTAAAAACTTTCAAAAATATTTTGCGCAGTCTTGCGAAGACATGTGTGGAATCACTCTCGAGATTGTGCAGCCTAGGATCGCTCTCAGCCTCGAGGCTCGACCCCTCATCTTCAAACCTTGGATCAGTATCCAGAATGTTCAAAAGATAGCTACCAATGCGACGCCTGTGTGGCCCAGTTCAAAGCAGCCCTCGAGCAAGAGGCATCAGAGTCCGATCAGGAAGATCAAAATCCCACCAAGCAAAGCTCGAGAAGTAGCCGTGGTGGACCTTTCCGCGAATCGACACAATGGCTGTTCTCCCGAATACAGAGAGGCTTCGATCTCAAAGCCATTTGGCATGGGCTTGCTATACTTTTACCCTTTGAGAGGCTCGCTGGGCCGGAAACCCGGAAGGGCGGCCCAGGCAAAAGTTAGAGCAAAGAAAAATACAAAAGAGAAAAGAAAAATACAAAAGAGAAAAGAAAATGCAAAAAAATAATAAAAGATGAAAATGCAAAAAAAAGAGGAAGAAAAAGAATGAAAGAAAAAGAAAGAACAAAGCTCGCAAGGTTGAAAACCCGCATTGGGCACCTTGGCAAAAGTTAGAGCCTAAAAACAGTGAAGGTTAAAATACCCGAGTGTACCTTAACCGGAACTACGTAAGGCTTGATTCCCATGTTTGGGATACGTAGGCAACTTCGTCTTGAAGTCCACTTACGCCTTCCATAGCGTCTCGAGGCCATGTCATGGTTTTGATCACTTTCGCCCACTCCGAATCCGATGTCTTGATTCTGATAACGAATCTTGAGCCGCGTGATTAACTTCCTCCGGCCAAACCACCAACACCTTCCAGTGTTGTGTCCACATATTGATTCAAGCCATCTTCGACTTCTCCGCGTCAGGGATCCGACCGTCGCCAACAAAGATCGGCTTACAACATGCCGGCATCATCCAAACAAGGGGCAACTTTCCGTTGCCCTCCATTTCCATAAATTGCCCTAAGTTACCACTCAAACTAGGGGCAACTTTCCGTTGCCATATTCCCCCTTCAAGCAAGGGGCAATTTTCCATTGCCTTCGATCCGAGGTTGCACATCTCGAGGGAAAGTTTCATGCTCGTTGAGCATCGTTTGTTTGCAAGAATAGTTTTTGAAAAGTTTTACTGAGGTCGACTCATTTTCTCAAAAACTGTTTCATTTTTAAAATTGGACCATGTTTGGATCCAACAAAAGGAGAATTTTCAGTGCTTACAGCCTGACTCGCGTAATTTTCAAATCAAAATTGAATAAGTGCGTTAATCTAACTATCATTTTGGTCAGAACTGTTTTAGAAAACACGACAAAAATGGTCAAAATGACGAACTAGGGGCACGATTGAATCAGGTCCTCTGTCTTCCCCCCATTAACCTGATTGCCCGAGAGGCACTCTGTTCGCCAGAAGGAATAGCCGCGAGCTAACAGCATTGGATGAGAATCCGCAACTTCCTATTCATCTATTAAGCACCCTGGGGAGGGATTGAAAAATGAGAGATTAAAGAATAGAGAGGTGTAAGTCGAGAGAAAAGTGAGAAGAAGGTCTTGTGAGAAAAGCCGAGCTCGAGGGTCGAGCGATGCGAGTATTACAAATCAGAAGGGGTGGGAATTATACCCGGAGGAACTGGCTCCCCGAAATGCGAGGTCTCTCTTTTTGTAAACATGTCTGTGTGTCGTGTCTTTTGATTTGTCGGTCTCATTTTTGGCCTTAAAGTCTTTTCCGAGCGTGTCTCGTTGTGCTAGGTCGTGTGCCTTTTGTTTCTTTGTTTGAGTCTGTCTCGTCTGTGGTAGGCTCGACACCGGTTGAAAACCCTTCCTTATTTCAAGGTAATAAACGCCATGCTCGAGAATCTTGTGTCATTCTCTACATCCGCCAAGCAAAGCAAGAGAAGAAAGGAAAATTCGGGACATCTGAATGTGTTTCGATTGCAACCGTGTCGCTTTGTGATCTGTCTCATCAGTTAGGGCTATCTGCTCGTAGTTTGTTGTGCAGAATGAACCAAATGCTGTGTTATGGGCTGTATGCAAAGCGATCCCCAGCAGATCAGTTCCCAGTAGAGTATGGGCTGTATGTTCAGATTGAGTAGTGGTTCGTATGAGCTGTTTTGCTGCTTAATTGGTTGGTTATTTGATTATCACAGTGCAAGTGTTCAATTGTCAGATACAAATCAATATCATTTACATTTGAGGTGTAGTATGATGCAATGCGATACAGAGTATGAAATGTGCAGGTATACACAGACATACAGATATAACACTCTTTTAGACAAAAAGTTTGTTTTATATATAATCTTTTCCAGTACATAGTTTGAGAAAAGCAAAAACCTGCCTGTGGCAGTACACAGTACTCTATCTACCAAAAAGAGAAAAGTACAAGAAAAGAAATAAGGAAAAAGCAACAAAGTCATCATCATCGTGAGGCCTCAATGCCTAAGTGCATCCTCGCCCTCTTCTGGCAAGCACAAAGCGTCGTCGAGCTGCCATTGTCGAGCCGAGCAGCTATCCGGCCTCCTCATAAATGACTCGATCCCGCCTCCGACTCCCATCTCGAACTGGAGCTCGTGTCGCTTCCCACATGACCACGTCCCCTGCAGTGCGAGGAAGATCCCGCCATCCAGTAGAGACAGGAGGCCACCGAGCGAGGTCACCTTGGAGGGATCGGGAAAGGAGGTGAAAATCGAAGAACAAACACATTAGAAGCGTGGCGGTTTATCGGTGCGTAATGCGATGTATGAGTCTGTGTGAATGCCGTGGCGGTTATCAGTCAGAATCACGGTGTATGAGTGCGATGTGTGAATGCCGTGAACAGTTTATCGGTCACGAGAATGCGATGTATAAGTACAATGTATGGAAGCCGTGGCGGTTTATCGATTTTGTGCGAAGCAGTTATGCGAAAGCAGCATGATTCAAACCGTGGTCGATAAAACATACCGGCAAGCCGTGGCGACCAAGGCGTCAGAGTCCGCGGCATCCCCGGGAGGCATTCACTCCTTGATGACGGGTATACTCGGAGGAGGTGCAAAAGTGTTAAATATATCGATTCGTGGGATATCTCAATGGTGAAATAGAAAGACAATGCAAGATGCAGAAATAAAGTGATACATACCGGAGGCAACTCGGGAATGCCGGCCAACTCATGACCAGCCGGAGGAGGAGCAAAAGGGATCTGGTAGGTCTCCCCGCTCTGCCCCCTATAAGTCAACATAGTAGGCAAAGCGGGCCAGCCCGTCCCTCGTCCCCTCTGCACTCCCCTCCTGCCACGAGCTCGAGCCCTCTGTGATGGCCCCGCTCCTGCTCCTGTCTCCGCCCGGGCCGCTGGCGCCGCGGGTCTCACTGAATCAGCTCGGGAGCCCCGGCTCAGAGGTCGCATGATGAAGGTCCGGACGTACTCTGAATAGTCGCCCTCGCCCCTGTCAGCGTCAATGTCCACGGCCCAGCCAAGGGTGTAGTCCTCCATCTGCTGGAAGCCGTACCCCTCAGTCTCCCTCATTCGCGGGAGGTGAATCAGAACTCTGCTCGGCAATCCCAAGGTCTGCGCAGAAGCGCCACCCAAGTACGGGCAGCAGACCGGGCCCTCAGAGAATCCGTAGCGCGAGGTCTCGATGGCGCCGGCATACCTGTCTCGTATCACCGCTGGGAGTGGAGCCCACGGCTGCCAGGTGACCTGAAATGAAATACAGTTGATCATCCACTGATATAGAAATATACACATGAAAGCGAAGCTTCAAAGCGGATCAGAAGTAAAACATACCTCGAGAGGGGTGATGGTGTCGAAAAACGCGGTAGAAGCCGAAAGTGTCCCGGTCTCCGGACACATCGCCCGTCATCTTGGCGAAGAAGGGGCGACGGAGGGTCTCCGTCTCCAAGATCTTAGCTCGGTCTGGGAAGTAGGCGTACACCCACCAAAAACAGACGTCGAACGACTATCGGATAAGCGAGTCTGAATAAAGCGAAATAACAGAGCCGCAGGTTGTGTATTGTGTTAGGCGGGGTGTCTGCAGTGTGAGCAAGATTATACGGTCGATAAAAGCGGTATGTGTGTGCGTGTAATACGATATCTGAATAACGTAATGCGATGTACGAAATGCGATGAAAAGCGAAGAAGACATACCTCGGGCTCGCCAAGTAGCCCCGAAACAGCGCCCACGCCACGGAAGGCGGAGCTCATGTAGCCGTAAAGGGTGGCCAGAGCCGCACCACCCCAGTCATACTGCACAATCCGTCGGACGTCCACCAGTGCGCTGAGGAGGCAGAGAGGCACGGTGTTCGCCCGGTCGGCGGATAGGGTGGTCCCTAGCAAAAACATGAGAAGCGCGCGCATATCGCTCAGCGGACCTCTGGGTCATCGGAGCGCATCCACCAAAGATGGTCCGCGACCAAATCGCACCTCGAACCGGGAATAGCGGGAACCACGGGCGAACAAGCGGCGGCGCCTCGAAAGCAAATAAACTCGAGCGGCGATCCACTCGTCCATGTTCGTGTCGAAGGGATCGGATCACCCCCCGATGCCGGTGAGCATCGAGAAGTCGAGGGTCATCGTCATGTCCCCGGTCGCGGATAGATGAAAAGAATCGGTGGTGTCCCACCACCTCTCTGCCAGAGCGGCAAGTAGAGGTCTGCAAGTGGAAAGTCTAGTAAGCCCTCTGCGAAGGTAACGGCGACCCGGTCCTGACTATGACGGCTAATCGGCATACCAGTCGCGAGCGGTAATATTCCCATACCCGCGAAGAGTATGGGAGTCTCCCTGTAGTCAAGAAATTACAAGGCCATATGAAGATATGCAGTCAGTACAAATCTAGTATGCGTGCAGATTATCTTTAAAATTCAAACAGAAACCGGGTGCCGGTGTGCTTGTAGTAAATTACAAAACCATGGTACGTCAGTGTGTTTTAGATGCTCCAGTGTAGACTTGGTGCATGTGTACGCATTTTTCAGATTCAAGCAGATATCGGGCCCGATTGTGCGAGGTAGGCTCTGACTGTGATGTATCAGTGTGTTTGTGAAGGTTAGCATGCAGATACGGTGCATATGTGCACATTTTCCAGATACAAGCAGATATCGAGTTTCAGCTTACCAATGTGTGGGCTACGGTCTGTGACATGTCAGTGCTCCTATGAGAATCGGTGTAAACAGTGTGTGTGCGTGCTTTTCAACGTTCAAATAGAAGCCAAGTCTCGGTATGTTTCAGTAAACTACAACGTGTGATATGTCCGCGTGTTGGTGTTGTTTTGTGCAAATATAGCATGCGTGCGAGTTTTCAGATTCAAATAAGCGCCGGGTGTCGACGAATTAGCAGTGCCACGTGTGCCGTGTATTTGAGTGCTTGAGGCTAGTGCAGTGTGTGTGCATGCGCGTCGGTTTTAAACAGATGTCAGTTATGAGTTTGTCTACAGTCAACTACAGTACAGTACATCCGAACTAAGCAATTAATGGGTTCAGTTAGCTACGGCAGTTGACAGGAAATCCTACATTGCAGAAAATAAAAGACAAGAAGGTTACCTCGGCAACGCCAGAAGACAAGTGGGAGGCCGGCTCGCGCAGCAGAAGCTCCGGGTCCAAAACTCTGTCGAAGCCGCGAAAATGGCGAAGTCCGTCGGTGGTATGCGTGGATGGTAGGCGATAGGTCGCCCGGATCGAATAGGCGCTTCGGAGAGCTCGACCGGGTCCATCTCATGGTCGGGAGTCGACATGTGGAACCTCATCTGCCATGGTAGTGGTAGCGAGAAAATGGCCGGAAATGAAAAATGGGCGAATCTGAAAAGTCAACCGAGAAAGTCAACCCGAGAGGTCGGAAATGGCGGAAGGGTCGGAATGTGAAAAGACACAAGAATGAAGAGAAAATCGAGGGAACAAGTCCGAAAGGCGAAAATAAGCGAAAGAAACGCGAAATGGAGAAATGTTCGGTTCAAAGTGTTCAAAGCGAAGATATCTGCGAATCGGACGATGAAAGCGAAGCGTAAACGCAAAGAAATCGGCGAAAAATCAAAGGAAAACACTCTAGAGAGAGAGGAGGAGTTTTGGTGTGGAAATGAAAATAGGGCTTAGGTGCCCTATTTTATAACACCCGTGGCAAATTGTCAAAACTGCCCCCGATCAGGCATTTTATGCCGGTCGGCACATTTTTGTGCCGGTCGGCACTTCTTTGTGCCGATTAATGAGTTCAGCCAGCCGGTGGCAGCCGATGATCACCCCACCCAGCCGGTGGTGTTCCCAAGGCCCTTTTCAGGCATATTGAGGAGTTTTGGGTCTTCATAGCTCAAGAAAGTACAAGAAAATGCATCCCCGATGCTCAACCGGCCTCCGTTTCGACTTCGAACTGTGTCCTCTGTGTGTGGCACTCAAATTCAAGCAGAAACTGTATCCTTTTGTATCCTTTTGTCATGTACAGAGATTCAAAAGTTGCCCCGTGTGCGTTACGCGCATCCATCGCATTTCCCGGCGTATCGTATCACGCAATCTTGCACGTCCCTTGCGACTTGCACCGTTTTGCATTGTCATATGGCATGCGTGTCATACTGCTTCATTTTGCATTCCATTTTGAGTCCCGTGAGATATGCTACCTCATGTGCTTCGTTTTGCATTTCATTTTCCCCCGGGTCCGGCGGGACCGAAAACACGCACGGTCCAGGAGACCTTAAATCCTCGGGAGGTGCAAGACCTTCGGTGCATTAAAGCGTGCCTCGTATGCCTCATTTCACATTTCATTGCATCTCGAGGCACGTACGCCTCGTTTTGCACTTCATTTTCCATCAAATGAGGTACGTATGCCTCATTTCGCATTTCATTGCATCTCGAGGCACGTACGCCTCGTTTTGCACTTCATTTTCCATCAAATGAGGTACGTATGCCTCATTTCGCATTTCATTGCATCTCGAGGCACGTACGCCTCGTTTTGCACTTCATTTTCCATCAAATGAGGTGCGTATGCCTCATTTCGCATTTCATTGCATCTCGAGGCACGTCGCCTCGTTTGCACTTCATTTTCCATCAAATGAGGTACGTATGCCTCATTTCGCGATTCATTGCATCTCGAGCACGCGTCGCCCCGTTCGCACTTCATTCTCCATCCTTTGAGGCACGCAGCCTCATTGCACTCCATTTTCCATCTTTTGAGACACGCGTCTCATCTTGCGTCTCATTTGCATTGCGTGCGCGTCTTGTGTAATGTAGCCCCGTCCGGGACCGAAAACACGCCGCAGTCCAGAGACCTTAAATCCTCGGGAGGTGCAAGACCTCCGGTGCATTAAAGCGTGCACCTCATTGCATTTGGCATGCATTCCATCGCATTATTTAGCGCACCTCATCGATTTGCCCGGGTCGGCGGGACCAAAACACGCATGGTCTAGGAGACCTTAAATCCTCGAGGCGCAAGACCTTCGATGCATCGAGTTGCCCTCATTGCATCTTGCATGCATTTCATAGCGTTGTTTTGCGCATTTCATCGCCGTTGCCCGTCTGTGCAGCGAGACCTTAAACACCTACGGTCTAGGAGACCTTAAATCCTCTGAAGGTGCAATTCCTTTGGTGTTTGTCGTGCGAAACGACTTTCGGTGGTCTGGTAAAGCCACCCGTCGTGTTTTCGATGAGTTCCTAGAAGACCAAGCTGGGACGGTGAAAACTAGAGTTCGAATGGCTTATGCCTAGAAGCATAAAGGTTAATTTCGAGACTAAAGTCTGGTTTAAATACCCAGGGGGATGCACCCTCGGCTTGAAATCTGTATGGTAGCCCCATAGGTTGAGGCGGTGTGTCTACGCCTCAATTCTGGATACTGAACTAACCTAGTGTATCGCCCGGTTGGTAGAATAGGGAAAACTGCAATCGCAGCCATTGCATCACATTGCGTTTATCATGCATTTCATTGTAAATTCTATTGCATATGTCATGCATTCTCAAAAAAAAACAAACAAATTCAAAAAAAAAACATGCATTCCATGCATCATCAATACTATTGCATATGTCATGCATTTTCCAAAATTCAAACAAAAAAACAACATGCATTCCATGCATCATCAATTCTATTGCATTGTCATGCATATGTCATGCATTTTCAAAAAAAAAAAAAAAAACATGCATATGTCATGCATCATCCTCGTAGTATAGTGCATATGTCATGCATTTCTGTAAATATCCATTTCCATTGCATTATAGTTGCGTGCATTTCACTGCATCATCTTCCACCTGTGGCTTGCGCCTTTCCTTGTTGAGCTTGGTTTGGTATGTGCCCTTACTTTTCACGTCGAAACGCTTACGTATGCGAAGTTACATGCTAGACATGGCTTGTATGCGTACATGCCTTTCCTAGGCAAAATACGGTTTGGCCCGCGTGCCATATCCATTGTATCTATTCCATCGCATGCATTCCACCGCATCATCTTCCATCCATGGCTTGCGCCTTTCCTTGTTGAGCTTGGTCTGGTATGTGCCCATACTTCTCATGTTGAAGCATAGTTCTGTTCGTGTATCGCGCCTACTCCACGTTGGTATGTTGGTTTGAGGTTGCGGCACCCTTTTCTGTGCTAGACATGGCTTGTACGTGTGCATGCCTTTCCTAGGCGAAATACGGTTTAGCCCGCGTGCCATATCCATTTGTATCCATTTCCATTACATTGTAGTGTAATTGTTGCATCCGGCATTAGGATTATTATCCAATCCCCAGCGGATCGTTTCTCCACTTATGTCAATCCACTCAATATCTGTTCTTGTATCCGTGCGTATTACTCATAGATCGGACATCGTTCTATGGGACACGGGTGTTCGTGCGTATTCCCCATAGATCAGACATCGTTCTATGGGACACGGACTTGTTACTTCCATCAATCTACCTGACATTTGTGTGGTTTCGAACCGCTCGTGATTGAATCATGATTCAATTGCATTGCATATTACATTGCATAGTATTTGCATTGTATATATTTGTTTTGTAGTTTTGCATATCATTTGCATCACATTTAGATTCAATTGCATATCATTGCATTGTTTTGCGCACTTCATTGCATTGTCATGCATTGTTGCTAAACAATATTGTACTTGTTAAGTTTGCTTTCTTTTGAGCCGCGATATTGTATGTGCGGTTCATTTACCTTGGTGCAACCAGCGAGCGCCAGTATTGTATCCTCCGTGTGAGACGTTTTGAGAATTTCATAATTCTCTTACATCCTTTCTACATTGTAGTGTAGGCATTTGCATGTTAGCTTATAAGCGCATGTATGCTTCATTCTGACTTTCTTTGCATGATCATAAGTTATGCTCGGCTTCTTGCATTTTCAGTTGCATTTTGCCCCTGCCTACGGGCGCATATCTTATCCTTGGCATGTGTGCCTGTGCTTGAACTACGCTGGTTTGATTCCTAAAGGGATACGTGGCGACTTGAGTTCAACCATTTGTGCTTTGTATGTTTATGCGAGTCTTGGCCTTGTCAAAAATGGGGTCGTCTCGGGCTTTGACATTCACTCCGTCATTGTTATGACTTAGAGTTACTGTCAAGAGGGGCAACTGTAGACACCCCATTTTTGACCGTCCTCAAGACTTGGACGTCACCGTTGGAACACTCGGTGATTATCCATGTTTGTGTTCGTTTGGAGTTCCCGGAGTTCTCGGCTGTGCGAGCCTTGCCTCAGGACCTCTGAACTCGACTGTTTGTGCTTGGTTTTGCACCAAACACTTGTGTTTTGCCTTTGAGGGGCAGGGAATGCTTTATGAGGCATCCCCACACTGCATTTGGGTCTAGAGGCTACCGGTGGTGTAGTTGCCACCGGCACTATTTTGTGCCGTTCGGCACTATTTTGTGCCGGTCGGCACTATTTTGGGCGAAATGACCAATTTGCCCAGCCGACCACTGTGCACTTGCTTTCTGAGATATTTTCAGACAGCTTTTGAGCATTTGCTTCCCCTCCATACACGTGTATGGAGGGATGAGGTCTTGTTTGCTTAGCTTGTAAGTTTACAAGTTCTATAAGAGGAAAGCTCTCCCTCTTGACTTAGGGTTAGCAATTTTCAGAGGGTTAGCCATTGTTAGAGAGCTAGAGCTCTGGTTTTAGGGCTAGAATAGATATAACTTCTATATCTCTCTTTTTCTCTTTGCAAACTAGGTGTTTTGTGCTTACTTTTGCACACTAGCACCTAGTGTCCCTACTCTTCTTGGGCTGAAGCTCCAGCAGGTTGTTCTTGGAGTTTTTGGTGGTTTTTGAGCTCAAGGAGGCAACACCAACAACCTTTGTGAAGATAGTCAACAAGGGTAAGAAACTTACACTTTTTACCCCATTCTTGCAACTTGTTTTTACTTAGTTTAAAACAGTTTTTGAGCTTAGTGTTTGGAATATAAAAGTTCTGTTTTAAGCCCTCTTTATTGCATATTAAGAGTGCTTTGTGGTTTGAGAACTTTGACCACCTTTAGGCCTTGAAAAGGCCACTTTTTGTGCCATTTTGGAGATCCGAGATTTTGGTCTTGGGATCTCTTCACCACTTGAAATCTTGAGGATTTGGTGGTGAAGAGCATGCCTTGAAGTCTCAAGAAGGAGGGGTCACCCCTCTCCTTGTTGTCCTTGAAAAGGGCATGTTTTGCCTCTTGAGAGCACTATGTTTGGTTGTTTGTTGAGCATGTCTTAGTTGCATTTTATGTTTGTTATGCCCTAATATGACATTGCTATAAGTTGGTTTTGGTCACCAACCCATGCTTAGTATGGTCGCTTTGTAATGTCTCTCTTATGCTCTAACATGACTAGCTTGTATGCTCTCATTTCTAGCATGATTTAGGCTTATTTTTGTGAAGCTTGTATGCTCATTTTACTATGTATGAGGTCTGTCTAAGCTTGTATTGGTCGACCATAGCTTGTATTCCATGTCCTCTTTGCATTTGGGCTTGTGAGCCTTAAGAGCATGAACATGTAGTATGCGTTACTTGCATGGTTTTGATGATTTGAGGCTGTTTTATATGTCATTTCAGTCCATCATACGTGCTCATTTGATTGCTTAGCATGCCTCTTCAACGCTTCAAAAGTATGTGCTTAATGCTCCTTGTTTTAGCTTTGATGCATGCCTTTAGATTAAGCCTCTTAGATGCCATCTAAGTAGCCACTTGGCCTTGTTTTAACATGCTCTAAATTTGTTTTGAGTTGTTAAGTGCATGCCATGAGTGCCTCGCATAGGTGTGGTTCAATGCCCTCTTTGACTTGCCTTAGACCTAGGCCATTTGTATACTTTACTTGGTTTGATTTATTGCATGATTTTGGCATCGTGTTTTGCATAAATTTCAGAGCCTAAGTTGCATGCTAGTTAGTCCATGTTTGGCCTCCTTAAGCATGCTTGAATGTTGTTTGTTATGTTTAAATGTAGGCCCATGAATGCTTGCATGTTTGCATGTGTTTGGACCCTCATAACTTAGCACTTCGGCCACTGATTTTAGGCCAATTGGGAGCCGCCCAATTCATATTTTAGTTAACTTCCTTGCTCGGCTTGCATGTCACCTTGCTTAGGTTGTATGCCTAACATGTTTAGCTTGCTTGCATTGCCATATTGTATGCTAGATGACATGCTTAGGGTTGCATTAACATTGTGCATGTTGGACCTCTTGAAGTGAGTTTGATAGAGGTTTGGCACTTTTGTTTGCATTGCATGCATTTGAAATCAAAGTTGCACCCTTGGTTCTTAGGACCATCATGCATAGAAATGCGCGATTGGTGGCCCGGGAATCGAGGCACATGCCCTCTTAAGTCCGTAGCATGATTTGGGATGTGTTTGATGCATATATACCTTGAATTGCATTGCCCTGCCTTTTGTTTCCTCTCTTCTTTGTGAGTTCTGCGTGTTCTGCGAGACTTTATGCCGACCGGCACCTTTTAGTGCCGACCGGCTGCCACTGGGCAGCCGATGAGGAAATTCAGTGCCGGTGGTCTCCTTATCCAGCCGATGGCTAATCCCTCCAGCCGGTGGTGGTCTCCAATGCCCTGAGAGGCATTCCTGAGATTTGTGCAATTTTCTGAGGTGAAGAGCAGAGGAAACAGAGGCAACACATGTCCGGCGGTGCGATTCCGAGCGAATCTGGCGAGGCTGTTTCGACCCTCCTCGGCGTTCTTTGTTTAATTAAGTTGATTAATTTGTTAATTAATTTAGTTGATTTGTAAGTATTTAATTAGCTAGTTTAGTTAATTATTTATTTATTCTGTAATTATTTATTCGGTCCCTCCGAGTGAGGGCAAAAATGTAATAAGTGTGGGTGAGTGTGATGTATGTCTTCCAACCCCCACTTCTTTCTAACCCTTTTATTTACCTGCTTATGGTAGATTAGAGCATACTTATTTAGCATACCTTATGCAATGCATGTGTGCATCCATGCATTTGTTTACATGCACCGGGCTCGGTACATCATACAAACTGCATTGCAATTATCAAAATTCCAAATTGAATACGTGCATCAAATGAAGTGCATCTCATGTGCCATGTTTAGGGTTAGCCGAGCCTACTCTAGATTGCATTTCTGCATGTGTCGCATTAGCCACTTGACATGAAACTAGGTCATGCATGTTTGCTAACTGGGTTTCGTTTTTGGCGCGGAGTACGATGTAAGTCTTTATCGCTTTAGCATATCGCATGCGTGTGAATGTTAACATGACAATAGGATTGCCATGCGGCTAAATGCTTACACGATATAACTGTTTGTATGCCTGTGGGTGAAGGTTGGATTACCTGATTTGGAACAACTCATTGAAATCCGCATTTTAGCCTACTTACGAGTAGCAAAAGAAAACAACACGTTTTTCGAGACAAAACGGATATGCAATGTTTATTTCCAAATTAGGCAATCTAGTCTATACTTTTGTGTTGTGCGCATCACATAGTAATTCTAGGTTAATAACCGGAATAAGAACGCATAAAGTTTTCAAAAACGGATATCATGGTTAGTAGAGGCGGTCTTGGACCGGCGAAAGAGTGCTCATAGTCGACCTTCCCGATCGTACCCAAGCTCGAGCCAAGACCACTTTGGTGATAGCGGACATGTGGCCTTGACCTGAGTCAGGGTTTCCTAAATTTCCCAATTAAAAAATATTTAGGTGGCGACTCTGTAATCTGGCAAAGCAGTCCATGTTTGGCACTACTTTTCAAAAATCTGTTTTCTCAAACGATTCGCCGGATTTGGACTCTTTGGTTCAGATTTAGAACCGCAACAAAATCGAGTCCGAACTGTAGAGTGAAGCCCCACGGGCGCGTCTACAATAAGTCATCCACTTACCGGCCGCAAACCAATGGAGCGGTTGAGGCCACCAACAAGAACATCAAGCACATACTGCAGAAGATGGTGGAAACCTACCGGGATTGGCCAGATAAGCTGCCATTTGCTCTGTGGGGCTACCGGACTTCAATTAGAACTTCAACTGGAGCGACTCCGTATTCATTGGTTTATGGGATGGAGGCCGTTCTACCTATCGAGATTGAGGTTCCGTCTTTGCGAGTATTGGCTGAATGTCAGATAGCCGAAGCAGATTGGCAGCAGAGCCGATTTGAAGAGCTCATGCTCTTTGATGAGCGCAGATTGAAGGCACTGCACCATGTTCAAGGTTATCAGCGCAGAATTGCCCAGGCTTTCAACAAGAAGGTTAAGTCCAGGAATCTAAAGGAAGGAGATTTGGTACTTAAGGACAACCGAGCTCCCATCCACGACCCAAGGGGCAAGTTCAAACCCAATTGGACAGGTCCCTACATCATTAAATCTATCTGGTCGGGTGGAGCTGTGGTTCTGATGGATCTAGATGGCCTAGAGTTCTCCCAACCGATCAACATCGACAAGTTGAAGAAATATTACCCCTGAGAGGCCCGCTAGGCCGAAAACCTGAAAGGGCGACCTTGGCAAAAGTTAGAGCACAGAAAATTAGAAAATATAAAAACTGAGCTCGCAAGGTTGAAAACCCACAAAGGGCGGCCGTGGCAAAAGTCAGAGCGCAAAAGGAGAGTGAAAATACCCGAGTGAACCCAAGCCTGAACTACGTAAGGCTTGATTCCCGCCTTTGGGATACGTAGGCAGCCTCATCTTGAAGTTCAGCCATAACTTTTCCCCGATCAACTTTGTCCATTTGATCAGTTCGGTTATCTTCATCTATTCAGCATTCAAGAGTTCGGCTATGATCTCCAGTACGGTACTGTTCGGACTAGGGGCAACTTTCCAATTGCTGAAATCCGGGGTTGTGCATCTCAGTGACAAATTTCAGGCATGTTCAGTTCTGATCCATATCGAAAATAGTTTTGAAAAGTTTTGATAAAAGTTGACTTTGTTCAAATTAATCTTTTTACAACTAAGACCATTTCTGGGCCAAAACAGAAAACTTTCAGTACCACAATATTCAATTTCATTGATTTCAATACAGAGTTCTCCTGCTCTTGCATACAAATTGAAGTTGCTTTTTATTACATTTATAAAGAAAACTTGAAAGTACTAATAAAGCAATAAGTCTGGGGCATAGTCAAGTCAAGCACTCCTGCGCCCCCTCCCAGAGTTGGTCGAAGCCTTTGATGCCAAGCTGGGCCCGATCTGTGCCTCTTCGTTGAGCCAATCTATGCACTCATCAGACAAAGTGCAACTGAAAGTGGGAGCGGGGGCCAGGAACTCTCTAGTCCTCCACGTGGTGGCCTGCCGAGCAAGCTGTGCACCTCGGGCTGGGAATGCAGCAGGATATTCTATTCCTCCTGGTGGACAAGTCTGGTCATGACCGAACTGACGCCGGATCCGGAACAGAAAGTAGAAGACACAGTCAGTCAAGCCAATCAACTGAATCCCAGGTTGGCGAGTCATGCTGTAGCTCATCGCCGGTAGACGAAGCCAGGGACATCGCCAAGAAATGCGATCCACGGACAAGTTACGCATCCAGTCAAACCACCAACCCTCATGAAGGGCATCGACTAAGCGTTGCCGGAAAAAGTAGCCGCGAGCTGAATATACTGGGCAAGAGTCCACAACCTACAATTTGTCCATCAACCACACCTGGGAAGGGATGAAAAATGAGAGAATAAAGAACAGAGAGATGTACGATGAGAGAAAAGTGAGAAAAGGGTTTTGTGAGAAAAATCGAGCTTGAGGGCCGAGTGATATAAGCAATACATATGTAAGATTGGGTGGGATACGTAACCTGCAGTAGTAGTGGACTCCCCGCTAATCTGGTCGTCTCTCGATGATAAAAGGCGTCTAAGCCCATCAACGTCTCAGCCAGAATCATGGCAATGCAGCTCTTGCCCCCCTTCAAGCCTTGGGCAACCTCGATTAACCGGACACTAGATCCTCCGAAGCCCGAGACAAACAGAAAATAAGATAGCATGCACAAACAGAGGGCATGTCGCCGGAAGCCTTGCCAATGATGGTCACTGCGATCACCGACATCAGAAAAATGATAGATCAAACTCGGAATATCCAGCATTCCGTCGCAAATCAGAGATCAAGCGTCACGCATAATGAGTCCACACATTCGCCCTAAAGATTGGGCATGGCCAAAGTTAAGCTGGGGCAAGATCTCCTCGTCGCGCTCGGACTTCATTAAGGCTCGGAAATCTTCGAAGGTGGGACATATCTCTTGTCCGGCGAAGCTAAAGACATGCGTCACCGGATTCCAAAACCTCGCCGCGGCATGGAGAAACGGGAGGTGCAACGGGGTACGACCCAGAGTGAATAGTGCGTTTATGCCAAAGCCCTGAAAATTCAGCTTTTCCGACCCATCCAAGTTGTTAATCCAGGTTATAAGATTCTGGACAAGAAGCACTTCCATTTGGAGCAAATCAGTGTTGAAATAAGGAGAACCACGAAGTTGAGACCCTTTTGTAAAAGATAAGGTTGAGTGGAGGACAGTTGTCGACATTCTGCTGGTTCTGGTAATTTATGGCCGACTGGCCAAATATAGTGCCGACCGGCCACTACTTTTGGCCGGTGACAATTTCTAATGGCCGATGGCCTCTACCCATGGCCGGTGGTCTCCCTCCTTGTTCCTTGAGCTGTTTATGCTGAGGATTAGGGAACTCCACCACCTCCAATGCCCTCCGGTGATCGATTCTTGCGGAGCCACACCTGTTTGCTTATCGAGTTGTTGTACATTTGCTTATCGAGTTGCATTTCACTCTATTTAATTCTTTGAATACTTGTTTATCGAGTTGTACTCGCGTTGGTTGGTTATATTGAGTCTCCCTGTTTTGCTTATCGAGTTGAAATTGGTTCACTACCTGATTATTACGATGCGAATGCTCCGTTTTCAAACACAGTTTCAATCTCGCTCACATTATTGTATGATATCTTGCGATGCGATGCATAGAAAATATACAGATGCAACATCTTTTGAACAAAATAGCTGTTTTGTCCCCATTATGTGTTTTGCAAAATATGTAATTTTGAGAAAGAGTAAAACCTACCTGAGGCAGTGCAATGTGCTTAAACTACCATTAAAAAGGAAAGTAAAGCATAGAATGGTAGGGTAGTAAAGTGTCGGAATTGATGCCAGTAAAACTCCCCTTGCGGTCAACGTACCTTCCGTTGTTCGGGTCAACTGCATGGTTTGGCACCTTCATCACTCAAAACAATGCGGGAAAGCGCACTTTTGGAACGTGAACCTTCGAGTTGACCTCAGACCATGACTTCTATGAGCGGTGCTTGGTGCGTGCGAAGAACGTCCCTTCTCATATCCTTTTCATATCTTGTGAACTCTAGCGTCATGAATAATACGTTTCTATCATACTCCAAATTTCTTTTTACACACTTTGCCTGCGTAAACCACATGTTTAATCAATTTCATTGCTTGCGTAGACCGTATGCCTATGTTCAAATTCATTGCTTGCGTAGACCGCATGTCTATGTTCAAATTCATTGCTTGCGTAGACCGCATGTTTATGTTCAATTACATTACTTGCATAGACCGCATGCCTATGTTCAAATTCATTGCTTGTGTAGACCGCATGTTTATGTTCAATTACATTACTTGCGTAGACCGCATGCTTGTCATCAACTTCATTGCTTGCGTAGACCGCATGTTTAATCAATTTCATTACTTGCGCAGACTGCATGTTTGTAATCAAATTCATTGCTTGCGTAGACCGCATGCTTGTCATCAATTTCATGGCTTGCGTAGACTGCATGCCTATGTTCAATTTCATTACTTGCGTAGACGGCATGTTTGTAATCAAATTCATTGCTTGCATAGACCGCATGCTTGTTATCAATTTCATTGCTTGCGTAGATTGCTTGTGTAGACCGCATGTTTTATCAATTTCGTTGCTTGCGTAGACCACATGCCTATGTTCAAATTCATTGCTTGCGTAGACCGCATGTTTATGTTCAATTACATTACCTGCGTAGACCACATGCTTGTCATCAATTTCATGGCTTGCGTAGACTGCATGCCTATGTTCAATTTCATTACTTGCATAGACCGCATGTTTGTAATCAAATTCATTGCTTGCGTAGACCGCATGCTTGTTATCAATTTCATGGCTTGCGTAGACCGCATGCTTGTTATCAATTTCATTGCTTGCGTAGACTGCATGTGTGTGTTCTGTTTCATTGCTTGTGTAGACCGCATGTTTGTGTTCAATTTCATTGCTTGCGTAGACCGCATGCTTTACTCGTTTATGTTCAAATTTCATTGCTTACGTAGACCGCATGTTTATGTTCAATTTCATCGATTGCATAGGCCGTATACTTTACTTACACGTGATTAATTTCATTGCTTGCGTAGACCGCATGCTTTACGTACATGTGTTTGTGCCTTTACAGCATCATTATGCCTCCCACTCGCTTTGCGTTGTCACGCATTCTCAATTACTTTCATGTGCATACTGCTAACCATATCATACCTGTTAAGTTGTTTTCTTTGCAGGCACGATATTGTATGTATGGTTCATTTGCGATTGGCGGAACCGCATTTAAACCGACAGTATTGCATCCCCGAGTGAGACGATTGAGAATTGCATAAATCTCTTACATCCTTTCGCATTGTAGTGTAGTTTGGTGTATGCTAGCTTAAAACTATTGCATGTGTGTTCACATACTTTCTTTGCATGATCATAAGTTATGTTCGCTCGGTGCATTGTCTTGCATTTTGCCCCCGCCTTGGGCGATATCTTTATTGTCTTGCATGCTTTGTCTAAGTCTTGACCTTGTCAAAATGGGTCGCCTCTCGGCTTTGACATTCACTCCCGTCATTCTTATGACTTTCAAGTTCCAAAGAGGGCAAATCAGACACCCCATTTTTGACTGTCCTCAAGACTTGGACGTCACTGATTGAACACTCAGTGATCACCCTTGTTCATGTTCGTTTTGAGTTCCCGGAGGCCTCGACTGCGCGCATTGCCTCAGGATCTCTTAACTCATTCGTTTAGTGTTTGGTTTTGCACCAAACACTTTTTTTGTTTTTGCTTTAGGAGGCAGGGAATGGCTTGTTGGCCATCCCCACACTCCACCGGCCTTCCTTTTCCCTCACCGGCCATTCCTTGTTGCCACCGGCCATTGTTGCTTGTTATCAATGGCGGTCGGCCTCTAACTGTTGGCCCTTTTTGGCCGGTGATCTATTTTGCTGGCCAGGGACCCTTTTGCACCCCCCTCAGGCATGGTGCATGCCAGCTGTGCCAGCTGGGAGGCACAGACCCCACTCCCCATGCACGAGGATGACCATTTTGAGCCTTTGACCCCCTTTTCCTTCTAGAAGCTTGGACCCTTTGGCCAAGCTTCTTGGGGAAGCTTGGCCAGCTGTCTTAGCTTCCTCTAGAAGCCTTGACTCATTTGCACCCTTTGCCCATTTTTATTTAGCTTCTTGGAGAAGCTTCAAGCCATTTCCTTTGTCTATATAAGAACCCTTCTTCCTCCTTTATCTAGGGTTGGAGTTTTTGATAAAAAAAACCAGAGATACACACACATATATATATATATATCTGTCAAATATATTCTCTCTCTATATTTCCCTCTTTCTCCTCCCTTGTGTGTGTTTTGTGGCCTAAAAGTGCATTTTTACCCTAGTTTTGCACTAAGACACACACTACCACACCTTACTTCGACCTTGAGGGGCTTGGCGGGTTAGTTTTTGAATTTTTGGACTGATTTTGATCAAAAGAAAAGGGCTGCATTGGCTATTCATCAAGGGTTCTTCAAGGGTAATCTCTTTACTTTAGATTCCCCAATCTTGCATTGTTTTTTTACCTATCTTGCATATTGTTTTAGACTTTGTGTATAACTAGAAAAAGTCTTATTTTTGCATGCTTGAGATCTCTCATTAAGGTTGCTTTGGCATTTGGGGTCGACCTTCCCCTCTTAGCTCCATTTTGGCCTCTTTTGGTACTCTTTTGTTAAGCCTTGCTTACCTTGGTGTGTTGGCCTTCTCACCATTGAAATCCAGTGGATTTTTAGTGGTAAGGAAGGAGGTTTGAGGTCTTGTATAGGGGAGGGACACCCCTTTCCCTTTTGTGCTTCATTTGGGCATTTTTTTTGGTTCAATAGGGTAGCATGCATCTCTAGTTGTTTATGGCTACTTTTCAGAGGCTTTTGGGGTGTTTTGGGTCATATTATATCTATGTTCAATGGTAGTTTGTTGGCCCTTAGCATGCATATTATACTTGCTTTATATTCCTCTATGTTGCCTAGGAATGCATCACACCATTAGACCACCATGCTATCATATTTTGGCCTTGCTTTGTGAAGTCCTTGGTCATATTTTTCCATGCTTAAGGTCAATTGACCACTAATTTGGTCATGTTTGACATGTTTGGTATAAGTCCATCCTTGTGCATGATTGCATGCTTGGCTCGTTACCTCTAGTTGTATGCTTGCATAATTGTCCATGCTTGCCTAGTATTCGCACCTTGTATGCTCTAGCACTTTGCATGCTTATCATGATAGATTACATCACATTTGACATGTTTTGCATCTTAATCTCATATTGCATTCTTGAGCCATGTTTGTCTACATGCACTACATTGTTTGGTTTGGGGTGTCAAACCAAACTTGAGGGGCGAGGGGTGTTTGTACTTCAAGTGACAAAACACGTCTTAACCCTCGGTCGCCGAGGCCCTTGACTCTAAATATGATGGGGTCTTAGCATTCATTTAGGTGTTGCATGCATTTTATATTGAATAGCAAGCTTGACTTCTTAGGCCATCATGCATAATTGATGGCCCGAGGGTCGAGGGTTATGCTTCCTTGAGTCCAATACATGATAGGGAACATGATCATGCTTACATTTGCTTGAAATTTCATGCCATACATGCTCGTCCTTTGTTCTTTGTCAAAAACCGCAGGGAGTTTTGGCAGACTGGCCATACCGAGTGCCGACCGGCCAGTAATGTGTGGCCGATAACATTGAAAGCCAGCCGATGGACATTTGCCATGGCGTGGGCATTCCTCTAGCCGATGATGTTTTGCAAGATGCAGGAACATGTCCCAACACTTTGGTAGTTTTCAGAGAAGCGGTGTGAGCGAAAGTGGCATGGTGCGGGTTTTTCCGTGAGACGGACTCAAGCATGCATCGATCCGCATCAGGAGGTAGGGTCAAGCCACCTTCTTTCTGCGTTTATTTTTGTTAAATAATTAAGGGTCTGTAATATTTAATTAGCTAGGATAGTTGATTTGTTATTTGACCTGTATATTCTTTCGGATCCTCCGAGCGAGGGAAAATGTGTAATAAGTGTGCGTGAGTGTATGTATGTCTTCCAACCCCACGTCTTTCTTCCCTTTTATTTACCTGCTTATGATGGTAGACAAGGGCATATTTAAATTAGCATACCTTATGCTACGCATGCGCATCCATGCATTTGTCTTGCATGCACCGGCTCGCGCATCATACTAATGCATTTGTATTTCAATTCAGTTGAATACATGTTAATTGACATTTCATATGCCATCTCTAGGATAGCCGAGCCTCATCAGAAGTTGCATCTTGTATGCGTTGCATTAGCCATCTTAACATGAACTAGGATCATGCATATGATTACTAACTAGTTTTTGTTTTGGCTCGGAGTACTAGGTGAGCTTTTATGTTTTAGCATACCGCATGCGTGTGAGTGTTGCCATAATTGCATGATTACCATGAAGCTAGATGCCTATGTGATAAACTGCCTGAATGCCTGTGGGTGAAGGTTGGGTTACTTGAGTTGGGATAATTCATTGAAATCCGTGTTTTAGCCTACTTGCGAGTAGCAAATTCCAAAACATTTTTTTTAAAACAAGATGGATATGCAATGCTTGTTTCCAAATTAGACGATCTAGTCTATACTTGTTTGCTGTGCGCATAACGTAGTAATTCTAGGCTAATAACCGGAATAAGAGCATATAATGCTTTCAAAATAAGATATGACGGTTATTAGAGGCCGATCTTTGATCGGGCGAGAGGGGGTGCTCATAGCTGACCTTCCCCAATCGTACCCAAGTTCCCGAGTCAAGGCAACTTTGGTGATGACGGACACGTGGCCTTTGGCACCGAGTCAGGGTTTCCTAAATTTCCCAAAATAAAATATTTAGGTGGCGACTCTGTATCTGGCGAAGCAGTCCATGTTTGGCACTTCTTTCAAAAAAAAAAAAAAAATCTGTTTTTCTCAAAACGATTTGCCAGGTTTGGACTCTTTGGTTCAGATTTAGAAACGTGACAATTTGAGTCCGAACTGTAGTAGACCCGCAAAACAAACAAAACGGGAGTCATCCCCCCTGGGCGTTCAGGGACGTCTACAGCTTGCCAAGGTGGAACTTGCCATGGGTGACTTAGGAAAGCGTCTTGATGTGTTGGAACAAAGCCTTGAACAGAAGGTGGAGGGTCTCAAGGGAGAGATCAAGGAACTCCGCGATGGTATGCATTCTACCATCAATTATGTGGCACATAATGCTCAAAGGCCAATGATTCCTTCCAAGCCAAGGTTTTGGAGATTCTCTCACAATTTGAAGCCCACTTGGAGGAGGTGCACCAAGACATGTCAATGTGCAAAAAGGCCATAGCCAGGGGAGCTGTGACCTTGTTGGGGACATCTAAGGTGGAGGTTCCAAAGCCAAAGCCTTTTAATGGAAAGGAGGATGCCAAAGAGGTAGACAACTACTTGTGGCACATAGAGAGGTATTTCAAAGCGATAACAATACTTGAAGAAGATGCTAAGGTACGGACCGCAGTCCTTTACCTCACCGACCTAGCAACATTATGGTGGTATAGAAAGCATGCTAACATTGAGAAAGGTACGTGCACCATAGCCACTTGGGATGATTTTAAGACAGAACTTACAAAACAATTCTATCTTGAGGATGTGGCCTATCAAGCTAGAAAGAGCTTAAAGAAACTTAAGCACACATCATCTATTCGGGACTATGTAAAAGAATTCTCTACTCTCATGCTTCAGGTCCTGAGTATGACTGATGAAGAATTACTCTTCAATTTCTTGGACAATTTACAACCATAAGTGGAGCAAGAATTGCGTCGCCGCAGAGTGTAGATCTTGCCTCAGTTATGGCTGTAGCGGAGTCCCTCATTGAGTATAAAAGGGTAGACAACAAGGCCAAGACATCCAAGGATAGCCATAATAAAGGTGGGTGAGACAAGGATAACGGGTTCCAATGTAAAGAGGGGTATGGCAAACCCCCTGCTGGCAAAGATGGAAAAAATAAAGCTAAGTACCAATTCAAGGACAAAGGCAAGTTCAAGCCCAAGACCAACTGCTTCTCATGTGATGGACCACATTAGGCAAGAGATTGTCCTAGAAGACAAGCCATCAATGCCATGATAGAAGAACGGGAGAAAAAGGAAACTCCCTACATGGGATCCCTGCAACTACTCAACGCTATCAAATCGAAACATGCCACATCTACCTAAAATGACAAAGACTTGATGTACGTGAAGGTAAGCCTCAACGGGAAGCCTACTCGTGTAATGGTGGACACGGGAGCTACCCACAACTTTGTCTCTGTGGAAGAAGCAAGAAGGTTGGAATTAAAGACTAGCAAAGAGTGTGGATGGCTCGAGCCTGTCAACTCAAATTCAAAACCCTTGCATGGAGTAGCACGTAGGATAAACATCAGCCTTGGTGCATGGAAGGGCAAGATTGACCTCGCGGTGGCACCTATGGATGACTTCCAAGTTTTCATAGGCATGGACTTCTTGGGTAAAGTCAAAGCATTATCAATACCATTCCTATGGTCCATGGCAATCTTGGAAGAGAACACACCTTGTGTGGTATAATCAGTGCCAAGAAAAGGGTTCAAGACCCCGCTTCTCTCAACTATGCAAGTAAAGAAAGGCTTCAAGAAAGAAGAGGTGACTTACCTTGCAACCATGACAGAGGAAAAGGAGGATGTGCCCAAGGGGTCAATACACAAGGAGATTGAGAAGGTACTCCATGAGTAAAAAGAAGTGATGCCATCCGAGTTACCAAAGAAACTACCACCTGGGAGAGAGGTAGATCACAAGATCGAGTTGGAGCCAGGCACAACACCACCCGCCAAAGCACCTTATAGTATGGCACCACTCAAGTTAAAAGAACTAAGGAGGCAACTGAAGGACTTGCTAGATGCTGGCTACATTCAACCGTCTAAAGCCCTTTATGGTGCTTCAGTGCTATTCCAAAAGAAGAATGATGGTTCTCTTTGTCTATGCATCGACTATCGGGCACTTAACAAGGTAACTATCAAGAACAAGTATCCTATTCCTTTAATTTCTGACTTGTTTGATTAACTTGGAAAAGCTCGATACTTCACTAAACTTGACTTAAGATCTGGTTACTACCATGTATAGATAGCAACTGGGGATGAGCCTAAAACTACTTGTATTACTCAGTACGACTCATATGAGTTCTTAGTAATGCCATTTGGCCTCACCAATGCCCCAGCCACGTTTTGTATGTTAATGAATAAAGTCTTCCATCCTTACTTGGACCATTTCATAGTGGTGTACTTGGATGACAACGTGGTCTATAGCAACACCTTGGAGGACTATGTAGATCACCTACGAACGATGTTTAAAGTGTTGAAAGAAAATGAGCTCTATGTGAAGAAGGAAAAATGCTCCTTTACAATGAACGAGGTGATGTTCTTGGGGCACAAGATCAAGAAAGGGATGCTTATGATGGACGAAGACAAGGTGAGGGCAATACAAGAATGGAAAGCTCCCACCAATGTAACAAAGCCAAGATCTTTCCTTGGCTTTGTTAACTACTATTGGTGCTTCATAAAAGGCTACGGCAAGGGCAACACCACTCACCGATCTTCTAAAGAAGGGCAAGGCATGGGAATGGTCGAAGAAGTGCCAAGATGCCTTCGAGGACTTAAAGAATGCAGTAATGGAGGAACCAGTCTTGGGGCTACCCGATCGCACCAAGCCATGTGAAGTACATACGGATGCCTTAGACTTTGTTATTAGGGGAGTACTTACGCAAGATGAGCATCCTATTACTTACGAAAGTCGCAAGCTTAATGCCATCAAATTGAGGTACACGGTGTAAAAGAAAGAGATGTCGGCAATAATTCATTGCTTGCGCACATGGCGACACTACTTGTTGGGATCCAAATTTGTGGTCAAGCAGACAATGTTGCCACCAGTTACTTTTAGTCCCAAAAGAAGTTGAGCCCAAAACAAGCTAGATAGCAAGACTTCTTGGCGAAATTTGACTATCCTGGAGTACAAGCTAGGAAAGGCAAACCTCGTGGCTGATGCACTAAGCCGCTAGACAGAATTGGCAGCTTTAGGTAGCAAACCCCAAGGAGAGATGGTTGAACTCATCAAAGAAGGGCTGAAACATGATTCCCTCGCCAAAGGCATCATTGCATTAGCCAATAGTGGGAAAACTAAACGTTTCTGGGTGGAGGATGGCCTACTCTATACGAATGGGAAACGACTCTATGTTCCAAAGTGGGGTAACCTACGGAGGAATCTAATGAAGGAATGTCATGATACCAAATGGGCAAGCCACCCAGGACAAAGGCGTACTAGGGCATTGTTAAAATTGGTATACTATTGGCCAAGAATGCGAAATGATATAAAGGCATACGTGAAGACTTGTCTTGTGTGTCAACAAGACAAGGTAGAGCAGCAAGCACCTAGAGGTTTGCTAGAGCCATTGCCCATAACTAAGATGCCTTGGGAGAGTGTCACCATGGACTTCATCTCAGCCTTGCCTAAGTTGGAAGGGTGCAACTCTATTATGGTAGTGGTTGATCGATTTTCTAAGTATGCCACATTCATAGCAGCCCCAACAGGTTGCACAGCAGATGAGGCAACTCAGTTATTCAGAAAACATGTGGTGAAATATTGGGGTGTGCCTAGGTCCATCATTAGTGACTGGGACCCTTGCTTTACAAGATAATTTTGGATCGAGCTATTCAAGATGCTAGGGTCAGACTTATACTTCTCTACAAGCTTTCACCTGCAAACTGATGGCCAAACTAAATGGGTGAATGCTTTGTTGGAACTCTACTTAAGGCACTTGGTCAGTGCCAACCAGTGAGATTGGGCTAAGATGCTAGATGTAACCCAATTCTCTTACAACTTGCAACGAAGTGAGTCCACCAATCACAGCCCATTCGAGCTAGCTATTGGGCAACAGCCACTAACGCCACACACGGTGATGTCTGGCTATACAGGAAGGAGTCCTGCAGTATTCAAGTTTGCTAAAGGATGGCTAGAGCAAGCTGATGTGGCACAAACCTACTTAGACAAGGCGTCTAAGAAAATGAAGAAGTGGGCTGATAAAAAGAGACGAGCGGTGGAATTCCAAGTGGAGGACTTGGTACTTGTCAAGCTACTACCACAACAATTCAAGTCCCTAAGAAAGGTGCACAAAGGGCTAATAAGGAAGTATGAGGGCCTTTTCCCTATTACAAAAAAAAGTAGGCAAAGTTTCTTACCAAGTTCAGTTACCCCCAAAACTCGAGATCCATCTCGTCTTCCATGTAAGCTACTTAAAGCCCTATCATGCTAACACAGAGGATCTAAGCAGCAGAAAGTCATCAAGGGCACCAACGACGGTCGTAGCCTCATATGACAAAGAAGCTAAATACATGATGGCTGACCGAGTCATTAGAAGATGTAGAGTACCTCATTCCACTGAGTACTTAGTTAAATGGAAGGGACTACCTGAAAGCGAGGCTAGCTGGGAACCAGCCGATGTTTTATGGCAATTCAAGGAGCAAATACAAAAGTTTCGCAAGGAGGATGCGACGAGGACGTCGCTAGCATAAGTGGGGAGAAATTTCACATCCTTACAAAATTCTCCAAAATATCTAGAGAGGAACATGTAAGGAAGTGAGGTTAATGGAAGAATCTAGAACTCCCTAGCAAACTCTAACACATATGAAGACTATGGAGAATTCTAGAAGGACCTAGGGGATTCAAGAACCTATACACTTGTACATATAATTAGATATTTGTATAGATAATTCTAGAAGGCATTTTAGAACATTCTTGTAGCTTATAAAGAAGGCTTCCATGGAAAGCTTCTAGATGATGTTTTCTTAAGAATTCTAGAATGCTCCTAGGGAGATTATAAATAGAAAAGGAGCTCATTTGCTCCAATCCATCCAAGAGTTGTAAAGCTTTCTCCCAAGTGAATACAAGGCATTCTCTCAAACTTTCTTGTGTTCTTCTAACTTCTCTTTCCTATAAATTTGTGAGTTAGGTTGACTTAGCATCATCAAGTAAGACTTGAGATTGTCTAAGTGCCGCATGGATAGGTTGGAAACAACCAAGGCCGTAACAGCTTGCCTCAGGTGAATTTTCTGTCAACTCTGTATACCAATGGACTAAATTGTGTAATGGAACTATTAAGGAGGAATATAGATCAATTTGGAGAAATTTAACCCCTCATAAGGTTCAATTCATTGAATGGCTAGCATGGAAGGGTCGGTTAAAAACCACAGTTTTTCTTCATAATATAGGTGTGGTGCAGCCAAATGTTTGTACACTTTGTGTATTTTTTAAGATTCATGAAGAAATCGTCTCGCATGTAATGTTTTATTGTCCATTAATTTGGAATGTGTGGTGGGGACTACAATGGGTTGTTCCAAATTCAATTAACAATCTACTACAGTGATGGGGTGGTATCAAATTTAAGAAAGTAGAAGATAAGGTTTGGAAGGCCATTTCATGTGCTGTCATGGTTTATTTGGAAATCAAGAAACCAAACCAAAGCCTTAAGTCTCATCAAATGGGGTTGGTTGCATGAATCCTTTTTCTTCACTCGACTTATCCAAGGCCATTTCGTTAGTTAAATTAAGAATATTCATAACTGGTCTAATCAATTTAGATCTATCCCTTCCCCTAAGACTACCATCTACCATCACTGTATTGTATCTTTTTACTACTATCTTTATTGGTCTTCGTTGTATTTGACCAAACTATCTCAATTTATTCTCTCTCAACTTATCTTTTATCAGTACTACTCCTATCCATTCTCGAATATATTCATTCCTAACTCTGTCTTTTCTACTCTTGCCACACATCCACCTTAGCATCCTCATCTCAGCAACACTCATCTTATCTACAAGTTGTTTCTTAGTTGCCCAACATTCTGTCATATACAACATTGCTGGTCTAATAACCGTTCTACCCTTTTAGTCTAATGGGTACTCATTTTTTGCACAGTACTTCAGACCCACTCCTCCACTTAAGTCACCTCGCCTTAATTATGTGAAACACATCCGCTCTAATTTTCCTAGTCATTGTGATGATTGATCCTAACTAATAAAAATGTTCACTCTTAGGTAGTTTTTGATTCTCAATCTTCACTTCTCCTTTGCTTCCATTGTGAATGTTACTAAAATTACACTCCATATACTCCGTCTTAGTTTTGCTTATCCTAAATCCTTTATATTCAAGTGTTTTTTTTTTTTTTTTTCCCAAATCTTCAACTTAGTGTTAACTCTTTCTTTAGTCTCATTCACTAACATGATATCATCTGCAAAAAATATACACCATAGCACATCATCATGAATATTGCGCATCAACTCATCCATAACTAAAGTAAAAAGATAAGGACTTAAAGTTGATCCTTAGTATAACTCTACAATAATTGGAAATTCACTCATCTCTCTAGCAGATGATCTAATAGTGGTCACCCTGCATTCATACATATCCCTAATCATATCAATATAACATTTTGTCACCATTTTCTTTTCTAACATCCACTAGATAACATCTATAGGCACCCCTATCATATGTTTGCTTAAGATTGATAAAAACCATATGAATGTCTCTTTTTTTCCCTATACTTTTCTATTACTCTCCTCAAAAGATAGATCGCTTCCATTGTTGACCTATCAGGCATAAGCCCAAATTGATTCTCTAACACCTCTGTTATATCTCGTAATTGACATTCCATCACTCTCTCCCATACTTTCATTGTGTGACACATTAACTTGATTCCTCTATAGTTGTTGCAATTTTGGATATCTCATTTATTCTTATATACTGGCACTTAAATACTTTTCCTCCATTCCTCTAGCATTTTCCTAGTTAATAAATTCTTGTTAAATAACCTAATCAACAAACAACCCCTTTTCTTACCCAAATATTTCCATGCTTCAACAGGTATATCATCTGCTTCTAAAGCCTTATTCAATTTCATCTTCTTACGTGCAAACTCCATTTCAAAGTCCCTAATCTTATGATAGAACCTATAGTCTTGATTTTCCTTAATACTATCTATTTCATCCCCTTTTTGACCTACCTCCATGTTCCTCATTTAACAACTTTTCAAAATAGTTCTTCAACATCTCCTTAATCTCTTTATCCTTCACCAACACCTTAGCGTCCTTACTCTTGATGCACTTAACCTAATTAAAATCTCTTGTTTTCCTCTCTCTTATCCTAGCAAGTTTGTATATCATATTCTCTCCCTCCTTACTATCTAGTCTAGTGTATAGGTCATCATAAGCTTTAAACTTAGTCTCCCTCATTACTTTTTTGACCTCCTTATTGGCCAATCTATAACGCTTAAAGTTTTCCTCAGTTCTATCATTTTGCCACTTTTTAAAAATCTCTCTTTTCGTCTTATTACCGCTTAGACCTCCTCCCTCCACTACCAAGTTTTCCTAATGTTGAGTCTCTTTCCTTTCGACTCTCTAAGAAATTCCCTTGAGATTCTCCTCATACAATTGGTCATCAAGTTTCACATAGTGTTAGCATCATCTTCTAAGTCCCAAGTACTTTCTTTATCCATTATATTCTTAAATGTGTCTAGTTTATCCCTTTTTAAGTCTCACCATCTAGTCCTGCGATGCCTACTACTTTTCAAACTTGGTATTACCCTTTAAAGCATAAATCTAGGATCAAAATTCTATGTTGAGACTTGAAGTTCTCTCCAGGAATTACATTATAGTCGCTACATTTTAGACGATCCACTTTTCTAACTAGAAAGTAATCTATTTGGCTTCTAATTGACCCATTCTTGAAGGTTATCAAATACTCATTTCTCTTCTTACACGTAGGCGGTGTTTGGCAAGATGTGGGTTTGGGATTTTTTTTTATTTTTTCCACTAAAAAACAAAGTTTTTGCAAAACCAAAAAAAAACCAATTCAAACAAAATATCACATCTAACCCCATAATCATTTCACTTTTTCTCTCACAAATATCACATCCAATCACAAAAAAACCCAACTATCTTCCCAAACACCAAAATTTTTTTTTTTCTAATAATATCCTACAACTAAAAAAACTACATAAAAACCCACTTCCCAAGCACCCATATAGTATTGGCCACCACTAGGTCAAAAGCCAATGCAAAATCTAAAATACTCTCTCCAGCCTCATTTCTATCACAAAACTATACCCACTATGTACCCTCTTATAACCTAGTTTATCTACTCCTACATGGCCATTGAAATCACCACCTATAACTAGGTTCTCTCTTATGGATATCTCATGTAATACCTCATTCATTTGGTCTCAAAAAACTCTGTTAATCTGATCATCTAATCCTACTTGGGGGTTCATATGCGCTAATAACGTTCACTATATAATGATCTGGCTTGTGGTTTTTAGTGGCTTTGCCTTATTACGACGTATGAATTTATAGTAAAAGGGTTTCCACAACCAACAAACCAGGGCGATCAGGGAGAGGGACGAAGGCGATCAGCAGCGGTGATCTGTCATAATCTTTAAGGAAGAGAACATTGATGCTATGAGGGGACAAACAAGTATGAATGGGACTGGAGGTTGGAAACCGGTGGTTCAAAAGCATGGTGGTCAAGCAGCGGGGGCTTTAAGGGGAACACTATTTACTCGGTGTTTGTGGACAACTTACCAACATCGATGGGGGCGAAAGGGCTTTTTCAACTATTCTCAAATTTTGGTATGGTGCTGGATGCGTACATTCCGAACAAGAGGATAAGATCTACAGGATCTAGATTCAGATTTATTAAGTATGGTTGCTCGGTAGCAGCGGATATGGCTCTACAGAAAGCTAATGGACTTTGGTGTGATAACAAAGCACTGAAGGTTCAAATGGCTATGTTCAGCAAGGTAAATGCAAAGAACCAAAGTATCCGACACCCAATAAAGCAGTGGAAGGAAAAGGGGGGACATCACACTGTCAGGGCTTCATTTCAAGGGAGAAAGTCCTATGCCGATGTGGTTAGAGACAGGGGCCCTTAACCCAATTCAGTCCGTACCATTAAGGTACAGAAAGCGGCAAATGGCTGGCTGCAAGAAAGTGCAGTGGTAAGACTGAAACCACATCTCTTGGTGGCAGAACTTCAAGACAAACTTCAAAGAAGAGGCTATGGGGACATCAAAGTTAGAGTAGGTGGTGGAAAACAGCTACTTCTTTCATTTCCATCAGTGAGTGCTATGCGTGAGCAATTATCGCTAATGAAGGACTGGCTCACCGACTGGTGTGATTCGATTGAGAACTGGGATGAAAGCATGGCTTTTGACCAGGTGAGGCAGGTGTGGTTAAGCTGCTATGGTGTACTGCTGATCTTGTGGAACAACAGTACATTTTGTGCAATCGGTAGAGAGTAGGGAGAGGTGCTTGAAATGGATGCAGACACTTTGAATATGGAGTCTCTCTACTGTGGAAAAGTCAAGATTGAGACAATATGCATGGATTCCATTAACCATCTTCTCAATTTAGATTGCAAGGGCGTAATATATCCAATCAGGATCTCAGAGGAACAAATCATAGTCCCAACAATAGTGAAAGAGAAATGTATATGTCAATCTTTTCTGAGGAATAATGAAACCAGCTACAGCTCCGAGGATGATGTTGAGACTATTGCAGATAGAGGCAGTAGACAAGGGGAAGAAGATGATGAGGCAGAAATCCAGGTCGGTGCTAAGGTGGATACAGGGGATGAGATGGTTGCAGGGGATAAGGTAATGGATCATGACCACACTACTACCATGGAGGGGGAATCAAGTTTTAGGAAGGTTTCGGTGGTGGAGGAGATAGACTTGACGATGGGCGTGTCAGAGGCTGGAGTCGTACGTGAGGAGTGCTCTGTAGGGAGGCTCGGCAAAGGAGTGTCAGAGGAGGGGGGCGCAAGAGCTGATGAGGAAGTGGTTACTCCTAGTTTTATTAGAAGTATAAGTGGGTCTGCTGGGCAGAAACAAGGCATTATCTTGGACGTGGACTTAAATAGGGCCCAAGAGGACTCAAGTGGGGATTGGTTGGCCCAGAGGGATGTGTTAACAGGTCTTAGAGCTGAGACCAGCACTCAACCTATATGTGCAATGGTTAATGGGGTGAGGCAGCCCAGTAATGCATACAGCAGTTTGGGCCCAATCCTTATCAGTAAGAAGAGCTTGCAGGCGAAAGGTGAGGAAAATAGTTGTCACAAACGATGGAAAAAAGGAAAACATGAAATGAGAAAGAAATTTATGAAGCAAACACTCAATCTGAGGAAAGGGGCAGTGTTCAGGTCTACCGTAGCTTCCATTTCCCTCTCAATGACGAGTAAAACTAGTAGAGGAGGTATTAGGTTATCAGAGGCAGCAGCATCCATCCAAATTGGTAAAGTGCTGGGGCTAGATTGTGATGGCAATGAAGAAGAGGTGATTAGTAAGTTAGAAGAACTGGAAGCCACAGATAAGGGGAAAGAGGTGCGAAGGAGTGGGGATATCCATTGAGTTATAAGCTCAGGGGGTCTTTAGTGAAAAAGCTGTTATTATGAAGCTACTATCTTGGAATGTTAGAGGTCTTGGCAGACCAGGGAAAATGAGGAAAATTAAACAAATTTTGGCAACAAGAAAAATCAGTTTTGTGATGATTCAAGAAACAAAGAGATCTTCAATTACACCTGAATTCGTAAAGTCTCTTTGGTATGATGATAATTTTGGGTATATGGAAGTGGACGCCGAAGGTAGAGCTGGAGGACTACTATATATATGGAGTACTAAGGTGTTTCAACTAGAGGCTTGCTGCGGCCACCGTAAATTTATCCTTCTGTCTGGTACACTCTTCCTCTCTTTTCATTGTGTGATTGTTAATGTTTATGGCCCATCCGAAGTGGTTAAAATGAACGAATTATAGGTCTTTTTTACTCAATTGAAGAGTATGTTCTTGGGGCCCTGGTGCATGGGGGGGATTTTAATGAAATAAGGAATATTGCTGAACGCATTGGGTGCTCAAGAAGAGACCGAGGCATGAGAGATCTTAATGCCATGGTAGAACAAATGGAGTTGATTGATTTACCCATGCTTGAGAGGAAATTTACCTGGTGTAACTCACAAGTTAGAGAGAAATGGAGTAGAACAAACAGATTTTTGCTTAATCATGAATGGGTACAAAACTTCAACTTTAAATTATGGGGTCTTCCTAGATTGCTTTCTGATCATTGCCCTATCCTTTTGATAGAGGATGAAAGAGATTGGGGTCCCCGTCCTTTTAGGTTTCTGAACGCTTGGACTCTTCATCCTAAGTTTGCAAGTTTAGTGGGCAAATTTTGGTCTGAATTTTAGGTTGAAGGTTAGGCTGGATATAGATGCTTCATGAAATTGAAAGCCTTAAAACACAAATTAAAAGTGTGGAATATTGAAGAGTTTGGTATGCTTGAATCTAAGCTTAAGGCTGCAGAAGAGGAAGCTCATGCCTTAGAGTTAATTGCCGAAGAAAGAATCCTTCTGGGGACTGAACAAGCTAGATGGAAGGAAACT
Source organism: Camellia lanceoleosa (assembly GCA_025200525.1). Lineage (NCBI taxonomy): Eukaryota > Viridiplantae > Streptophyta > Magnoliopsida > Ericales > Theaceae > Camellia > Camellia lanceoleosa. Next base: position 88,505,905 of record CM045770.1, read on the forward strand.
ATGAGTGAAATTTGGAGGTTAAACAAAATGGTGGAATGGACTTGGTTACAAAAGTCCAGAATTAATTGGGCAGCAAAATGTGATAGGAACACAAGGTATTTCCACATTATGGCTTCTAATAGAAATAGCAGAAATTCTTTGTGTTCAGTTTTGGTGAATGGCTCATTGGTGGAAGAACCTTTAGAGTTTCGGATGGAGGTGAAGGCACACTTCATGAATCATTTCTCTGAATCTTGGGCTAATAGACCATCACTGTCTGGCCAATTCAAAAATATTGGAGGTCGTCAAGCAGTGGAGATGTTAGAAGCAGATTTTACTGAAGAGGAAGTCAGATATGTGTAGACACCCCATTTTTGACTGACCTTAAGACTCAGACATCACCGATTGAGCGCTTGGTGATGTTGCATATCGTGCTCGTTCAGGAGTCTCAGAGTCTCGGCCGCGAGCCCTTCCTCCGGACTTCCGAACCCTTTTCTGTACTTTGTCTCAGTTCGCGAACCAGACTCGGTTTTCTCTGTTTTTGTTCCTGAGGGAAGGGAGAGGTCCCGTAGACCATCTCTCAGTGGCCGTGGGCTACATTTCGTGGCCGTAGGCCATTTTGCCCATTTCGGAGCCCGGTTCCCGGTTTTCGGAGCCGTCAGGCCATGTGCCTCGGTTCGGGACCGCCTGACCACCTCCGTTTGCTCTGATTTTTGGCGTGCATTTCATTTACTCCCTTTTGAGGGACACTGGGGTCTGAGAGATCCACTTCGTGGTCGAACACCACTCTCGGTGCTTAACAGCCTGTTTTCGGGGCCCCGAACTGCGTGTTTTGGCCCCCGAACCTTCATTTTGCATCGGTTTGCGCTCATTTTTGGCAGGGACCTCTGTTTCATCACCAAGAAGGTCGTAGAAGTGTGGGATGCCAGAGATCGTTTTGACAACCAACTTTTTGTTTGGTCAAAAGTGGTTCAGCATGAATCCGGGAAGGAGAAAAGTCTGCGCGGCTTCACCGAAACGGGCGTAACTCTTTGCACAAGAGGAATTAAAGTATGAGACCACCATCGTTGGAAATCTTACTCCCGGGGCTTCATTTTTCACTCAATAATCTCCTAAATTCAATTCCGGACGGAGGAGATATGGTTGATTGAAGTAAGGCATCACTCCAGTTGAACCGAAATCTGCGCGGCTTCACGGAAACTGGCATAACTTTTTCCACAGGAGAAATTTTGATGCAAGGTTTGTGCCATTGGAAAGCTCACTTCCGGGGATTCAATTTGGACACTTGAATGGCCACATTTGGACTTCCCTAGCACCCACCGGCCAGTTTTCTTCCCGATAGCTCCTGAAAAGTAGCTGGCCGGGCAGAAAATCTAGCTGGCCGGCCACCCCTTTTGTGAAATGACCTTTTTGCCCCTTTAAGCTGGCCGGCCATTTTCCTCTCCCTCGGTATTCCAAATTGTGCCGGTTGCCATTGGAGCATCCTGCCTACACGTGTATGGAGCATTAGAGAGGTCCCTTAGATATTTTTCATGCCTTTCCGCTACAAAGGAGAGGCTTGGCTTCTTGGCTCAAGGTTAGACATTTGTTAGACACATTTGAGAGAGAGCTATACCTTCCACCTCCCATTTCTCTCCATTTCCAAGCTCCAAAGTCATTTTTCTTCAAGTTTGGTGCCATTTCTTCATCACTATCAAGCATCCCCATCACCACTCCATTTCCAGCAGCAAGGAGAGGTTCTCAGAGGCTTAGAAGAAACATTCCTCAAGCCAAGAGGTAGAAAAGAAAAGGTCTACAAGGGTAAGTCTCCATTTCCCTCTTTTGTAGCATTTTCTTGCTTCATTTCTTAAGCCTATTTTCTCACTATTTTAGGCTCCGACCCTAACTGAAAGGGTCACTCTTTTGAGCTTATCTTCATGTTTGTTTAAGGGCTCAACCCTGTTTGAGCCCTCCATTTGACACTTGCTTCAATATCATCTTATATGCCATTTTTTTGCATGAAATTTCTATCCTATGAGTGATCTGTTTTCGAGCATAATGTAAAATGTAAGTGGGACTATTTTGAGCCGTTCTTCAACATTGAAGAAGGGCTTAATCCTGTTTGGGTCCTCTATCTTGCACTTACTTCATAATCTCTCATATTTACCGTAAATTTGCATGATTTGTTTGGCCTATATGTAAATTGTTTTGGAGTTTGTTATGAACTGTGAGTAAGCTTATTTTGTGTCCCTCTACAATATTTTAGAAGGGATCAATCTTGTTTGGGGTCTCCATGTAGTACCTACCATTCTACCCCTCTTTGGCCCTCATTTTACATGCTCTTTTACGCTTATCTAGCCTCTGTTTTCGGCCATCATCAGAACTGGAATGAGTCATATTTTGACCCTCTGGACATATTTCATTAAGGGTCTTTTCTTGTTGGATGAATTTTTGGCCTACTTCATGTTATATCCTCTTGTGGCCTCAATCTTGCATGGCATTTTTAGCATATTTTCATACTGATTTGGGGGATTTCATCTACTGTAAATGTGCATATTTTTAGTCCCTATTTAGTGTTTTAGAAGGGTATTTTTCCATTTGGGCATTGCATATATCACTTACTTCAATACCCCTCTTGGGGAGCCATTTTTGCATTCTTGCTTAATCCTATGTGTGCTTGCTGTTTAGCCCTTCTTATGACTGAAAAAAGCTTTTCTTGGGGCTGCCTTGCTACTGTATTTTCATTCCATGTCTATATTGTGCATGTTTGGTATAGCTATAGGCCATTTCGGGTGCCTAAATTCATGTTTCGGGGCCATTTCATGCATCGGGTGTACTTTCGCCTCATTACGGGGTTGTTTTCCCCCACATTTCAGTGCCAAAATTCCATTAGCATGTTTGCATATCATATTTCCATGCCATTACATTGCGTATGCCATCTCCTCGGTTTGCGTGCCCGTGTGCACGCATTTCGAGGCATCTCATTTTTCATCTCTCGGCCTCTTATGTGAGTGTGGCTGAGGCTCTCTCATGTTAGTATAAGTCCATTTTTCATCCTGTATGCCATTTTTAGCATCATCGCATCCCGTATGCCATTGCCTCGGTTTGCGTGCCCGTGTGCACGCATTTCGAGGCACTTCACTTTTATCCGACGGCCTCTTATGTGAGTATAGCTGAGGTCCACTCATGTTAGTGTAAGTCCAATTGCATTGCGTATGCCATTTTATGCCTTAGGATCACTTCCTCGGTTTGCGTGCCCGTGTGCACGCATTCCGAGACATCTCATTTTCATAGCATTACATATGTTAGGATTATATATTAGTTGCATTTCATACATATCATGCATATTGCATTGCGTTCGGGATAGGAGTTAGCCCGAGCACGGGAAACGAGGCACATTTCGTACTCCGAGCGACGGAACGGGTCTCAATTCCCAAGTCACCAATACTCCGGATTACCCATGATGGAGTTAGGTTTTGTTGTAGCATTCATCTGCATTCATCCTATATTGAGTTGTGCAATCCGACTCCTCGGCCATCATGCATCGAGATGCGTGATTGGTGGCACGAGGATCGAGGCATGCATATATTTGTGAAATACATTGCTATGCCCCTTTCCTGCTCTCTGTTGCAGCAAAATGAAGAATTGGCAACTTTCTGGGACTTGACACGCATTTCGAGAAACATTGCAAACAGAGGCTAATTGGGGCATCCCAGTGGATTCCCGCGCAAAGCAGCCCAAACATGCATCATGTCATTATCCAGAGCGGAGTCAAGGCAGCCCCCTGGCTTGCATGCCAGTTTTTACAGTTTTTCTTAGTTAATTTGTAAATTAATTAGGAATTTATATATTATTCGGACTGTATATTTTAGACTGCACTATTCTTTCATTTGGGACTGTACTATTTATTCGGACCCTCTGCGCGAGGGCATAATTGTAATAAGTGTGGGTGAGTGTGATGTATGTCTTCCAACCCCACGTCTTTCTTCCCTTTTATTTACTCGCTTACGATGGTTAGATATAGGGCATATTTCAATTAGCATACAGTATGACAGTATTTTTGCATTATTCATCTGTTTTGCATGCACCGGGCTCGGCGCATCATACAAACTGCATTTGTATTTCGATTCCAAATTGAATACGTGTTAGTCGTAGCATTCCATATGCCATGTTTAGAATAGCCGAGCCTGCTATAGTTTGCATTTTTGCATGTGTTGCATTAGGCATTTTCTGTGTATCTAAGATCATGCATGATTTCTAATGTAGTTTCTGTTTTGGCTTGGAGTACTCGGTGAGTTTTATGTTTTAGCATCCTTGCATGCGTGTGAGTGACTGCCATGATAGCATGCTTACCATGAGACTAAATGCTTATGTGATATAACTACCTTGAATGCCTGTGGGTGGAGGTTGAGTTACTTGGATTGGACAAATCATTGACGGTTTGTTTTAAGCCCACTAGATAGTGGCAAAACCATTGTTTTCTAAGCCCACCCGAGAGTGGCAAATCCACGTCTTAGCCTACCTGCGGGTAGCACCATCAAACCATTTCTCAAACAAACAAACATGAAATGTTTTGTTCCAATTCAGGCGACCCAGTCTATACTTGTATGCTGTGCGCATCACATAGTAACCTAGGCTAATAACCGGAATAAGAACATACAATGTTTTCAAAAACAGATATCATGGTTAGTAGAGGCCGGTCTTTGACCGGGCGAGCGGGGGTGCTCACGAAGTGACCTTCCCCAATCGTACCCAAGTTCCCGAGCCGAGGCAACTTTTGTGATGACGGACACATGGCTTTTGGCACCGAGTCAGGGTTTCCTAAATTTCCCATTAAAAAACATTTAGGTGGCGACTCTGTATCTGGCGAAGCAGTCCATGTTTGACACTTCTCTCAAAAATTTGTTTTCAAAACGATTTGCCGGATTTGGACTCTTTGGTTCAAGATTAAGAACCGTGACATTTGAGTCCTTGAACAGTAGACCCAATATCGAACCGTAACGGGGACTCGCACTCCTTCCCGGATGCTCGGGGACGCCTACGCTTGGCGACTTCTTTGGGGAGTTAGAGAACTTGACTTGAACTCATGATATTTGGTTTTGACTACACTTGTGTGTTTCTTTGCATTGCATTTGCATTGGTGCGCCTAGGACACCGTGTTTGCCATCTGCTATTCCTGAGCGGTTTGCCGGAGGCTTGTCTTGTCAAGGCATGTCCGTAAGGCTGACCGGTTACGGGCTCTGCCAGTATGGGAACACAAACCCCGGTTTTACCGGGGCACCCTTTTTCATCATTCGAGCTAGTGCATATTCGGATCCATAGTGACCATTCCAAACTAGGACAGGTTGCTTACCCGTTTATAGGTTGTTTGAAACCGCTGCGTGTGTAGTGAAACCCTAGCTCCTGACAAAATAGGACAGGGAAACCCTACCCCAACATAGGGGTGTTTTGGCTCTCACTTGCTTGTTATGTGCTTTAGAGTGCGTCTCTCAGAATGCATGTATCGGTTGCAAGTTTGGGCATCAGTTCAAGGCACCAGATTCAAGATTTTGAGAATCGGATTTCGAGGGTAACAGCCATAGCAGAATTTTGGGGCGAATTGAAGAGAGGCACATCATCCTACTATGCTCAGACTGTTTTGGTGAAATTTGAGATGTCTTGCATGTTTTCCCTTTTGCTAGGTAGTACTGGAACCATAGCTTCAGAAGGCTCCGAAATCCCCCAGGTACATTGAACTAGTGCTGATAGACTTTGTTAGGTCAGAGATTCAATTCAAGGGTAACTAGTGTTCTTTCGCTGAGGCAAGGCAAAGAAGGGCCAGATGGGGCTCATTGGTTCATCTGATCCGGATCCACTCCACATCATCGAGAGACCCGTGATGGCACAGGGTTCGGAAGAATTTGTGGCCGTGATAGCAGCGCCAAATCAGGGAACTGCCATGCAGGCTGAGACCAGTATTGAAACACAGCGCCCATCTGGGGCATCTACCTCACATCCAGCTTTGTGACCCCAACCGAACTTTGAATTCGCCAGCCCGAAGATTTCTGTGGTCCAGATCCTCGAGAAAGGTGGCTCAAGCCCAAGTTTTCGGACCTGAGTGCGGCCTAATGAGGCGTTATCCCCTTGATGCTAATGACCTCGATCTGACCGCAGTGAAAATTGCGAACCTTGAGAAGCAATTCAAAAAGGCACAGGGCCTTAACTCCATTCCCGACATTGAGGATGGGTCCACTGAGGTTACCGTAAGGCTCCCAGTCGGGAGTACCAATCACCGTGATAATCGTTCTCAAACCGCTAAAGTCAACACAATGCCATAGTCGACCTTTTTGCCAAGGCCACTTACAACAAATGGCCCCGGCCAGGAGCTCAGGGTAGATTTTTCACCCCTCTCCATATGAGCCTAACCAGCGCACTGCAAGTCCTGATGGAAAGAGGGCATCTCAAACCCCTTAATCCTCAACCTTTGCCAAACCCACTCCCTGCCAAACATAACCCCAGCAAATACTGTGTATATCATCAGCAGCGCGGCCATGGCACCGATGGTTGCTACCGTCTTCGTCATGAGATCCAGAATCTCATTGACAACCGGACAATAGCTCCACTTCAAAACTCCAAGGACCAAGTACCTCATCCACATCCCAACCTCAGCCATACACTGCCACCTACCTACAACCCCAGTATATACCCCCCGACCCATATACTCAAGCCCGAGATGTTTATCCCGGAAAGCATGGGCTTAAGTACAATGGATGCACTTGAACCCCAATCACCTCAAACCCGTGAGCCCACTACTTCTGAGCTGAAGAGAATGATCGAAGATCTTCAAAGAACTGTGACAAATCTGGCCTCCGGGACATTGGCTCCATCATCAACCACATCTCATACCAGGGAGTTCGTGTCAAAAGGCTCCCCAGTCTTGGAACGAGCTGTATTTGAGGAATACCAATCCCTTGGCGAGGTAAAGGCGAGTGGAAAGAACAAGATAGGGGCGGACATGGATCCCCATGAGCATCTTCTGTTGGCTGTTGAGGCTTTGAAAGTCAAGGGACTGAACAAAGAGCAAGTGCTCGCAGTTGTTGCAAAAACTGTGGACGGCATTTTCTCCACTCAAGTCGAGGGCAGTTTGAATCAAGGGGCAAGCTGAGAGAAGGGCCGTTGTACCAAGAATTTTCCTTTCAGCTCTAATCCCGTACTTTAAGAAATCAAGAAACCCAACCCATTCACCGCCAAACCCTTTATTGGAAAGGCCCAAAGAAAATCCACAAACCTCGAAGTATCTACCCCGAGGACAGAGGGTCTTCCATGCCCTCCACATGCCTTTGTCCAAGGCTCTTCAAATCCTTGTTGGACAGGGCCATCTCAAACCCCTTGAGCCTCGGCCTCTCCCGAACCCTCTTCCGGCTACACATGATGCTACCCAAGATCGCTGCATTCATCGCCAGAAACCGGCCATACTACCGACGACTGCTTCTGTCTTCGCCATGAAGTACAAGATCTGTTTGACAACGGAGTTGTGCTCCTGCCAAGCTCTGCAAAGTCCATTGGCACTGGATCGGTGAACTTGGAGGATAATGCGATGTGATTAGGGGGATGAACCAGCTGCGGGTGGCGCTCAATTTAACTCCAGACGTGGGAATGGCACGCACTGTTTTGAGCAATGTACAAGTGCTGTTAATTTTTCATTTTGACTTGGGTATTGGGTCAGTCTTTTGTTTTGTTTTGAGTCTGTCTTTTTGTTTTGAGTCAGTCTCTTTTGTTTTGGGTCTGTCTTGTTGTATCGAGTCAGTCCTGTTGTATAGGAGTCGGGTGATTCCGGGGGTGTTACCTCGGGCGTCACCATTTTGTTTTGCGTTTGTCTTTTTGTTTTGTTTTGAGTCTGTTTCTGCCAGGGAGCCAATTATGCCAACAGATTTTGAATGAAAAGCAGTGATTTCCACGCTCTTGCATTTGCTTCTGCCGTGTGCTAGTTGTGCCGGGATTTGAATGAAATGGCAGTGCATTCCACCTGCTCTCCTGTGCCCTGAAGTCATTGTAACGACCTAAGTTTTTCAAAACTTTTTGAACATCAAGGAAAACGAAGAGGAAGGAATTCCTCGAGATTTGCAAAACTTTGATCAAATGAGAGAAAGAGAGGCATGCTAAGCCCTTAATGATTGAGATCATGCTTGTTAATATGAGTACTGAGAAGGACCCTAGCTTTGATCCAGACTGGTCCTACACTGTCTTCAGCGCGAGCGTTTTTTCATTTTATTAAAAACTTTCAAAAAAAATGTTTTCTTGTGATCCTGCGAAGACATGTGTGGAATCGCTCTTGAGATTGTGCTTAGATCGCTCTCGGCCTCGAGACTCAACCCCTTTGCTTTCAAACCTTGAACTTGGATTCAGAATGTTCAACGGTCAACCACAATGTAAGGCCTGTGTGGCTAGATTTGAAGCAGCCCTCGAACATGAGGCACCAAAGTCAGATCAAGAAGGTCAGACCTCGTCAAAAGAAGCTTGCAAAGCTAGAACAGAAGCACCCCTCGAACTAGGGGCAAAAATGTTCGATGTGCTCGAAGAGCCAAAGGTGGATCTTTCTGCTAATCAATACAACAGCCACTCTCTTGGGTACAGAGGGCTCCAATCTCAAAACCATTTGGCATGGACTTGTTACACTTTTACCCTTCGAGGCTCATTTGGGCGAAAACCCGTAAGGCGACCTGCAAAAGTTAGAGCAAAGAAAAGAATGAAAAAAAAGAAAAAAGAGAAAAAATGCAAAGAATGAAAAAGAAAAAAAACAAAAAAAGAAGAAAAGAAAAAAAAGAAAAGAATTGAAAAAAGAAAAGAAAAACAAAGCTCGAAGGTCGAAAACACGCAATGCGCCTTTGGCAAAGTTAGAGCATAAAAAGGAGAGGTTAAATACGAGTGTACCTTAACCGAACTACGAAGGCTTAATTCCCATCTTTGGGATACGTAGGCAACTTCATTCTGAAGTCCAGCCATAAACACTTCCAAATCAAGTGTGTCCATGTAATGGTTTTGACCATCCTTGCCTCCTCTGTATCCGAGTTCGATTGCAATCATCGCTCACGAGGACTAACTACAATCTTGTTGCGGTGCCTTTCAAACAAGGCAACTTTCCGTTGCCATTCAATGCGCCAAGGTTGCTCAAACAAGGGGCAACTTTTGTTACCATGCGGCTCCCTTCAAGCACGGGCTTTTCCTCGATCCGAGGTTGTGCATCTCGGCGTAAGTTTCATGCTCGCTGAGCAAGTGGCGTGGTGCAAAATAGTTTTTGAGAATTTCTCGAGGTTGACTATTTTCTCAAAATTGTTCCATCTTTTCCAAAAAGCTGGACCATTTTTGGACCCAAAAGGAAAATTTTCAATGCTCATAGCCTGACTTGCGTGATTTCAAATCAAAAATTGAACAAGCATGTTAATCTAACCCTCATGTTGGTCAAAATTGTTTTAGTAGAAAGCAAAAAATGGTCAAAACGATGAACTAGGGGCACAGTGGAGTCGGTGTTACATCTTTTCCCGTTATCAATGCATTTGCCAAGAAGGGCACTCTACATGCCAAGAAAAAGGGCACAATTGAAGCTAACAACAAAGTCTTTGAAGGCTCTCTCACCCTCCAAGCGGCGAATTATCAAGCCAAGTCGCGAAGCCTAAGCAGAATGGATCAAGATATTCCACTCCCTCATCTTGACAGATCTGATCACGTCCAAGCTCCCCGTGAGCATCATCAACCTGTCACCAGATTCGCTACACACTCATTTGTAGCACAACCCCTCTGTGGGAGGAATTCACTAGTGCATCTGAGAAGAAGAAGAATCTGTAGAATACCGGGGCAAAAGCCCACAACTTTACCTTATCCATCAACCACCCGGGGAGGGATTGAAAATGAGAGATTGAAGAATAGAGATGTGCGATGAGAAAAAAGTGAGAAAAGGGCTTTTCAAAAACTAGAGATTGAGTGCCAAGTGATGTGAGAATCACAAGTGAAAGGGTGGGAAACACTACCCGTGAAACAGGCTCCACATGCCGCGTCGAGTGTCGTGTCTTTTCGTTTGTCTCATTTCATCCCGGCGTGTCTCGTTGTGTTTAGGTCGTTTACCTTTTGTTTTTCTCGTGTTGAGTTGTTTTGGCTGGTCGGTCTTGTAGGCTTAATACGGTTGAGAATCCTTTTCTCATTTTCAAAAAAAATAAAATCGTTTTGTGCTATGAGTCTTGCCGTTCTCCACATTTGTGCAAAAGTAATTTGTTCTTTCAGAAAACGCAGGTTCAACCAGTCATATGAGAACAAAGGAAACCGGGACCTATCTAAAGCTATGAGTTTTGCAAAGCAAAAAGCAAAAGAGGAAAATATCGCATCCGAGTTTGTTCCAACTTCATGAAGTTAGAGACTATATTCGTATGTACCTCTTCAGTCTTGCCAATGCTCAAGTATGAGTGTGCCTCTACCTCAAGCTCGAGATCAAGTCTACTTCAAGCGAATGGCGATCAAATGCTCTCTCTGAATATCACCGCCAGATGCATCTTGGCCGTGTTTGCAATGAGTTCTAGGAGACCAACTGCGGTGGAAATTAGAGTTCGAATGGCGTGGCCTAGAACACAAAGGTTAAGGATTTCGAGACTAAAGTCTTGTTTAAATACCCGGGCGTGCCCTCGGCTTGAAATCAGATGGAAGCCCCATAGGTTGAGATAGCGTATATGCACCTCAATTCGGATCTTGAACCAACCTAGTCTGTCACCCGTTGGAGAATAGGAAAGTTGTGAGTATGATCGAAGAAGACAAGCGGCGTAGTGGCTCCTATATGCAGATATTGTTACTTGTTAGCATTCCAAAGCCTTTGTACTGTGAGTTCAAGGTAAAGTGTTCGAAGAGCACGAGGGGAGATCCCCATCAGAGTAGAGCGGCTCACCGCCACTCACCTCATGAGGTGCTTTCTAAAGTGCCGCTTTGTCCATTTATTGCTTTCCTTAAGCATCATGCATTGTAATGCATTGTACCTGTTAAGTTTCTTTCTCAGTCATGCACGATATTGTATGTATGGTTCATTCAAAAAAGTTCCGTTTGAGATCATTCACTTAGTGTATCAATCACACTTTATTTGCTTCACTCAATGTATCTAACACACTTCATTCACTTAGTGTATCAATCACACTTTATTTGCTTCACTCAGTGTATCTAACACACTTCATTTGCTTTAGTGTATCAATCACACTTCATTCATTTTGTGTATCTATCACACATTCTCACTTAAGTGCATCTATCACACTTTGTGTTTCGCTTTTAGTATCTATCACACACATTCTCACTTAAGTGCATCTATCACACTTTGTGTTCACCTTTAGTGTATCCATCACACTTATTCACTTAGTGCATCTATCACACTTTGTGTTCACATTCAGTATATCAATCATACTTTGTTCACTTAGTGCATCTATCACACTTTGTGCTTGTCTTTTGTGTATCCATCACACTTTGCTCACTTCACCCTTTGTATAATCAATTACACTTTGCTCAAATAGTGTATCTATCACACACTCGCTTTGCCTATTGTGTATCAATCACACACACTCGCGCCATTGTTCCCCCGGTTAAAACATTTCCTCTCTCCGTATGAAATACGTTGAGATACGCCTGTTGGTTACACCATTGTTCCCCCGGTTAAAACCTTCCCTCTCTCCGTATGAAATACGTTGAGATACGCCTGTTGGTTACACCATTGTTTTCCCGGTTAAAACCTTCCCTTTCTCCGTATGAAATACGTTGAGATACGCCTGTTGGTTACACCATTGTTCCCCGGGTTAAAACCTTCCCTTTCTCCGTATGAAATACGTTGAGATACGCCTGTTGGTTACACCATTGTTCCCCCGGTTAAAACCTTCCGTCTCTCCGTATGAAATACGTTGAGATACGCCTATTGGTTACACCATTGTTCCCCGGGTTAAAACCTTCCCTCTCTCCGTATGAAATACGTTGTGATACGCCTGTTGGTTACACCATTGTTCCTCGGGTTAAAACCTTTCCTCTCTCCGTATGAAATACGTTGCGATACGCCTGTTGGTTACACCATTGTTTACCCGGTTTCTACCTTTTCCTCTCTTACGTGTGATACGCTGAGAGACGATCTTTTCCTCTCTTGCGTGTGATACGCTGAGAGACGACCCTTTCCTCTCTCGCATGTGATACGCTGATAGACGCCCCTTTCTTCTCTTGCGTGTGATACGCTGAGAAACTTACCTTTCCTCTCTTGCGTGTGATACGCTGAGAGGTTTACCTTCTTCCTCTCTTGTGTGTGATACGCAGAGAGATGTCTTGTGTGAGACTACGGGTATTCTCGGTAGTCGCTTTTAGCCTTCTCCGCGTGAGACGCAGTGAGCATTGCATTTTTTTTTTTTCTTTTTCTTACATTCTTTCTGCACGAGATGTAATTTATCTCGAGTTTACTTCTTGCCTAGCTTTCGCTTAAAATGTTGCATTTATTTTGCATATTTGCTTCATTACAGCTCTCTTTGCATGATCATGAGTGATAACCGCTTAAAGCTTAGCGTAAGTCCAATCTTCAAACCGGCTTAGCGTGTAAGTCCAATCTTCAAAGCGGCGTGGCGTGTAAGTCCAATCTTCAAACCGGCGTGGCGTATAAGTCCAATCTTCAAACCGTGGCGTATAAGTCCAATTTTCAAACCAGCTTCGCGTAACGTGTAAGTCCAATTATCAAAATCTCCCTGCATATCATTTTGCATTTTGCCCCTGCCTGCGGGTATGCCTACGGGCACAACTTTGTCTATATTGTCTGATTGTCTAAGTCTTCGGCCTTGTCAAAAATGGGTCGTCTCTGGGCTTTGACATTCACTCCCGTCATTCTTATGACTTTTGAGTTCTGTCAAAGAGGGGCAACTGTAGACACCCCATTTTTGACCGACCTTAAGACTCAGACGTCACCGATTGAGCGCTTGGTGATGTTGCATATCGTGCTCGTTCAGGAGTCTCAGAGTCTCGGCCACGAGCCCTGCCTTCGGACTTCCGAACCCTTTTCTGTACTTTGCCTCGGTTCACGAACCAGACTCGGTTTTCTCTATTTTTGTTCCTGAGGGAAGGGAGAGGTCCTGTAGACCATCTCTCAGTGGCCGTGGGCTACATTTCGTGGCCGTAGGCCATTTTGTCCATTTCGGAGCGGTTCGGTTTTTGAGCCGTCGACCATGTGCCTCGGTTCGGGACCGCCTGACCACCTCCGTTTGCTCTGATTTTTGGCGTGCATTTCATTTAATCCCTTTTGAGGGACACTGGGGTCTGAGAGATCCACTTCATGGTCGAACACCACTCCCGGTGCTTAACAGCCTGTTTTTGGGGCCCCGAACTGCGTGTTTTGGCCCGCGAACCTTCATTTTGCATCGGTTTGCGCTCATTTTTGGTAGGGACCTCTGTTTCATCACCAAGAAGGTCGTAGAAGGGTGGGAGGCCAGCAATTTTTTTGACAACCAACTTTTTGTTTGGTCAAAAGTGGTTCAGCATGAATCCGGGAAGGAGAAAAGTCTGTGCGGCTTCACCAAAACGGGCGTAACTCTTTGCACAAGAGGAATTAAAGTATGAGGCCACCATCGTTGGAAATATTACTCCCGGGGCTTCATTTTTCACTCAAGAATCTTCTAAATTCAATTCCGAACGGAGGAGATATGGTTGATTGAAGTAAGGCATCACTCCGGTTGAACCGAAATCTGCGCGGCTTCACAGAAACTAGCATAACTTTTTCCACAAAAGGAATTTTGATGCAAGGTTTGTGCCACTGGAAATCTAACTTCCAGGGCTTTAATTTGGACACTTGAATGGCCATATTTGGACTTCCCTAGCACCCACCAGCCAGTTTTCTTCCCGACAGCTCCTGAAAAGTAGCTGGCCGACCAGAAAATCTAGCTGGCCGGCCACCCCTTTTGTGAAATGACCTTTTTGCCCCTTTAAGCTGGCCGGCCATTTTCCTCTCCCTCAGTGTATTCCAAGTGTGCCGGTGGTTGCCAGTGGACCATCCTCCATGCGTGTATGGAGGATTAGAAAATCTTAGATATTTTTCATGCCTCTCCTCTATAAAGGAGAGGCTTGGATTCTTGGATCAAGGTTAGACATTTGTTAGACACATTTGAGAGAGAGCTATACCTTCCACCTCCCATTTCTCTCCATTTCCAAGCTCCAAAGTCATTTTTCTTCAAGTTTGGTGCCATTTCTTCATCACTATCAAGCATCCCCATCACCACTCCATTTCCAGCAGCAAGGAGAGGTTCTCAGAGGCTTAGAAGCAACATTCCTCAAGCCAAGAGGTAGAAAAGAAAAGGTCTACAAGGGTAAGTCTCCATTTCCCTCTTTTGTAACATTTTCTTGCTTCATTTCTTAAGCCTATTTTCTCACTGTTTTAGGCTCCGACCCTAACTGAAATGGTCACTCTTTTGAGCTTATCTTCATGTTTGTTTAAGGGCTCAACCCTGTTTGAGCCCTCCATTTGGCACTTGCTTCAATATCATCTTATATGCTATTTTTTTGCATGAAATTTCTAGCCTATGAGTGATCTGTTTTCGAGCATAATGTAAACTGTAAGTGGGCCTATTTTGAACCCCTCTTCAACATTTAAGAAGGGCTCAATCCTTTTTGGGTCCTCTATCTTGCACTTACTTCATAATCTCTCCTATTTACCGTAAATTTGCATGATTTTTTTGGCCTATATGTAAATTGTTTTGGAGTTTGTTATGAACTGTGAGTAAGCTTATTTTGTGTCCCTCTACAACATTTTAGAAGGGATCAATCTTGTTTGGGGTCTCCATGTAGTACCTACCATTCTACCCCTCTTTGGCCCTCATTTTTACATGCTCTTTTAGGCTTATCTAGCCTCTGTTTTCGGCCATCATCAGAACTGGAATGAGCCATATTTTGACCCTCTGGACATATTTCATCAAGGGTCTTTTCTTGTTGGATGAATTTTTGGCCTACTTCATGTTATATCCTCTTGTGGCCTCAATCTTGCATGGCATTTTTAGCATATTTTCATACTGATTTGGGGGATGTCATCTACTGTAAATGTGCATATTTTTAGTCCCTCTTCAGTGTTGTAGAAGGGTATTTTTCCATTTGGGCATTGCATATATCACTTACTTCAATACCCCTCTTGGGGAGCCATTTTTGCATTCTTGCTTAATCCTATGTGTGCTTGCTGTTTAGCCCTTCTTATGACTGAAAAATTCTTGTCTTGGGGCTGCCTTGCTACTGTATTTTCATTCCATGTCTATATTGTGCATGTTTGGTATAGCTATAGGCCATTTCGGGTGCCTAAATTCATGTTTCGGGGCCATTTCATGCATCGGGTGTACTTTCGCCTCATTACGGGGCTGTTTTCCCCCACATTTCAGTGCCAAAATTCCATTAGCATGTTTGCATATCATATTTCCATGCCATTACATTGCGTATGCCATCTCCTCGGTTTGCGTGACCGTGTGCACGCATTTCGAGGCATCTCATTTTTCATCTCTCGGCCTCTTATGTGAGTGTGGCTGAGGCTCTCTCATGTTAGTATAAGTCCATTTTGCATCCTGTATGCCATTTTTAGCATCATCGCATCCCGTATGCCATTGCCTTGGTTTGTGTGCCCGTGTGCACGCATTTCGAGGCATTTCACTTTTATCCGACGGCCTCTTATGTGAGTGTAGCTGAGGTCCACTCATGTTAGTGTAAGTCCAATTGCATTGCGTATGTCATTTTATGCCTTAGGATCACTTTCTCGGTTTGCGTGCCCGTGTGCACGCATTCCGAGACATCTTATTTTCATAGCATTGCGTATGTTAGGATTATATATTAGTTGCATTTCATACATATCATGCATATTGCATTGTGTTCGGGATAGGAGTTAGCCCGAGCATGGGAAACGAGGCACGTTTCGTACTCCGAGCGACGGAACGGGTCTCAATTCCCAAGTCACCAATACTCCGGATTACCCATGATGGAGTTAGGTTTTGTTGTAGCATTCATCTGCATTCATCCTATATTGAGTTGTGCAATCCGACTCCTCGGCCATCATGCATCGAGATGCGTGATTGGTGGCACGAGGATCGAGGCATGCATATATTTATGAAATACATTGCTATGCCCCTTTCCTGCTCTCTGTTGCAGCAAAATGAAGAATTGGCAACTTTCCGGGACTTGACACGCATTTCGAGAAATATTGCAAACAGAGGCTAATTGGGGCATCGGTGGATTCAGCGCCATGAGCGACCAAACATGCATCATGTTATTATCGGCGAGTCAAAGCGGCCCACAGCTTGCATGCGATTCTGACGCTTTTTCTTAGTTAATTTGTAAATTAATTAGGAATTTATATATTATTCGGACTGTATATTTTAGACTGCACTATTCTTTCATTTGGGACTGTACTATTTATTCGGACCCTCTGTGCGAGGGCATAATTGTAATAAGTGTGGGTGAGTGTGATGTATGTCTTCCAACCCCACGTCTTTCTTCCCTTTTATTTACTCGCTTACGATGGTTAGATATAGGGCATATTTCAATTAGCATCTGATGATGACAGTATTTTTGCATTATTCATCTGTTTTGCATGCACCGGGCTCGGCGCATCATACAAACTGCATTTGTATTTCGATTCCAAATTGAATACGTGTTAGTCGTAGCATTCCATATGCCATGTTTAGAATAGCCGAGCCTGCTATAGTTTGCATTTTTGCATGTGTTGCATTAGGCATTTTCTGTGTATCTAAGATCATGCATGATTTCTAATGTAGTTTCTGTTTTGGCTTGGAGTACTCGGTGAGTTTTATGTTTTAGCATCCTTGCATGCGTGTGAGTGACTGCCATGATAGCATGCTTACCATGAGACTAAATGCTTATGTGATATAACTGCCTTGAATGCCTGTGGGTGGAGGTTGAGTTACTTGGATTGGACAAATCATTGACTGTTTGTTTTAAGCCCACTAGATAGTGGCAAAACCATTGTTTTCTAAGCCCACCCAAGAGTGGCAAATCCACGTCTTAGCCTACCTGCGGGTAGCACCATCAAACCATTTCTCAAACAAACAAACATGAAATGTTTTGTTCCAATTCAGGCGACCCAGTCTATACTTGTATGCTGTGCGCATCACACAGTAACCTAGGCTAATAACCGGAATAAGAACATACAATATTTTCAAAAACAGATATTATGGTTAGTAGAGGCCGGTCTTTGGCCGGCGAAGCGGTGCTCCGCAGTGACCTTCCCTAATCGTACCCAAGTTCGAGCGAGACAACTTTGGTGATGACGGACACGTGGCTTTTGGCACCGAGTCAGGGTTTCCTAAATTTCCCATTAAAAAACATTTAGGTGGCGACTCTGTATCTGGCGAAGCAGTCCATGTTTGGCACTTCTCTCAAAAATCTGTTTTCAAAACGATTTGCCGGATTTGGACTCTTTGGTTCAAGATTAAGAACCGTGACATTTGAGTCCTTCGAACTGTAGTAGACCCAATATCGAACCAGAACGGGGGGGACTCGCACTCCCTTCCCCCGGGATGCGTTCGGGGACGTCTACAACATGTTATCAAGAACAGTGATGATAACAAAGCACCGGGACCTGATGGATTTAATTTGGCCTTCTATAAGAAATGTTGGGGAGTAGTCAAACCTGAGGTAATGCAATTTTTAAAAGAATTTCATCAAAACGCCTCTTTTGTGAGTGGTTTAAATAGTTCCTTTATAGCTCTAATCCCAAAAGTTGACAGCCCCTCAAGCTTGAGAGATTATAGGCCAATTAGCCTCATTGGATCCATGTACAAAATTTTGGCTAAAATCCTAGCCAATAGGGTGAAACAAGTGATGCCAAGGATTATTAGTGAGACTCAATCTGCTTTTCTTGGGAGAAGAAATATCCTAGATGGGATTCTCATTGCTAATGAGATAGTTGATGGGTGGAAAAAATCAAACAAGAAAGGTTTGGTGTTGAAGTTAGACTTTGAGAAGGCGTATGATTTAGTCAACTGGGAATTCTTATTCAATATCTTATCTAACTTTGGCTTTGGGGATAGATAGGTGAGATGGATGAAATGTTGTGTAACCTCCACAAAGGTGTCGGTATTAGTGAATGGTTCACCTACTGAGGAATTTTGCCCACAGAGAGGTCTTCGGCAAGGTGACCCATTGTCCCCTTTCCTCTTCAATATTGTGGCTGAGGGGTTGAATATCTTGTTTGCTAGGGCCAAGGAAATGGGTTTAATAAAAGGGGCTGCCATTGGGAATAATAGAACCATAGTAACGCATCTACAATTTTTCAATGATACAATTCTATTTTGTGAAGCTGAGTGGGTGGAAGTGGTGACCATCAAACGTATTCTGAGATGTTTTGAAATCCTATCGGGGCTGAAAATCAACTACCACAAGAGTGTGATTGCGGGTATTGGAGTGGATGAAGAGTTCTTTGCGAGTTTGCCTCTAGACTAAATTGTGCCCATCAGAGGTTACCTTTTAAGTACCTAGGTCTACCTCTAGGTGCCAATCCTGGTAGGTTAAGCACTTGGAAGCCAGTCTTAGACAAGTTTAAACAAAAGTTATCTTCTTGGAAGAGAAGGCTGCTTTCGTTTGCAAGGAGACTAACACTAATTAAGTCCGTCTTGTGTTACTTGCCTATTTATTATTTGTCTCTGTTCAAAATACCTGTGGGGGTGGCTAAAGCAATTGAGAAGATTCAAGTAAACTTTCTTTAAGGGGGATCTAAACTCAGAAGGAAAGTTCACATGGTTAGATGGGATACCGTGACCAAGAGTAAACATTTGGGAGGTTTAGGGATCAGAAATATCACAGTTATGAATAAGTGCTTATTATTGAAATGGTGGTGGAGGTTCGGGTCAGAGCATCATACTTTGTGGAAGGATGTCCTATGCTCTAAGTATAACATGAGAGGTGGAAGATGGCTTCCATGTATGGAAGGAATCAGCAGGATCTCAAAAATTTGGTCTGATATCATGGGTGCAATTATCTCTACTCCTATGATTCACAATATGTACCTGGAAAATTCAGTCATTGAGTTGGGGAATGGTAGGAGAGCTCTTTTCTGGCTGGATAAATGGGCTGGGGAGCAAAACTTTAAGGAGGAGTTCCCCAGACTCTTTTCGTTGTCCAAAGATAAAAGAGGAGTAGTGTCTAACTTCTATATCAGGAGTGGAAGGTCTCAGATTTGGAATCTGGAATTTAGGAGAGCTCTGTTGGTCTAGGAAGAGGAGGAGGTTAGGAGACTCTATTCCCTTCTTTTGAATGTCCCAGCTTTGAGGGTCACCAAACAAGATGCTTGGAAGTGGAAGGCT
Source organism: Camellia lanceoleosa (assembly GCA_025200525.1). NCBI lineage: Eukaryota > Viridiplantae > Streptophyta > Magnoliopsida > Ericales > Theaceae > Camellia > Camellia lanceoleosa. The sequence goes on from CM045770.1 coordinate 88,525,173, forward strand.
GACTCCTCTGGTTTGTTTTCAGTTGCCTTAATGTATAAAAATTATGAATACTCCTTGGGTCCTAGTAGGAGTATGGCAGTGGTAGTTTGGAATAATTGTGCCCCTCCTAAAGTCAAATTTTTCGGGTGGTTGGCTTGGCAAGGTAAGCTGAAAACCTCTAGTTTCTTACAGAGAATCGGGATATTAGCTGCATCTGCCAATGTGGGCTGTGTTTTCTTTCAAAATGATGAGGAATCTGTCAATCACATCTTGCTCTCCTGCCCATTTGTTTGGCGGGTATGGTCTACAATTATGAAATTGTAGGGTTTTCAGTGGGCTATGCCAAACTCAGTGGAAGGGCTGCTACAATGGTGGTCATTTTGCAAAATGAAAAAGACTGAGAAGCTGCTGTGGAATGTTGTGCCTGTGGCTATTTTGTGGTCTATATGGAAGCACAGAAATGATTGTGTCTTTAATGGTGCCCAGCCAAATCTTGAGGAACTAAGCGAGGTTGTCAAAGCTCGAATTGCCTTGTGGGCCCAATCCTCCCCAGCTAAAATGGAGTTCTCTATCAATGATGTAGTCTTTAATTTGCCTCATGTCCAATACTGCATTAGGAATGGCTAACTATGGGATTATTTCTTGTTTGGGATTATTTGTGTAGTTATAATGGTGCTTGAGCTTGTGTTAGGCATGGTTGTTTTATCTGTCATATTTGTCCTATTTTTGGGACGTTCTTTGTGAGCTGAACTTGTTGGTGCTTGATTTGTAAAAAAATTTCTAATTACATGGAGCACACTGTAAAAAATTCATCTGTTTTGGTCTGCTATGTGCTGGGGTTGCTACCTGGGTTACTGATTTTGTAAATCTGTGTATAATTATGAAATGAGGTCTGGATTATAACTCAGCTTCTGTGCAGGTCTTGATCTCAGGTCTGGTGCTTGGGTGTTTTAGGGGAATGACTTGATGTCTGTTGTGTTTTTGTGACTTCTGTGTTTTTCTGTAGATCAAACACAGTAGTTGTTGAATTGTTGAATGAGTGGCATGGTGTAGTTGGCGTGTATGACCTGCTATGTTTGATCTATTTTTGTTATATTTGTCCTGTGCTTTTGTGAGTTCATCCTTAGGGGGTAAACCTGAGGGCAGCACTTTTGATCTGAGGGCATTTGAACTGAGGCATTGCTACTGCTCAATTCTGTGATGCTAGTTGGTTAGTCTTGTGGAAGGTCTGCTGGAGTATAAGTTGGGTTTGTGGAAGGTCTGCTAGAGTATTGTCTGTTAGTTCAATTGGTCTACTAGTTTTGTGCGGGTCTACTGTTGTTATCAGCTAGAGAAGGTCTGCTAGTTCAGTTGGTCTGTGCTGGTCTGTTGCATGTTGGCTGTTATGGTGTTTGTGCTCTTGTCTGCTAGTTGTGCTCTTGCTGCTTTGTTTTTGTCTGTGCCATCTATGCCCATCTATCTGTGCTCAGGTCTGCCTAGCAAAATTCTGGAATGGTTCAAGCTTGTTTGCCCATCTGTTTTCTTCTGGTTTTGGCTCAGGTCTCTCTGTTCTTCTGGTTTTGGTTGTGCTGCGATGAAAATTATGCTAGCAAAATGAGAACAAGGAATTTTTAGCTCAAGGAATTATGATAATCTGTAGCTCTGTGATGAAATTGGGCCTGTTGCTGCAAGCTTGTTTGGCCTTGGGCCTTGTGGTGTTTTTTCTCTCTTTTCTTGTTGGTTTCTCACCAACCTTCGGTGGTGCTAGCAAATGATTGGGTATCCTCCTTGGTGCCAACGTAGTTGGGATTAAGGGGGCGTACTTTGATGCTTTTTGCACCTCTTTTCTTTATTGATGTTTTTCAAATGTTATGTATGTTTTTCCATCAATAAAGTTCTTTTTTGCTGATCAAAAAATAAATAAATAAAATAACGTTCACTATATTCTTTATAATAACTAACTAACGTAATCCTATCACTTTTCCTAATGATCACAATTACATTTTCTACATGACCATTGGCAAATATTATTCCTACCTCCTTCATGTGTCTATCCTTATTACTATAATATAGCTTAAAACTAGTATTCTCTATTTCCCGAGCTTTCTCACTCGTCCACTTAGTTTCTTGTACGCAAGCTATATTAACTCTCCTTCTAATCATGATATCTACCAATTTCATAGTCTTACCAGTTAGAGTTTCTATATTCCATGTGACTGTCCTAAACCTAAAATCTTGGACTAGCTTTTTTATCCACACTCGTCTAGAAAAACGCAAAAACCTTTTCCCATTTTTTACCGCACCCAGGCGTTGATGCTGCACCCCTTGCTCGCTTTTCAAAACACTCGGAGACAAGCGTAACACGTCACTTAAAGGAAACCACTTAGCATTTATTCAATTTAGAGTATTTGGAAATAAAGGAATGAGATAAAATTTCAGGGTGCTTCATTTTGTTAGAGGGATTTATGTGAAGTAATCAAGGTGCGATTGGCTCTGTGGTCCAAGTATAATTTGAAGCAAGTTGAGTATTCTACCATCGATTTTGTTTACAACTTGCAATTAATTAGAGTAGCCAATGGGTTATTTTATTGAGTGGTTATGGTTGCGGCGATTAGTTGCTGTTACTTTCTACCTTTTGATATAGCTTGTATTTGTTTTTACTTTTTGTTGTTCTGGTGTTTTTGGATTGTTCATTGGTTGGTTGCTCACTAACTCGGTATAGTGTTAGCACATAATCGAGCTTGCATTATAGTGCCTACATAGTTGGGATGGTTTTGTTTGTTGTGATACTACTCATACTCCCTCTCTTTATTGATGTTTGTCTTTATACTCTGTACCTTGAATTTCATCAATAAACTATCTTTTATTTTATCGAAAAAAAAATAAAGAGTACAACTTGATTGAGGAGCATATATGATACGTAACATATGAAATAAATGTGATATCACTGACTATCCATTATCTTATCATGTTAAACTTTCAAATATTTTTCATAACCATTATCATTTGCTAAAACTGATTCATAAAATTATACATATATTATTAAAGAGTTCACATGTCAAAAAATTAAAATTTAATCTAAACATCCTGTATGATTTTTATCATATATTATTAGTAAAATGGAAGGAAATAGAATTGATGATTCTAAAGGTGTGAAATTTTATATAGAATGTGAAATAGTCTTTTTATTTGAAAAAAAAAATATTATAGTGATTGAAAATAGGATATAGCATCAAATTTAATTTGTAAAATTTATTATAATAATTTTGAGTTACGTCAAAGTGTCAAAAAGAAAAATGCAAAATGCTATGTTATGTTTATATTAAAAATTAAAAATCCATTTACTACTAATATAATATTTTCAAACTTAGTTTGATTATAATTTTAACCAACTTACTAAAAAATGATATGTTAAAACTAAAATTTTACATAAAATTAAGGTTCAAACAAAACAAGTTTATCATAGTAAATTGTAACAACACGTTTTATTATGTGACTTTTCATATGTGCCATGTAAGTAAAATAAATAAAACAAATATAGTGATAAATATCATTTATTTTTTAGTTTTCATAACTCATCAAGTATGGCTTATATTGGGATGTTTGGGAAGAGAAGTGCATCTATACCTTTCCTTGCACCAAATATCAATCCTTGAACAAGACAAAAATTCAAAAGAAAAAGACCCACCAAAACAAAGTAGAATTAATTTGTTGGCATATACAAAAGATAGATATAAGAATGAAGAAGACAAAGTTTCCACAACTTGGAGCTTTTGCAGATTTCAAGAAAAGGAGAGCCTAACAGACGGCTCTTTTTAATGAGATCACCTTCTACACATGCCTCTTTCTTTCTCTTGTTTTGCTTCGAAGTAAGTGAAATCTCAGATCCTAAAGTGGATGCCTTCTCCAGATAACTTCTGTGTGTGTGTATACGAACACGTATACAAGTATAATGAATGAAACTTCTATAGTTGTTGCTTTTATGGCTTTATCATGCTAGTTGATAATTGAGGGATCCAAGGAGAGAAGAGAATTGTACTTCATTTGCTGCTGCCACTGCTGCATGCTTCAGTCACTTATGGAGAGAGAGAGAGAGAATTATCCATCCCTCCCTGGTGGAGAGGACTGGTCAAAAAGGAAGGAGCACATGCGAATAGACAAAGAATGTGGGTGACGATTAGATTTCGGAGATGATCATGATGATGATGAATGATGCTTTTTATGATTGTTCAGTCGTTTTCCTATCAGCATATTTGTGTGTTTGCAGCTTTTGTAGGTTCAGAGCTCTTCTCAAGAAAGTGAACCTTAATTCATGGTTCTTAATAGTGGTATTGGGTAATGTATCATCGGTATCGATGATAGGGATCAGGGTCACTGTTGTGCGACTCATGAGAGTTACTTCGGATTTTATTTTCATTATTTGAGCTATTCAATTTTTAAAGAACATCGAGTAGAATGTACTTGTAAAAAATCAAATTGATCGAATATCGATAGATTGTTCACAAACTCAAATTTGTATATATAAAAAATAAATATATGAGTATTAAATTGAATACAAACGTGAGTTGATAAAAGATCTATCAATATCAGATTAACTTGATTGTTTACAGATATATTCTACTCGATGTTCTTTAAAAATTGGACAGTTCGGATAATGAAAATAAAGTCTGAAATAATTCTCACTGTTGTGCAATCTGTAGAGCAGTGACTCAAACTCCTCGATGATATGGTTAAATATCGATCCGTATTGGATAGTATTTTATATTTGCTACACACAATTGACCTCCAGAGAGCACTGGTTTGAATTTCAAACTTCCACCACCATTTGAAAAGGAGACAAACATTAACATCTCTGACCCTTCTAATGCCAAGTCCCCCTTGATCAATTCTCTTTGTAACCTCCTCCCATTTCAGTAAATGCACTTTCCTTTTAAGATCACTACTACCCCATAAGAAGGCAGCCTCCATCCTTTCTATTTCCTTAGCCACTCCTTCAGGCATTTTGAACATGGAGAGAAAGTAAATAGGTAAGCTAGGTAGAGTGGACTTGATTAAAGTTAATCTACCAGCAAAGGACAACAGTTTTCTCTTCCAACCTGACAGTCTAGCCTTGATTTTTTCAATTACAGGCTTCCAAGTAGATTTCCTTCCAGGATTTGCTCCTAGAGGCAGCCCCAGAAATTTTATTGGAAGACTCTGCACTTTGCAATTGAGAAGAGAAGCAAAGGTGTTTAAACAGCCTTCATCTACACCAACACCACACACAACACTCTTATGGTAATTAATTTTGAGGCCAGATAATGCTTCAAAGCATCTGAGACCCCTTTTAATGGATACCAATTGATCACTATCAGCTTCACAAAAAAGGATTGAATCATCGGCAAATTGCAAATGTGAGATAAGAACATTGTTAGTTCCAACAACTACCCCTTTGAGAATGCCAAGATTGAGAGCTCTGACTAGAAGAATGTTAAGACCTTCCGCCACAATGTTGAATAGAAAAGGTGAGAGCGGGTCTCCCTCTCTAAGGCCCCTATGAGGTGAAAATTCCTCAGTTGGTGAGCCATTCACTAGAATGGAGATTCTAGCTGTAGAGACACAAATCTTCATCCAAGTGATCCATTTATCCCTTAAACCAAAACAAGCCATCAAAGAAAATAAGAATTCCCAGTTAACAGAGTCAAAAGCTTTCTCGAAGTCCAATTTGAGAATCAATCCTTGTTTTTTGACCTTTTTCCAACCATCCATTACCACATTAGCAATAAACACCCCATCCAGAATATTTCTCCCTCCCAAGAATGTTGTCTATGTTTCACCAATGATTGAGGGGAGTACTGACTTTAATCTGGATGCCAAGACTTTGGCCAAGATTTTGTAGATAGATCCCACAAGACTAATAGGTCTGTAGTCAGATAGACCAATAGGTTTGTCCACCTTGGGAATAAGGGTGATAAATGAGCTATTGATGCCATATGCAAGCCTTCTGACTTTCTGCTCAAGATTGGTTCTCTTGACAGCAATGCTTCTCCCCTCTACCACTTTTGCAACTCTGAAGTTGAAACTGCTCCCCATGTACTGCTTCATTGCTCTTTCTCTTGGTCAATCTGGTCAGTAGTTATTGAGGAATGGGGCCTACATTGGTGTATTCCTAAGTCTGTAGATAGCCTGCTTTATTGGTGGATGAGCTGGAAATTCTATAATTTTGACAGACTAATATGGAGAGCAACCCCGCTAATTGTACTATGGTCTATTTGGAAACTCAGAAATGATTGTGTATTTTCTAATGCACAACCCTCTTCTTCAGGACTGCTAGATCTTATAAAATTCAGATCTGCCATCTGGCTCAAAGCTTCCATCAAGGAATTCCCATACTCAGTTGATGATCTCGTCTACAATTGGAGACAGATCAGAGGCGGAGTTTAGTGCTATGGATTCAGTTTAGTGCTATCTGGGTTGATGTTGTCTGCTGCCTTGGTGTTCTGTCAGTGTGGGTGCCTCTGAATTGGTGTTCTGTCTGCTGCATTGGTGTTCTGTCTGTTGCATTGGTGTTCTGTCTGTGCATCTGTGCTCTATCTGTGTTTACAAGCAGTTCTATTTTGGTGTTCTGTCTATGTATTTGTGTTCTGCCAGTTGTTCTATTTTGGTCTGTGGGTGCCTCTGAACAGTTCTATTTCTTAGTCTGTGGATGCCTACTGCGACTTTGATCTCTATCTGCGAATACCAATCAAGCTTTCTTTCTATTTACTCTCTTGCGGTAGGGGGCTTGGAGTGTTACTTGCGATTACATTTACTTGATTCTTTTTATTGCGTTGTTTGCTTCTGAGCTTGGAGGTTTGCAACATGCTACAACTAGTTTGTCTACTACCAGTTAGTTTGTTTGTTTGATTTTCTTCTTCTGTTTTCTTCCTTTGCTGGTGCCTCACCAACTGACGCTTGGAGCTTCTTCTTAGCTCCAAACTCATCTTTATTGATGTAATATGTCATGTTTTGTATGCTTCATCAATAAAGATTTTGTTTAGCCGATCAAAAAAAAAAAAAAAAAGCCGACATACTGGTAAATAATGAGTATAAGAGGTCTCAAATACTGATAAGTTAGAACTGTGTCATATCACAATTATTTTCAAAAAATCATAAAACACTATGCTAAAAAATTCCCTAAAGCAAATTTTCAAAAATAATTTATCAAACAAAATTTTCATATATTTTTTTTGTCTTTGATAGTAGAAAACATAAGGCAAAAACTATTCGAAAGGGAAACTATAAGCACATAAGTCATTCACAAAATTATTTGTTTTGTATGTAAATTATTATGTGAATCCTGTGCATGTCGTAGAATTGAGTTAAAATAAAAGCTTTTGTTAGATACTTTTACTAAATTGTTAATTTTCTACCAACTAGACACATGAGTGTGGGCTACACATATGCCTATGTGTGTCGTGGATAAAAAATTTATTTGTTTGATAGGAATGTCTATCATTTTTTTAGAAAGAATTGTCAGATTTCACAAAATATTATGAAAAATGCTATGTACCATAAATTTGTGTCTCAAATTGAGCTCTAAAAATGAGATTTGACAGGGATAGGCCCACAAGGACCACGGCCCACTATGAGCAAACCCAAGCCCACCATTTAGATCCCATTGCACAACCCGGTCAGTAAAACCCGGTACAGCTGGAGGCCATCTGAGCAGGAAAGGCCAATGATGCTCGGACACGTGGCGGGTCGAGCGAGCCATGTCAGCAGACAAAGATCTGCAAAGTTATTGCCACAGCACATCACCATTAATGCAACCCATCACAGCATTTATTGCGACAACACCCCTCAGCCGGAACGGCGCCCCCTCACCCTGAACAAGACGAACCACGGCGTAAGCTTTCGGCGGGAAGGTCAGAACGGCTAAAACAACGAAATGATTACCAAAGGATATAAGCAAAGCTCGAAGACAAGAAGAAGGTTAAGTTTTCCATCCCTCTCTCTCTCTCTACATTTTTCGTCCATCATCTTCTCTAATTCATACACCGGAGGGTTCACCGGGGGACTACCCCGTTCCCTGATTGAACTTGCTTGCAGGTTATCCAGTGGGCTTGAGGAGCTTGATCGGTCTAGCCCATTCACCAGGACGAACTGTTTCATCAGTTGGCGCCGTCTGTGGGAATCGGTTTGTCCGCGCGCCAGTTGTGTTCATTGCCGCCGGAGACCCTTTTCCAGCAACCTTTTTCACCTCATCCGTCACGTACATGGTAACGACCAGATCCATGGCTTCCCACCATAATGCTGCCGATCACCAGACCGACCCTCCCAATCCAAACAACCCACCACAGTACTTCATCGAGCTCACCAACAGTATCAACCGTATGGCCGAACAAAACCAGGCCTTAATCAATGCTCTGCTCCAACGGAACCTCCCTATTCCTCCACCACCTCCAGATATTCCACCCCATCCAGAACAAGTTCCGCCATACGTCCCTAACCCAATCCTCCCAACTTGGGGGCTTGCAACCCTCACCCACATATACATCCACCTCCTCCACCCCACGCCTCAATCATAGCTCCAGGCTCGAGGGAAGCTAGCGACATCAACATCTATCTCCCTCTGGTGGTGGCAACATTCCCCTTTGGGACGCTGAACTCCGAGCCATGAAACTCCAACTCCAAGGGGTCATGCAGAACATCCAACATAAGCCCTCCACTACAGCAAAATCCCCGTTTGTCGCCTCCATCCGAGACAAACCCCTACCCCCCAAGTTCAAAATGCCTACCATCGACCCCTTTGATGGAACAACCGACCCCGTCGACCACCTGGAGACCTACCGTACACTCATGATCCTCCATGCCTTCCCTGACGAAATCATGTGCCGAGCCTTTCCTGTGACACTGAAGGGGTCGGCTCGGCTATGGTTTAGTCAGTTGCCACCAGATTCGGTCTCCACATTTCAACACCTCAGTGACTCCTTCCTGAGCCACTTCATCGGGGCCCAACGCCAGCGACGTCCCCGACCCAACTCCTCAACATCCGTCGGGCCAGAAGTCACTGCAACTTTGTCACTCGCTTCAACAGAAGCCTTACAAGTCGTGAAAATGACGATAAAGTCATCCTCTCACGGCCTTCATGGGTCTGCGATCATCCGATTCCTCTTCTCCTCTCTAAGAACCCCGACATCCATGGCGCCTTGCTCTCCAAAGCCCAAAAATACATGAACGCCGAGGATTCTCTAGCAGCTCGGCAAGACTCCTGACTAAATATCGACCCCGGAGAAAAGAGAAAAGACCAGAACCGGTAACACGACATCATAATCAAACATCCCGCTATGCCGATCGACTCCTGAGCCGGCACTACCGGCCAATTTCCGGTCGGTTCAAGCGATATACACCCCTCAATACTCCCATGGAACAAGTTCTTAACCAGATCCAACGGGACTACCCCCTCAAGTGGCTTCTTCCTCCACGGAACCCTTCTAACCGCAAAGACCAGTCCAAATATTGCCGTTTCCACCAGGATCATGGCCATAACACCGACGACTGCATCAGCCTCAAAGATCAAGTGGAGACCCTCGTTCGCCAGGGACGCCTGAGCCGATTCATAGACACCACCAGAGGAGCAAAGGACGAGCCACAGAGACAATCACAGGCATACCCCTCCTGGCGACCAACTCAGCGGGCCGGGGCATGATCGACCCCACCAACAACCTCGGCCTCAAGGTAATCCACCTCCACCATTGGTGAAATCGAGTTATTTCGGTGGTCTTGCTTGTGGGGACCATCTCGCTTCGGCTTCGAGGGCGAGCTTAGAAAGATCTGACGAGGCTCGAGACAAAAGGGTTGCCACGGTCGACCGACCCCCCAAGCAACCCAAACAGTGGGCAGAGCCCATTACCTTCACGGACGCCCGATCAGCGAGGCATCCGTTATCCTCACGATGATCCCTTGTCATCTCCGTCCTCTCCAATTATAAGGTCGACGAGTCCTCATTGACAATGGCGGCTCGTGGGACATCATTTTCCTCAATCGCTTCCGCCAATCAAGATCGGGGAAGAGCACATCCCCACTCCAAACTCCTCTGGTTGGTTTCACCGTGGCCGGTGACCTCTATCGGGTCCACTGATCTCCCCATCACCATTGGAAGTACCCAGCAGACCACGAAGTTGCTTACTTTCCTTGTTGTCGATTGCCCTCACCACAACATCATCCTCGGCCGCACCGCCCTCAATGCCTTCCAAGCCATCACATCCACCCACCACCTTGCCCTCAAGTTCCCTACTGATTTTGGGGTCGGAACGGTGAGAGGAGAACAGACCGTCGCTAGAGAATGTTATGTGGCCTCACTTAAAGAGGTCAAACTGAATGAGGCAATGATCATTGAAGGACTTGATATCCGAGATGAAGACGAACTGATCAGAGGCGAACCTGTGGAGGAACTCATCGAGGTTAACATCGATCCCACCAACCCGCTCAAAACTGCCAAAATCGGCAGTCAATTACCTCCCCAAACTAAGGCCGACCTTACCGCTCTCCTGACCGAACATAGAGACGTCTTCGCCTGGACTCATGCAGACATGCCAGGCATCGATCCCTCTTTCATAACCCACCGCCTCAGTATTGAGCCCCATTTCCGACCTTACCGACAAAGGCAGCATATTTTCCATCCAGAGCGCAACAATCTCATAACTGCAGAGGTCGACAAACTCCTCGAGGCCCAGTTTATCCGAAATGTGGATTATCCTAAGTGGGTACATCCGCGTGGTCTCAGTGCGCAAAAACAATGGCAAGTGGCGTCTCTGCGTCGACTACTCCGACTTGAACCGAGCTTGCCCCAAAGACAGCTATCCCCTCCCCCGCATTGATCTACTGGTCGACGCCACGGCCGGTCATCAAATGCTCAGCTTCATGGATGCTTTTTCCGGGTACAACCAAATCGTGATGCACTCATCCGACCAGGAACACACATCTTTCATCACCGACCAGGGCACCTACCACTAACGTGTCATGCCGTTCGGACTAAAGAATGCGGGGCCACCTACCAACGTTTGGTCAATACAGTCTTCCACCATCAGATCGGACGGAATATGGAAGTGTATGTGGATGACATGCTAGTTAAGAGCAAACTCTCCACTGACCACCTCACCAACCTACGAGAAACTTTTGCCACCCTTCGCAAATATCAGATGAAGCTCAACCTAGAGAAGTGCGCCTTCGGCATAGGATCTGGCAAGTTCCTGGGATTCATGGTCAGTCAGCGCGGCATCGAGGCCAATCCTGAAAAGATCAAGGCCTTGGTTGAGATGCAGTCACCCAAAACCGTTAAAGAGGTCCAAAGGCTCACCGGCAGAGTGGCAGCCCTCAACCGTTTCATCTCCCGCACAACGGATAAGTGCCTACCATTTTTCAAAGTCCTGCGGCAGACTTTTGAATGGACAACTGAATCGGAAGAAGCCTTTCAACAATTAAAACAGTGCATGGCCAATCCTCCTTCTCTCCCACGAGCAATTCTGGTGAGCCCTCTTCCTCTACCTAGCGAGATCAAACACCGCAATCGGTGCACCCTCGTCGAGAAGGGCGGCTCAGTCCAACGGCCGGTCTACTACATCAGCAGGGCTCTCAGGGGAGCGGAGCAGAACTACCCCCTATTAGAAAAGCTGTCCCTGGCCTTGGTCACCACCTCCAGACGACTCCGCCTCTACTTCCAAGCCCATTCCATAGTGGTTCTCACCGACCAGCCCCTGAAGAAGGTCATGCAGCAACCCGAGCTCTCAGGAAGACTAATGCAGTGGTCAGTAGAACTAAACCAGTTCGGTATCTCTTATCGCCCTCGGACAGCAATCAAGGGGCAAGCCGTAGCCGACTTCATCTTGGAATTCACCAATCCAGCCCCAACAACTAACCCTCTACCCCCACCAACTCCACCAGAGCCTAAAGATCCTCATTGTTGGACACTCAATGTTGACGGCTCGTCTCGCAGGGAAGGAAGCGGGGCTGGCCTCATCCTCACATCCCCCGAAGGGGGTTATTTCAAATGTGCCCTCCGCCTCTTGTTTGCGACCAGCAACAATGAGGCCGAATACGAAGCATTGATAGCGGGACTTCGTCTAGCCAAAGACATTGGTGTTAGCCACATCCGCGTGTTCAGTGACTCCCAACTTATCGTCGGCCAGATCACGGGTGAATTCGATGCCAAGGATACCACAATGCGGACTTACAGGGACATGGCGCTCACCATTGTTCGTCTCTTCAACACTTTCCAGATCAGACACATACCTAGGGCGGAAAACTCCAAAGCAAATGAGATGGCCCAACTGGCCTCCGCCGACCAATCCGACCTCAGCCATGGAGTTCGCCTCGAATACCTGACTCACCCGGCCATCTCACCCGACCTGCAAGAAGTGCAATTCCTCCAGACGGAACCCATCCCTTGGGCATCCGACATCTTCCTCTTCTTGACCCTTTGGAGAACTCCCGGATGACCAACAAAGGTCGCCAAGGTCGAGCTCGATTCGACTAACTACATTACGGTCAACGGCCTCCTTCTAGCGGTTTCTCACGGCCATTACTGCGATGTCTCGGCCCTAAGCAACCTATGTAATGCAAGAGATCCATGAAGGAATGTGGCAATCATTAAGATTGGCGGTCTCTTGCACACAAAAGTACTCGTCTGACTACTTCTGGCCGACCCTCAACAAAGATGCCTCTGATTTCGTGCTTAAATACGACAAGTGCTAGCGCTTCGCTAACATCCCCCATGCTCCTCCCACTGTGCTAATCACTCTCTGCAACCCTTACCCGTTCGCCAAATGGGGGATCGACTTGGTTGGTCCACTTCCCACTGGTCGAGGCCAGACCAAGTTCGCAATTGTTGCCATTGATTACTTCACCAAGTGGGTCGAGGCAGAACCCCTCGCCACAATCACCGAGCAGAATACCACAAAGTTTATCTGGTAATCGATTGTCTGCAGATTTGGCATCCCTCAGGCCATCGTCTCCGACAACGGCAAACAGTTCGACAATGCTAAATACAGGAAATTTTGTGCGGATCTCCAAATTCAACTGTGCTTCTCTTCCCCCGGTCATCCCCAAGCAAATGGCCAAGTTGAGGTCACTAACCGCTCTCTCCTGAAGATCATCAAAACTAAGCTCGAAGTTGCTAAAGGCCTCTGGGCTGAGGAACTACCACATGTACTCTGGGCTTATCGAACCACTGCCCGAACTCTCTTGGAAACCCTTTTAAGCAACATATGGTATTTGGCGGTCATTAGGTAGAAGTCGGTCTGCCCACCCCGGATCTCGCCTCGGTAGAAGAACTCCGTCGGCGGACACGGATCTCATCGATGAGCGCAGAGAGACTGCTGCTGTCAGTTAACCGTGCAATGAAAATGAGAACACACTACAACCGCAGAGTCCGACCACGGGAGTTCTCTACTGGCGACCTTGTCTTGAGAGAAGCAACTCTTGCTACAAAGAATCCAACCGAGGGCAAATTGGCAGCCAAATGGGAGGGGCCCTACGTGGTAAAAGCCCGACCACGTCCAGGCACCTATCGACTTCAAGACATGGACGGCTACGACCTCCCCCATCTCTGGAATGCTGAACATCTGAAGCGTTACTATCAATGAATTCTTACTTTTGTATTGTCAAACTTGTTGTATTTGTCTTTTTCAATACATAATACAAATATCGATTGGATTCCCAACCTGCTATAATTCAATTGTCTAAATGTGGCATCCATGAAACTTTCATTTGCAGCACTCAAAGCCTCAGTCCGACCTGAGCACCTACAAAAGCCCCGGCCAGACCGAGCACTTTCAAAAGCCTCAGTCAGGCTGAGCACCTACAAAAAGCCTCGGCGACCAGGCGGTTTCAAAGCCTCGGTCAGGCAGAGCACTTAGAAAAGCCTCGCCGACCAAGCATCTTCAAAAGCCTCGGTCAGGCTGAGCACCTACAAAAGCCTCGGCGGACCGAGGCGATTTCAAAAGCCTCGGTCCGACTGAGCACCTACAAAAGCCTCGGCGGGCCAGGCGGGTTCAAAAGCCTCGGTCCGACTGAGCACTTAGAAAAGCCTCGCCGGAGGCATCTTCAAAAGCCTCGGTCAGGCGAGCACCTACAAAAGCCTCGACCAGACCGAGCACTTTCAAAGCCTCGGTCACCGAGCACTTACAAAGCCTCGGCGGGCCAGACCGAGCACCTTCAAAGCCTCGGTCCGACCTAAGCACCTACAAAGCCTCGGCCGGACCAGGCACTTTCAAAAGCCTCGGTCCGACTGAGCACTTACAAAAGCCTCGGCCGAGGCACTTTCAAAAGCCTCGGTCAGGCTGAGCACTTACAAAGCCTCGGCCGGGCCAGAGGCGGTTCAAAGCCTCGGTCAGGCTGAGCACTTAGAAAAGCCTTGGCCAGACCAAGCATCTTCAAAAGCCTCCGTCCGACCGAGCACTTTCGAACATCAGAAGACCCAGCGAACCAAGTACTAGCATAGCCTTGGGAGAACACTTAGTCACAAGTTCAGGTCACAAAAATTTACAGCATCTCCACTTAGTTAAATTAAAACCCACTTTCCTACCCTCATTCGTCGAATTTTTACACCAGTCCAATCTCACTCTGCATAAAGGAATTTTATCAGTTTACTCTTACTTTGCATGATGGAGTTTTTAGTTTAACAAGTTCAAATTCAAATTCAGATTCACAAGTTCACCTTCTCTAATTCATCGGTCCAATTTTATCAATCCAATCTCACAAGTTCAAGTTCACCTGGCTCACTTATCTCAAGTTCATTCTGTCATGAAGTTGAATTTTTCCACAAGTTCATTACTCATTATTACTCCGAGCTGAATTTTTCACAAGTTGAATTTTTCCATAAGTTCATTACCCATTTTCATTACAAACTGAATTTTTCATAAGTTCACTACTCGTTTTTTTATAAGTTCTGTGTCATGCAGGCAAATTTTTCACTCTCCATTTCAAACCCACCACACAAGTAAACACAGTCAATTACAAGACATAAATGTAGTTTTATTCATAGGCAAAGTGTGTACATCAGTTTGACATAATACTTCAAAAACAAAACAAAACAAAAATGTGTATACAAAAAAAGAAAAGACAAAAACTCCTAAGTACACCTATCCTCCAGATCACTCCTCCTCCTCACTGGAGATAAGGTGCCTTCTTCTCGCCCTCGTCCGAGAAGTGCAGGCCACATCAACCTCCCCAATTGTCACCATGCTGAAGACAAGCTCAGGAGCGACTCTTGACCTTAACGCTTGAACATTTTCCATTTGTCCCGTAACTCTGCCATTTCATGCTTATAAAAATCTGACCGTTGGAAGCTCTCTATGACTTCAGATTCAGGTCTTCCTTCAGCCGTCGACCGTGATGGGCCAGCACCCCCAGACTCCTCCCTCGCTAAAGCTGCGGCATCAAAGATCAATTGCCATCTGGAACTCAGGAGACCCTTTGAATTGAGCAACAACTGCCACATAAAGATCAGGGTAGCGCCGCTTTCCGAGGCTTAAGCGCTTCTCTT
Source organism: Camellia lanceoleosa (assembly GCA_025200525.1). NCBI lineage: Eukaryota > Viridiplantae > Streptophyta > Magnoliopsida > Ericales > Theaceae > Camellia > Camellia lanceoleosa. The sequence goes on from CM045770.1 coordinate 88,540,636, forward strand.
CGTTCGGCTCTTTTTGTAGGGCCTCCTTCTCACCGACCTTAGCCCTCTCGGCCTCCAGCTCCTCTTCCAGCCTCTCCCCATCAAGAATCAACTTGCTCCTCTCCTCCTCCACCTCCTTCCTTAGGCTCTCCTCTCCGCCTCGCCTTCTCTCCTCTACTTCCAACTCCTCCTAAGCTTCACCTTCTCCCTCTGCCTTGGCCACTCATCTACAACGCCTTTTGCGAGCCTCCACCTTAGCATCTGCCTCGTCTTTACCTTCACCAACTCTTCGTTCTTTGTTCATGGCCTCTTCATCTTAGATCATTGGCAATGCACAGCTCGTTGGGACTCTTCCAATCTCTTTTCGCTGTCGACCCGGTGGAACTCGAGTGACACAACCCTCTGGCGTGTATCCTCGGCTCTAGCTTGCGACTTGCAACTCAGCTTGGGCACTCGTCCAACTTGCCTTCTCCATCTTCAGCTTCTCCAACTGTGCCTCAGCCTTCTCTGCCTTGAGCCTGGCTCCCCCCGCCTTCCTTAGGAGAGCCCCTGCCAGGGCAGGTACCTCCATCTGAGCGGAGGATAACCCCTCGTGGTCGGCCTCGTTGAATCTGGCGGCAGCTTGGTCGACCCTTGCAATCTTCAGCAGACGGTCGGCCCCACTGGTGGCCCCACTTCCTTCCACCCTCGGCCACCACGTGAGCATGGTAGAAAGGCGGTGTTGACCCTCCTCTCACTCGCAGGCAAGAGCCCTTTGGGTTTGTTGCCCCCCACTTGGCTCAGCACTGCTTACGCTCGCTGCCACTTGAACTGCTGGGGCAACCTCCACAGCCTCCAACGCTGGGATGACCTTTGCTACTTCTGGGGTATCCTTCACCAGAAGGGTCTCCACTACAGCTGGGCCCTCCTTCACCTTCTTGGGCCCCAGCTCCCCTACAGCCTCCCCAGGGGCACCTCTTTTCTTCCTTTTCCTCTTCAAACCCTCCTCCCCACCTCTGGCCCTCTCCTTCACGGGATCCACAGGGAGCTTTCGTGGTTCAAACTTACTTAAATCCTTCTCCCCCAACGGCTTCGGGCGAGGCCTGATCCTCTCCTTCGCGATCGATTGTGAAGGTCGGTTAATCTGTGCGCTCTTGGACATGGTGACTGTGGTAAGAAGGGCCTGATCCTCAGCCTCCTGAGCCTCCCTCCTCGCCACCAGCACTGCTCTGTCAAGATCCCCACCGATCGGCTGAGGACTCAGCCCTGCCTCAAGCAGTCTGAGAGGTTCACCGAGTCCCATCTCACCTTCTCCTTCTCCCTTCACTCTTTCACCCTCTTCACCCTCTCCCCTGCTGCGGGCCCCAACTTTACTTCCACCGTCCTGATTGGCACCTTCCAGATGGTGCTCACCCCAGGCCCCCCACTGGTAGAAACGTAGAACCACCGTGCCCGCCATCCCTTGATCGACGTAGGCAAACCAGACACCAACCCCTTCCCCACAACTGCCTGCAGGGTGACCCACGCCTCCTGTTGTCCTGAGGCCTTGTAGCAAGCAAAGAACTCCTCCAACACCATCAACTCCCCCCCATTTGCCTTTGGCCATGCACTTGCGCAGGCCATCAGGATCTTCCAGGCATTGGGCATCAGCTGGCCCGGGGCCACTTCTAGGTGGTTGAGCACGTCCACCACTATTTGAGGTAGTGGCAACCTCAGCCCCCCCTTCAATGCTTCATCATAGAGGGAAAACCCTCATAGCCTAGCGTCCGACGGCCTCTCCGTCGACGTTGGCAGCCACAACTCCACCCCCGCCGGAATTTGGTACTTCTCGCGAATCGCCCCCAACTCCACCTCTGTTATTGTCGATTTGTCTGCCTTTGTGTGCCAATGATCCGGCCCCGCTTCACTGATCGGCGTCGGCGCTGCCACTAAGGTGGAACCATGGAAACGCCTCGCTGGTTCACCCACCTTCTCCGTCCTGTATTGTGCAGCTAATTCCTCTGCATCGTCGTCCCCCTAAGGGTCCACCCTCACATTCACGTTTCCTTCACGCGCCATCTCTAAAGTATGTCTGCGGATCGCTTCTGAAGTAGGCACTAGGAAGTCGAAGAAATGCTCTAATGGTGTATCGCGCGCAACAAATGGTGTGATACTTGGAATGTTTTGGGTTCTCGAAAACAGGTAAGTAAATCGAATGATACCAAATGCCCACGGTTTACCCGTATTCCAACGGTCTAAGTTAATTTTCGCCAGTTTGAAAAACTTTTCAAATCATCCGCCAAAACTGTATCATTAATGCCCATAATAATGCCCTGACGCTTCACTCCTGATCCAACGCTTGACCTTTCCCCTCTCCGAAATCACCGCGTGTATGGTTACGATCTGTGACTTACGCCACCTTGTCTTTTCCACTTTACCTCTCACGTGACACGGCGCCTCTTGAGCCCCGCGCCCTCCTACTCGGTCGCCCTCATGGTCGGCCTCTCCCGCTCGGTCACCCTCGCGATCGGTCTCACCCCGCCCGGCCTCCCTCGCTCGATCGCCTCGGTCGGCCTCTCACTTCAGTCACCCTCGCGGTCGGCCTCTCGCCTTTCGATCGCCCTCACTTTCGGCCTCTCTGCTTTCGGTCACCTTCGCGGTCGGCCTCCTGCTTCGATCGCCCTCGCTCGGCCTCTCCTTTCGGTCAAATTCATCTTCCTTATTACTATTCCCGTTGGACTAAAAGCACTCGAGAATGGGGACTCTTGGCGAGGATAGGCCCACAAGGACCACTACCACTATGAGCAAACCCAAGCCCACCATTTAGATCCCATTACACAACCCGGTCGGTAAAACCGATGCAGTGGAGGCCAACCGGCGGAAAGGCCAATGATGCTCGGACACGTGGCGGGTGCGAAGCGAGCCATGTCGTGAACAAAGATCGCAAAGTTATTGCCTGACACATCACCATTAATGCAACCCATCACAAGATTTATTGCGACAACACCCCTCGGTAGAAGGCGCCTCCTCTACGAACAAGGCGAACCACGGCGTAAGCTTTTCGGCGGGAAGGTCGAAGCAACTAAAAATGAAATGATTACCAAAGGATATAAGCAAAGCTCGAAGACAAGAAGAAGGTTAAGTTTTCCATCCCTCTCTCTCTCTCTACATTTTTCGTCCATCATCTTCTCTAATTCATACACCGGAGGGTTTGCCGGGGGACTACCCCGTTCCCCGATTGAACTTGCTTGCAGGTTATCCAGTGGGCTTGAGGAGCTTGGATCGGTCTAGCCCATTCACCAGGACGAACTGTTTCATCAAGATTAATAGTGTAGATTTAAATTTGATGAAATATGGGTTAAGAAAAATGATATACAAGATCACTTTTTAACTCAATAATATGTAAATGATATGATTAGTTGATGATTAGAGAATATATGAGAAATGGTATTACTTTTAATATCCTAATTGATTGTCACATTTCTGAATTTGAAAATTTGGTCTCATTTTTTTTTTGTCTTGAATGGTCATGCTCTACTTTAAAATATTTGTGATTTATAGATATACTTTCTAGATATTCTTTCTAAATTTGTAGTATCCTCGAAGGAATGGGTTTTGCTTTAGTCTGATGGGTGGGGTTTGAGCCTATAGAGTTGACTATGGGTCTTGTTTCGATAATTCGAATATTTTGTCTTATAGGATTTTTTTGTGTATATCATTTAACAAAAAAACTAAGTAAATTTGATAATTATAACTTCTTCAAGTTTCTGTACTTTTCTAAAAAAAAAAATATATGTGGAAATAATATTGGAATGCTGTTATGTTTGTTGAAACAGTTATTGTGGTCTATATTGTCTGGATCAGATTTGCTTTCTTTCTTGCGCCATTTCGTTGGCTCAGCCCAAATGGGTTCTAATGGAAGATAAGGGTGTAGACCGGCCCAAATAATTGGGTCGAAGCATGAGAATGAACCTTTTGGGCTTGACACGCTTGGATCTTCGTTCTCCATAAGGGCTTCAAAAAAACAATTGACAGACGCAAGGCTTAAGAGAATGACTCTTCTTCCTCGTTCCATATTTTTTATAAAAAAAAAAAAAAAAAAAAAAATTCAATATCACAGTGATGCCAATGACATATGATATCACCATCTAATAGAATTTTGCTATTTTGTCTCGTACGCATATGTGGCAAGGTGGTGAGTGGGTTCAACCCCTTCCATGTAGGTATTGGTTGGTGATGTTGGGATATTTTAATAAAAATAAATTATATTTAATACATTTAACATATTCAATTTCAAGTTTTATTACATATTAATATTCCATGTAAATACAATTCATTACATGGTTTAATTATATAACTGTTTTAATATTTATGGTGATTAATTCTATTGATTATGCATCTCCTACATAAATCCATCATATTTTACGACATATATTGAAGAAGGATTGTTGTAGAGAAAAAAAGAGAATAAAATATGATTTGTTGAGAGTACTCTCTATATTTTATATATGTTATTTATGTTTTGGACATTTATGGTTCTGTTGGGAGAAAACAAAACAAAAACTAATTCGAAATATCCGAATCCAGCACAAAAATAGCGGAAGTAGTTTATTCTCCCTCTTTGTGTGAACCTATTAGGAAACAATTTAATAGAGCACAATATATTCTGAAAAAATCTGAAAACAATGATTCAACAATCACACAATAAGGCGATAGCAATTTTTAACGTAGAAAACCTTCCCGATGTGGAAAGGAAAAACCACGGGACCGTAGTCCACCAAATATCTCCACTATAAACAAATAATGGGCATACAAGAGTTCTCTCTTGATAGAACTAGAGGCAAACAATCAAGAACAACTTACAAATAAGCTTCCTTGGCAACCAAAGATCAAACTACAAAGTTTAGGAAAAAACTCACCAAAAAATGCTACTGTTCACGGGCCAAAAACCAGCATTAGAATACTCCAAATCTGATCTCCACCGTCCAGAATTTAGAGTCTTGAGTTGTGAACTCGCCTACCAAATTTCAGCTCAATCGGACCACAGATGCTTGTTGATCGGATAGCTTGATCACTGCTGGACAGAATTTTTCTTCTCTGTTTTTTGGTGGCAGCTTCTAGTCTCCTTTTGTGTTACAAAGAAAGGGTTTGTAATCCTAAACTTATGGGCCAGATCTTTTCGAAAAAACATAACTTCTCCATATGGGCTTTGGAATTCACATGGGCTTACTAAATGATTTGGGCCTTCCTCCACATAGGAAGGAAACCCAACCCAACAAATCTCCCCCTTTCCGACTAGGTGGACGGATTCTCCATCCCGGCAATCGAGCAACACATCTCAAGCTTCTCCCTTACCAAAGCTTTTGTCAACATATCAGCACCATTATCATCAGTATGAATTTTTTCAAGTTCCAACAACTTATGATTAAGAATTTCTCTTATCCAATGGTACCTCACGTCGATGTGCTTCGACCTCGAATGGAATGTAGAGTTCTTAGCCAAGTGAATAGCACTTTGGTTATCACAAAACAACACATATTGTTGTTGTTTGAAACCAAGCTCCGTCAAGAACTTCTTCATCCATAGCAACTCTTTACAAGCTTCCGTTGCCGCAATAAACTCTGCCTCTGTTGTAGAGAGTGCAACACATTTTTGTAACCTTGCCTGCCAAGAAACAGCTCCACCTGAGAAAGTGATCAAATAACCCGAAGTAGACTTACGGGTATCCACATCTCCTGCCATATCTGCATCAGTGTAGCCAACTAAAATTGGTTGTCCATTTCCAAAACTGAGTGTCAACCTGGAAGTGCCTCTAAGATATCTCATTATCCACTTTACTACATTCCAATGTTCTCTTCCTGGATTTGAAAGAAATTGGCTAACTACACCAACTGAATGAGCTATATCTGGCCTTGTGCAGACCATTGCATACATTAAGCTTCCCACAGCTGAGGCATACGGAACTCTTTCCATATCTTCCTTCTCCTTATTTGTAGAAGGGCTTTGATTAGTGCTTAACTTAAAATGAGTAACAAGAGGTGAGCTAACCACTTTAGCATTATTCATATTGAATCTTTCAAGCACCTTTTTAATGTACTGCTCTTGTGACATGTACAACTTCTTCTCTTTTCTGTCTCGATAGATTCGAATACCAAGAATTTGCTTTGTTGGCCCCAAGTCTTTCATGGCAAAGACCTTGCTTAGTTGCTTCTTCAATTTGTCAATTCTTGAAGGATTCACCAACAATCAACATGTCATCAACATAGAGCAATAAAATAATAAAATCATCATCGAGAATTTACGCACAAATACACAATGGTCAAGTAGTTTTATGTAGCCTTGATCCTCCATAAGCGACTCAAACTTCTTATACCCTTTGCTGGGTGCACTTGCACCATAAAGACTTTTCTTTAGGCACACATAATCCTCTTTTCCTTTCACCTCAAACCCTCGGTTGTTCCATATAAATCTCTTCCTCCAAGTCACCATGAAGGAAGGCGTTTTCACATCCATTTGCTCAATCTCTAAGTCTAGACTAGCAGCTAAGCCAAGAACCACACGAATAGAAGACATTTTTACAACTGGTGAGAAAATCTCATCAAAATCAATGCCTTTTCTCTGACTGAACCCTTTAACAACTAGTCTAGCTTTGTATCATGGTTGTGAAGTGAGTTCATCATGTTTCACCCTGTACACCCACTTGTTCTTTAAAGCTCTCTTGCCCTTAGGCAGCTTCACCAACTCAAATGTGTGATTGTCATGCAATGATTGCATCTCATCTTGCATCGCATCAGCCCATTCCAGCTTATGATCATCTTCCATGGCTTCTGCATAACCCTCGGGCTCTCCCCCATCAGTCATTAACACATAGTCATTTGCAGAATACCAAGTGGAAGGATGTCGGTCTTTAGCTGACCTCCTGGTTGGGACATCTGGTGGTAACTCTGGTGTTGCCAACTGCTCAAGAGTCTCATCACCTGTCTCAGCCTGTAAGGGATCATCTGCATCACCTAAATCTTGTTGGTCATCCTGAACATCATGTTCAACCTGTGCAGGCAAATCTGTCAGAGGAACCGGATCCAAGTCAACTAGACCATCACTATGCCAGGTCATTGTGTTCTCTGCTTTTTCAATATCTTGTATAGTTTGATCTTCAATAAACACAACATCTCGGCTTCTTACTAGTTTCTTGTCACCTGGATCATATAACCTGTAGCCAAACTCATCTAGGCCATAGCCTAGAAAAATGCACTGTCGAGTCTTCATATCGAGCTTAGACCTCTCATCTTTGGGAATATGAACAAATGCTTTAAATCCAAAGACGCGCAAGTGATCATAGGAAACATCCTTGCGGTCAAACTCGCTCGTACATCGAGCTGAAGAGGAACACATGGTGTAAGATTAAGAACATGTACAACTGTGCTCAAAGCCTCACCCCAAAAGGATCTTGGCAACCGTGCCTGTGAAAGTAAGCATCTAACTCTTTCAACCAGTGTCCTGTTCATCCTTTCAGCTAAATCATTCAAGCGAGGAGTCTTGAGGTGTCTTTTGATGTCGAATACCTGTTGCGCAATAATCATCAAAAGGACATAATACTCTCCCCATTATCTTACGATGCACTGAGCTTCTTCCCAGTCTGTCTCTCAACTAAGGCTTGGAACTGTTTAAAAGTCTCCAACACTTGATCTTTGCTTTTTAAAGTGTAGACCCACAACTTCCTTGAATAATCATCTATGAAGGTCACAAAGTAAAGGGAGCCACCATGTGTTCTTGTCTTCATAGGACCACAAACATCTGAATGTACCAAATCAAGTACATTTGGCTTTTTCGAAGGAGGGGAACTCTTGAAGGAAACTCTATTCTGCTTTCCTGCCAAACAGTGAGTACACCTTTTCAAAAGTGCATTCTTCATTCCAGACAGAAGATTCTTTTTAGCCAATGTTGCCAGGCCTTTCTCACTCATGTGAGCAAGTCTTTTATGCCACAATTCCACTGTAGACTCATCATCCATTGCATTAATAACTTCTTTGGGGAGCCTTGCCTGCATTACGTACAAAGTAGAATGCTTCTTGCCTCGAGCCACAACCATAGCACCCCTAGTGAGCTTCCACTGACCATTACTGAAAGTGTTGCAATACCCTTCATCATCAAGTTTACCTGCAGAAATCAAATTCATGCGGATATCAGGAATATGCTTTACATCTCTAAGAACCAACCTCGTGCCATTATTCGTCTCCAAGTGCACGTCTCCAACACCAATAATTTTGGCCAAGCCATCATTACCCATCTTTACCAAACCAAAGTCACCAGGTATGTAGGATGTGAAGAAATCTTTTCGAGATGTAGCATGAATAGAGGCACCACTATCAATCACCCAGTTGGCAACTTGATCATTATCCTTTCCATCATGCTCAATCTCTTTCTCCTTGTTCTCTCTCTTCAATTTTCTGCACTGTTTCTTGATGTGCCCTTTCATGCCACAATGATAACACTCAGCATTAGCAAACTTGTTGGACTTGCTTCTACCTCTATTTCTGTTCTTCGGACCTCTGCTTTTGCTTCTCCCCCTCCTTTCTGTAACCAAAACCTCTGACTGTGAAGAAGATCCCTGTGATTTCCTCCTCATCTCTTCATTTAAAATACTGCTCTTAGCCAGATCCATATTGATTACACCATCCGGGGCCGAGTTAGATAATGACATTCTAAATGTCTCCCAAGAGTCCGGCAATGTACCAAGCAAGCACAACCCCTGTACCTCATCGTCGAACTTGATACCCATTCCAGCCAACTGATTAATTACTCCTTGAAAAGTGTTCAAGTGATCTGTCAATGGGGTTCCATCTTGGTATCTCAAAGTCATCAATTGCTTTATTAGAAACATTTTATTGTTTCCAGTCTTCCGAGCATATAATTGTTCAAGTTTGTTCCAGAGTGTACAGGCACGTGTCTCTCCACTAATATGATTCAAAACATTATCATCCACCCATTGCCTAATGTACCCACACACTTGTCGATGTAATAATGTCCATTCTTCATCAGATTTATTTTCTGGTTTTTCAGTAGCAAACACCGGTAGATGAAATTGTTTCACATAAAGGAGGTCTTCCATTTTTCCTTTCCATGTGTGATAATTAGAACCATTCAAAGTAACCATTCTACTTAAATTTGCTTCCATTATTCAACACAAGACCCACAACAATATGAACTTAGCCTGATACCACTATGTTGGGAGAAAACAAAACAAAAACCAATTCGAAATATCCGAATCCAACACAAAAATAGCGGAAGTAGTTTATTCTCCCTCTTTGTGTGAACCTATTAGGAAACAATTTAATAGAGCACAATATATTCTGAAAAAATCTGAAAACGATGATTCAACAATCACACAATAAGACGATAGCAATTTTTAACGTAGAAAACCTTCCCGATGTGGAAAGGAAAAACCACGGGACCGTAGTCCACCAAATATCTCCACTATAAACAAATAATGGGCATACAAGAGTTCTCTCTAGATAGAACTAGAGGCAAACAATCAAGAACAACTTACAAATAAGCTTCCTTGGCAACCAAAGATCAAACTACAAAGTTTAGGAAAAAACTCACCAAAAAACGCTACTGTTCACGGGCCAAAAACCAGCATTAGAATACTCCAAATCTGATCTCCACCGTCCATAATTTAGAGTCTTGAGTTGTGAACTCGCCTACCAAATTTCAGCTCAATCGGACCACAGATGCTTGTTGATCGGATAGCTTGATCACTGCTGGACATAATTTTTCTTCTCCTCTGTTTTTTTGGTGGCAGCTTCTAGTCTCCTATTGTGTTACAAAGAAAGGGTTTGTAATCCTAAACTTATGGGCAGATCTTTTCAAAAAACATAACTTCTCCATGTGGGCTTTGGAATTCACATGGGCTTACTAAATGTTTTGGGCCTTCCTCCACATAGGAAGGAAACCCAACCCAACAGGTTCATGGTATGATTCAAACCTCCTAATGATCGTGAATATTAGATGAGGAACTTTGGGTAACATATGGATTTTATCTTGAAATTGTTTCACTCTAGTTGTAAGAAAAACAGTTTTAGGACAGTGACAATGTGACTTCCAAAGTCTTACAGTTATATTTTTCTAATCTTAGTTTTTTTTATCTATATATATTATTATTTAATTGTACTTAATAGTCGGTTAATTTTATTGTTAGACTAATAATTTAAAACTACTTTTCCTTCAAGATTATTAGTAGGTGTAGTAGAGTTGGTGTTTGTGTTATTTGGCCACTTTTGATTATGTGATAATTGCATTAGGGTAATACCCATTTCCTCCTAGGAATTCTGAAATATTGATTATGTTATTTGATGATGAGTTTTAATATTTGAGTGATTTCAAATATGCATATTAGCATGCATACAGTGAGTACAAGATCTTTCTCCTATATATGTAAAGGTTTTGTTTTATTGATTCATTATTGTTTTAATTCTGCTTTTAAAAATATTTCTTGAAAGAATATTACACATAGCTTATTTTACATTTTATAAAACAGTTAATTATTTATTTTACTTTCACAAAATAATTAATTATACAATGATCCACCACCACATTTCAATTTTTTTTTTTAATTTTAAACTTTAATGTATATTAATCTCAAAATATTTTTATTGGTGAGATTTATATACATTAAAGTTTAAAATTAAAAACAAGGATTGGAATGTGGTGATGGATTATTTGTATAATTAATTGTTTTGTGAAAGTAAAATAATTAATTAATTGTTTTATGAAAGTAAAATAAGCTATGTGTGATAGTTTCTTTCAAGAAATATTTTTCAATTTTTATACAAGTGTGAACAAGAAAATATCTCTAGAGAAAATGATTATTTGATTATTTGTTTATTAGCTTTATGAAGATTTATAATGTAAGGATGAATGAAATTTTTTGTATATTTATAAATTAGTATTCTGTGAAAAAGAGATCAAGTATTTGGAGATTTTTAAAAAAGATTATTGTTGATTTATTTATTATTGTTCAAAAGGACTCTTACTTGGGAAAGAGAGAACATGAAAAGAAATTTGTGGTTCGTAGCACGGTATGAGATTACTGGCCATATTGTGTAGTTCCTAATAGTAGACTATTGGTCACCAAAATTTGTGATTTCTAGTAATACGGCTATTGACTAGTTGGAACAAATATATTTGACAGGTTCAATATTATGTCTTAGTTCGAAAAATATAAGGATGAATCCAATAAAAGTATGTGAGAAATTATTTATATTTGCATGATGAATCCAATAAAAGTATGTGATGGATAAAATAATTGATTAGTTGACATATGAAATTTGAGGCTTGAGAATCCCACATCTATGAAAATTAATTTGAAGCTTGAGAATCTCAAAATTATTATGCCTTGTGAAATCAAATTTGAGGCAAATTTGAAATTAATAAATTCGAGGAGTTAGTCTCTGGATTAACGAGGTTAGATCCATATTTATTTGTCAAGGGAAATGGGCTAAGCCCTAAGGAAATCACCTAACACAACCTCTGTGATTGGCAACCCCACGAAGGAGGTTCAATGGGTAAAAACAATCCTTGAAGTGTGATTTGATTCCAACACTTTTTATTTTAGGAGATATCATAAGAGTGGTTCTACCCATCCCTAAGGCAATAGTGCTGATGTGTGGCTAGTTAGGAAAAGTGTTACCTTAAATAAATCCAAGGTAAACAATCTCCTGCAAGATATATTCTGTCACTGTACCATTGGATGATTCTACTAAGTGGGAACCGTCGTGAGGCCACAACTGTGGGACTTGGGCTAGTCTCTAAAATTCTTATAAGAATCAAGATCAGAGTGCATGGCCATTAAAAGCACTAACTCGTGAACTATTGTCTAGTACTAGTGCCGTGCATATAACATGTTAACCAGGCAAGGTCCTGAGATTTTCGAGGTCCAAAGCCGATAATCAATTACTAAATTTCTGGGGGCTTTCACATTTTTTTTTTTTTTAAATTCTTCATTATTTAAGTCTTCAACTGATTGTTCTGTTTGTTTGTCACTCGTAAAGAATTTATCAATAGCTCTTCTTTGACACTCAACTAATTTTTCAACTCTTTGCTTCTTTTTCGTTTTTGCAAATCCAGATGGATAATTTCTTTTAAGAGTCATGATGAGCTGAGATCAAAATATTTTTTTATATCAAAATTCAAAAAAAGAACACCACTACTTAACAAAACACAAAACTTTTAAATTATGTGATGTGAACTATTAAACTTAAACAAATTCTTCTTGATGATATAAATACCAATATTATAATAGCAATTAATTGTGCAAAAGACAAGACAAATATTTAATTAATTGAATAGAAAATTTTTTTTTACCTATACTTGCTGTGTTGAGATCAAAATATTTTTTTAAATCAAAATTCAAAACAAGAGTATCACCAATAAGAAAACACAAAACTTTTAAATTATATGATGTGAACTATTAAACTTAAACAAATTATTCTTGATGATGTAAATACCAATATTATAGTAGCAATTAATTGTGCAAAAGACAAGAAAAATATTTAATTGATTGAATAGAAAAAAAAATATTTATCCGTGCTTGCTGTGCTGAGATCAAAATATTTTTATAGATCAAAATTCAAAACAAGAGCACCATCACTTAACAAAACACAAAACTTTTAAATTATGTGATGTGAACTATTAAACTTAAATAAATTCTTCTTAATGATATAAATACTAATATTATAATAACAATTAATTGTGTAAAAGACAAAATAAATATTTACTTAATCGAATAAGAAAAAAAATAAAAATTACCTGTGCTTGTTGCTTCGTCCGCGTGTGTTGCTGCTTTGTTGAATCGTTGCTTTGCTTTGTTAGCTTGGTGGGCTGCTGATGTGTATAATAATCATAATTGATTATTAAACCAATATGTATATTCTATACCAAGAAAGGCTTGGGCTGCTGGTGCATGCTATCAAACAAAAAGGGGCCTTTCAAATTGTTGGGTTGAGCCTTAACATTTGGCCTTTTAATGGATCAAAAAAATTAGATTAGTTTGGACCTTTTTTTTTAATTTGTTTTGGACTTAAAACCTACCTCACATATTATATTAACTTCTAATAGGAGGGCCCCTATTTTGGGCCTATTTTGAGAGGCCCTAAGCCATGACCTTATGGGCCTATGACCAGGGCCGGGCCTGATGTTAACCTTCAGTCCAAAGAGTTTAGTTCAAGACTTAGTTTATTATGATTTTTTGGAGGGAAACTTTTATTAATAAATGAGGTTCAAATCCGGAAAACACCTACACTTATTACACAGTATATGTTGCCCATATTATATATGTTCTATTTATATTATTTTGAATTATAGTTTTGAAATGTAGAGGTCTTTTATAAATTTTGTGAGAATATTAAAAATTTTATTTTTAGTAAAAGTGGGAGATTGTTGGGATATTTTAATAAAAATAAATTATATTTAATACATTTAATGTATTCAGTTTCAAGTTTTATTACATATTAATATTTCATATAAATACAATTCATTATATGGTTTAATAATATAACCGTTTTAATATTTATGGTGATTAAGGTTTCGTTTGGGAAGTGGGTTGACTTTTTGACTTTTTTACTTTTTTCGCTATTTTAGCCTGAGGCTAAACATGCCTGGTTTGGGAAGGGTTTTTAGATTTTTTGACTTTTTTGTGAGATAAAGAATGTAATGATTATGGGTTGAATGTGATGTTTTGTCTTATTGGACTAAAAAATCTATTTTGTTTTTTGTGATTAAAATACCTAAAAAAGCCCCAAGTTGGGCTTCCCAAACGAAGCCTAATTCTATGATTATGCATCTATATAAATCCATCATATTTGCAACATATATTGAAGAAGGATTGTTGTAGTTAAGAGAGAATAAAATATGATTTGTTGAGAGTGCTCTCTATATTTATGTTTTTGGGCAATTTTGATTTGTGTATAGTTTAAGCCTCCTAATGGTTGTGAACATTAGATGAGAGATGTTGTGAGCAATAAGGACATAGCTTAGGAGGTTCTGGGAATTGAAGACTCTTTTTGTTGTTTTGTTATCTTTTGATGTATTACATGTAAATTCAAGCCAAGGGCTTAGGTAAATAAGCTATGCAAAAATGGGGGGAAAAGGGTAAGATTGTTACCCTTGAAGACCTCCTTCACAAACAATGGCCCAGCAGGTTCCTTAAGCGCGCTATTTTACGCATCGCACTGTTTTATGCAGTTTACACTCGCCTTGTTTTGCGCATTGCATTGTTTTGTGCATGACATTTCAGTCCTTGTTTCATGTTCACATGCTTGCATTTTATCATTCCTTTAATACTTTAAGAGGTTGTGTTGTATGCTCCATGTCGTTCTACTAAGAATTCTTGGTGTTTCGTGGGACAAATTTCATCGTAAATGAATAATCCGTATGTGTTTACGTAACTAAGTGCTTATGTGGAGTTCAAAAGGGTCAAGGTGAATTTCTAGTCGGCCATACTAGAAAGGTGGCCTCCCAGATAAGTGCAACACAGCTGTATGGTGCAAAACCAGAAAAAGTGGCTAATGCAACACATGCAAAAATGCGACTAAGATAGGCTCGGCTATTCTAGCATGGCATATAAATGCGACAATTTGATACATGTATTCAGCTTGGACAGCCAACCCATATTGGTGGTCTCCTAGGTGAATGCAACTCAATGGTGGTATGGGAGACCAGAAAATGTGGCTCAGAGAACAAGAAAGAAGACCATTGGCCACAAGGGAAAGCCATCGGCCTCAAGAAATGGCCATAGATAAACGTCTCTCGGGGCCTCCGCACGCACCTCCCGTTGAAGCAGCGCGAGAACGGGACGACAAGCGGGGTCTCCACATCAGGCACTAGCGCAAGCCTCGGAACGTGATTTTTTACAAGCTTATAGTACTCAACAAGTTCTACACATTGAACGGTTCAGATTATCAAAATGGGACCCGTAGGATAGAGAAGAGAAAAGAGGTAACAAGTAATGTAGATTCGTGTAAACAATCATGAAAATTTACATTCATTTATATAATGCTACTTTTTCCTTTTCTTTTTCTTTTTTACCTACAAACCACAACTTAATAGATATGATACCAAGGCATAACCCTTTAACTTGCGCTATGTTGCATATCGCACTGTTTTGTGCAGTTTATCACTCGCACTTTCTTGCACATTCCGCTCATATTTTCACAAGGGGATGAAAAGAAATTTTAGGATAGAGACAGCGCATCTCCCAAAGTCTCATAATTGTGTTCTTCTAATCTTGTTTTTTTATCTATATATATTATTATTATTTAATTGTGCTAAGTGCTAGACTAACCAGTGATACCACGTGTCATTGATGATGTGGTATTACAATTGTATTGAATTTTTACTCTGCTTTTGAGTTTTTGTATTTTAATTTTAATGAAATTTTTTTATATTTTTTCTTTTTAAAAATTTGTATATGTAAAGAAATTTTAAAAAAATTTACTAAAAACAAAAATCAACCCCGAACAAAACCTGCATTACTCTGTTTGGGAATTAACTATTTTACTTAATTTTTAGTTTTTTTACAAAAATAACATGTAAAAAAATAAAAAGAATAATATGACAACTTTTAGTAATTTTTTTTGACTAAAAATCTAAGGCCAAGTTTGGGATATTTAAAAAAAGTCAAAAAGTTACTCAAAAAGTTAAAAAGTTAACACTATTCACCAAAAGTCAGCAATTACGGCTGCACAACTCTCAATCCTAATTTTCCTCTATAAACTAATTTTTACAATTTTTTATTACACATTTTTCTATAAAAAGTCAAAAAGTTAACCCAAACATCCATATTTTTTTCCTCAACTTTTTAGTTAAAAAAAGACAAAAAGTACACTTATTTAAGACACTCCAAACAACTCCTAAATATTCAAATGATACCATGGCATAACCCTTTAACTTGCGCTATGTTGCATATCGCACTGTTTTGTACAGTTTATCACTCGCACTTTCTTGCACATTCCGGTCATATTTTCACAAGGGGATGAAAAGCAATTTTAGGATAGAGACAGCGCATCTCCCAAAGTCTCATAATTATGTTCTTCTAATCTTGTTTTTTTATCTATATATATTATTATTTAATTGTGCTAAGTGCTAGACTAACCAGTGATACCACGTGTCATTGATGATGTGGTATCACAATTGTATTGAATTTTTACTCTGCTTTTGAGTTATTGTATTTTAATTTTAATGAAATTTTTTTATATTTTTTCTTTTTAAAAATTTGTATATGTAAAGAAATTTTAAAAAAATTTACTAAAAACAAAAATCAACCCCGAACAAAACCTGCATTACTCTGTTTGGGAATTAACTATTTTACTTAATTTTTAGTTTTTTTACAAAAATAACATATAAAAAAATAAAAAGAATAATATGACAACTTTTAGTAATTTTTTTTGACTAAAAATCTAAGGCCAAGTTTGGGATATTTAAAAAAAGTCAAAAAGTTACTCAAAAAGTTAAAAAGTTAACATTATTCACCAAAAGTCAGCAATTACGGCTGCACAACTCTCAATCCTAATTTTCCTCTATAAACCAATTTTTACAATTTTTTATTACACATTTTTCTATAAAAAGTCAAAAAGTTAACCCAAACATCCATATTTTTTCCCTCAATTTTTTAGTTAAAAAAGACAAAAAATACATTTATTTAAGACACTCTTAAATAGACTCTACACTCTACCACTCTACTCCTAAATATAAAATTTTAAATATAAAAAAAAAAAATTATATTAACTTCAACTATTTATAAAGAAAAATTTCAAATATAAATTTAAACTTCAACAATTTTAAAATGACTTTGTACGCAGTTAAAAATTATATTTATAAATTTTCATAAATATATATCAAAAAATTTCGTAACATTAATATAAATATGTATAACATCATTAGAACTTGACGAAAAAAATGTATAAAATTTTGTATTTAATGTTACAAAAGTTTGTAAATTGATTAGTTTTTTTTTTTAATGCCAATTTATGGTAAAATTATGTATTATGTGATTGATATATATATACAATTTTTTTTTATAAAAAAAATGTCTAAAATTTTGTATTTAATGTTACAAAAGTTTGTAAATTACTTACTTTTTTTTAATGCTAATTTGTTTTTAATAGTAGGGTATGCACCTATAAAAAGGTACATATCAAATTTTTTTTGATACATATACACTATGTACATATATCTACTTCTAGCTCACTGTTGTGAGTTTTTGCCTCTCAAACGGGCCTGTTCCAATTTCATTTCAACATTTTGTCAAACACATAGTGAGCAAGAGGGTAGAAGGGAAAGAAGAAGGAGATATATAGGGTGTGCTTCAATGGTTGTTGCGAGCAAGAAATGGAGAAAAAAAACGCTGCTCTTGTGAGAGAGAGAGAGAGACAGAAGAAGAGGTTGGAAATACCTGGTGTGTACTGGATAAGACACAAATCGAAGAAATATTGTTGTCCGTTGCTGGTAGGGAAATGGGTGGTACCGTTGCTGGTGGGGAGGTGGGTTGTACCGTTGACGGTGAGGAGGTGGGTGCTCGTGTATGACAGTGGTAGACGGTGGCTGGTGGGAGGGTCGCCTGCGATGGAGAGAGAGAGAGAGAGAGACAGAAAGAGAGAGATGATGAGAGAGTGAAATGGGAGAGGACTGTATCTAATTAATTAAGGGACAAATGCCAACTAAATTTTTATTTAGTAGCCAAAATGTTATCTAACGACGACTAAATATTATTTTAGTCGCTAAAAGTAGTAATTTGGCGACTAAACATTTTGGTCGCCAATTAATTTTATAAATCCCTCCAAAATTCAAAATTTTCCCACCAAATATTTGTATTCTTTGGCAACTAGAATATATTTTAGTCGCTAAAAATAAATTTTTGGCGACCAAAAGATAAAAAGTAAATTTTTATTTTTTATTCAGTGAGAAATTTTTTTTAGCAAAACTAGCCATACAGCGACTAAAACATTTTTTAGTCGCTGAAAATAAATTTTTGGCGACTAAACTTTTAGTCGCCAAAAGTCTGAAAGTAAATTTTTATTTTTTATTCGACGACTAAAAAATTTTAGTAGCCAAAACTATTTATACAACAACTAAAATATTTTTTAATAGCCAATTGTGGCATTTTTAGCGACTAAATTTTTTTTAATCGCCAATAATCAATATTTCCCAACTAAAAAAAATTAGTAGCTAAATATTTTACTTTTGGCGACTAAAAAAATTTTTAGTCACCAATTCCATACGTTTTGGTGACTAAATTTTTTTAGTCGCCAAATTTGATAGCCAAAAGTACATTTTGTTGTACTGAAATGTCTTAGAGATATATTTTGTTTCAAGGGTTAACATTAATTTCCAAATTCATTCACTACAAAAAAAATTAAGATTTTAGGGATCAAAATTTAGGGACAAAATTATTTTTTAGGAATCAAATATTTTTGTTGCGAAAAGTGTCATTATATTTTTAGTAACGAAAATTAGACATTAGTGATGAATTATTATCCTTTTGAGACCAAATTTTTTGTCTAAAAAAATAAATCATTTTGAAACTAAATTATTTTGTCCCTAAAAGTCTATTTAGTAGTAACATTTTCAAAATTTTGTTGCTAAAAGCCTTATTTTTTATTTTTCGGAACGACCTTTTAACGACTATCCTCATGACGATAGAAATTGGTCTCTAAATATCTTTTGTAACAAAATTTTCACTTTTAAAGGCTAAAATATTTGATCTCTAAAACCCTTATATGTTGTAGTGATTAAGGGTTAAGATTTATTTAATTCTCACTCACCCATCTTCTTTTCTCCCTCTTTTTGTTCACTCATGCAATCTCTCTCTCTCTTTCTCTCTCTCTCTCTCCACCTTTCCTCCTCTTTCCTTTTTATTTTTTATTTTTCCCTTTTTTTATTTTTCTTCCTATTTCTTTATTTTTCCTATTTCTCTCTTTTTTGTTTACTTTTGATGTGACAATAATTTTTTTTTAAAATTTGTTGTTGAATACATCATTTAAGTTACCCTTTCTCCTTGTGTGTGAAAGAAAATTTGAATTTCTTTGCAATAGTCAAATTTTTGAAAGCCAAACATATATTCATTTTTAAAACAAAATTTTCAAATCATTTTTATAAAAAAAATAACTTAAAAAATTAAAATCAAATATAGTGATTAATTCTGTTGATTAAGTTGTACCAATTAGTTTAATAATATGAATGTTGATCTTAAGAATTGAAAAGGCACGTGGTTTGAATTTTAAGCAAGAGTTGGTAGCAAATTAGAATATCTTTCCTTTCAATGACTTTGGTGTTTGCTATAACAACCTATTTGCTTAGTCGCGGGTCCACGTCAGCGTTTCCATTAAAAAAGTCAAGGCCTCGCACAACGCCAACATATTGCAGTTGAAACTTTGTTATAGGGTTAGCTTCTCTGTTGCATTGTTTGCTTTTTATTCTAGGACCCCAACTCCTCTCCAGTAACGGAAGCAGACTGTTCAATGTTGCTGGGCCCTGATATGAATTCATATTGATTATTTAAATGGGGGATGCATCAATAAATTTTAAATTAATAACTTATGCACTGTTTAGTCTTAAAAATTTTTTTCTAAACTAAAAGGTCTCATTACAATGTTAATAACATCAGATACAATGTTAATAATATCAGAGTCATGTTACAAACATTAGATTTCAAACATCTAATGTTCATCAAATTTCAGTAATGTTTGAAAATATAGGATGAAAAACATCTAATGTTCATCAGATTTCAATAAATTTTGAAATTATAGAATGAAATATCAGATCATTTACATCATTTACATCATGCTGATGTAAAAATGGGACTAAATGGAGCATAAGAAAACTTTTAAGACTAAATGGTTCAACGTTTCAAAAACTAGGACTTATGAGTAAATTTTCCTATTTAAATTGTTTCACATATAAAATTCCTCGCCTAATAATTTTGAGATTATAAGTTTAAATTTTAGGGTCATTATTTTGTACATTCTATCAAAGGTTAAGTATGTAATCAATATTTTTCCTCCTAAACATACATTAATATGTATTAATTTGACATTATTTATAAAATTCGTCAAGTATATTATTTTTATAAAAAATTATATTAATCAATTATAGAACGATTTGAATAATCAATATAGGCCTAAATCAGGCCTACCAACGCCAAACAACCCCCTCTCATTATTAGAGAGGAATTGGCTCGATATTCTATTCTATTCTATTCTACTTACACCAAAAAAAAAAAAGATTAATTAAAAATACAATCTTGAAATTTATTTAAAATACGAATCGTCTTTTATGATTTTAAAAATTAAAAATTACGAATACTTCTTTATAAAAATAAAATTAACAAAATTAGTAGAAAACATAAAATTTCTAAATACTCTGTTACACAATAATAAAATTATTTGAATTGTCAATTGAAATATATTTCTAACATTATTAAAAATTATTAATTGTCTTGATAATTTATTAATAAAATAAGTTTTTTATTATGCGATTAGAACTTAAAGGGACAAGATATAATTTTCAAAATAAAAGAATAATTGATATTTTAATCAAATCTTAAGAATTGTATTTGTAAATTACCCAAAAAGAAAAATGCAAAAAAGAAACAAGAAAAAAAAAATGATAAAACTAAAATAAAACATATATTTATAAGTTTAAACCTACTTCTCGTGGCTTATAAAATATATGATATTTGAGAACCTACCCACCCCGCATTCTCAAATTTTATGTATTGCTCCTTTACGGTATTCTTGGTCTTAGTGGGTTAGGTCATCATTCTTAGACCAAGTTTAGGTGAAATTTCACATTATCTATAGGGTCGTCTTCATATTTTAAAAGACAATATAAAATGTGTTAATTAGTAATTAGAGTGGAGTATCACTTAAAAAAAATTATCCAAAAGTTTCATGGATAATTTATTTACTATTATGACTGATTTTATATTTTTCATAATTTTATGTCTTACTATATTTACTTATGTGATTGAATATTAATGAGACTTATAGGGCTATAAATTCAACACGGCCCAGTCAGGACTCGCTAGCTCCCTTCAATTTTTGGGTCGGGCAAGGCTAGCCCACGTGGAAAAAATCTTGGTCTAGGCTCAAGCCTAAGCCTACTCAAAATCAGGCCACGAGCCTGGGCTGGACTAACTATTTTTTTAAAAGCATTTTTACCAAAATAACTTGAAAATGACATTGGGTCTTGAGTGAGCCAGAAGGGCCTTGGAGTGGGCTTCGGGCTGGCCAATTGGGCTGGGTCGAGCCCTAAAACACACAACCCAAGACTATGTTCAAGGGCTGGGCTTGGGCCAGACCGCTACAAGTCACAGGCAAATAGGCCAATTTTACACCTCTAGACTTATGTAGGATATATTTCATGAGTAATCTTAATGTATATTTGGATGGCTCTTTAATTTTTTGAAAATTATTTTATCACCTCTCTATTTCATTAGTAGTTCATGATGTTAATGAAATAATCTTTAATTATTTTACTTGTTAATAGCTAGCATCAATTTCATCAAATCAATTTTATTTATATAAGAGGTAATCATTATAAATGAGATACTAAAATGGTATAAAAATTTAATAAATGTGCCACTATGGTTACTAGTTTAGAAAAAGGAGGCAGTTGTTGGGAATACCTCCTTATTGGAGTTTGAAACTCAATTGGCTTATTAAAAGAATTTTAATTTGGTTTGGTTTGGTTTGGTCATAATATATTTTTAACACATTATATCTAACTTTGGGAAGCCCAATAGTTTGATTATAATTAGTTTGGTACAACTAGAGTTTTGATAAAAGTCCAAAAGTTCACAATATATATATATATATAATGTATTGTCTTTGTCCCGAGGTAGAGGAGTTTAGTAGCTGTCGATTAATTCTTTTCGGTGAGAGTGCTTAGTGTATAACTTAATTTAGTGGGTTTCAATTGGTGTTGATTGTTGCTGTGTATTTCACTTGGTCAATTTGAAGAATTTATGCCTTGGTTGCTGCTCTGCTTTGAAGCGTCTGGTTCGGTGTTCGAAGTTGATTTGGATATATTATTTTGGGTCTTTTACAACTCTGTTTCGAAGATAATTTATTCGTCTATTTGGTGAGATCTTTCCTCTTATTTATTTTTGATTATTTAGAATTTACTTAAGGGTAGTTTTGTGAGACCATTCTATCTCGTTTGTAATCATTTGGAAACTCTTTGGTTGATAGTGGAATCGAATTTCGATCCCGTGGACGTACCTCACATTGAGAGAACCACGTAAAATTCTTGTGTCGTTATTGATTTAATTTTTCCGCATTAGTTTTTATTCTCATTGTTTGATTTACTTGTGGAGAATCATATATTTTCCCTAACAACTAGTATTAGAGCTTATGGTTTATTTGGGTTTATTTATTTATGTAAATTAATTGAGGGGAATGTAGATTGCATGTCTAGTTTCAATGGAAGTAACTGGGTAATTTGAAAAACCAAAATAGAGGACCTATTATTTTGTAAAGATTTATATGTGCCTATTGAGGGTGACAGTGGCAAACCCGAGAGTATGCAAGATGATGAATGGAAGAGGCTTAATCGAAAAGCCGTTGGTATTATTCGTCAATGGATTGATGACAGTGGGTTTCATCATGTTTCTACTGAAACTTCAACACATGATTTATGGAAAAAATTAGAAGGCCTTTATGATAGAAAATCAACCACAAATAAAGCTTTTCTGTTTCGTAAGTTGGTTAATTTAAAATATAAAGAGAGCAGCCCTATTCCAGAACATCTGAATGAAATAAAGAATATTGTTAATCAACTTGCTTTTATGAAAATTGTTTTTGATGATGATTTGCAGGTTTTGATGCTACTTAGTTTTCTGCTCGAAAATTAGGAGACTTTGGTTGTGACAGTTAGTAGTTTGGCGCCCAATGGAGTTGTCACAATGAACCAAATCACTAGTAGCTTGTTGAATGAAAAAACTAGAAGAAAATCAACGGGTTTCTCTCATTTGGAAGCATTTGTTGTAAGAGGCCAAAACAAAACAAGGGAGAGGAGTAAGACTCCTCATGGTCGTGATCAAAGCCGTGACAAATCAAAAGATGATTCTTTTTCAAAGAAAGACATTGAGTACTATTATTGCCATGAGAAAGGGCACATGAAATGGGAATACCGAAAACTCAAGAACAAGGAGAAAAGGCGTGACAAATGTGTGGATAAGAAGCAAGAAGACACAACGGCAGTTACTACCAATGGTGATCTTATGGTCGTTTGTAAAGATGATTGTATCAATTTTGTGGGCCAAGAGAGCAACTGGGTGATTGATTTCGGTGCTTCTTTTCATGTGACTTCTCAAGTTGATTTCTTCACTACCTACACTAAAGGAGATTATGGTTCTGTTCGAATGGGTAATGAAGGTTTGTCCAAGATTATTAGCATGGGTAATGTTTGCTTTGAAACAGATTTGGGCTGCAAGTTGTTGCTTAAAGATGTGAGGCATGTTCCCAACATTCACCTCAATTTGATCTCTACCGGGAAGCTAGATGATGAAGGCTTCAACAACAAATTTGGTGATGGAATATGGAAGCTCACAAAGGGTTCTCTGGTGGTGGCTAAATGCAAGAAGACTCATACACTTTATTCGATGTAAGAAAAAATTTGTAAAGGTGTTGTCAATGTACTTGAAGATGATACTTCTATTGAATTGTGGCACAAGCGGCTTAGGCACATGAGTAAAAAGGGGCTGCAAGTTTTGTCAAAGAGAGACCTTATACCCGATTTGAAAGGTACACATCTCAAAACTTGTGTTCATTGTTTGACGGGTAAACAACATAGAGTTTCTTTTCATAAAAATGTTGCTTCTAGAAAAGAAAATGTTTTGGAGTTGATTCATTCAGATGTTTGTGGTCCTCTAAAAGTTAGAACATATAGTGGTGCACTTTATTTTGTTACTTTCATTGATAATTATTCAAGGAAAGTTTGGGCTTTTATATTGAAAACTAAAAATCAAGTTCTAGATGTATTTAAGCATTTTCAAGCCATGGTTGAAAGAGAAACAGGGCAGAAATTAAAGTGCATCCGATCAGACAATGGTGGTGAATACATTGGGCCATTTGATGAGTATTGTCGTAGCCAAGGTATTCGACACCAAAAGACAGTTGAGAAGACTCCTCAACAAAATGGCGTTGCAGAGAGGATGAACCGCACTATTGTGGAAAGAAAAAGGTGTTTGCTTTCACGAGCTAAATTGCCAAAATCCTGTTAAAGTAAGGCAATGAGGACAACGGTTGATGTGATCAATTTGTCTCCTTCCTATCCTTTGAATGGTGATGTTCCCGAAAGAGTTTGGACCGGTAAAGATGTGTCTTATGAGCACTTAAGAGTGTTTGGTTACCGAGCTTTTGTCTACATTCCAAAAGATGAGAGGTCCAAGCTTGATAGCAAGTCAAGATAATATATTTTTCTTGGTTATGGGTGTAATGAATTTGGTTATAGATTGTGGGATCCGGTCGACAAGAAAGTTATTCGAAGCCGTGATGTTGTGTTTCTTGAAGACCAAACAATTGAAGACTTTGGCAAAGGTGATCAACCGAAGCTAAAAACTAGTGATCTTATTGACATGGATCTATCTCCTTCATCTTCAGTTGATGATGAAAATGGGGAAGATGTGTAGCCACCTCTTAAAGATGTAGATGATGATGCTACTCCAAATGAAATTGAGCCCGAAATTGAGAAAGAGCATCCAACTCAAGAACCGTTACCACTACTTGAGTTAAGAAAATCTATAAGGGACCGACAACCTTCAAGAAAGTATCCTCCTAATGAATTTGTGTTAATTTCGATTAAGAGGAGTCTGAGAGCTACCAAGAAGCAATTGAGCATGCGAAGAAAGAAGATTGGGAAAAGGCCATGAAAGAGGAGATGAATTCCTTACTTGAAAATCACACTTATGATTTAATGAAGTTGCCTAAAGGGAGGAAAATTATGAAAAATAAGTGTGTTTTCAAATTGAAGAATGATAGCAAGAATTTGAGGTATAAGGCATCTTGTTGTGAAAGATTTTCAGCAAAAGAAAGGTATTGACTTTGATGAGATTTTCTCACCGGTTGTGAAGATGTCTTCTATTTGGATTATACTTGGCATGGCTGCAAGTATGAATCTTGAAGTTGAGCAACTTGATGTGAAGACGGCCTTTCTTCATGCTGATCTTGAAGAAGAAATTTACATTGAGCAACCATAAGGTTTTGTGAAAAAAGAGAAAGAGAAATTTGTTTGTAAATTGAAGAAAAGTTTGTATGGCCTTAAGTAGACCCTGCGGCAATGGTATAAAAAATTTGACTCTTTCATGATGAATACTGGTTTTTCTAAAGCCACTTTGGATCATTTTGTGTTTGTGAAAATTTTTTCGGATGGCAAATTTATTATTCTTTTACTTTATGTTGATGACATGTTAATTGTGGGTCAAGATTACACTATGATTAACAGTTGAAATTGGAGTTGAGCAAGTCTTTTGCTATGAAAGATTTGGGGCCAACAAAGCAAATATTTGGTATAAAAATTGTTCGTGATCGCAAAAAGGGATTGATTTGGTTGTCTCAAGAAAACTACATTGAGAAAGTTCTTGAGAGGTTCAATATGAATAAAGTAAAGCCGGTTAGTTGTCCACTTGCGGGTCACTTCAAGCTTAGTTCGAGTCAATGTCCTACAAGTAAGAAATACAAGGAAGAGATGCTGAAAATTCCTTGTGCTTCAGAGGTTGGTTCTTTGATGTACGCCATGGTTTGTACAAGGTCGGATATTGCTCACGCGGTTGGTGTGGTGAGTCGTTTTCTCTCTAATCCGTATAAAGAACATTGAGCAGTGGTAAAATGAATTCTAAGATATCTTCGAGGGACTTCGAAGGTGTGTTTGTATTTTGGGGATGGTAAGCCGATGCTTAATGGGTTCACGGATTCTAACATGGTTGGTAATGTTGATTCTAGAAAATGTACTTCGGGGTATGTAATGACTTTTGCTGGGGGAGCTGTGGCATAGCAATCTAAATTACAAAAATGTGTTACTCTCTCAACTATCGAAACTAAATTTATTGCCATTACGAAAGTTTGCAAAGAAGAGTTATTATTGAAGAAATTTTTGTAAGAGTTAGGCTTAAAGCAAGAAAGATATGTGTTTTATTGTGATAGTCAAAGTGCTATTTATTTGAGTAAAATTCTACTTTTCATTCGAGATCAAAACACATTGATGTGAGATACCATTGGATTCGTGATGTATTAGATTCGAAATTGTTGCAACTCGAAAAGATTCACACATATGATAATATTTCGGATATGTTGATTAAAACTCTACCGAGGACATACATCTGAAGTGTCGAATTTTGGCAGGTATGGTTGATGTCTCCACCTAAGTTGGTAGGGGGATAATTATTGGGTACACCTCCTTATTGGAGTTTGAAACCCAATGGGTTTATTAAAAGAATTTTAATTTTAATATATTATATCTAACTTTGGGGAGCCCAATAGTTTGATTATAATCAATTTGGTACAACTAGAGTTTTGATAAAAGTCCAAAAGTTCACAATATATATATATATATATATATATACTAGCGTATGCCCGTGCCTGAAGGCACGGTGTTAATAATGTTAGGATTAAAATATAATTGTAATCCCAACACTATTTAGTAAATTATCAATTTAATATAATTGTAATCCCAACCCTTCCATCTTATTATATAGATTATCAATTTAATATAAAAACAACACTATTCTTGAAAAAGGAAAGCAGACCTAAGCGAGTTTTTTTAGTAGAGAGCTCTGTCTCTTTTTTTCCTCTACATCTCTCTCTTCCTATTTGAACTCCATTGTTGCTCAAGTTTGAGCTTTGAATGAGAGTCATAACTTAATGAAAATCACAAATCCAAACCCAAATACACTACCAGTTCAAATATAGATTCGATTATATCTCGGGTGGATTACAAAATTCTTTGTGCTTGGATGGGTTTAATAAACAAATGAGCCGTGAGAGAGAATAAGATGAGTTTAATTAATTGTGGAGGTGTTGTAATTAATTATGGAGAATGGAATTCAAATAAAATGTATTAGATTAATTCAAAAATTTGTAAGTTTGGGAGAATGGAATTCTAATAATAACAGTATGGAGCCCAATCTAAATGACCCATAAACAATCTAAAATAACCCTAAAAATGTACATAGCCTTGAAACCCCTTAAGGTCATGAAGGAGATGGACAAAAAGTTCAACACAACATTCTAGTGACAGCAAGTTGCACAACTATAAACCAAATAACAAAAATTTGAAGTTAATATTTCTATCACGACAAATAGGCAATTTCTATACGGTTCACGAAAAAAAGTAGTAGTTAAAGATTGTTACGTAGTTGTGTAAAGAGCTAATTCATCAAACACATCTCCGAACAAACCTATATAACAAAAATGTATATTTTTTGACACACACATACACACACATATACTTATTTATGTAAATCAACAAAAATCACCACAGAGAGAGAGAGAGAGAGAGAGAGAGAGAGAGAGAGAGAGAGCACGATGTAGGTCCCGAAAGGCTCAAATGTCAAAGAAATGAAGCCCCTTTCCACAATTACCAGAAAATGGTTCGATGATCGAAGACTCTATTCTTGTCAGGGTTTGCCGGAACAGTCCTCTAATAGAACAACCCACGAAACCAAAAGAAAGAAACACAATTACAAATAATTATCAAAACCACTAAAAAAGTAAAAGAGTAGATAGAACGAACATTTACCTTGGATCAATTTCAATAGCCAATTCAATCAGTGGACCAATTGAAGCCCCTTCAAAGAGTGCAGCCGCCATCAAAAGTGAAACCCTCAAAATTAAAATCATGTATGCAAAACAAATAAATGACAGCAAATAGTGCAAAAAAATACAAAAGAAAGAGATGTCTACCTCTTCATATGGAGGGGTTGAGAGCAAACAACAATTCGGCCTCCAAAGAATGTAAAAAGAATCAAGAAGTTGGCATCACGTAAGGATATAACCTTTGTTAATGGAGTTTATACACACTGATAGTTTACCATCGTTACCTTTTTCCTCTAAATAAGGATAATGCCTAATTTAACTCCTTGAGCAACTAAATTGATTGGTAAAGTGAAATCGATATTTTCATCAAAATGTTCTAATCAACTCCATTTAATTACACCATTGTCCAATCCAATCATAAACCAACAACTTTTCATAGCAAAGGGGAAAAAAAATTAAAACAAAAAAACAACCTGCATTTACAATCAAATGCTAATGGCCCACAAAAGTGCAAATATACACTTTAGATTTGGAATTTGGGTAATTTTCTCATCATTTTTCAACTCCTATAACCAAAACATCATCATTTCAACACCCATAAAATATATATGTATATATATATATTAAACTCATGCCCGCCTCCTTGAACTCTAAAAGTAGCTAAATTGACATGTAGAAAACTATTAAATCGAGTAGACAATTGATCAATTTTATTGAGCGAGAGACACACCCTAATGTAGTAATCAACTCCATTAATTACACAATTCCAACCCGCTTTATAAAACAATCCCAATTTAAAACCACTAAAAAAGTAAAAGAGTAGATAGAACGAACATTTACCTTGGATCAATTTCAATAGCCAATTCAACGATTGGAGCAATTCAAGCCCCTTCAAAGAGTGCAGCCGCAATCAAGAGTGAAACCCTCAAAATTAAAATCGTGTATGTAAAACAAATAAATGATGACAAATAGTGCAAAAAACACAAAAGAAAGAGATGCCTACCTCTTCATATGGAGGGGTTGAGAGCGACAAACAATGCTTCCCTCCATTAACAGAAAAAAGAATCAAGAAGCTGGCATCAAAGAACAGGATATAACCTTTGTTAACAGGAGTTTATAAACAGCTGATAGTTTACCATCAGTTACCTTTTTCCTCTAAATAAGGATAATGCCTAATTTAACTCCTTGAGCAGCTAAATTGATTGACTGAAAGTGAAATTGATATTTTCATCAAAATGTTCTAATCAACTCCATTTAATTACACCATTGTCCAATCCAATCATAAACCAACAGCTCTTCATAGCAAAGGGGGGAAAAAAAATTAAAACAAAAAAACTACCCAGAATTTACAATCAAATGCTAATGGCCCACAAAAGTGCAAATATACACTTTAGATTTGGAATTTGGGTACTTTTCTCATCATTTTTTCAACTCCTATAACCAAAACATCATCATTTCCAACACCCATAAAATATATATGTATATATATATATATATTAAACTCCTGCGGGCCCGCCTCCTTGAACTCTAAAAGTAGCTAAATTGACATGTAGAAAACTATTAAACTGAGTAGACAATTGATCAATTTTATTGAGCAGTGAGAGACACGCCCTAATGTAGTAATCAACTCCATTAATTACATAATTCAGTCCAACCCGCTTTATAAAACAATCCCAATTTCAAAACCCATTTGTCAATTCAACAAATAAAGACAAACTACACCATTTTTATACCAACCCTTACCTGCCTCTCATTCTTTGTTGTTGTTTTTGCTTCTCTTGAATTGAATCAAACCCTAAGTGTGGTGTCACGACAACGAAAAGGGTGGTCTGTATCACTCTGTTTATGTTAAAGGAATAGAACTTCGAACTCGAAGTTTTAATAGAGATAGAAATATTACCTTGGTATCATCGCGGTTGTTAATCGGAAACCTGGGTTGCGAAAGGGTGGGGAGAGAGGAGAGGCCAAACTTGGAACACCATCCTGTCATCTCGAAAAACCACGGTTATACCAAGAACACTCAAAGAGACAACCACCAATGGCGAAGCAGAATAGTGCCTTTCGAATAGGACCAGAGACCAACAATTACACTCTAAAATAACAAAGCAGCCGGAATCAAATGTGGCCGGACTGGTAATCTATGTGTAAACACACTAAACTCACACAGGAACAACTTCTACCTCAGAGGTGAGGAAGAAAACCAGATGTGATACCCCTGTTTAGTGGAGGGAGAGAGGCAGCGACGGGAGGGTGGGGGATCTGTGTATCACTCTGTTTATGTTAAAGGAATAGAACTCAGAAATTTTAATAGATAGAAATATTACCTTAGTATCGCAGAGATCGGGTGAGAGAGAATGAGAAAGATAAAGAAGAGGAACAAAGAGGGAGATAGAGATAAGGAGGAAATGGGATGAGACGTGCAACAGAGAAGAGATAAAGATGGAATGGAAGGGGGGAGATGTAGATAAGCAGTAGGCTTAATGTTTGGGCGGGAAAATATATATTTAGGATTGATATATATTTAAGGGGTCATCTCAGTCATCTATCTAAATAGACAAATGAATCCTAACCATTGAAATGTCCTAGTAGGACAATTGTCTCTGGGACATTTTCAAAATCCGTTTTGCTTTATTATATAGATATATATAATATATTGTCTTTGTCCCGAGATAGAGAGTGTAGTGGCTGCCGATTAATTCTTTTCGGTGAGAGTGCTTAGTGTATAACTCAATTTGGTGTGTTTCAATCGGTGTTGATTGTTGTTGTGTATTTGACTTGGTCAAATTCAAGAATTTATGCCTTGGTTGCTGCTCTGCTTTGAAACGTCTGGTTCAGTGTTCGGTGTTGATTTGGGTATATTATTTTGAGTCTTCTATAACTCTGTTTCGAAGATAATTTATTCATCTATTTGGTGAGATCTTTCCTCTTGTTTATTTTTTATTATTTGGAATTCACTTAAGAGTGATTTTGTAAGACCATTCGTGTTTCATTTGTAATCATTTGAAAACTCTTCGATTGATAGTGGAATCGAATTTTGATCCCATGGACGTACCTCCCATTGAGGAAACCACATAAAATTCTTGTGTTGTTATTGATTTAATTTTTCCGTATTAGTTTTTATTCACATTACTTGATTTACTTGTGAGAAATTATATATTTTCTCTAACAGCAGTTTTCTTTCAACCTACAATCTCGATTGAAGGGTGTTTGAATTTATGTTAATGAAATAATTTTTAATTATTTTACATTGTTAGTATCAATCACATCCAATCGATTTTATTTATACTAGCGTATCACCCATACTATGCACGTGATAAAATAATATATTATTTAATAAAAATATGCTAATTATATTTAATTTTTTATATTATGTAAAATAAAAGTTAAATGAAAGCTAACTAATCGGGATTTTCTTAATTGTTTAAAATTAAAAAAATAAAAAAAATAGTATGAGATATTGATCATAAGGTTTCTCACTAAAAATCTCATTTTGCTTATATAAATGGGAGTGTAAGATTCACTTTATGAAAGTGAAACAATTCACTTTTTTCCTTCTTTTATTGATGTGGAATTATAAAATAAAAGTTAAATGAAAGTTAGCCAATGTGGATTTTCTTAATTATTTAAAAGTTAACAATTGTTTTGGGGGACAGTTTATTTCGAATCAAGCAATCTTAGCCGTTTAATCTTTTATTAGGTCAATTTTTAATTTATTTCGAATCAAATAAATTTAACCAATATATTTTGATAAAATCGCTAAAATCGTAGTTAAACCCGCAAAACAGTCAAACTGAAAAAGGTTCACCTTATCGGCTAGAGCAAATGACCAACTAACTAATAGAAAATTAATTAATTAAAACTTTTAAATTTTATTTTAATTTTAAATTTAAATTGTCTTGAACTAAAACATATACAACACTACAATATTAAATGGGAGCATAAGGTTTATATAGTGAAACAACTCATTTTTTCTTTCTTTCCTGATATGGGATTGTAAAATAAAAGTTAACAGTTATTTAGACAGGAAATTCATTTCTAATCAAGTAATCTTAATCGTTCAATTTTTAATAAAGGTAAATTTTAGTTTATTTCAAATCAAACAAATCTAAGTAATATATTTTGATAAAACAACTAAAACTGTGGTTAAACCAGTGAATCAGTTATACTAAAAACGATTCAGTCTAATCAGCTAAGTCAAAAGACCAACCAATTTACAATAAAATTAATTAATTAATTAAAATCTTTAAATTTTATTTTAAAATTTAAACCATTTTTAACTGAAACATGCACAATACTATAATATTAAATGAGAGTATAAGATTCACTTTATATAAGTGAAACAACTCACTTTTTATTTCTTTTCTCGATATGAGATTGTAATTATTTTAAAATTAAATATTATGAGAGTTTCAAAATCTCATACAAAATTATTTTTAAAATCAAAACGTCTAGGTGTGATTGTACAATAAAAGTTAAATGAAAGCTAATTAATAGAGATTTTCTTAATTGTTTAAAATTAAGAAAATCAAAAAAAAAATGGTATTAATTATAGGGCTTCTCACTAAAAATCTTCTTTTGCTTATATAAATTGGAGTATAAGATTCGCTTTATATAAGTAAAACAATTTACTTTTTCATTTTTTTCTCTATGTGGGATTGTAAAATAAAAGTTAAATGGATATGCACATTGAATTGCAGATTGAAACTATGTTTACAAAAGCACCTTCATAATACACCTTCACATAGCACGAGTGACATGCTAGAAATATTGTACATGTGTTCTTAAATATACAAACAAAAAAATTGGTATTAATTATAGGAATTTTCACTAAAAATCTTCTTTTACTTATATAAATAGGAGCATAATATTCACTTTATATAAGTGAAACAATTCACTTTTTTTCCTTCTTTTCCCGATGTAGGATTGTAAAATAAAAGCTAAATGGAAGCTAACCAATAGGGATTTTCTTAATTGTTTAAAATTAAGAAATTTTAATAATTTATATAAATTGGAGCATAAGATTCACTTTATATAAATGAAACAATTATTTTTTTCTTTTTTCTTTTTTCTCCCGATTTAGAATTGTAAAATAAAATGTAAATGGAAGCTAGCTATTAAGAATTTTCTTAATTATTTAAAATTAAAAAAATTCAATAATTTTAGAATGAGGGTTTGGATCTTCTAGAAGACTTCTCCCTTAAAACTCCATTTATAAGATTCATTTTATATAAGTAAAACAACTCACTTTTCTTTTTCTTTTTCTTTTTTTTTCTCCGATGTGGGATTGTAACACTTTATATAAGTGAAACAACTCACTTTTTCTTTCTTTTCTTGATGCGGGATTATAATTATTTTAAAGTTAAATATTATGAGAGTTCCAAAATCTCATACAAAATTATTTTTAAAACCAAAACTATGTAGGATTGTAAAATAAAAGTTAAATGGAAGCTAACCAATGGGGATTTTATTAATTATTTAAAATTAAGAAAATCAAAAAAATGAGTATGAGTGTAACAACCCCGAATGGTGATTAGCTACTAATCCATGATTGAGAATGCCTAATATTGATTTAAGAGGAAATTTTAAGTTAATTACATGTGAATTGTGTTATTTGTGTTTGTATCTATCTGTGTTTCTGCTCTATTTTGCGAATTGAAAGCCTTATCGGCCGCAGAATATGAAATTGACCGAGAATTACATGCCAATTAGCATTTTTAGAATTTTATGATAGTTTGAATTGAAATTTGATTCAGAACCCAATAATTAGAATAAAATAATCATTTTGATTAGCCTAAGCTATAATTAATTAAACTCTACTAATGAGCCTATATAAGGCCAATATCACTCTAGAACTCCACCTTACATATAGTACATCTTCAATCTTGAGGCTAAAAACATGGAAAGAGGGAGAGAAGAAGAGAACTTGAGTTTAACATTGTGAAAGAAGGAGATTGGGGAGAATTGGCTTGGAACCTAGTTAGAAACTTGAGTTTTGGGAAGAGCAACTTAGAATCATTAATAATTCAAGATCTTAGGTAAGTATTTGACTCCTAATCTTTCTGTTTAAGTTCTTAAGAAGGAGAATTCAAGAGATTTAAGTGTTAAAACATGAGAATTGAGCTGAAGAATGGAATTGAGAATCAATCCATGCATGCATGTGCATTTTATAGAGTTTTGAAGTTGTTTTCAAAGATTTCTCTCATGCATGTGGTAATTCTAGCATGATTTTAAGAATTCATAACATTTCTCATTATTGAACATCATTTGATCATGTTTTAAAAGCTTTGAAGCCATGACAATATATGCATGTTATACATACATACAATTCAAGTTTGTTTTTGAATAATTCACTTGCTTTTGAGCCTTGATTTTGTGTATTGATATTTAATTCATTATGTTTTGTAAGTTCACAAGTCTTTTATCAAGTTTTGGGCCCAAAAAGGATGGGTTTTATTGGTTTGAATTTGGGTTTTGAAGCTTGAACATCAATTTGGAAATTTCAGAATTCTGCATTATCGCTCGAGCGACAGAAACTGCGCTCGAGTGACCACTTTTTGTTTTGCACTTTCGCTTGAGCGACTAAAAGTTGGCTCGAGCGTAAAATTCATGCGCCCAAAAATTTTATAAAATTTTGCAGATCGCTCGAGCAAGAACCTTGTTTACTCAGTCTTGCAAGTGACCGTCAACTGGAAAAATCATGCAACCAGTACTTTCACAAAGTTTTGTAGACTGCTTGAGCGACTAAAGTTGTGCTCAAGCGACCATAAGAGCTAGAAACACACTAAGATAGAAACTAAAAAAAAAAAAAGCTAAGGTGCCGTTTGGTAACACTTACGTTTTCAGTTTTCTGTTTATATTTACAAAAATTTAGAAAACTCAAATAAAAACTTGTTTGGTAAAATTTTTGATTTATAAATCAGTGGTCTTAGTTTATAAATTTGGCCAAAAAATGTGTTTCCGTTTTGAGTTTTCGATTTTTTTTTTTACCACCCAACACTACCCACCATCCGCTACTATTTTCCACCACCTTCTTCCGTCACCACCACCCCCCGCCACCACCTGCCACCACCACTCACCACCCACTTGCCACCACCACCACCACCCACCACCACTTGCCACCCACTGCCCACCACCACCACCTTGCCATCACACCCGCCACCACCCACTACCCACCATCCACCATTACCACCACCGCCACCACCACCCACTTGCCACCACCACCACCACCCACCACCACCACCACCATCACCACCACCCATACCACCACGCCACCACCACCACCACCACTCTGCCTCACCACCACCACCACCATCACTGCCACCACACACCGCCACCCACCACCACCACCACGCCACACTGCCACCACCACCACCACCCGCCACCACCACCACCCACTGCTACCACACACCACCCCACCACCACCCACCACCACCACCCACTCACCACCCACCACCACACCCCCCACACTCGCCACCACCACCACCACCACCACCCACCCACCACCACCACCCCCACCCACCCACCACCACCCACCACCCACCACCACCGCCACCACCACCCACCACCACCACCGCCACCCGCCACCACCACCACCACCACCCACTCGCTACCACCCACCACCCACCACCCACCACTGTCACCCACCCACTCACCACTACCACTCATCCGCCACCACCAGTTACCCACCACCCACCGTCACCATTTTTCACCACCGTCTTCCACCGCCACTTGCCATTTCTCACTCTTTTTTATATTTTTAAATTTTTTAAAATATTTTGTCAATGACCAAACACGTTTGTAGTTTATGTTTTTCTAAAAATAAACAAAAAATAAACAAAAACCAATTTATAAATTTTTTATAAATATAAACTGAAAACGTAAACGTTACCAAACACACCCTAAGTGTTTTCAGATTCTGTGTTTCAATGTGTATCTACTATGTGTTTGTGTAGCTTACACGCCTTTGCCGCTTGGTTCGTTTGATTCATTTGATCTGCTATTGGAGCCACCTATGACTAATAACTGTGTAAAGTTATGTTTGACTTTAATTATTTTTTGATGATATGAAATGATCAGTTTTCTGAAATGTTATGTTTTATATGAATGAATGATTGTCCAAGTTTCTGAAATGTATTTGTGGCATCCTTAGCATTATATGCTTTGTGTCTCTTTATGGGTCATCAGAATGCCTTTATGGTTGTCTCTTTATAGGTCATCGAAAACGTCTCTGTGCACATGAATTATTGGAATGCCTTTATGGTTGTCCTTTTATGGGTCATCGGAATGTTTTTATGGTCATCATTTTATGGGTCATCAAATTTGTTAACGCTAATAGATATAGCATGTATGATCATGTGAAATGTATGAACTTTGAATG
Source organism: Camellia lanceoleosa (assembly GCA_025200525.1). Classification (NCBI taxonomy): domain Eukaryota; kingdom Viridiplantae; phylum Streptophyta; class Magnoliopsida; order Ericales; family Theaceae; genus Camellia; species Camellia lanceoleosa. The sequence goes on from CM045770.1 coordinate 88,576,759, forward strand.
TGAATATGAATATGTATCCGTTTTTTAATATGAATCTAAATTCTAAATCTGTTATAGACATCATTCATTAAAACCTTGACTCTGTTATTATTCATTGGGCTCCAGCTCACTGTATTATTTATATATGTAGGTGATCAAGCGCGTGACCAGGCCTAAGTTGTTTCCTGGAGCTCAGTTTTGTCCAACCAACCAGAGTGCCTTCCGCGGAGGTTCCGAAACCTGCTTATGGTCAATGTTTTGTGATCCAGAATCCTGTTTAAGTTTTCTTTTGTTTTATTTGTATATTAGGCTAAGTCTCATTTTGGTTATCTGCAAGTGAAGTGGCATAAGACTGTCACTTATATGATGTCACATTTATGTATATGAAGTTTAAAATTTTTGTCCCATGTATGTTTGCACAGCTCTATAGACTTTGTATGTTTTATATATTTGCTTCCGCAGCCCTTTATTATGTGATGATCTGTTCAGAGGTCTTTGGTAATCCCAAGATTGCTGATCGGTTACGATGCTAAACCTATATGGACGGGTTTGGGTCGTGACAATATGAGATATTGATCATAGAGTTTCTCACTAAAATCTTCTTTTGCTTATATAAATGGAAGCATAAGATTCACTTTATATAAATAAAACAATTCATTTTTTCTTTCTTTTTCCGATGTGGGATTATAAAATAAAAGGTAAATGCAAGCTAGTCAACCGGAATTAGAGAAGCATAGTTTAGGTTGTTGAATTTATCATATTCGATCATTTTGTAAACTCATATGCATATTATAAAATAAAATAAATCAAATTCATTCTAAAGTCATGTTTATGCGATTTCAATGTATTTATCTTTAATAAAAATATTTGATATATATATTTATAAAATTATATATATTATTTATTTTTAAAAATTAAATATAATAAAATTACATTATTATAAATGATAGTCTCGCTCAAAGTAAATCGAATTTTAATTTATTTAGAATGTTTCTAATAAAAACTAAAAATAAATCAAAGTCAATCAAGTGGTGTCTTCTCCTCTATGGCATGTGCCTTGTTACATTATCATTCATGTGGTCATAATCGAGGAATTAACTTGCATCATTGCATTTGGAATAAAATATTATTTTAAAAATATAATTAATTGTAGTCATGCAAACAAGATAGACCCAATTAGGAGAGATGGGTAACAGCCTCCAAATTTCGAAACCCTTTTATTATAATAATAATAATAATATTAATTATTAAAAAAAAACCTTTAAATTATATAAGTTGGCCTCCTATTAGAGATGCATATTTTCACCGTACAATTTGGTGACTCATATGATAAAATCTTCCAATGTAAACTCTTCCAACATTATTAATTCATTTTTTCCTTCTTTTCCCGATGTGAGATTATCAACTAAAAGTTAGCCAATGAAGATTTTCTTAATTGTTTAAAATTAAGAAAATTAATATAAGATATTGAAACTCTCACAAGGCTCCTCACTAAATAGGATGGAAGTATAAGAATCTCTTTATATAAGTAAAACAATTTTTTTTTTCTTCTTTTTTTGTTTTGGATTATCAAATAAAAACAATTATTTAAAATTAAAAAAAATCAAGAAAATTAGAATAATAATTTATAGCTCCTAGAGGATTTTTCATTAAAAATTCTCTTTTTTCTTATATAATATATGGCTAGATGGATATGTAAGAGGTAATCATTATGAATGAGATACTGAAATGGTATAAACGTTTAATAAATGTGCTACTATGGTTACTAGTTTAGAAAAAGGAGGCAGTTTCTTTTCAATCTATAATCTAGATTGAAGGGTGTTTGGATTTATAAACTTCGTCACGGATTTTATTTTAATAATTTAAATTATTTATTTTATTGAATATTTTTTGAATTTTATTAACACAAAAAATCAAGTCGATTCAACAATTGTAATCCATTCAATTTATCATGTTTGTTATCACCAAAAAAAAAAAAAAAAGATTTATTTTTAAAAATAAAATTGTCGCTCATTTTTTTCTGACAAACATGATAAATTGACTATATTACGATTATCAATTTGATCTATTTTTCTTATATTGATGAAATACATAAATTACTTGACAAAATAAATAGTTTAAATCATCAAAATAAAACCCTGGTGTAGACACCCCATTTTTGATCGACCTTAAGATTCAGACGTCATCGATTAAGCGTTCGGTGATTGCGCATTTTGTGCTCGCTCTGAGGTTACGGAGTCTTGGCTGAGAGCCTTGCCTCCAGACTTCGGGACTCTTTTGTGTTTTATCTCGGTTTGTGAACCAGGTTCTATTTTCTCTGTTTTCTCTTCCCGAAGGGAGGGAGAGGTCTCGTAGACCATCTCTCAGTGGCCGTAGGCTACGTTTCGTGATCGTAGACCACTTTTCCCGTTTGGAGACCACTTTTCGATTTTCAGAGCCGTCAGCCGTGTGCCTCGGTTCGGGACCGCTTAACTACCTCCGTTTGCTTCGGTTTTTGGCGCACACCCTGTTTCCTCTCTTTTAAGGGACACTGTGGCCCGAGAGACCACCTTTGTGGTCGCACGCCACTTTCGATACCTAACAACCTGTTTTCGGGGCCCCGGGCCGCACGTTTTGGCCCCCGAACCCTCGTTTTGCATCAGTTAGGATTCTTTTTTGGCATGGACCCTATTTTCATTGTTTGGAAGGTGGTAGGATGGTGGGAGACCAGCAATTCTTTTGGAGACCATTTTCTCTCTCCTCCAGCCGGTTTTCTTGACATAAAGCTGGTTTTCCTCACTTTTGGGCCATAATTTCTGGTTTCCCATACCACCATTGTGTTGTACTCATCTGGGAGGCCACCAATATGGGTAGGCTGACCAGTATTTCTTCTTGACCCTTTTGAACCTTGCTAGAAAGCTGGTTTTTCTCTCTTCTGGGCAACAATTTCTGATCTCCCACCATACAGCTGTGTTGCATTCACCTGGGAGGCCATCTTTCTGGGTAGGCCGACTAGCTTTCTTGCTTGAACCTTTTGACCCCTGGTCGGCCGACCACCTAGGTTGGTCGGCCAGCTTTCTGCTTTTTGGTCTTTTTGAGTGCAACACAGCTGTGCCAGCTAGGAAGCATTTGACCCATCCTCCGGGATTTTGACCCTCTTGTTTGTCTTCTTAAGGAAGCTTTGGCCCTTTTTGCTTAGCTTCTAGGAGAAGCTTGACCTTTTGTCAAGCTTCTTAAAGAAGCTTGACCCCTTTGGTCTAGCTTCCTCAAGAAGCTTGACCCTTTTGGTTAGCTTCTTTTAGAAGCTTGCACCTTTTACTTGAGGCTTCTCCAAGAAGCCTTGGCCCTTTGTCTTCTATAAGAGAGGCTTTCCTCTCCATTTGCAAGGGTTGAAGAATTTGGTTAAGACACTTTGCATAAAACTCTCCATATCTCTCCATCCCAAGCTCTAAACTCCATCATTCTTGGCCATTTGCACACCAACCCTTAGCACAACACCTCCACCATCCATCCAAGCATCTTGGAACTGATTTACAGAGGTTGAAGGCACACCATCTTGGTCCAGAAGTTGCTGGAGGTCTTCTCTACAAGGGTAAGTCTCTATTTTCTCCATTTTGACATTGTTTTGTTTCATTCTTTAGCTTTATTTTCAAGAATTTTTGGGTTTCATCTTATACTGAAAAGTGTCTTATTTTGAGCCACTCTTGAAGTTTGATTAAGGACACCTTTCTGTTTGAGGTCATCTACCTCCTTGTATGCTCCATCCCTCTTTGTAGGCTTGTTTTGCTTCCTATCTTAGCCTTACTTGAAAGCATTTTCGAGATTTGTCATAAACTAAAAAGAGTCTTATTTTGAGCCCCTCTTGAAGTTTGATTAAGGGCATTTTTCTGTTGGGGGTCATCTACCCCCTTGTATGCTTGTTTGCATCTTGTTTTGAGCCTTGCATCTAGGCCTTTGTTTCATGCTTTGTTTGGCCTTCTAGCCACTAAAATCCAATGGATTTTAAGTGGCTAGCACACTGTTTTGAGTTCCAAAATCAGAGGAGGTGACCCCCTCTCTCCTTGTCATGTTTGTTGGCCCTTTTGGCCTTCCAAAGGGGCTCCTACTTGCATGTTGTAAAGTCACATTTCAGGCCCTATTTAGTGAGTTTTAAGGTCTGCCTTAGCTCCGTCTGGAGGCCATTTTTCCATATGAAGTGTCTATTTTGCATGTGTAGAGCAATCCCATCCAAGGCCTTTCAGAGGGGCCTTTATTTGCATGTTTCCTAGACCCATTTCAGGCTCTTTTTAGTGGGTTTTAGGACCCTCAGAACCTATGTCCAGGGGTGGTTTTACCATTGTGTGTGTCCATCATGCATGTGTAGAACAACCCCCTTATTGGCCTTTCAAAGGAGCCCATCATTCTTGCATGCATTGACTGAGTTTCAGTGGTTATTTGGGCATATTTTGGCATGGCATACTTCTATTTTTGGCTGGTTTGGTGAGCCTTCATATGCTCCATATAGTTGTAGTGTAACTCTTGGTTCACTAGCTTTCTTTGCATGCTTTGTTGACCCTTGATTTTAACACTTTTTGGCCATGCCTTAAACTAATATTGTGCTTATTTTGGACAGCCCTACCTCTATTTTTGGGTCTCATGGTTGAATGATGTTTGTTTTGCATGCTTGTAGTTCAATACCCATGCTTAACTTTGAGTTTTGAGGTCCATTCCATGCATATACTGAGGTGTGTTCTTGTTTTGGGCCCATTATACATCATATTTCAGAGCTTGTTTGAATGCCATATTGCCATGTTTTGTACTCTTTAAATGTGTTCGAGAGTCAGGCTTGTATGCCTCATTTACTGACCATTGAATAAGCTCCATTTCTTTGCATTCTGAGCCATCATTTTAGGCCATTTCCCCACTATTTTAGACCTGCCTAGGGTCTGTTTGGGGTTGATTTTGTCATTAGTGCATTGCTTTGGATACCTCTAGTGTAACGCACTTCACTAGTTTCGGTACCCGGGCCTCCTAGCATGCATTATGTGACATGTTTTCATGTTTCGGGACCATCTTTTGTGCCATTTCAGAGCTATATCATCTGTCATTCTATGCCATGTTTCATCCTTTGCCAGGCCTTGTTAGTGTTACATGTTGTGCCATAGAATCGGTCCTTTGCATCCGTGCATGTTTGCATGTATTTCGGTTGTCTCATTTCCATCACACGACCACTGATGTGAGTGTGGCTGAGGTCCATTCATATTGGTGTAAGTCCATCTTGCATTGTGTATGCCATTGTAGTTCATAGCATTGCGTATGCTAGGTTGCATGTTAGTCGCATTGTGTATGCCATGCATATTGCATTGTGTTTGGAGTAGGGTTTAGCCCAAGCACGGGAAACGAGGGACATTTCGTACTTTAACTGACGGAACGTGTCTCATTTCCCGGTCGCCGACACTCCGGATTACCCATAATGGAGTTTAGGTCTTGTTGTGTTTTCATATGCATTCATTTCACATTGAGTCGTGCAATTCGACTCTTCGGCCATCATGCATCGAGATGCGTGATTGGTGGCACGAGGATCGAGGTGTTCATATATATGTGAAAATACTTTGCTATGCCCCTTTCTTGCTCTCTGTTGCAGCAAATCAGAAATCGGCAGCCTTCTAGAGGCTTACACAGCATTCTGGCATTAATTGCAAACAGAGGCGAATCGGGGCATCGCAATGGATTTCTGTGCCAGGCAACTCAAGTATGCATCATTCATCATTCGGAACACAGCTGAGGCGGTCCATGGATTTGCATACTAGTTTATTTCATTTCTTAGTTAATTTGTTAATTAATTAGAGTTTTGTACTTATTCGGACTGTACACTATTTATTCGGACCCTCTAAGCGAGGGCACAATGTTGTAATAAGTGTGCGTGTGTGTGATACATGTCTTCCAACCCCACGTCTTTCTCTCTTTTATTTATCAGCTTATGATGGTTAGATTAGGGCACGTTTCAATTAGCATACTTATGCTCGCATGTTTGTATTCATCTGTCTTGCATGCACCGGGCTCGGCGCATCATACTAACTGCATTGTATTTCAATTCCAAGATGAATACGTATTAGCTGTAGCATCGCATATGTCATCTTAGAATAGCCGAGCCTATTATAGTTGCATTTTTGCATGTGTTGCATTAGGTATTTCTGTATAATTAGGATCATGCATGGATTTCTAACATAGCTTCTGTTTTGGCTTGGAGTACTCGGTAAGTGTTATGCTTTAGCATCCTTGCATGTGTGTGTGACTGCCATGATAGCATGCTTACCATGAGGCTAAGTGCTTATGTGATATATCTGCCTGAATGCCTGTGATTGAAGGTTGGATTATCTGAATTGGAATAATGCATTGAATGAGAGTTTTAAGCCCACTCGAGAGTGGCAAATCACCATGTTTTTTTCTAAGCCCACCTGAGGGTGGCAAATCCACATTTTAGCCTATTTGCGAGTAGCAAACCACTTTCAAAAACAAACATGAAATGTTTTGTTCCAATTCAGGCGATCTAGTCTATACTTGTATGTTGTGCGCATCACATAGTAATTCTAGGCTAATAATCGGAATAAGAACACATAATGTTTTCAAAACTTGATATCATGGTTAGTAGAGGCCGATCTTTGATCGGGTGAGCGGGGGTGCTCACGAAGTGACCTTCCCCAATCGTACCCAAGTTCCCGAGCCGAGGCAACTTTGGTGATGACGGACACGTGGCCTTAGGCAACGAGTCAGGGTTTCCTAAATTTCCCAAAATAAAATATTTAGGTGGCGACTCTGTATCTAGCAAAGCAGTCCATGTTTGGCACTTCTTTCAAAAAATCTGTTTTCAGAAATGATTTGCCGAATTTGGACTCTTTGATGATTCATCGGTCTTGCATTGCACTCTGCGAGATTAGATACAGGACCGTAACATTGAGTCCTGAACTGTAATGAGCCCAAATGAACAAAACGGGATTCCCTCCCGGGACGTTCGGGGACGTCTCATGGCTGGCGACTTTTGGGAGAACTTGACTCGAACTCATGATATCTGGTTTTGACTACACTTGTGTGTTTCTTTGCATTGCATTTGCATTGGTGCGCCTAGGACACCATGTTTGCCATATGCTATTCCTAAACACTTTGCCGGAGGCTCGCTTCGAGAAGCGTGTCATAAGGCTGACCGATTGCGGGCTTTGCCACGATGGGAACACAAACCCCGGTTTTTACCGGGGCACCCTTTTTTGACCATTCGACCTAGTGCATATTCGGAATCCATAGTGACCATTCCAAGCTAGGACAGGTTGCTTACCCGATTGTAGGTTGTTTGAAACTGCTGCGTGCGTAGTGAAACCCTAGCTCCTGACAAAATGGGACAGGGAAACCTTACCTCAACATAGGGGTGTTTTTGGCTCTCACTTGCTTGCTATGTGCTTTTAGAGTGTGTCTCTACAGGAATGCATGTATTAGTGTGCAAGTCTGGGCATCAGGCTTGCGAGCATCAGCATTAGTGTTTTGGGAATCAGTTTACCAGAGGGTGTCAGATTTGAGGCGTAATTTTGGCGTAAATCAAGAACGAAAAGTACTATTCACTATGCCCATATCTGTTCTAGTGAAATCAAGCTAAGATGCTCTCTGTTTTCTCTTTTGCTAGGTAGTCGTGGAACTATAGCTTAAGAAGGCTCCAATAGCCCCCGGTACATTGGGCTTGTGCTGATAAACTTTGTCAGGTCAGAGATTCAGTTCAAGGGCAAATCAGTGTTCCTTCGCCAGAGGCAGGGTAAAAAGGCCAGTCAAGCACAGATCATCAGTTCAACAATCTTCGGATCAACCGTCATTATCCATCTCACCTGTGTGCAGTTGGGTTGAGATATCTGCTTTTATCACAGAGATAGATATACCAATCAGTCAGCTGGAACAGCAGAACATGGCAGGGATGGAGGAAATGGTGCGCCAACTCCAAAAAAGTATGAAACTCATGCAGGAGAACGCTGCTCGTCAAGTGGAATTTGCCAAACAGCAGGCTATGGTCATGACCCGACAGGCAGAGCTAATTACCTGGCTACAGCAGCAAGTCGGAGCATCAGTCTCACATCAAGCTCCTCCCCCACCAAGGGTCCCACTACCCGGGGAGACACCAAATGTCCAAAATACCCAGGAGGATACAGACATCTCGACAGGGCCGGCTCCGCCCCCGATTCTACCTCAACTATCCAAGGCACCTACGCCTGTCAATCAACCGGACTCTCCATTTGAGTTCGAGATGGACGCTACAGCATTGAAGTTGAGCAAGCTTGAGAAGTTGTTCAAGAAATCTCAAGGTGTGAAGTCCATCCCGAACATCGAGGATGGGTATACCGACGCAGCCGTGACGCTGCCGGACAGATTTAAGATGCCACATATTGACCGCTTTGACAGGTCCGGGGATCCCATGGTGCACTTACGGTTGTTTTCAGACATATTAAGGCCGATGGGCCTCACCAGACTGCAGAAGCTTTCATTGTTTGGCCGAACCTTGTCGGGTGTGGCGGTCATCTGGTACGCAAAATTGGAAGACGATGTTAAGAGGAATTGGGATGAGATAGCCAAGGCTTTTGTCGCTCAGTACTCCTATAATACACAGATCGAGATCACAACCCGTGATCTCGAGACGACTAGGCAGGAGCCTAAGGAAAGTTTTTCTAAATTCGTAACCTACTAGAGGGCTAAGGCCTCAATGATGACCATAAGGCCGACGGATAAAGATCAGATTCGGATGATTTTGCGCAATCTCCAGCCCCAGCTTATGCAGAAAATGATTGTTCTCCCCTTCCCCACCTTTTCAGATTTACACAAGATGGGGGTGCAAATCGAGGACGCTATGAGGCAGGGCCTCATTGACCAGGAGAAGGAGCAGCCCAGGAGGACGTTTTTCCGCACTTTGAATGCGACCACTAGTGGTGATGCAGCTGCAAGATCTTCTGAAGTGGGCATGGTGACCACCACCACCACATCAAAAACAGCTACCCCATTCACCGATGCGTCCAGAAGTAGCTCGCAAAAAACCAAATATCCACCTCGAGTCAAGAGGGTTTTTACCCCACTTTATATGCCTTTGTCAAAGGGTCTAGAGGCCTTACTCCGGAAACGATATTTGAAACCATTGGAACAACGGCCTCTACCCAATCCTCTCCCTCCAAAGCATGACCAGACTAAGTACTGTGCCTACCATCAACAAACCGGTCATGACACCGACAGTTGCTTTCGTCTGCGCCATGATGTACAAGATCTGTTTCACAACAGGGTCATCGCCGCACCAGTCTTGCAAAGTCTATCGGCACTTGATCAGTGAACTTATGGAGGGATAATGTGACTATGTGATCGAGGGATGAACCACCTGTGAGCGGCGCTCAGTTTACTCCAGATGTGGCGTATGGCACACACTGTTTTGAGCATTTGTGAATGTTGGTTTTTTTTTTGTACTTTCTGACTTGGATATTGAGTCAGTCTTGTTGTGTTGTATTGAGTCAGTCTTTTTGTACAGAGTCAGTCTTTTCTTATGAGTCAGTTAGGTCTGTCTTGTTGTACCGAGTCAGTCCTGTTTTGTTGGAGTCAGCTGATTTCGGGGGTTTTACCTCGGACATCACTTGCTTGTTTTGTGTTTGTCTTTTCGTTTTCTTTTGAGTCTGTTTCTGCCGGAGAGCTAGTTGCACCAGGAGATCTAATCGAAACAGCTGTTGCTGTCATGTTTTTGTGCATATTGCTATTTTAAGCCTGTTGTGCCAGCAAGTTTAGAATGAAACGGCAATGCATTTCACCTGCTCTTTTGTGCCTTTAAGTCATTGTATTGACCTAAGTTTTTCAAAAATATTCGAACACTGCGGTGAAAACAAAGAGGAAAGAATTCCTCGGGATTTGCAAAAATTTGATCAATTGAGAGAAAAGAGAGGCGTGCTAAGCCCTTAACGAATGAGATCATGCTTGTTAGTGTGAGTACTGGGAAGGATCCTGTCTTGATCCAGATTGGTTCCGCACTGTCTTCAGTGCGAGTGATTTGTCGCTTTCTTAAAAGATTTCAAAAAATGTTTTTGCGCGGTCCTGCGAAGACCTGTGTGGAATCGCTCTTAAGATTGTGTAGCCTAGAATCGCTTTTAGCCTCGAGACTCAACCCCTTGCTCTCGAACCTTGAACTTAGATTCAAAATGTTCAACGGTCAACCACCATGTAAGGCCTGTGTGGTCAGATTTGAAGTAGCCCTCGAACAAGAGGCAAGAAAACCAGATCAAAGAAGATCGGATATGATCAAAAGAAGCTTGCAAAGCTGAATCAGAAGCACCCCTCGAACTAGGGACAAAAATGTCAGACAGCTCGAAGAGCCAAAGGTAGATCATTCCGCAAGTCAATGAAGATCGGCAAGAATGCCAAATCCCAGAAGGAAGGAAAGAAGAAAGTATTGCTGAAGGACAGCCGAGTTCTTATCCACAACACTAGGGGCAATTCAGCCCCCATTGGATGGACTTCTACATCGTCAGTGAACAGCAGCCATTCTCCTAGATTCAGATGACTTCAGGATCTCAAAACCATTTGACATGGACAAAGCTACACTTTTACCCTTAAGAGGCTCGCTGGACCGAAAACCCGAAAGGGCGACCCAGGCAAAAGTTAGAGCAAGAAAAAGAAGAAAAAGAAAAAAAAAAGAAAATTGCAAAAAAAAAAAGAAAAAGAAAAAAAATGAAGAAAATGAAAAGAAAAGATGAAAAAGAAAAGAATTGAAAAGAAAAGAAGAACATAGCTCGCAAGGTAGAAAACCCAGAAATGGCGGCCTTGGCAAAAGTTAGAGCGCAAAAGGAAAGGTTAATACCCGAGTGTACCTTACCACGAACTACGTAAGGCTTGATTCCCATTTTTGGGATACGTAAGCAACTTCATTTTGAAGTCCAGCCACAAACGCTTCCAACTCGACTATGTCCATGTAATGGTTCTGGTCATCTTTGTCTTCTCTGTATCCGAGAATTTGGTCGTAATCGTCATTCTAAAGACTGATTACAATGCACTGTGGTGCCATTCAAACAAGGGGCAACTTTCTGTTGCCATACAATGCGCTAGGTGCTATTCAGACTAGGGGCAACTTTCAGTTGCCAAGCAGTGCTGTTTCGACAATAGGCAATTCTCCTTCGGATCTGAGGTTGTGCATCTCAAGAGTAGGTTCCGTGCTCATTGAGCAGTGGCCGTTTGCAAAAACAGTTTTGAGAATTTTTACTGAGGTTGACTAATTCTCTCGAAAATTATTCCACTTTTCCAAAACTGGACCATTTCTTGGTCCCAAAAAAGGAAAATTTTCAGTGTTCATGATCTAACTCGCATGATTTCAAATCAGAAAATCGAATAAACGCGTTAATCTAACTCTCATTTTGGTTAAAATTGTTTTAAGCAGAAGCCAAAACCAAAAAATGGTCAAAATAATGAACTAGGGGCACAGTTGAGTCAGGCTTCCTGTATTTCCCCCGTTGTCAATGCATTTGCCAGAAAGGGCACCATACTTGCCGGAAAGGGCACCCTATTCGCCAGAAAGGGCACAATTGAAGCTAACAATAAAGGGCTGAAAGCTCTCTCATCCTCCAAGCAACGAGGTATCAAGCTAAGTGCGAAGCACGAACTAGAACAGAGCAAGGATATTTCATTCCCTCATCTGGACAGATCTAATCACGTCCAAACTCCCCAGTAGAGCATCGTCAACCAATGTCAATTGCAGATCTGCTGCACATCCAACTGCATCACAACCCCTCTGTGGGGGAGGTTCATTGTTGTGAGCAGAAGAAAGAGAATCTAGCAGAATGCTAGGGGCAAGAGCCCGCAACTTCCTGTTTATCCATCAATCACCCTGGGGAGGGATGAAAAATGAGAGATTAAAGAATAGAGAGATGTGCGCTGAGAGGAAAAGCGAGAAAAGGGTTTTGAGAGAAAAACCGAGCTTAAGGGCCGAGTGATGTGAGAATCACAAATGAGAAAGGGTGGAAAATAATACCCAGAGAAACAAGCTCCCTATGCATGTTTGCGTGTCATGTCTTTTTGTTTTATCTCGATTCTTGTTTCGAGTCGTTTCGAGTGTTACTCGATATGTTTAGGTTGTTTAACTTTTGTTTTCCGTTGTTGAGTTATAGTGCGCTGTGTCCAGTTGTAGGCTCAATACCCCGGTCAAGAGCTCATCTCTTAATTTCAAAAATAAAATCGTTTTGCGCTCCGAGTGCTGTGCCATTCTCTACATTTGTGCAAAATAGGATCTGTTCTTTCATAAAACTGCAGGGTTCAACCCAGGTCACATGAGAACAGTAAAACCAGGACCAATCTGAAGCTATATAGGTTCCAAACTGCAAAGCAAAAGAAAAGAGGGAAAATGTCGGGTATCTGAGTTTGTTTCAACTTCAGTAAGTTCTGAGATTGCATTCCGTGTGTACCTCTTTAGGTCTTGCCAATGCTCCGAAGTATGAGTGTGCCTCTACCTCAAGCTCAAGATCAAGTCTGCCTCAAGCCAGAATGGCGATCAAAAGTGTTCTCCCTGAGTACCATTTCCCACCAGAAGCATCTTGAATGTGTTCGCAATGAGTTCCTAGGAGACCAACTGCGACGGTGGAAACTAAAGTTCGAATGGCTGTTGCCTAGAACGCAAAGGTTCGGGATTTCCGAGACTAAAGTCTGGTTTAAATATCCAGAGGCGTGTCCTCGGCTTGAAATCTGTATGGAAGCCCCATCGGTTGAGATAGCGTGTATGCACCTCAATTCTGGATACTGAACCAACCTAGTTTGTCACCCCGTTGGAGAATAGGGAAAGTTGTGAATCTGATCAGGAAGCAAGGCAGCATCCAAAATGTTCTACGCGAAGAACCCTTGTCAGCATTTCAGAGCCTTTGTACTGTCAGTTGAAGGTAAGTGTTCGAAGAGCACGAGGGGAGATCCCCGTCAGAGTAGAGCGGTTCATTGCCACTCACCCCATGAGGTGCTTTCTAAAGCGCCGCTATGCTTGTTTATTGCATCATGCATTGTATTGCATTGACCCTCTCAAGTTTCTTTCTCATTCATGCACGATATTGTATGTACGATTCATTCAAAGAAGTTCCGTTTGAGATCATTTATTTAGTGTATCAATCACACTTCATTCAGTTAGTGTATCAATCACACTTCATTTATTTAGTGTATCAATCACACCTCATTCACCCTTAGCGTATCTATCACACTTTCTTCATTCGCTTAGTGCATCAATCACACTTCATTTATTTAGTGTATCAATCACACTCTCTTCACTTAGTGTATCAATCACACTTCTTTCATTTTCTGTATCTATCATACATATTCTCATTTTCTGTATTTATCACATACATCCTCATTTCGTGTATCTATCATGCACATATTCACTTCATTTACTTTAGTGTATCCATCACACTTCATGCTCACTTTGTGTATCAATCACACTCTGTTCACTTAGTGCATCTATCACACTTTGTGTTCGCTTTTAGTGTGTCAATCACACTTTGTTCACTTAGTGCATCCATCACACTTTGTGTTCGCTTTCAGTGTATCAATCACACTCTGTTCACATAGTGCATCTATCACACTTTGTGTTCACTTTTAGTGTATCAATCACACTCTGTTCACTTAGTGCATCTATCACACTTTGTGTTCGCTTTTAGTGTATCAATCACACTCTGTTCACTTAATGCATCTATCACACTTTGTGTTTGCTTTTAGTGTATCAATCACACTTTGTTCACTTAGTGCATCTATCACACTTTGTTTTCACTTTTTGTGTATCCATCATACTTTGCTTCACATAGTGCATCTATCACACTTTGTGTTCACTTTTAGTGTCTATCACACTTTGCTTCATATAGTGTATCCATCACACTCGCTTTGCTTTGTGTATCTATCACACTATGCTTACTTTGTGTATCTATCACACTATGCTCACTTTCTGTATCTATCACACTATACTTCACTTAGTGTATCAATCACACTTTATTCATATAGTGTATCCATCACACTCTCTTCACTTTTGTGTATCTATCGCACATGCACGCTAAGATTGCATAATCTTCTTGCATCATAACTGCATGAAATGTAGTTTGATTTGCCTTCTTGCTTAAACTGTTGCATTTATTGTGAATATTTGCTTCGTTACAGCTTTATTTACATGATCCTTACTGCATGAAATGTAGTTTCGCCTTGCATTCTCGCTTAGAACTGTTGCATCTATTGTGAATATTTGCTTCATTACAGCTTGCTACTTTGCATGGTCATGAATTACATTTAGCTTTGTGCATATTGTTTTGCATTTTGCCCCCTGCTTGCGGGCGCACCTGCGGGCACATCTCTTCGTTTGTCGTGCCTGTTTCTCTAAGTCTTCGGCCTTGTCAAAAATGGGTCGTCTCTAGGCTTTGACATTCACTCCCGTCACGTATGACTTCGAGTTACACAAAGAGGGCAATCAGAGACACCCCATTTTTGACTGACCTTAAGACTCAGACGTCATCGATTGAGCGCTCGGTGATTGCGCATTTTGTGCTCGTTCTGAGGTTACGGAGTCTTGGCTGAGAGCCTTGCCTCCAGACTTCGGGACTCTTTTGCGCTTTACCTCGGTTTGCGAACTAGGTCATGTTTTCTCTTCCCAAAGGGAGGGAGAGGTCTCGTAGACCATCTCTCAGTGGCCGTAGGCTACGTTTCGTGGTCGTAGAGCACTTTTCCCATTTGGATACCAGTTTTCGATTTTCGGAGCCGTCAAACGTGTGCCTCGGTTTGGGATCGCTTAACTACCTCTGTTTGCTCCAGTTTTTGGCACACACCTTGTTCTCTCTCTTTTGAGCGACACTGTGGCCCAAGAGACCACCTTCGTGGTCGCACGCCACTTTCGATGCCTAACAGCCTGTTTTCAAGGCCCCGGGCCGCACGTTTTGGCCTCCGAACCCTCGTTTTGCATCGGTTAGGGTTCTTTTTTGACATGGACCCTATTTTCATTGTTTTGAAGGTGGTAGGATGGTGGGAGACCAGCAATTCTTTTGGAGACCATTTTCTCTCTCCTCCAGCCGGTTTTCTTGACAGAAAGCTGGTTTTCCTCACTTTTGGGCCATAATTTTTGGTTTCCCATACCACCATTGTGTTGTACTCATCTGGGAGGCCACCAATATGGGTAGGCCGACCAGTATTTCTTCTTGACCCCTTTGAACCTTGCTAGAAAGTTGGTTTTTCTCTCTTCTGGGCCACAATTTCTGATCTCCCAGCATACAGCTGTGTTGCATTCACCTAGGAGGCCACCTTTCTGGGTAGGCCGACTAGCTTTCTTGCTTGAACCTTTTGACCCCTGGTCGGCCGACCACCTAGGTTGGTCGGCCAGCTTTCTGCTTTTTGTTCTTTTTGAGTGCAACACAGCTGTGCCAGCTGGGAAGCATTTGACCCATCCTCCGGGATTTTGACCCTCTAGTTTGTCTTCTTAAGGAAGCTTTGGCCCTTTTTGCTTAGCTTCTAGGAGAAGCTTGACCCCTTTGGTCTAGCTTCCTCAAGAAGCTTGACCCTTTTGGTTAGCTTCTTTTAGAAGCTTGCACCTTTTACTTGAGGCTTCTCCAAGAAGCCTTGGCCCTTTGTCTTCTATAAGAGAGGCTTTCCTCTCCATTTGCAAGGGTTGAAGAATTTGGTTAAGACACTTTGCATACAACTCTCCATATCTCTCCATCCCAAGCTCTAAACTCCATCATTCTTGGCCATTTGCACACCAACCCTTAGCACAACACCTCCACCATCCATCCAAGCATCTTGGAACTGATTTGCTGAGGTTGAAGGCTCACCATCTTGGTCCAGAAGTTACTGGAGGTCTTCTCTACAAGGGTAAGTCTCTATTTCTCCCATTTTGACATTGTTTTGTTTCATTCTTTAGCTTTATTTTCAAGCATTTCTGAGTTTTGTCTTATACTGAAAAGTGTCTTATTTTGAGCCACTCTTGAAGTTTGATTAAGGACACTTTTCTGTTTGAGGTCATCTACCTCCTTGTATGCTCCATCCCTCTTTGTAGGCTTATTTTGCTTCCTATCTTAGCCTTACTTGCAAGCATTTTCGAGATTTGTCATAAACTGAAAAGAGTCTTATTTTGAGCCTCTCTTGAAGTTTGATTAAGGGCATTTTTCTGTTGGGGGTCATCTACCCCCTTGTATGCTTGTTTGCATCTTGTTTTGAGCCTTGCATCTAGGCCTTTGTTTCATGCTTTGTTTGGCCTTCTAGCCACTAAAATCCAGTGGATTTTAAGTGGCTAGCACACTGTTTTGAGTTCCAAAATCAAAGGGGGTGACCCCCTCTCTCCTTGTCATGTTTGTTGGCCCTTTTGGCCTTCCAAAGGGGCTCCTACTTGCATGTTGTAAAGTCACATTTCAGGCCCTATTTAGTGAGTTTTAGGGTCTGCCTTGGCTCCGCCTGGAGGCCATTTTTCCATATGAAGTGTCTATTTTGCATGTGTAGAGCAATCCCATCCAAGGCCTTTCAGAGGGGCCTTTATTTGCATGTTTCCTAGACCCATTTCAGGCTCTTTTTAGTGGGTTTTAGGACCCTCAGAACCTCTGTCCAGGGGTGGTTTTACCATTGTGTGTGTCCATCATGCATGTGTAGAACAACCCCCTTATTGGCCTTTCAAAGGAGCCCATCATTCTTGCATGCATTGACTGAGTTTCAGTGGTTATTTGGGCATATTTTGGCATGGCATACTTCTATTTTTGGCTGGTTTGGTGAGCCTTCATATGCTCCATATAGTTGTAGTGTAACTCATGGTTCACTAGCTTTCTTTGCATGCTTTGTTGACCCTTGATTTTAACACTTTTTGGCCATGCCTTAAACTGATATTGTGCTTATTTTGGACAGCCCTAGCTCTGTTTTTGGGTCTCATGGTTGAATGATGTTTGTTTTGCATGCTTGTAGTTCAATACCCATGCTTAACTTTGAGTTTTGAGGTCCATTCCATGCATATACTGAGGTGTGTTCATGTTTTGGGCCCATTATACATCATATTTCAGAGCTTGTTTGAATGCCATATTGCCATGTTTTGTACTCTTTAAATGTGTTCGAGAGTCGGGCTTGTATGCCTCATTTACCGACCATTGAATGAGCTCCATTTCTTTGCATTCCGAGCTATCATTTTAGGCCATTTCCCCACTGTTTCAGACCTACCTAGGGTCTGTTTGGGGTTGATTTTGTCATTAGTGCATTGCTTTGGGTACCTCTAGTGTAACGCACTTCACTAGTTTCGGTACCCGGGCCTCGTAGTATGCATTGTGTGACATGTTTGCATGTTTCGGGACCATCTTTAGTGCCATTTCAGAGCTATATCATCTGTCATTCTATGCCATGTTTCATCCTTTGCCATGCCTTGTTAGTGTTGCATGTTGTGTCTTAGGATCGGTCCTATGCATCTGTGCATGTTTGCATGTATTTCAGTTGTCTCATTTCCATCACACGACCACTGATGTGAGTGTGGCTGAGGTCCACTCATATTGGTGTAAGTCCGTCTTGCATTGTGTATGCCATTGTAGTTCATAGCATTGCGTATGCTAGGTTGCATGTTAGTCGCATTGTGTATGCCATGCATATTGCATTGTGTTTGGAGTAGGGTTTAGCCCAAGCACGGGAAACAAGGGACGTTTCGTACTCCAAGTGACGGAACGTGTCTCAATTCCCGGTCGTCGACACTTCGGATTACCCATGATAGAGTTTAGGTCTTGTTTGTGTTTTCATGTGCATTCATTTCACATTGAGTCGTGCAATTCGACTCTTCGGCCATCATGCATCGAGATGCGTGATTGGTGGCACGAGGATCGAGGTGTGCATACATATGTGAAAATACTTTGCCATGCCCCTTTCTTGCTCTCTGTTCTGACCGTCAATCGGACCTTCTAGAGCTTTACACAAAGATTAGGCATTAATTGCAAATAGAGGCGAATCGGGGCATCGCAATGGATTTCCGCGCCAGGCAACTCAAGTATGCATCATTCATCATTCGGAACAGAGCTGAGGCGGTCCATGGATTTGCATACTAGTTTACTTCATTTCTTAGTTAATTTGTTAATTAATTAGGGTTTTGTAATTATTCGGACTATACACTATTTATTCGGACCCTCTGAGCGAGGGCACAATGTTGTAATAAGTGTGCGTGTGTGCGATACTTGTCTTCCAACCCCACATCTTTCTCCATTTTATTTATCAGCTTATGATGGTTAGATTAGGGCACGTTTCAATTAGCATACTTATACTCGCATGTTTGCATTCATCTGTCTTGCATGCACCGAGCTCGGCGCATCATACTAACTGCATTGTATTTTAATTCCAAGTTGAATACGTGTTAGCTGTAGCATCACATATGCCATCTTAGAATAGCCAAGCCTATTATAGTTGCATTTTTGCATGTGTTGCATTAGGCATT
This sequence comes from Camellia lanceoleosa, assembly GCA_025200525.1. Classification (NCBI taxonomy): domain Eukaryota; kingdom Viridiplantae; phylum Streptophyta; class Magnoliopsida; order Ericales; family Theaceae; genus Camellia; species Camellia lanceoleosa. Next base: position 88,595,138 of record CM045770.1, read on the forward strand.
TCTGCATTATTAGGATCATGCATGGATTTCTAACATAGCTTCTGTTTTGACTTGGAGTACTTGGTAAGTGTTATGCTTTAGCATCCTTGCATGTGTGTGAGTGACTGCCATGATAGCATGCTTACCATGAGGCTAAGTGCTTATGTGATATATCTGCTTGAATGCCTGTGGGTGAAGGTTGGATTATCTGAATTGGAATAATGCATTGAATGAGAGTTTTAAGCCCACTCGAGAGTGGCAAATCACCATGTTTTTTTCTAAGCCCACCTGAGGATGGCAAATCCACATTTTAACCTACTTGCGAGTAGCAAACCGCTTTCAAAAACAAACATGAAATGTTTTGTTCCAATTCAGGCGATCCAGTCTATACTTGTATGTTGTGCGCATCACATAGTAATTCTAGGCTAATAACTGGAATAAGAACACATAATGTTTTCAAAACTTGATATCATGGTTAGTAGAGGCCGATCTTTGATCGGGCGAAATGCTCACGGTGACCTTCCCCAATCGTACCCAAGTTCCCGAGCCAAGGCAACTTTGGTGATGACGGACACGTGGCCTTAGGCAACGAGTCAGGGTTTCCTAAATTTTCCAAAATAAAATATTTAGGTGGCGACTCTGTATCTGACAAAGCAGTCCATGTTTGGCACTTCTTTCAAAAAATCTGTTTTCAAAAATGATTTGCCGGATTTGGACTCTTTGATGATTCATCGGTCTTGCATTGCACTCTGCGAGATTAGATACAGGACCGTAACATTGAGTCCTGAACTGTAGTGAGCCCAAATGAACAAAACGGGATTCCCTTCCGGGACGTTCGGAGACGTCTACACCTTGATAAACCTTATTGACCCAAACACCGCTCTCCAATTCAAGAATTTCTCCCATTTTTCCTTATTTTTTTTGATTTTGATAAGAATTGATTCTTTTTATTACAGTACATGGTTATAATACCTTTTTCCTTATATTTTTTGCTCTTGATATGAATTGATTATTTTTATTGTAGCACATGGTTATAATAGAAGGTTTTTATCATATCATAATACAATTGGGGGTGGGGTGGAGTGGAAAGGTGTGTTCCTTCCTTACAAGTGAGTAGGGCTTGATGTTTGGGAGACGCAATTGGTGACCCATTTTTTTTAGACGGTTGAAAATGACTACGTTGTACTCCACTCGTGACTCTACCTCCTGTGTTGAGCGTTAGTGCATTACTTTCTTGTTCCGGTAGTGAGTTCTTTCTTTTAGATTGGGTTACATTTGACCGATAATAGATTACTTCAAAATCAAAACTTATGAGGGTTATGATTGTAACAAGCCCGCGAGGGACCTCGCTACAGTTCGGACTCGATTTTGTCACGGTTCTAAATCTGAACCAAAGAGTCCAAATCCGGCAAATCGTTTTGAGAAAAAAAGATTTTTTGAAAGAAGTGCCAAACATGGACTGCTTTGCCAGATAACAGAGTCGCCACCTAAATATTTTAAATGGGAAATTTAGGAAACCCTAACTCGGTGCCAAAGGCCACGTGTCCGTCATTACCAAAGTTGGCTCGGGAACTTGGGTACGATTAGGGAAGGTCACATCGTGAGCACCCCCTCTCGCCCGGTCAAAGACCGGCCTCTACTAATCATGATATCTGTTTTTGAAAACATTGTGAGTTCTTGTTCCGGTTATTAGCCTAGGTTACTATGTGATGCGCACAGCAAACAAGTATAGACTGGGCCGTCTGAATTGGAACAAAACATTTCATGTTTGTTTGTTTGAAAATGGTGTGAAGGTGCTACCCGCAGGTAGGCTAAAATGCGGATTTGCCACCCTCAGGTGGGCTTAGAAAACATGATTTTGCCACTATCTAGTGGGCTTAAAACAAACATTTGACGAATCGTCCCAATTCAGATAACTCAACCTCCACCCACAGGCATTCAAGGCAGTTATATCAGATAAGCAAATAGCCTCATGGCAAGCATGCTATCATGGCAACACTCACACGCATGCAAGGATGCTAAAGCATAAAACTCACCGAGTACTCCAAGCCAAAACATGAATTTATTAGAAATCATGCATGATCCTAAATATACTGAAATGCCTAATGCAACACATGCAAAATGCAACTATAGCAGGCTCGGCTATTCTAAACATGGTATATGAAATGCTACAGTTATCAAGTATTCAATTTGGAATTGAAATACAGATGCAGTTTGTATGATGCGCCGAGCCCGGTGCGTGCAAAACAGATGAATGATGCAAACATGCTGTCATACTGTCATGCTAATTGAAATATGCCCTATATCTAACCATCCAAAGCGGGTAAATAAAAGGGAGAAAGAAATGGGGGTTGGAAGACATACATCACACTCACACACCCTTATTACAATTATGCCCTCGCAGAGTCCGAATAAATAATACTGATCGAATAAAAGAATATACTGATCCGAAATAAATATACAAATTCTAATTAATTGACAGATTAATTAATAAAAATAAGCTGGCGTGCAAGCCGGGGGCGCCTTACGATAGATGCTTTGTTGAAATTTGCGGAAATCCTTTGGGATGCCCCGATCAGCCTCTGGTGGCAATATTTCTTGAGATGGGCGTCCGACTCCGAAAGTTGCCAAACTCGAATTTTGCAAGCAGAGAGCGGAAAAAGGGCACAAATGTATTTCACAAATATATGCATGCCTCGATCCTCGTGCCACCAATCACGCATATCGATGCATGATGGCCGAGGAGCCGAATTGCACAACTCAATATAGGATGAATTTATATGAGAACTTAACTCCATCATGGGTGATCCGGAGTGGCGATGACTTGGGAATTGAGACCCGTTCCGTCACTCGGAGTACGGAGCGTGCCTCGTTTCTCGTGCAATATGCATGATATGCATGGAATGTAACTAATATACAACCTAGCATGCGCAATGCTATGAAAATGAGATGTCTCGAAATGCGTGCCCATAGACACGCAAACCGAGGAATGTGAAATGACATGCGAAATGCAATGATGGGCTTATACCAACATGAGGGAGCCTCAGCCCCACTTACATAGGATGCCAGAATGATAAAAGGAGGTGCCTCGAAATGCGTGTCCACTGGATACGCAAACTGAGGCAATGATGTAAAATGCAAATCGGAAAAAACGGAAGATGTCTCGAAGTGCGTGCCCACAGGCGCGCAAACCGAGGCAATAATGAGATGAGAATCGGATAAAACCGAAGTGCCTCGAACTGCGTGCTCATAGACGCGCAAACCGAGGCGATGATGAAATGAGAAAATCGGATACAACCGAAGTGCCTCGACAAGCGTGCCCACAGGCGCGCAAACCGAGACGATGATAAAATGAGGAAATCGGATACAACCGAAGAGCCTCGAAACGCGTGCCCACGGGCGCGCAAACCGAGGCGATGATGAAAGATAAAAATCGGATAAAATCGAAGTGCCTCGAAACGCGTGCCCACGGGCGCGCAAACCGAGGCGATGATGAAAGATGCAAATCGGATAAAACTGAAGTGCCTCGAAACGCGTGCCCACGGGCGCGCAAACCGAGGCGATGATGAAAGATGCAAATCGGATACAACCGAAGTGCCTCGAAGTGCGTGCCCACAGGCGCGCAAACCGAGGCGATGATGAAAGATGAAAATCGGATAAAACTGAAGTGCCTCGAAGCAGCGCGCAAACCGAGGCGATGATGAAAGATGAAAATCGGATAAAACTGAAGTGCCTCGAAACGCGTACCCACGGGCGCGCAAACCGAGGCGATGATGAAAGATGCAAATCGGATACAACCGAAGTGTCTCAAAGTGCGTGCCCACAGGCGCGCAAACCGAGGCGATGATGAAAGATGAAAATCGGATAAAACCGAAGTGCCTCGAAGTGCGTGCCCACAGGCGCGCAATCCGAGGCGATGATGAAATGCAATGAAATGGCACACGGAATGCCGCGATGGGCTTACACCAACATGGGAGAGCCTCAGCTCACTCACATAGGAGGCCGTCGGATAAAACGGAGGTGCCTCGAAGTGCGTGCCTGTGCCGAGGCAATGCATTAAGGCATAAAATGATATGGGAAATGATATGCAAGCACGGAAATGGAATTTCAGCGCTCACAAATGATGTAAAACGGCCCCGAAATGATACGAAATAACAACCGAAGCATGCAATCATCCCGAAATGTGAAATTAGGCACCCGAAATGGCCTATAGCCATACTAAACATGCAAAATCAGCACATGGAAGCAAAACCAGTGGCAAGACAGTCCCAAAAAATAGCATTTTTTAGTACAAAACAAGGCCAAATTATGATCACAAGTATGGCAACAATGGCTTGCAAAAATGGGGGAAATAAGGGGATTTGTTAAGCAAGTGGTATATAGAAAATTCAAACCACAAAATATCCTTCTACAACTTTGAATAGGAGCCCAAAATATGCATATTTACAGTGGATGACAACCTCAAAATCAGAATGTAGATAGGCTCAAAATAGCATGCAATATATGGACCAAAAGAAGGCTACAATGATAGCTCATGCATAGAAGCACCAAATGAGGTTGAGCCCTTCTACAATGTTGTAGAGGGGCTCAAAATAAGCCCAAAACCAGTAGGGGTCGAAACCCAAAAAACAAATATATATAGGCCAAAACTAGCATGCAAGATAATGGCATAAAAAGTGATATTGAAACAAGTGTATCATGGAGGCACCAAATGAAGTTGAGCCCTTCTACAAAGTTGTAGAGGGGCTCAAAATAAGAGTAAAACCAGTATGGGTCGGAGCCCCAAAAACAAATGCAAATAGGCTAAAAATGGCAAGCAAGAAAATGGTACAAAGATGAAATTTAGAGACTTACCCTTGAAGAATCAATTGTTGCTACCTCTTGGCCCGAATTTGTTGCTCCTTACCCACTGGAGAACACTTCCTTGCTGCTGGAATGGTAGTAGGGATGGTGGAGCTAAGGGTTGATGAAGAGAAGGTCTAGGGACTTGGAAGTTTTTTGAGGTTTTTGGCTATGAAAATGAAGCTTTTGAGAGATGAAGTCTTGAAACCAAATTTTCTAACCTTGAGGAATGAGCTGTCCAGCCCCTTTAATAGGGCAAAGAATGGTGTAAAAGGGGAGGGAAATGGAGGCAATCTTTCCCTCCCAAAATATCCCCCGAATGGGGAGATATTTTGACAAAAATATCGGACGGTGGAACAATTTGAAAGCAAGAATCTGGCCGGCCAGGTAGTTTTCTTCAAGGTGGCCGGCCGGCCACCCCACCTGGTCGGCCAGCTACTCCTCCTGGCCGGCCGGCCATGGTCAAAAAAAGGACAAGAGATTTTCTGGCCGACCATCATGCAAAGGTGTCCTCCCAGGTGTGTAGAATTAGGCCCCAAGGTCGGAATCTGGCAACTCTGAAGCAGAAGTCACAACATAGAGCTTGAAGAAGAGGCTCAAAAATGAACTGCATAATTTCTGGCCGACCACCTTCTTTTTGTGTCCTCCAAGATGTGTAGAACAAGGATCCAAGGTTGGAATTTGGCAACACTGAAGCAGGAGCCACAACATTAAACTTGAAGGAGAGGCTCAAAACTGAACTAGACAATTTCTGGCCGACCACTCTTGTTTAGGGTCCTCCCATGTTCCCTAATCACAGATATGTAGCTTTGGTTGGAAGAAAATACCCCCAGGGTGTTCAACATTGGCCCGGAAGTGAGAAAAACGGGCTCCGGAGGAGCGAAACTGGTTATCTGGGATAATTGCTGGCTTCTCACCCCCCAATGATCTTCCTGATGTTGAAACAGAGGTACCTGCCAAATTTGAACAAAAACTAATGAGAAATGAACGCTCGGAGCCAAAACCGAGCAATTCGGGATCCCGAAAATGGGCTGCGGGTGCCGGAAATGGTGTACGGCAGCGAAGTGGGTATCTGCGACCCCAGTGTCCCTCGGAATGACAAAACAGAGGTTCCTGCCAAAAATCAGAGAAAACCGATGCAAAATGAATGCTCGGGGCCCAAACCGCGCGATTCGGGGTCCCGAAACCGACTGAGCACCGAAGTGGCATCTGACCACGAAGTGGGCATCGAGGCCTCAGGTTCCTCAGAATGCTAAAACAGAGGTCTCTGCCAAAAACCGGAGAAAACGGATGTGAAATGAATGCTCGGGGCCCAAACCGCGCAGTTCAGGGTCCCGAAAACCGGTTGTAAGCACCGAAAGCGGTGTTCGGCCACGAAGTGGGCATCAGGGGCCCCAGTGTTCCTCGGAACTATAAAACAGTAATGCAAGCCAAAAACCGGAGAACTCGGAGATGGTTGGGCGATCCCGAGCCGAGGCACACGGCCTAACGGTCCAGCAAGGCAAGACTCAAAATGGGCAATGGCCTCTGACCACGAAATGCACTCACGGCCAACGGAGATAGCCTCAGACCACTCCTTCCTCGTGAAAGAAAAGCAGAAGACCGAGCTGGTTCGCAAACCGAGACAAGGTAAGAAGAGGGTTCAAGTCGGGAGGCGGTATGCGGCTACGACTCGAGACTTGAACGAAAGCAAGATGCAACATCACCGAGTGCTCAATCGGTGGACGCTCGAAGTCTTAAGGTCGGTCAAAAATGGGGTGTCTCTGATTGCCCCTCTTTGTGTAACTTCGGAAGTGAAGAAGTGAGAGTGAATGTCAAAGCCGAGGCGACCCATTTTGACAAGTAGAAGACTTAGACAATCATACAGATAAGCAGATGTGCCCGAGCGTGTCTCCGGGCAAAATGGGGCAAAATGCAAATGATAGGCGCGGAGCCAGGTGATAATTGGACTTACACGCTACGCGAAGCCGGTTTGAAGATTGGACTTACACGCTACGCGAAGCCGGTTTGACAATTGGGGATTCTTCATGAACATGTGTGACAGATACACAAAAGTGAACGAAGTGCGATGGATACACTAAGTGGACAAACATGTGTGATAAATACACAAAAGTGAAGAGAGTGTGATGGATACACTAAGCGAATGAGTGTGATGGATACACTAAGCAAATGTGTGTGGTGGATACACACAGAGGGCATGTGTGATTGATACACAAAGCAAAACGAGTGTGAGCGTGTGTGATTGATACACAAAGTAGGCAAAGCGAGTGTGTGATAGATACACTATTTGAGCAAAGTGTAATTGATATACAAAGGGTGAAATGAGCAAAGTGTGATGGATACACTAAATATGAACACAAAGTTTGATAGATGCACTTAGTGAACAAGTATGATGGATATACTAAAAGTGAACACGAAGTGTGATAGATGCACTTAGTGAACAAAGTATGATGGATATACTAAAAGTAAACACGAAGTGTAATAGATGCACTTAGTGAACAAAGTATGATGGATATACTAAAAGCGAACACAAAGTGTGATAGATGCACTATGTGAACAGAGTGTGATTGATACACTAAAAGTGAACACAAAGTGTGATAGATGCACTTAGTGAACAGAGTATGATTGATATACTAAATGTGAACACAAAGTGTGATAGATGCACTATGTGAACAGAGTATGATGGATATACTGAATGTGAACACAAAGTGTGATAGATGCACTTAGTGAACAAAGTATGATTGATATACTAAAAGCGAACACGAAGTGTGATAGATGCACTTAGTGAACAAAGTATGATGGATATACTAAAAGCGAACACAAAGTGTGATAGATGCACTTAGTGAACAAAGTATGATGGATATACTAAAAGTGAACACGAAGTGTGATAGATGCACTTAGTGAACAAAGTATGATTGATATACTAAATGTGAACACAAAGTGTGATAGATGCACTATGTGAACAGAGTATGATGGATATACTGAATGTGAACGCAAAGTGTGATAGATGCACTTAGTGAACAAAGTATGATTGATATACTAAATGAAATGAGAAAGAAACTTGATAGGTACAATGCAATACAATGCATGATGCTTACGGAAAGCAATAAATGGACAAAGCGGCGCTTTTAGAAAGCACCTCATGAGGTGAGTGGCGGTGAACTGCTCTACTCTGACGGGGATCTCCCCTCGTGCTCTTCGAACACTTTACCTTGAACACACAGCACAAAGGCTCTGGAATGCTAACAAGTAACAATATCTGCATGTGGGAGCCACAGTGCTTGTCTTCTGATCATACTCACAACTTTCCTATTCTCCAAGCGGGTGACAGACTAGGTTGGTTCAAGATCCTTGAGGTGCATACATGCTATCTCAACCTATGGGGCTTCCATACTGATTTCAAGCCGAGGCGCGCCTCTGGGTATTTAAACCAGACTTTAGTCTCGAAATCCAGAACAACTGCGTTCTAGGCCACGGCCATTCGAACTCTAATTTCCACTGTCAGCATTGGTCTCCTAGAACTCATCGCAAACACGGCCAGATGCCTCTGGCGAGGAAGCACTCGAGGAAACGCGTCGATCGCCATTCTGGCTTGAAGTAGACTTGATCTTGAGCTTGAGGTAGAGGCACACTCATACTTCGGAACATTGGCAAAACCTGACAAGGTGCGTATGGAATGCGATCTCGGAGCTTACTGAAGTTGGAACAAACTCAGATGCCCAATATTTTCCTCTTTTGCTTTTGCTTTGCAGTTCGGAACCATAATAGCTTCAGATAGGTCCTGGTTTACTGTTTTCATATGACCTGGGTTGAACCCTGCGGTTTTTTTGAAAGAACAAATTCTGTTTCGCACAAATGTGGAGAACGGCACGGCACTCGGAGCACAAAATGATTTTATTTTTGAAAATGAGAAAAGGATCCTCAACCGGGTATTGAGCCTACAACTGAACACAGCAAAACGACTCAACAAGGAAATAAAAGGCACACAACCTAGACACATCGAGTAACACTCGAAACGACCCAAAACAAAAAAACGAGACAAACAAAAAGACACGACATGCACAGGGAGCCTGTTTCACCGGGTAGTGTTTCCCACCCTTTCTCATTTGTGATTCTCACATCACTCGGCCCTCAAGCTCTGTTTTTCTGAAAAAGTCCTTTCCTCACTTTTCCTCTCATCGCACATCTCTCTATTCTTTAATCTCTCATTTTTCAATCCCTCCCCTGGGTGGTTGATGGATAAACAACAAGTTGTGGGCTCGCGCCCCTAGCATTCTGCTAGATTCTCTTTCTTGTTCACAACAGTGAGTTTCTCCCACAGAGGGACTGCGCTACAATTGCGTGTGTAGCGGATCTGCGGCTGACATCGATCAATGATGCCTATTTGAGTTTGGACATGGTTAGATCTGCCAGATGAGGAATGGGAATATGTTGATCCATTCCGGTTTTGTGACTTGGCTTGATACTTCGTTGGTCGGAGGATGAGAGCTTTTCGCCTCTTGTTGTGCCCTTCGTTGTGCCTTTGCTGGCAGGTAGAGTGCCCTTCTTGGCAAGTATGTTGATAACGGGGAAAAAGACAGAGAACCTGACTCAACTGTGCCCCTAGTTCATCATTTTGACCATTTTTTATTTTGGTTTTCTCCTAAAAAATTTGACCAAAATGAGAGTTAGATTAACATGCTTGTTCAATTTTGATTTGAAATCATACAAGTCAGGCTATGAGCACTGAAAATTTTCCTTTTTCGGGTCCAAGAAATGGTCCAATTTTGGAAAAGATGGAACAATTTTCGAGAAAATTAGTCAACCTCGGTAAAATTCTCAAAACTATTTTTGCAAGCGGCCACTTGCTCAACGAGCATAGAACCCTCTTGAGATGCACAACCTCGAATATGGAGAAAACTACCCTTGCTTGGAGAGCTGCATGGCAACGGAAAGTTGCCCCTTGTTTGAATCCACGGCACATGGCGCATTGAATGGCAACGGAAAGTTGCCCCTTGTTTGAATGGCACCGTGGCGCGTTGAATGGCAACGGAAAGTTGCCCCTTGTTTGAATGGCACCGCTGCGCATTGTAGTCAGTCCTCAGAGCGATGATTGCAATCGAACTCTCGGATACAGAGAAGGCAAGGATGGTCAAAACCATTACATGGACACAATTGAATTTGAATTGTTTTACAGCTGGACTTCAGGATGAAGTTGCCTACGTATCCCAAAGATGGGAATCAAGCCTTACGTAGTTCGGGGTTAAGGTACACTCGGGTATTTAACCTCTCCTTTTTATGCTCTAACTTTTGCCAAGGCGCCCATTGCAGGTTTTCAACCTTGCGAGCTTTGTTTTTCTTTTCTTTCTTTTTCTATTCTTTTCTTTTTCTTTGCATTTTTCTTTTCTTTTCTTTTTGTTCTTTTTCTTTTTTTTTTTTTTTTTTTTTTGCTCTAACTTTTGCCTGGGTCGCCCTTTTGGGTTTTCGGCCCAGCGAGCCTCTCAAAGGGTAAAAGTGTAACAAGTCCATGTCAAATGGTTTTGAGATTGAAGCCTTCCGTATCCAGGAGAGTGGCTGTTGATTTGCAAGAGGACTCATCTTCGGCTGTTCGAGCACATCAGACATTTTTTGCCCCTAGTTCGAGGGGTGCTTCTGATTTAGCCTTGTAAGCTTCTCCTGATGAGGTCTGACCTTCTTCATCTGACTTTGGTGCCTCATGTTCGAGGGCTGCTTCAAATCTAGCCACACAGGCCTTACATTGTGGTCGACCGTTGAACATTCTGAATGCACGTTCAAGGTTTGAAAGCAAAGGGGGGCGAGTCTCGAGACCGAGAGCGATCCTAAGCTGCACAATCTCAAGAGCGATTCCACACATGTCTTCGCAGGACCGCGCAAAACATTTTTTGAAATTTTTTAAGAAAGCGACAAATCGTCATGTTGAAAGACAGTGTAGGATCAATCTGGATCAAAGCTAGGGTCCTTCTCAGTACTCACACTAACAAGCATGATTTCATTCATTAAGGGCTTAGCATGTCTCTCTTTCTCTCAAATAATCAAAGTTTTGTAAATCCCGAGGAATTCCTCCCTCTTTGTTTTCACCAGTTGTTCAAAAAGTTTTGAAAAACTCAGTCATTACAATGACTTCAAGGCACAAGAGAGCGGTGGAATGCAATGCCATTTCATTCAAATCTCGGACAACTAACACACACCTGCGAAGCAGAGAGCATGGAAATTATCTTTTTTCATTCAAAATCTGTTGGCATAACTGGCTCCCTGGCAGAAACAGACTCAAGATAAAACAAAAGGACAAACGCAAAACAAAATGGTGACGCTCGAGGTAACACCCCCGGAATCACCCGACTCCTATACAACAGGACCGACTCGATACAACAAGACAGACCCACAACAAAAGAGACTGACTTAAAACAAAAAGACAGACTCAAGACAAAACAACAAGACTGACCCAATACCCAAGTCATAATGTAGCATTCGCCAAATGCTCAAAACAGTGCGTGCCATACGCCATACCCAAGTACATCAATGCCGCCCATGGTGATTCATCTCCTGATCACATCACATTATCCCCCACAAGTTCACTAATCAAGTGCCGATAGACTTTGCAGGACCTGGTGCAGCAATGACCCTTTTGTCAAACAGATCTTGTACATCATGGCGCAGACGAAAACAACTGTCGGTGTCGTGACCGGTTTGCTGATGGTAGGCACAGTATTTAGTCTGGTCATGCTTTGCAGGGATAGGATCAGGTAGGGGTCGTTGTTCCAACGGTTTCAAATGTCCTTCTCGGAGTAAGACCTCTAGAGCCTTTGACAAAGGCATATGAAGTGGAGTGAAAACCCTCTTGACTCGGGGTGGATATTTGGCCATCTGTGAGTTACTCCCGGACGCACTGGTGAATGGGGTAGCCTTTTTTGATGTGGTGGTGGTAACCATGCCCACTTCAAAAGATCTTGCAGCCGCATCACCGCTTGTGCCTGTGTTGTTGTTGCGGTTGAAGGTTCTCCGGGGCTGATCCCGGTCTTGGTCAAACAGACCTTGCTTCATCGCATCCTCGATCTGCATTCCCATATCATGTAAATCTGCGAAGGTCGGGAAGGGGACTACGATCATCTTCTTCATTAACCCCGGTTGGAGATTGCGCACAATCATCCGGATTTGATCTCTGTCAGAGGCCTCCACGGTCATCATTGATGCCTTTGCCCTCCACCGAAGTTCTGAAGTCGAGAAAGACTCCTTGGGTTCCTGCCTCGTTGTCTCGAGATCACGAGTTGTGATCTCAATCTGGGTATTGTATGAATATTGTGCGACGAAGGCCTCAGACATCTCCTCCCACCTTCGTTTCACTGGGTCCTCTAACTTGGCGTGCACGGATGGTTTGCGATACCAGCAGGTCTGCTAAAGAGGAGAGCTTCTAATCTTGTCAAGCCCATCGGCAGAACATCTGAAAACAAACTCGTGGACCATGGGGTCCCTGCACCCATCATATCGGCCGATGTGAGGCATCTTGAACCTGTCCGGCAATGTCACAGCTGCGTCCGTATATCCATCCTCAATGTCGGGAATGGACTTGACTCCCTGGGATTTCTTAAACAGTTTTTCCAACTTACTCGGCCATTTGTGGGGTCCGCTTCAAACTCCAAGGGAGAGTCCAGTACATTGATAGGCGTGGGTGCCTTGGATAGTTGCGATAGGATCGAGGGTGGAGCTGGCCCCGTTGGAAGGTCTGTATCCTCTTGGACATTTTGGACATTTGGCGTCTCCCAGTCTTTGGAGCTCTGCCGGGGAGAACTTGTTGTGATGCAGACGCCCGCTTTCTTTGTTGCGGCACAGTGATGAGCTCACTGGCGAGCCATGATTCTGACTTCTTTGCTGGAAAATTCCGCTTGGCGGACAGCGTCTTGCTGCATGAGTTTCATACTTTCTTCCATTTGACGCATCATTGCCTCCATCCCTGATGTGTTCTCCTGATCCATCTAACTGACTGGTATTTATCTCTGCAGTAGAAACTGAGACCTCGGCCTGACTGTTCACTGGTGGGATGGATAAGGGCTATTGATTTGGTGATTCTTGATGATGATCGCTGGTTGACCCTTTTCACCCTGCCTCTGGTAAAGGAACACTGATTGCCCTTGAACTGAATCTCTGACCCGACAAAGTCTATCAACACAAGTTCGGTGTACCCGGGGGATATTGGAGCCTTCTGAAGCTATAGTTCCAGGACTACCTAGCAAAAGAGAAAATATGCAGCATCTCAGCCTAACTTCACCAAAACAGATACAAACAAAACCGAATGAGTGCGCTCTCATCAATTTGCCCCAAAATTCGCAGAAGCCGATACCTCGTAAAACCGATTCCACCAAAATCGATGCCCGCAGTTCGATACCCAAAATACTGAATTGGTGCCCGCAGGCCTGATGCTCAAACTCGCAAACTGATACATGCATTCCCTGTAGAGGCACACTCTAACAAGCACATAACAGATAAGTGAGAGCCAAAACACCCCTATGTTGGGGTAGGGTTTCCCTGTCCTATTTTGTCAGGAACTAGGGTTTTACTACGCACGCAGCGGTTTCAAACAACCTATATTGGGTAAGCAACCTGTCCTAGTTTGGAATGGTCACTATGGATCCAAATATGCACTAGGTCGAATGGTCAAAAAGGGTGCCCCGGTAAAACCGGGGTTTGTGTTCCCATGCTGTCAGAGCCCAGAGCCGATCAGCCTTACGGACATGGCTTGACAAGACAAGCCTCCCAAATCGTCGTTAAGAATGGCATATGGCAACCAGGGTGTCCTAGGCGCACCAATGCAAATGCAATGCAAAGAAACACACAAGTGTAGTCAAAACCAGATATCATGAGTTCGAGTCAAGTTCTCTAAATCCCAATGAGTCGCCAGAAATCAGAATAAGCCCACGAGGGACCTCGCCTGATTCGACTCGATTTTGTCACTTTCTAAATCAACCAAAGAGTCCAACCGCAAATCGCTTTTGAGAAAAAAAGATTTTTGAAAGAAGTGCCAAACATGGATCGCTTTGCCGGATAATGAGTCGCCACCTAAATATTTTAAATGGGAAATTTAGGAAACCCTAACTCGGTGCCAAAGGCCACGTGGTCCGCTATTACCAAAGTTGGCTCGGGAACTTGGGTACGATTAGGGAAGGTCACATCGTGAGCACCTCTCGCTTGGCCAAAGACCGGCCTCTACTAACCATGATATCTGTTTTTGAAAACATTGTGAGTTCTTGTTCCGGTTATTAGCCTAGGTTACTATGTGATGCGCACAGCAAACAAGTATAGACTGGGCCGTCTGAATTGGAACAAAACATTTCATGTTTGTTTGTTTGAAAATGGTGTGAAGGTGCTACCCGCAGGTAGGCTAAAATGCGGATTTGCCACCCTCAGGTGGGCTTAGAAAACATGATTTTGCCACTATCTAGTGGGCTTAAAACAAACATTTGACGAATCGTCCCAATTCAGATAACTCAACCTCCACCCACAGGCATTCAAGGCAGTTATATCAGATAAGCAAATAGCCTCATGGCAAGCATGCTATCATGGCAACACTCACACGCATGCAAGGATGCTAAAGCATAAAACTCACCGAGTACTCCAAGCCAAAACAGGAATTTATTAGAAATCATGCATGATCCTAAATATACTGAAATGCCTAATGCAACACATGCAAAATGCAACTATAGCAGGCTCGGCTATTCTAAACATGGTATATGAAATGCTACAGTTATCAAGTATTCAATTTGGAATTGAAATACAGATGCAGTTTGTATGATGCGCCGAGCCCGGTGCGTGCAAAACAGATGAATGATGCAAACATGCTGTCATACTGTCATGCTAATTGAAATATGCCCTATATCTAACCATCCAAAGCGGGTAAATAAAAGGGAGAAAGAAATGGGGGTTGGAAGACATACATCACACTCACACACCCTTATTATAATTATGCCCTCGCGCAGAGGGTCCGAATAAATAATACAGTCCGAATAAAAGAATATACAGTCCGGAAATAAATATACAAATTCTAATTAATTGACAAATTAATTAATAAAAGCGGTAAAACTGGCGTGCAAGCCAGGGACTGCCTTGCTTCTGATAGATGCCGCTTTGGTCGCTGGCGCGAATCCACCGATGCCCCGATTAGCCTCTGTTGGCAATATTTCTTGAAATGCGCGTCCGACTCCGAAAGTTGCTAAACTCTGAATTTTGCTGCAACAGAGAGCAGGAAAAGGGCACAACAGTGTATTTCACAAATATATGCATGCCTCGATCCTCGTGCCACCAATCACGCATATCGATGCATGATGGCCGAGGAGCCGAATTGCACAACTCAATATAGGATGAATTTATATGAGAACTTAACTCCATCATGGGTGATCCGGAGTGGCGATGACTTGGGAATTGAGACCCGTTCCGTCACTCGGAGTACGGAGCGTGCCTCGTTTCTCGTGCAATATGCATGATATGCATGGAATGTAACTAATATACAACCTAGCATGCGCAATGCTATGAAACTGAGATGTCTCGAAATGCGTGCCCATAGACACGCAAACCGAGGAATGTGAAATGACATGCGAAATGCAATGATGGGCTTATACCAACATGAGGGAGCCTCAGCCCCACTTACATAGGATGCCAGAATGATAAAAGGAGGTGCCTCGAAATGCGTGTCCACTGGATACGCAAACTGAGGCAATGATGTAAAATGCAAATCAGAAAAAACGGAAGATGCCTCGAAGTGCGTGCCCACAGGCACGCAAACCGAGGCAATAATGAGATGAGAATCGGATAAAACCGAAGTGCCTCAAACTGCGTGCTCATAGACGCGCAAACCGAGGCGATGATGAAATGAGAAAATCGGATACAACCGAAGTGCCTCGACACGCGTGCCCACAGGCGCGCAAACCGAGACGATGATAAAATGAGGAAATCGGATACAACCGAAGTGCCTCGAAACGCGTGCCCACGGGCGCGCAAACCGAGGCGATGATGAAAGATGAAAATCGGATAAAACCGAAGTGCCTCGAAACGCGTGCCCACGGGCGCGCAAACCGAGGCGATGATGAAAGATGCAAATCGGATACAACCGAAGTGCCTCGAAACGCGTGCCCACGGGCGCGCAAACCGAGGCGATGATGAAAGATGAAAATCGGATAAAACCGAAGTGCCTCGAAACGCGTGCCCACGGGCGCGCAAACCGAGGCGATGATGAAAGATGCAAATCGGATACAACCGAAGTGCCTCGAAGTGCGTGCCCACAAGCGCGCAAACCGAGGCGATGATGAAAGATGAAAATCGAATACAACCGAAGTACCTCGAAACGCGTGCCCACGGGCGCGCAAACCGAGGCGATGATGAAAGATGCAAATCGGATACAACCGAAGTGCCTCGATGTGCGTGCCCACAGGCGCGCAAACCGAGGCGATGATGAAAGATGAAAATCGGATAAATCGGTGCCTCAAACGCGTGCCCACGCGCCGCAAAACCGAGGCGATGATGAAAGATGCAAATCGGATACACCGGCAGCCAAACGCGCCCACGCGCGCGCAAACCGAGGCGATGATGAAAGATGAAAATCGGATAAAATCGAAGTGCCTCAAACGCTGCGTACCACGGGCGCCGCAAAACCGAGGCGATGATGAAAGATGCAAATCGGATACAACCGAAGTGTCTCGAAGTGCGTGCCCATAGGCGCGCAAACCGAGGCGATGATGAAAGATGAAAATCGGATAAAACCGAAGTGCCTCGAAGTGCGTGCCCACAGGCGCGCAAACCGAGGCGATGATGAAATGCAATGAAATGGCACACGGAATGCCGCGATGGGCTTACACCAACATGGGAGAGCCTCAGCTCACTCACATAGGAGGCCGCTTGATAAAAGCAGAGTGCCTCGAAGTCGTGCACGCAAACCGAGGCAATGCATTAAGGCATAAAATGATATGGGAAATGATATGCAAGCACGGTAATGGAATTTCAGCACTCACAAATGATGTAAAACGGCCCCGAAATGATACGAAATAACAACCGAAGCATGCAATCATCCCGAAATGTGAAATTAGGCACCCGAAATGGCCTATAGCCATACTAAACATGCAAAATCAGCACATGGAAGCAAAACCAGTGGCAAGACAGTCCCAAAAAATAGCATTTTTTAGTACAAAACAAGGCCAAATTATGATCACAAGTATGGCAACAATAGCTTGCAAAAATGGGAGAAATAAGGGGATTTGTTAAGCAAGTGGTATATAGAAAATTCAAACCACAAAATCTCCTTCTACAACTTTTAATAGGAGCCCAAAATATGCATATTTACAGTGGATGACAACCTCAAAATCAGAATGTAGATAGGCTCAAAATAGCATGCAATATATGGACCAAAAGAAGGCTACAATGATAGCTCATGCATAGAAGCACCAAATGAGGTTGAGCCCTTCTACAATGTTGTAGAGGGGCTCAAAATAAGCCCAAAACCAGTAGGGGTCGAAACCCAAAAAACAAATATATATAGGCCAAAACTAGCATGCAAGATAATGGCATAAAAAGTGATATTGAAACAAGTGTATCATGGAGGCACCAAATGAAGTTGAGCCCTTCTACAAAGTTGTAGAGGGGCTCAAAATAAGAGTAAAACCAGTATGGGTCGGAGCCCCAAAAACAAATGCAAATAGGCTAAAAATGGCAAGCAAGAAAATGGTACAAAGATGAAATTTAGAGACTTACCCTTGAAGAATCAATTGTTGCTACCTCTTGGCCCGAATTTGTTGCTCCTTACCCACTGGAGAACACTTCCTTGCTGCTGGAATGGTAGTAGGGATGGTGGAGCTAAGGGTTGATGAAGAGAAGGTCTAGGGACTTGGAAGTTTTTTGAGGTTTTTGGCTATGAAAATGAAGCTTTTGAGAGATGAAGTCTTGAAACCAAATTTTCTAACCTTGAGGAAGGAGCTGTCCAGCCCCTTTAATAGGGCAAAGAATGGTGTAAAAGGGGAGGGAAATGGAGGCAATCTTTCCCTCCCAAAATATCCCCCGAATGGGGAGATATTTTGACAAAAATATCCGGACAGCTGGAACAGGCTGGAAAGCAAGAATCTGGCCGGCCAGGTAGTTTTCTTCAAGGTGGCCGGCCACCACCCACTGGCCGGGCCACCTCTCTGGCCGGCCATGGTCAAAAAAAGGACAAGAGATTTTCTGGCCGACCATCATGCAAAGGTGTCCTCCCAGGTGTGTAGAATTAGGCCCCAAGGTCGGAATCTGGCAACTCTGAAGCAGAAGTCACAACATAGAGCTTGAAGAAGAGGCTCAAAAATGAACTGCATAATTTCTGGCCGACCACCTTCTTTTTGTGTCCTCCAAGATGTGTAGAACAAGGATCCAAGGTTAGAATTTGGCAACACTGAAGCAGGAGCCACAACATTAAACTTGAAGGAGAGGCTCAAAACTGAACTAGACAATTTCTGGCCGACCACTCTTGTTTAGGGTCCTCCCATGTTCCCTAATCACAGATATGTAGCTTTGGTTGGAAGAAAATACCCCCAGGGTGTTCAACATTGGCCCGGAAGTGAGAAAAACGGGCTCCGGAGGAGCGAAACTGGTTATCTGGGATAATTGCTGGCTTCTCACCCCCCAATGATCTTCCTGATGTTGAAACAGAGGTACCTGCCAAATTTGAACAAAAACTAATGAGAAATGAACGCTCGGAGCCAAAACCGAGCAATTCGGGATCCCGAAAATGGGCTGCGGGTGCCGGAAATGGTGTACGGCAGCGAAGTGGGTATCTGCGACCCTGTCCTCG
The DNA here is from genome assembly GCA_025200525.1 of Camellia lanceoleosa. NCBI lineage: Eukaryota > Viridiplantae > Streptophyta > Magnoliopsida > Ericales > Theaceae > Camellia > Camellia lanceoleosa. The sequence goes on from CM045770.1 coordinate 88,613,757, forward strand.
GAATGACAAAACAGAGGTTCTGCCAAAAATCGAGAAAACCGATGCAAAATGAATGCTCGGGGCTCCGCGCGATTCGGTCGAAACCGCCAGTGCACCGGAAGTGGCATACGGCCACGAAGTGGGCATCAGGGGCCTCAGGGTTCCTCAGAATGCTAAAACAGAGGTCTCTGCCAAAAACCGGAGAAAACGGATGCGAAATGAATGCTCGGGGCCCAAACCGCGCAGTTCAGGGTCCCGAAAACCGGTTGTAAGCACCGAAAGCGGTGTTCGGCCACGAAGTGGGCATCAGGGGCCCCAGTGTTCCTCGGAACTATAAAACAGTAATGCAAGCCAAAAATCGGAGAACTCGGAGATGGTTGGGCGATCCCGAGCCGAGGCACACGGCCTAACGGTCCCGAAAACCGGGAACCGGGCTCCGAAATGGGCAGAATGGCCTACGGCCACGAAATGCAGCTCACGGCCACCGGGAGATAGCCTACAGGACCACTCCCTTCCCTCAGGAAAGAAAACAGAGAAGACCGAGCCTGGTTCGCAAACCGAGACAAGGTAAAGAAGAGGGTTCAGAAGTCCGGAGGCAGGGCGCGCGGCCACGACTCTGAGACTTCGGAACGAGCACAGTATGCAACATCACCGAGCGCTCAATCGGTGACGTCTGAGTCTTAAGGTCGGTCAAAAATGGGGTGTCTACAATGATACTCTCACGAAGCGTCCTTTTTTAAGTTAATATATATATATATATATATATCATATTGAGAGGGTAATTTATGTGGTTAAATTGGGCCGAGCTAAGTAGTGGGCCATTCTTTGGGCCGTAGTGAAGAGGCTTGGAAGATGGGTTGCAAGCAGACATTGGATCGGTCCATAATGAGATGTTTTGTCACCAGACTGAGTAAATGAGTTTAGGTCGGTCACCGCAATTGGGATAAATCAGTCCGAAGTATGGTTAGGTCCGAAGTGGTAGCTCGGTCATACCATTCGGAGCCGGAGTATGGCGACTTCTCACGGTAAGCCTGGCTCTGGTTAGACCAGTCCGAGCTGTTACGTTTAGTTCGGTCTCAGTAAGTGAGACCGGGGTACCAGCTGAAAGAAGAGAACCGATCTAAGAGAGTTCGGTCGTTTCTGCCTGTCTAGTATGGCAATGTTATTTCGGTCGGATGGTAGTCCGGCCGTGATAGAACCATCTCACTTGGTTTAAGCAGTGAGGGGGGTGTCCTTCAGGAGTATGAATCCTAGGAGGACTCTACATGGAAGAGTAAGAGTCCTACTAGGATTGTGCCACACGAAACCTATAAAAGCTCACCAACATCACCTATGGAGAGGTAACACAACTTTGTTTTCTGAATACACAGAGCTTTTGTCTATTTGTCAAGCTTACTGACTTAGGCATCGGAGAGGTTTCCGGCACACACCCGCCAGCTAGCTCACGTTTGTGTTTTCAGGTGATAAAGCGACGTCGTACGGAGGAGCGCAGACTTGATCAACAGGATTATACGAGAAGGTGTATTTCTTTCCCGTACACTTTGGAGGATCACATCAAGGAACAAGACGAATTGATTCGTCGGATGGCGGCGGACATGGAATCTCTTAAGCGCCAGGTAAAAGGAAAAGAAGTGGCGACAGGAGAGGGGCGCACAAACAAGACGCCCCTTCGCCACTCGAAAAGTCGTAGTAGGAATACTACACCCTCTCAAGCAGAGAACAAGAGCCTTAGGACAGGCGATACACTGTCTAGATCTTCCAGAACTTGTCACTCTAGGTCTGAGAGGACGAAATGGCCCTCGCATACACACCAAACAAGGTCTAGACAGACGGAGTTGCCCAGATCGTCCGATGTACGATCCGTCCTAGAAGAGAAGGCATGATGGAGGGAGGACGCCAGAGCACGTGATCTACATAGAATTTCTGCCTTGCAGCGGTTGGCTCCTCGGACGCACGGAAGCGTCGAGGTTGGAATGCCAATACCGCGCCCTGCCTACGAACCAACGGATAAGGCATTGGCAAGGCTGTAGACCTCACCGTTCGTTCCGGCAATAGAGAATGCACCTCGCCACAAGCTTCCTCTGACCAAATTCACCACGCATTTAAGGAAAACAGATCCCTACTCACACCTGAGTCACTTTCGCCAGGTTATGGCGGTATATCGACGCAACGAGGCCCTGATGTGCATCCTATTCCCCTCAAGCCTTGGCGACCTAGGCCTGACTTGGTTTGAGAAACTTCCAGAGGGCAGCATAGCCTCCTGGGCACAATTACGAGGCGTTAGGACAAGGTTCCGAACAAACACTAAAACTCCGGTGGAGATTGACCAGCTACTCTCCATTGACATGGGCGACAAGGAGACCCTAAGATCATACAACAGTCGCTACTGGGAGACCTTCAACCAGATCGGGGAATGCCCCACCAATCTCGCCATTGCACAGTATAAAAGGGGCCTTCCAGTCGGCAACAGACTAAGGGACTCAATTACCATGACACCGCCCCTCACCATGGAAGCCCTGATGGAAAGAGTGCATCAGCACATCAGGGTGGAAGAGGATGGCGCACGTGCCAAAGCAAAATCTGGCGCAACCACAGCACCAGAAAAGAAGACCTCAGCAAAGGTCAACACGGTAGACCGTCCGAACAAAAACAGATGTGGCAGAAGAAACAACGGAGAAGACCAGGACAAAAGATGGTTGAGAGTCTGCACTGCCATAACCACGGTTTTCAAGAAACCGATCTACCGAATACTTAGTGAGATTCGAGACGAGCCTTTTGTCAAGTGGCCAGCCAAGCTAGGCGAGGCTCAGAAGGACTACGACGACAGGTCATGGTGCACCTTCCATAAAGAAAAGGGCCACCGCACTGAGAATTGCACGCCATTGAGACAGCACTTGGAGGAGTTAGTGGCAGCAGGCCACCTGGATAAATACATCGAAGGAGGGGCGCAACCAGCCCCCCAGGACCATAATAACCCCAATGGTATGCCAATTGACGCCCCACCTCAAGGCGTAATTAACGTGATACATGGAGTTTTCGAACCAGAGCGTGTATGCGAGCTCAGAGGATCAATTAAAAAGGCTGAGCACTTGAGAGAAGTGCTAAGTGCCCAACCCACCATCAAAAAGGGGAAGACAGAGGCCACGAATGTCATGTCTTTTTCGGATAAAGACTTGGCAAGGATATATTGCCCTCACAATGACGCCTCGTCGCCACCGAGTCAAAGATTTTGACGTCAAGCGGATTCTGATTGACCAGGGTAGTTCATGTGAAATCATGTACTACGAAACCTTTAAACAATTGAAGTTACAAGACAAAGACTTGGCACCCGCCGTATCTCCCCTGATCGGATTTAACTCCATGCCAGAATGGCCTGTCGACAAAATAATCCTCCCAGTCAGAGCAGGGAGTGTGACAAAACAAGTGGAGTTCTGGGTGTTGAAGGTCCCCTCCACTTACAACATCATTTTGGGCAGAACATGGCTGCATGCCATGCGTTCGGTAGCATCCTCCTACCACCAAGTGATGCGGTTCCCCAACGACACCGGAGTAATAGAAGAAGTCTATGGAGACCAGATCATGTCGAAGCAGTGCTTTGTCACGGTAAACGGCAGCCGCGCTGCCAAAGGATACGTTCATTCGGTGGAGGAACCAGAGAGTAATGAACTATTCGCAGATGTCGGCAAAGCGGCTAGTCAGAAAGCGGTGGAAGACTTGGTGGAGGTAAGAATAGACGAAAAGAACCCGGATAAGTTCTTTTTGCTCGGTTCGTCGTTGTCCAGCACCGAGAGATTGGAGGTCTTGGAATTTTTAACCTCCAACATCGAAGTGTTCGCCTGGACACCATACGACATGCCAGGCATTGACCCCAACTTTATCTGCCACCAACTCAACGTCCACCCATCCGCCAGACCAATCATACAGCGCACCCGCAGATCGACACTCCACTACGCCGAGATAGTGGCAGAAGAAGTAGGAAACCTGTTGGAGGCTGGGGCAATCAAAGAGGTGCACTACCCCAGATGGATCTCCAACACAGTCGTAGTGCCAAAAAAGAATAGCAAGTGGCGCGTCTGTGTCGACTACAAGACAGTCAACAAGGCGTGCCCAAAAGACAGCTTTCCTCTACCAAGAATAGATCAATTGGTAGACCTAATGGCGGAGCACAACCGACTTAGCTTTCTGGACGCATACAGAGGCTACCACCAAATTGCCATGCAGGAACTAGACCAGGAGGTCACGTCCTTCACCACGCCAAGAGGACTATACTGCTACAAGGTCATGCCCTTTGGCCTAAAGAACGCCGGGGCGACATTCCAACGGATGGTCACAAAGATGTTCGAACCGTTATTAGGCAGGACAATGGAGGCGTACATCGACGATATGGTGGTCAAGAGCAAAGATGAGAATGACCATCTAAAGGACCTAGGGAAGATGTTTGAGATCCTGAAGAAGCACAAGTTGCGCCTCAACGCGTCAAAGTGTGCCTTCGGAGTAGGATCTAGCAAATTCCTGGGCTTCCTGGTAACCAACCGGTGTATTGAGGCAGACCCATCCCAGATCAAGGCTATTCAGACTGGAGACCAAACTCGATAAAAAAGTCTGACATCTCATGGCATGGCGGTGCCAATCGATTCATAAGCCGATCGTCTGACAGACTACGACCATTCTTCCATGCTCTGAAAGCCAAGTTTGAGTGGGACGACGAATGCGACCAAGCTCTGGAAAGCTTGAAGGAATACATGTCTTCTCCACCACTACTCGTAACTCCAATTCGTGGAGAAGAACTCTTCTTGTACCTAGCAGTCTCGTAGCACGCAATCAGCACAGTGTTGGTCCGAGCAGAAGGAATCCAACATCTGCCCATCTATTATGTCAGTAAGACATTACTAGGCGCCGAAACAAGGTACTTACCACTGGAGAAACTAGCATTGGCCTTGATGATGGCCTCAAGGAAGTTGTCGCACTACTTTTACGCCCACACTATAGTTGTCCTCACAGCCTTCCCATTAAAAGCTTTGTTTAAGAAGGCGAACTTTTCTGGGTGAATCTTAAAGTGGGCAGTAAAGTTGGGACAATTTGACATCAAGTTCCAACCCAGAACCGCAGTAAAGGCCCAAGCATTGACAGATTTTGTCGCAGAATTCACACCAGGGAGTCATCACATCTGCCCAGTCAACCTAACTAAAACAACCGAACTAGGAATGGAAGTTGACGTCGGAATAACGCAACCCCTAGTACTGGTTACTCAGTCAGGCCCCAAGGTAGACCAGAGTAAAGAAAGGAAAGAAAAAGAAAACCATGCTACACCAAGTCAGGACTCACCAACAAGACAAGACTTGGTAGAACCAGATAGCAAGGGGCAAACAGCAAGCATGGACCTTGAAGAAGACACCAGCAACATGGAAGATCCCAAGGCATCATCTGATCCCTCTACTTGCTGGAAGTTGTTCGTGGGAGAGATGTGGAAGCTCTTCGTGGATGGAGCATCCAACCGGCATGGAGCAGGGCTTGGCATAGTCCTAATCTCCCCAGATGGCCTTGTAGTGGAGCAGGCGATCAACCTTGGCTTCCCAGCATCAAACAACGAAGCGGAGTATGAAGCGCTTCTTGCAGGTCTCAAATCAGCACTCCACATGAAGGCCACCGAGCTAATGGTCTACAGCGACTCACAACTGGTGGTAAACCAAATATCTGGCGACTACGAAGCAAAGGATGACAGGATGGCCAAGTACCAAGAGTTGGTCAGAACAGAAGTCAAAAAATTTGATTTAGTCAAGATAGAACAAATCGGCAGGGAGGAAAACAGCAGAGCAGACGAACTAGCAGGCTTCGCCTCAATGGCAGACACCTCCATCCCTCATCCATTACTGATCGACTACCTACCTAGACCAAGCATAGAAGACCCCGAAGCAGAAGAGGTATGTTGTGCAGAGTTAGGCCCTTCTTGGATGGACCCCATCATATTGTTCCTAAAGGATGGCACCCTACCGGAAGAGAAGAAAGAAGCCAACAGAATAAGAGCAAAGTCCCAGCGATTTTGGCTCTCTCCATCCTTGGCATTGTACAAAAAGTCGTTCTCAGGACCTTACTTAAAGTGTGTTCACCCCAGCAAAGTGGAAGCATTCCTGTTCGAAATACATGAGGGTGTATGCGGCAGCCATCAAGGAGGAAGATCACTGGCATACAGAGCAATCTCGCAAGGATATTGGTGGCCATACATGCAAGCGGATTCTGAGAAATATGTCAAAAAGTGCGAAAAATGCCAAAAATTCACACATCAAATACACCAACCTGCGAGAGAACTTCTACCTCTCACTAGTCCATGGCCCTTTGCAATGTGGGGATTGGACATAGTAGGCCCACTTCCAACAGCACCAGGCAACAGGAAGTTCTTTCTTGCCGCAACTGACTACTTCACAAAGTGGGTGGAAGCAGAAGCCTTGGCGTCAATCAATGAAAAAGATGTGAAGAAGTTTGTCTGGCAGAATATCATCACTCGATTTGGCATACCAAAGGCATTAATCTCAGACAACGGCACTCAGTTCGACGGTAGAATTTTCAGAGGCTTTTGTGAAGAGTACAAGATAGAGTTCTACAATTCTACACCAGCATATCCCCAAGCAAATGGTCAAGCAGAGGCATCAAACAAGGTATTCTTAGATGGATTGAAGAAAAGGTTAGAAAGAGCGAAAGGCAAGTGGGCAGAAGAGCTCCCTCATGTTTTATGGGCTTACCGCACCACGCCTCGACGATCAACAGGAGAAACTCCATTCTCCTTAGCTTATGTCATGGAAGCAGTCATCCCATTAGAAGTTGACCTCCCCACAATTCGAAGCGAAAACTTTGATCCAAACTTAAATGGCGAAGCCATAGCATTAGAGCTTGACCTTGCGGAAGAAAGAAGAGACAGAGCATTGGTCCACATCGTCTCCTACCAACAAGAGTTGTCCAGAAAGTATAACAAAATAGTGCATCCAAGGCAATTCAAGATTGGAGATTGGGTGCTGCGCAAAGTGATGTGAAACACCTTGGTTCCAGGAGATGGCAAGTTGGGGCCTAATTGGGAAGGACCTTACAAGGTGGTCGGATTAGCAGGCAAAGGGGCATACCACTTGGAAGATGAGGACGGCAAAGCAATTCCCAGGCCGTGGACCACTACCAATCTCAAGTTGTTTTATTTCTAGCTTTTTTTCTCTTTTCTTTTCAGTATATGTAATTTTTTACTTTCTCAATAAAACAAGTCGATTCTTTTTCAGTACACTCATTTTCAGTAGACAGTAACTTTAGTAAGTTAGGAGCACTGTAAACATAGTTGGCCGGAATAACCAACTATGAACCCTTCCTGAGCCCAGGATAAGGATCCAGGCTGCAGGACGTTTGGTCGGCATAACCAAACACTATATTCTAAGTTGGCTGAAAAAACCAACTTAGAGGTTGGCTGGACTAAACCAACACCCCTCCTAAGCCCAGGATAAGGATCCAGGCTGCAGGACGTTTGGTCGGAATAACCAAACACTATATTCTAAGTTGGCTGGAAAAACCAACTTAGAGGTTGGCTGGATTAAACCAACACCCCTCTTAAGCCCAGGATAAAGATCCAGGCTGCAGGATGGTCGGAATAACCAAACACTATATTCTAAGTTGGCTAGACAAACCAACTTAGAGGTTGGCTGGATGAAACCAACTCTTTGCACTCTTCAGCCGAAGTAAGTTTATGGCTGAAGAGTGGTTGGCTGGATGAAACCAACTCTTTGTACTCTTCAGCCAAAGTAAGTTTATGGCTGAAGAGTGGTTGGCTGGATGAAACCAACTCTTTGGACTCTTCAGCCGAAGTAAGTTTATGGCTGAAGAGTGGTTGGCTGGATGAAACCAACTCTTTGCACTCTTCAGCTGAAGTAAGTTTATGGCTGAAGAGTGGTTGGCTGGATGAAACCAACTCCTTGTACTCTTCAGCCGAAGTAAGTTTATGGCTGAAGAGTGGTTGGCTGGATTAAACCAACTCTTTCTACTCTTCAGCCGAAGTAAGTGTATGGCTGAAGAGTGGTTGGCTGGATTAAACCAACTCTTTGAATTCTTCGGCCAAAGTAATGGTATGACTGAAGAAAGGTTGGCTGGATTAAACCAACACTGGATACTCTTCAGCCGAAATAATTATATCGGCTAAAGAGTGGTTGGCTAATAAGTTAGATCGCTAAAACCGGAGTACGATATATCGGCCCAGAAATATTTCAAAAAGCAGTTAGAAAGCAAGCATTCAAACCGAGATCACAGTTGAGCAAATAAGTTCATTCACAATTCATTACAAGTACAAGCACACAGTTCAAAACCGGAATAAGAGTTGGCTCAGAAGATTTTTTCATTCATTAAAGTGAAAAGCAAATACAAGCGAGGGCGCGACTTGTTACAAGATCAAAAACAAAAGAAAAGAAGAAAGCAAAAAGACAATCAGTTGAATAGGTCTTCGAGATCGTTTTCAAGATCAACTTGTACACCGGTTGCAGATGGAAGTTCAGTCTCAATAACAACTGGCAGCATGGTGTCAGTCGGCGACTCAACAGTCAAGTCTTCAATCGTTGACTCCAACCGAACTGATTGATTGTTGCCCTGCTCGTTGTCTACCGGAGTAACAGTCGGCTCATTCTCTTCATCTTCATCTTCATCATCTGAACCTCGCAGAAATTGTTGTTGGACAGAAGCAGCATACTCTGTTAGTGAGGCCGGAATGAAATACTGAGGAGCATTATAGACTTCGGTTTCTGGCCCATAGCCGAGCTGCTCAACAGCACTTCTCTAGCCGCACTTAAAGAATAAGTCTTTCGCTGCTTCACATTGGGGAATGTAAAGGGCCTCCGCCTCCTTGAAACCTTCGGCGTTGGCACTTTTCACCCTCTCCTTCACTTCGGCAATCTCGGCGTTCTTTTTCCATTCGAGCTTGACTAGCTCACGAAGGTACTTATCTTTCATTACGGCCAACGTTTTCTGTTTATCAGCCTCAGCCGAGGTAACTAGTCCGGTTAGACGAGCTACTTCAGCCTCTAGCTCGGTCATTTTTTGTTGGGTTTCTCTTAGCTCGGCGGTCTTGGCTTCGACTTCTGCCATGGCCTGCCTTGCTGTTTTCCTGAGCTCCAGCACCTTTTGATGGGCAATTTGGCTCTTCTGGAGAGACTAAAACGAATGGGAAGGAATCAATGACAAAACCGAACTGAAAGACTGTAAAATTTGAGGGACAAGAGAAGCATCTTACCAGGATCATGGATTTGGTGGCCGATCGGATGGCCCTTAGCTCAGTTAGGTTCTGGTGGTGCTCCATGTCTGCTGGAAGGCAAACACTCTTGGCGAGGTTGAACGCCATCAAGTGATCCTTCTCAGCAACCACTGAGTCGGTCTCTTAAATATCCCGGTTCTGAAACTTGAGCCTGGGAGCCCACCTGGTGGTAGTTCGGTCGGAAGGCTCGGGTTGGGGACTTGGTGGCTAGCTCGGCGGAAGGGTGGTTTCTTCTTCATCCGCTAGACGCTGCTCGGTTGGGGTAGTCCAGGCGCGTTTGGGTGATCGTGATGAAGAAGGCTGTTGAGAAGGAAGGGCCACGACGGTCTGTTGCGTTTGTAGTGGTGGTGTTACTTCAGGTCTGTTTGTCTCGGTCAAGAGGGCCCTGACTCGGTTTCTTTTCGCCATTTCTTGTTCGGCCGTCAGGGGGACTAAGTTAATTTCTGGCAAGGATGGGTCCGGTTCTGGGGCGTCTTCTAGAAGAAAATCGGTCACCCTGGCTTTCCGACGGCCGCTGTATCGGTATGTCGGTTTGAAGTTTAGAAGTTTGGCCCAATTTTTCTCTGGGAACCGTAGTGCGGCGCTAAGAATGGTCAGGTTCGGGTAGCTGTACAGTGAATGGATATGAACAGAATCTGCATAAAAGAAAGCAACTGTTAGTTCGGTTCAGAATGACAGCCGAAATAAAATAGAAGCATGAAATGAAGCCGAAGTAGTTATACCGGGTATTCCTTTATTCCAGTTAATACTTCGGCCAGGGATCTGGGCTTGGTGATCTTCAAAATTCCCAGATACCCAGAAAAAATCGTCGTCATTTAGGTCTTTATCCGGCGTATCTTTTATTATCTTTTCTCAGCGACGGCGTATCCTAAGGTAGTAGACCCAGCCGTCATCTTTGGAACCAATGGAGTATTGGTGGAATATTTCGGCTAGACCGAGGTTAAGACCGGCTCGGCGGTTTAGTTCGTTTATTCCCATTATTATACTGTATGAATTGGTAGAGAGTTGGGTTGGGCATATTCTGGTTTGCCTAAGGAATTCACAGATTAAGGGTTGGACTGGAAATTGTAGTCCGGTTTCTATTATTGATTGGAGGGTAAAAGGTACGATGCCCTCTCTTCCCTATGGAACGATATCTTGTTCGGCCAGAACAAGTTGGACGTCGTCAGGGATGTTGTAATCCTTACGGAATTCGGCCAAACTCCCTGGTGTTTCTACCAAGAATCTATATTTCCCAATTTATTTTAACTTATAAATAAATTAGCTCGGTTTGAAAACTGTGCTCAGTAGCTCGGTTGAGCGCAGAGAGGAGTGCCTGGCAACCTAAGTCTGCAAGGTGGAAAACAAGGTGTTAAGCACATATCGTTGGCCGTGCTACAAAAACAAAACAAAGATAAAGAAGTCCTACTTCGGCTAGGAGATGCTACAAGTTTTATCTCGGTTCTAACAATATGCTTGGTAGCACGGTCTAGCGGAGGGTTTGACAGCTCGGTTTAAGCAAGAGGGTTGTTATCTCGGTTTGAGCTATGGGGTTTGTTACTTCGGTTAAGCCTCTAGGGGCAGCTTTCTGAGTTCGGTTTAGACACTAAGAAAGCTGGCTTAGCCCCAAGGACTTAGCTCGGTTAGAGGTCAAAGTTTCTAAAATGCTAAATTTAGACTTAGTTCGGTCCGTTTATCTCGGCTAATGAGAATCAGAAGATATTGACTTGTTGAAACCACTTATTTATTTCATAAGTTCTAGTTCGGTTGCGATCTGGATGGATCTACGTATAACATAAACAGTATCCTAGTTCGGTTGGGGCATGTTTATGGATCAAACCTAGTGTTTCTTGTGTTATTACATAAGTTCTAGCGTTCTATAGCCAAGTTTTTTCCAGAAAAAGTGCAAAACTAACAGCAAGAAGTGTTTTGCAAAATAATATGCAATGGATTAAATGAAAGCAAAAGCAAAAAAGAGGAAAACGGATTTGAACAGCTTACCTGATCAAAGAAGCACAAGAAGATGGAAATGGCAGTAGAGACAACAGCAAAAGCACGCTGCTTCTTTAGAGTGCAAAATGAAGAACAAGCAACACCAGAGAGAGAGAAGATGAGTAGTTTGGTGAAATGATTTGAAAAAGTGAAAGGGCTTTTGTTTTTGTGAAAAAGTGGAGGCGGGAACTATTCAAAAGGTGTGAAGTATGAAGAACGGCGTGACAGCTGTGCTGGCCAACCAGAGCATGCCACGTGCCATTGGAAGGACAATCGATTCAGTTTCTGCAATTGAAGAGACGTTTTGACCGGACTTGCACAGCTCGACTTGAGCTTAGCTCGGTCAGTAAGACTTTAGAGTATTAGTTCGGCTGGAAAAGTTAAAACTGTAGCTCGGCTGATATACGGGTAATCCCTATCATGCTTTGCAGATGGAATTAAGGGGCAATTGAGAGGGTAATTTATATGGTTAAATTGGGCCGAGCTAAGTAGTGGGCCATTCTTTGGGCCGTAGTGAAGAGGCTTGGAAGATGGGTTGCAAACAGACATTGGATCGGTCCATAATGAGATATTTTGTCACCAGACTGAGTAAATGAGTTTAGGTCGGTCACCGCAATTAGGATAAATCGGTCCGAAGTATGGTTAGGTCTGAAGTGGTAGCTCGGTCATACCATTCGGAGCCGGAGTATGGCGACTTCGCACGGTAAGCCTGGCTCTAGTTAGACCGGTCCGAGCTGTTACGTTTAGTTCGGTCTCGATGGTGAGAGACCGGGTACCGGTGAAAGAAGAGAACCGATCTAAGAGAGTTCGGTTAGTTTCGCCTAGTATGGCAATGTTATTTCGGTCGGATGGTAGTCCGGCCGTGATAGAACCATCTCACTTGGTTTAAGCAGTGAGGGGGGTGTCCTTCAGGAGTATGAATCCTAGGAGGACTCTACATGGAAGAGTAAAAGTCCTACTAGGATTGTGCTACACGAAACCTATAAAAGCTCATCAACATCACCTATGGAGAGGTAACACAACTTTGTTTTCTGAATACACAGAGCTTTTGTCTATTTGTCAAGCTTACTGACTTAGGCATCGGAGAGGTTTCCGGCACACACCCGCCAGCTAGCTCACGTTTGTGTTTTCAGGTGATAAAGCGACGTCGTACGGAAGAGCGCAGACTTGATCAACAGGATTATACGAGAATGTGTATTTCTTTCCCGTACACATATCATGATTATCATTTGGCAAGATTATGGCAACTGGCATTTGTGGACTCTTAAGCTCCGGGCACTATTTTGCTAGGTTGGGGGATGCTGCTGTGCTTTAAGCAGCAACTACTGTGAGCTAATGCGGCACCATTTTGCACTTTTTTTTTTTCTTTGGTATGTGGTTTGTCTTGTTGTTTTCTCAAAGTCACAAATAGTTTGAATAATGTTCCACTTAATCTTATCGCTAGATGCAATAAAATAAAAATAATTGAATAAATTAAATATAATAAGCACACATTTATGCATTATATTTGTTTGAAAAATATATATATATGTTAGATAAATTACAGTAAATCCCTTTAAATTACATTTACATTTTATTTTAAATTTTAAAACTCAATAGTTAATCATTTCAAAGTATTATCTTATTACAGTTAATATTTTTTGTTAGGATTCTATTACGAATTCACACAATTAGATAATATGTAAAGTACATGACATATCATATATATATATATATATATATAAGTAATATTTTTCTTACTTAGGTGACACATTCTAAATATTTATTTTTTTCAAAAAAATCTACATCAGCATGCCTTTTTTATTTACATATAAAGTTCTACACAAACTCAATTTTAATTATAATAACCAATTTTATATGGAATCTATTTGAGAAATACTTATTTTTCATATATATAATTATAATTTAATTATTATGGTATTTGAAAAAAAATTATCTCGATATACAAATAAATAAGCCAAAATATACTTAATTATGTGCATCGCACGGATTAAATTATGTTTTTTTTATATATTTTTTATTTTTTTCCTATCTAATATACTTACTAATTTTTATTTTTTATTTTTTTATTTTATTTTTTATACTTAATATATATTTTTTATATATATAAAAAAAAGTGCCACGTAAAATACCCTTATATTTAATTATTTTTAAAATATAATATTTAAATTTTTTTTACTTAATCTAAATTACCCATAAATAAATTTTAAAATAATTATATGTACAAAAAATACTTTATGAATTAATTTTCTTCTACTTTTTTTTTTCACTTTTATTCAAGCATTCAATTTTTATATTAAAATTAAATATATTTCTTTTTTTTCGTCTATCTTATTTATATTTTATTATTAATTTATATTGAATTTCCTATTTAACATGAAGTTGTTTATTATGAAAAATTTATATTTAATTTAAAATTTATATACATATATATAATTATATATAAAATGTATAAACAATTTTCAAATACGTATTAAAGAAAAATTAATACTCAACACAATTAATCTATCTATTTTTTATTAATCTAACCGTAATATACTTATATTTAATTTTTTAAAATAATTTTTTTTATAACTTCCATTTCTACTATATATATATATTTTTTGATTTCCAACTGAATAAAAAATAAATAAATAATTAGAATCACTTTGAATTGTATATTACTATTTTTCTTCCCAATTTAACTATTATTATTAATGTCAAATTAAGTGTTTATTTTATTATGTTATAATTTAATATCATATAAAATTATTATATATTTATTTTAATTACACTTTTATAACACGATAGGATTAAGATTATTAAATTACACATAAATAATTTAATAGATCACGTCATTTATATATTATTATTATATTTCATGATTAAAAAAATTAAGTGAAACATTATTCAAACTATTTTCCATGGGACCAAAAAAAAAAAAAAAAAAAACAACAACACGGTGCCGCATGAGATATAAACATTATTCAAACTATTTTGTTTTTTTTTTTTTTTTTTGGTCCCATGGAAAATAGTTTGAATAATGTTTCACTTAATTTTTTTTTATCATGAAATATAATAATAATATATAAATAATATAATCTATTAAATTATTTATGTGTAATTTAATAATTTTAATCCTATCGTGTTATAAAAGTGTAATTGAAATAAATATATAATAATTTTATATGATATTAAATTATAACATAGTAAAATAAACACTTAATTTGACATTAATAATAATAGTTAAATTGGGAAGAAAAATAGTAACATACAATTCAAAGTGATTCTATTTTTTTTTTTTTTTTATTCAGTTGGAAATCAAAAAAGAAAAAAGAAAAAAAAGTAGGAATGGAAGTTTTAAAAAAATTATTTTAAAAAATTAAATATAAGTATGTTACGGTTAGATTAATAAAAAATAGACAGATTAATTATGTTGAGTATTAATTTTTTTCTTTAATACGGATTTGAAAATTGTTTACACATTTTATATATACTTATATATATGTATATAAATTTTAAATTAAATATAAATTTTTCATAATAAACAACATCATGTTAAATAGGAAATTCAATATAAATTAATAATAAAATATAAATAAGATAGACAAAAAAAAAAAGAAATATATTTAATTTTAATATAAAAATTGAATACTTGAATAAAAGTGAAAAAAAGTAGAAGAAAATTAATTTATAAAGTATTTTTTAGTATATATAATTATTTTAAATTTTATTTATGGGTAATTTAGATTAAGTAAAAAAAAATTAAAACATTGTATTTTAGAAATAATTAAATAGAAGGGTATTTTTACGTGGAACTTTATATATATATATATATATATAAAAGAATAGAAGAGACATCAATAAGATATGCAAAAAATAAAAATATATAAAAATAATTAATTTAATCTGTGCAATGCACATAATTAAGTACATTTTGTCTTATTTGTTTGTATATCGAGATAATTTTTTCGAAATATCATAAGAATTAAATTATAATTATATATATAAAAAATAAGTATTTTTCAAATAGATTCCATAGAAAATTGGTTATTATAATTGAAACTGAGTTTGTGTAGAATTTTATATGTAAATAAAAAAAGGTATGCTGATGAAGTTTTTTTAGGAAAAAGTAAATTTTTAGAATGTGTCACCTAAGCAAGAGAAAAACACTACTTACATATATATATATGTGTGTGTGTGTGTGTGTGTGTGTGTGTGTGTGTGTGTGTGTGAGAGAGAGATATATCATACTTTACACATTGTCTAATTGTGTAAATTCGTAATAGAATCCTAACAAAAAAAGGTTAACGGTAACAAAACAATCCTTTGAAATGATTAACTATTGAGTTTTAAGGTTGAAGGGGATAAAATTCAAATGGGTTATAATTTAACTATTAAGTTTTAAAATTTAAGAGAATAAAATGTAAATGTTATTTAAAGGTGTGGGGAAGTGGTTTTGGAAATACTCCTCAAATCCTGGGAAACGCTCTTGATCCTCAGCTTAGTCACCTGCAAAGACAAACACTCCGATTGGGGGTGCCGGGGTTAGCACTTCGACGGACAAGTCAGTTCTTATGCTCAAGAGAGCCTGTTTGACTAAGTTTATTAAAGTGATTCTTACATACCTTTCTAAATCTGAAGCTCTCGTATTTATACTCATTCTCTGGACCTCGGGTCCAGAGCCCACTTTCTACTCATTACCCCTTTTGTTTATTCCAACATACATCTCCCCATTTACTCGGCAATCTCTACATATTCGGTATCTTAGTTGATTAGTACAGAGCCGAACAGTCTCTGACCTCTGGAATACATCCCTGCTGACTCTTCTAATTATTCGGCTCCCATAATTGCCCCCCAAGCATTCTCCCAACGTTTGTTGGCTGGGGTGCTTGGTCCAGAATTTTGAATATCCAACCAAAATTTTGGTGATCGGGCCCACAAAGCATACGTCTAAGTACACTCCCTTTTGGTTGTCATACCGACTTCCCGTCTCTTCGTACACATCTATTCATTGCGTTTTTAAAGATTGGCATCCCTTCGGATTCGCATTCCATGATACTGGTCGCTGGGTTGCCCTTTGGATCGTTCTTGCAATTTTGTTTCCTTCAATATCTTCGCCTTCCGTAAGTTTTCCACTTCTTTGCTTTGAGAACTATTTCCATTTTATTCTTTGGCATATCTGTGCCAACTATGGAGTATGGCGAAGCATTTGAAAGATCTCCTCTCATTAGATCGAATTGCTGGTTTTAGACACCATTTCTCTATTCCTGGTGACGTCCGTCTGTCACTTTTGGCAGACGGCACCCTTGACATGGAGAGGGAGGATGAAACCACAATCGTCTTTCCTCTCTTGTCAATCGCAGAGGGTGGAGTCCACTTCCCTCTACACCCATTTCTGAGGGCTGTGCTTCGCCATTGGGATTTAATCCCTTCTCAACCTAACGTGAATTTCTTTAGAATTACAATGGGGATTGTAGCGTTGAATCATCGCCTTGGAATTAACCTTGGCATTCCGGCTATCCGGCACTGCTATGCCTTGGCTAAGTCCTCCGGTCAGCAAGGGCGTTATTTCCTCAGAGCTAAGGATACCGACCATCAACTAATCACTATGCTTTCCAGCTCTGGGAAACGAGTTGATGATGTTATGGTCGTTGTCCAGGGCAACTGGGAATTTGACGAAGGGGAGGATCGTGTTGACCCTATTCCTAGACGGAGGGGCGAGCCAGGTCGCCGAGTATCTCCTTGTTTTTTTCATTCATTTTTATTGTAAAACCTATTCCGTTGAAATCTCACGGCTTCGTCTCGTGCAGGGAGGGGTTTGAAAAATGTACTATCTTCAACCCACGACGCCGTTCTTTCAGATATTAGGGTTGCTCTCGGGTATTTCGGCCGTTGAAGTCTTCAGAAACAGGGGAGGGCGGCTCACATTCTGCTTTGTTACAAGCCGACATACACAACCTTCTCGGCGGTGGAAAACATACCGATTCCAAAGGGTGAAGATTCACTTACTGCTCTTATTCTGTCTGACTTCAAAAACTTGAGGCAGGTAGGCTTTGAAGGGTCTGATTCGGAGCGAAATGAGGTAGCTGATGCCGCCGACTCAGATCAATCCGAGACCGAGTTTGAGGAGGTATTGGATTCCACCGATCCTCCATTTACATCGGGACCAGGGGATCTTCCTTCTGCCGACGTTTTTCAACGCTTAGAGGATCTTCCGGTCATAGACGACGCGGATATGGCCGGATTGAGTTTGACGAAGCTTGCTAAAAAGGTGAACGCGGAGAGGTTAGCCGCTCGGCGAAGAGCGGAGGGCCTTTCGTCCGAAATGCCGCCCGCCACCGAATCTTGACTCCCCTTCCCTGTTGCCGAATCAGCATCCTTGGGGGTTGTAGAGGAGACGGAAAAAGGTCAGAATGCCGAATCCCCGTTGGTCAGGGAAGTCGGCCAGAAATTTGAGGAAAAGGAAGGGAAACGTTCTGCTGACCTCAAGGCCGTTCTGCATTTAACAAGGTGGTAAGCGCCATCGATTGAGGGATCTAATGAGGTTGTTCCTTTTGTCATTCGTCCAATGGTAAAGGGCATGCCGGTTCCTGTAACGCCGGCTTAAAGATCCGTGGTCGATTCGTGGCTACGTCCGTGTCGTTGCTTGCCCGATATGGAGGCTTTCCAGCGGAACCAGATCCAATGCACAAAGACTAATTGCGCAATCGGCACTTCGCACGATTCGATTTTTCTTCACTTTATCCAAGTACTGTTGAGGTTATGTTTTTGGGTTCTTCCTTTGCAGACCGTTGGAAGGATAGCCGACATGGGACGTCGGCATCTCGACGCCGTTAAACAGATTGACCACTTACGAGAACATGTAGAGGGCCAAAGGAAGAGGGATGAAGACGCAGTTTTGAGAGCGAACAAGGAAGCTTCTCGGGCCGAGGCCGAAGTAGAAAAGGCCCGCATTGCAGATCAATCCCGAGCGGACGCCGAGAAGAAGGCGGACGCGAGCGAAGCGGCGCTGAGATTGTCCCAGCAGGCGGTTGCCAGCCTGCAGGCTGAGTTGGCTGACATGAAGGCGGCTGCTTCCAAAGTTTTCGAAGCCGGGAAAGATGCTGGGCTCGCCGAATATGTGGACCAGGTCCCGCGGTTCGAAAACAGGGGGTTCAAGCATGGCTGGCACAAAGCCCTTGCTGCAGCTGGAGTTTCACTGACTATGCCAGTGCCGTATGAGCAGGTGGACGTCGAGCCGTTGGAGACTGATTCCGAAGGCTGAGCTGGGCAATGGACTGTTAGGATTTCACAAATGTATTAGGATTTTACTGATGTATTGTTACAATCGTTTTGTCAGACATTTTTGTGCGGGCAATCGTTTTGTCAGACGTTTTTGTGCGGGCTTATAGCTTATTTATTTTGCATATATAAAATGTCATGAGTTATGTTCAATTTTGCTAATGAAGAATGATATTACTTAATTTTTGTGCTGGGACGATCAGACTAAGGAACCTGCCCTTGCCTTAGCCAGGGCGTGGGTGAGGAACCGAATGAGCCGATCGAGGGCTGGCTGAGGCATAAATTACTCGGCGTTATCATTTGAAAATATAGCCAACTAGATAAATGAATCTGCCCTTGCCCCAACGATCTTAAGCTAACTGGTGATAGCACTTGTAATATAGCCGACTAGATAAATGAATCTGCCCTTGCCTTAGCCAGGGCGCGAGCCTGAGGAACTGAATGAGCCGATGGCTCTGAATCGTGGGCTGGCTGAGGCATAAATTACGCGGCGTTATCATTTGAAAATAAATGAATCTGCCCTTGCCCCAGCGATCTTCAGCTAACCAGCGATAGCATTTGCAATATAGCCGACTAGATAAATGGATCTGCCCTTGCCTTAGCCAGGGCGCGAGCCTGAGGAACCAAATGAGCCGATGGCTCTGAATCGTGGGCTGGCTGAGGGGCACACGACGTTTGGCGCTCAGTCTTTCTGACGTTTTCTCAGGGGAGCTGCATGTACCCCAAGATAAATGGGCGAGTTCATGCCAACAACTTGACTCAGTTCTATTCAGGCTCGATCCAAACCTGGTAGGGGTCAGCATTGGCTGGGTTTGGCGGTCAAAATGAATTGCAGAAGCGAGCCTATTCATACGAGAAGAAGAGCATCCATGGATCGGGAAAAAGAGAGGCCCCCTAGTCGTTGAAGCAGGTCACCCCGAAAGAACGGACAACGGGGAGGTTCCTTGCGCCCACGACCGCAAGTTGAGCCTGATGCGGTGCCACGACCGTTGAGTTTTGCGGTTCTCGTGAAGAATAGACCAATGACGGAGGCGGATTCTATAATTAAAGACCCAGATGTGGCGAATAAGTTCGCTATGATTTTTTCACGGAGGTCCAACAGTCGATGGTCGGACGTCGAGATTTCGAAGTATTTCGGGATGGCATTCATGGGGCTGTCAAGGGACTGTATAGCGCTTATGAAGTCGGGATGCGTCTGCGCAAAGCCCGACGCGAGAGTGAGAAAAACAACGAAAGGAATCGTAGTCTGGAGGCCCGTGCGAAAAAGGCAGAGAGTGAGCTTCGGGAGATGAAGGGTGTCCGAGCGGCCGAGTCGGTGGTAGACAGTCAAGCGAAGAGCATCAGGGAGAGGGCGAACCGAGAGGCCTCGGGTTATGAGAGAGGATATCGGGACGGCTTGAAGGCCGGGATCAAGAAGACCAAAACAGACCTAGCTGAGGAAGTCTGCCGATGCAAAAATCGTGGTTTTAAGCATGGCTGGATTAAGGCCCTTCAAACCGTGGAAACTCTTAGGTCTGTGGGCATAAATTCGGCTTCGCCCCTATATCATCGGCATTACCTTCCGTGTCCCGAGTTTGAAATCGAGAAGAGCGACGACGAAGGCGCCGACTTAGTGGGCCATAATGTTAAATAAATAGAATTTCTTTATCAAATGCTTGAAATGTTTGGCGGCTTTTTAATAAATAGAATTTCTTTATTAGCAGCTTTTGAAATGTTTTGCGTGTAATTAAACGCCTTATCTCAATTTATTGTCAGCTTTTGTGTTGCGTAATGTAAACGTTCGAACATGCATCAATCGGCTTCAATTAAGAACCATGTAGTTGGTTAGTTAAATCGTGACCCCTACGAAGGGTGCTCCGAATCTGGAGACTTGTTTGGCCAATCGTGATATCCACGAAGGGCGCTCCGAATCCGGAGACTTATTCGGCCCTCAGATGTCATGCACCTAAAGGGGCTCCGAATTCGGAGACTTGTTTGGCCGATCGTGGTATCTACAAAGGGCGCTTCAAATCCGGAGACTTATTCAGCCCTCAGATGTCATGCACCCAAAGGGGCTCCGAATTCGGAGACTTGTTTGGCCGATCGTGGTATCCACGAAGAGCGCTCTAAATCCGGAGACTTGTTTGGCCAATCGTGATATCCACGAACGGTGCTCCGAATCCGGAGACTTGTTCGGCCGATCGTGGTATCCACGAAGGGCGCTCTGAATCCGGAGACTTATTCGGCCATCAAGAAGCGTATGAGCTGAGGAATAAAAATCAGAAACTTTTGCATTACAGCAGAGTATGTACAGGTACCAAGCCCACAGATCGGGTCATTGGTAAAATTTTCGTAGATGCGTTGAATTCCAAGGCCGTGGCAGGCTTCTTCCTGACATGTCCGAGAGCCGATATTTCCCTGTTCCTGCAATGGAGTCTATTTGATAGGGGCTGTCCCAGTTTGGTCCCAGCTTTCCGTCAGCCGGTCTCCGGTCGGCTAGAAGTACTTTTTTCAGGACCAGCTCTCCTGGGGCGTAACGACACAACTGAACTCGTTGATTGTATGACTTAGCGAGCTGCTGCTGATACCATGCCATGGAGGCCAGGGCGCGGTCTCTTCGTTCCTCGATCAGATCCAGATCCAGGGCGAGCATCATGTCATTTCGGCCCGTATCAAAGGCTTGTGATTTCAAAGTTGGGAGGCCGATTTCTAGGGGTAAGATTGCTTGGGTTCCGAAGCATAGAGCGAACGGCGTTTCTCCGGTGGAAACCCTCGGCGTTGTACGATGAGCCCACAATGCACACGGCAATTCTTCGACTCATTTGCCTTTAGCTTTTTCCAGCCTCTTTTTGATGCCGTCCAAGATGGTTTTGTTAGAGGCTTCAGCTTGACCGTTACTCTGGGGGTACGCGAGCGTAGAGAAGTAAGGAATGATACCGTATTTGCTGCATAGCTCTCGGTACACGCCACAATCGAACTGGGTGCCATTGTCTGAGATGAGAGCTCTTGGGATGCCGAATCTCGTAATGATGTTCCTCCATACAAATCGCTTTATGTCGGCATCTCGTATATGTGTTAGAGCCTCCGCTTCGACCCATTTTGTAAAGTAATCTGTTGCTACGATTAAGAATCGTTTGTTTCCTAGGGCCTTCAGCAACGGTCCTACGATATCAAGCCCCCATTGAGCAAACGGCCAGGGACTGGTGATAGAGTTCAACCCTTCGGCGGGCAAATGGGTTAGTGGGGAAAACTTTTGGCATTGTTCGCATCTTTTAACATAGTTTTCTGTGTCGGCTCTCATTGTCGGCCAATAATACCCCTGTGTTATAGCTCGATGGGCCAGGGAGCGTCCGCCGGAGTGGGCACCACAACTACCCTCATGTATCTCAGTTAGAAGCTTTTCCACTTTATCTGGGTGTACGCATTCCAAATAGGGACCAGAGAGGGACTTTTTATAAAGCCCTCCTTGTGGATCCAGATAGTATCGCAGGGCCTTGTTGTATAACTTGTGTTTCTTTTTTGTCCTCTGGGAGTTGTTCAGAAGAGAGGAATCCAGCAATGGGGTCCATCCAGCTTGATACGGGTTCTATAACGTTGACGTGGGTTTCCTCCGAAGGGCCAATACTCGGCTCCGGGATGAAACCTATTTCAATGGTCCGTTTGAGCTCAGAATTGATGGCGGAGGCTAGGCATGCCAGGGCATCTGCGTGTGTGTTCTGATCACGTGTTATTTGGTTCAATTCGTGATGGTCAAACTTCGTTAGCAAAGAGTTGGCCGTTTTCATATAGGCCGCCATACGGTCGTTTTTTGCAACAGACTTCTTCACCAAATGGTTGATGACCAATTTTGAATCACAAAACACTAGCAAATGCCGAGCGCCGAGAATATGTGCATTCCGTAGACCGGCTAAGAGGGCCTCATACTCGGCCTCGGTATTTGATGCTTCGCTGCTTGACGGCCGCTCTATTATCGCTACGCCGGAGACATGATTACTACGCCGGCGCCGCAGCCCCGTTGGTTAGACGATCCATCACAGTATAGCTGCCAGATATCCCCGACATAAATTCTCCAGTTCGGCTTTGATCGAACTTCAGCCTTTGGAAGAACGTCGGCAGGTTTAAAGTCGGAAAGCCCGCCTGTGAATTCGGCAACAAAGTCGGCCAGCACCTGTCCCTTGATCGCGGTTTTGGGTAAAAACTGAATGTCATACTGGCCGAGTTCAAGAGCCCATTTCGAAATCGCCCCGATGATGCTTCAGACTCAGTAATCGATCGGAGGGGATAATCTGTTATCACTCCAATGCTATGCCCCTGGAAGTAATGCATCAGTTTTCTTGCTGCCATGACCAAGGCTAGGATGAGCTTTTCTAGCGGAAGATAACGTGTCTCGGCATCGACCATTGCCTTGCTCACATAATACACTGGCCGTTGCTACCCTTCTTCTTCTTTTAATAGTACGGCGCTGATGGCCCTATCGGAGACTGCCAGATACAGAATGAGGGGGTCACCGGCAGCTGGTGTCGTCAAGAGAGGTACTTACCAAAGGTACGTCTTGAGCCCGGTGAAAGCTGCTTTGAACTCGGCGGACCATTCAAAAGCTTTGCCTTGACGTAGCGTCTGGAAGAATTGTCTGCAGCGGTCTGTTGACCGACTGATGAATCTATTGAGTGCAGCTGCCATCCCCATCAACTTTTGGACTTCTTTCACTGATCGGGGGGAACCTAGTTCCAAGATTGCTGTGACTTGCCTCGGGTTGGCTTCGATTCCACGGTGGTTGACGATATAACCCAGGAATTTGCCGGAGCCGATTCCAAACGCGCATTTGGAGGCGTTCAGTTTCATTCCATATTTGCGCAAGATGCCGAATGTCTTTTCTAGATCGGCTATGTGATCCTGTTCTTCTTTGGACTTGACCACCATATCGTCGATGTAGACTTCCATAGTGTGGCCGAGTTGTTCTTTGAACATGGCGGTGACCAGTCTTTGGTAAGTTGCCCTTGCATTCTTCAGCCCAAAAGGCATAACTTTGTAGCAGTAGGTTCCTCTTGGGGTGAGGAATGCAGTTTTTTCCTGGTCATCCGGATGCATGGCGATCTGATGATAGCCTCTATAAGCATCGAGGAAACTCATGCGTTGGTGGCGCGCCATTGCATCGACGAGTTGGTCGATTCTAGGTAAGGGAAAGCAGTCCTTGGGGCAAGCTTTGTTCAGATCCGTGAAGTCAACGCACACTCGCCAAGTTTCGTTTTTCTTCTTCACCACCACTGTGTTGGAGAGCCATGTGGGGTAGGTGACCTCTCTAATTGCCCCGGCGTCAAGCAATCTGTCGACTTCTTCTATGACGGCGGCAGTGTGCTCTGCGGCAGACCGACGACCTTTCTGAATGATGGGCTTGCATGCAGGGTCGACGTTCAGGTGGTGCTGTGAAACTGATGGGTCTATACCCGGCATCTCGTACGGAGTCCACGCAAAGACGTCGAGGTTGGCGAGTAGAAAGGAGATCAGCTTCTGTCTATCGGCTTGGTTTAAAGAGGTGTCGATCATGAAAAACTTCTCCGGGCTTCCATCGATGTCAACTCGGTCTAAACCTTCCGTGGCCTTTTCACTTGGTTGCCGCCTGACGTCATCCAGGATTTCCCGATTGGGTACCTCAATGGAGTTTACCCGCAATTCTTTTGGCATTTTGGCAGCCAGGAGGTAACATGCTTGTGCCGATTTTTGGGAGCCGCGGATCTGCTCAATACCGTGTTCTGTTGGGAAACGTAACAATTGATGGTAGGTGCTCGGGACGGCCTGTAAAGTATGCAACCACGATCGCCCCATGATGATATTATACGGTGATGGCAGCCGGACGACCAAGAATTCTACATCCACCGTTCTGGAACCTGCTCGAACGGGTAGGTTGATCTTTCCCAGTGGGTATTCGGGGTTGGCATTGAAGCCGAATAGTGGATAAGGGGTCGGAGTCAGGTCCGATTCTGTGAACCCGAGTTTGATGAAGGTTTTATAATACATGACCTCCGAAGTGTTGCCTTGGTCTATAAGAATGCGTTCGACAGTGAACCGATTTACGCGTAGCGCGACAACTAATGGATCGATGTAAGGGAGTGTTACCCCGATCAAGTCAGAGTCGTCGAAAGTGATGCTTGGCGATTCTTGGGGTCGCTTTGCTGGCGTGAGTTGCCGAGGGCCCGGAGGGATCGATTGCATGTACTGACCAGGCTTTCGGCAGTCAGATATCATATGGATGTTATCATGTGAACGCCACCGGAGACGTTTGTCTTTTGTCAACTCTCACAGAATAGGTTGAAGCACCACGCCGGCGGCTTTCTTTGTCAGCCCTAGACCGTAGATTGCGCCTTGGGGTCGCCGAAACTTGGCGACCGCTTGTTTGGACTTAATTATTTCCAAGGCGGATCGCATGGCGCCGTTTCGGCCGATGGTGTTGTCTAAACTGTGTTTGGTCTTTTTGGCTCGTTCCATGATGGCTAGCATCGTCTCCTGCGTCGAAGTCGTTTGTGAATCGACATTCAAGGCCCATCTTGCAGCGATGATTTCCTTCTCGAGCATATTTGCCGGAGTGAGGTCGACTCTCTGTGTGATCGCGTCGGTGGCTATCGGAGGATCCTGCGTCACGCCTTCCATGGATGTACTCGAGTATTCTCACAGACGGCGCCAATTGTGGGGAAGTGGTTTTGGAAATACTCCTCAAATCCTGGGAGATGCTCCTGATCCTCAGCTTAGTCACCTGCAAAGACAAACACTCCGGTCGGAGGTGCCGGGGTTAGCACTCCGACGGGCAAGTCAATTCTTATGCTCAAGAGAGCCTGTTTAACTAAGTTTATTAAAGTGATTCTTACATACCTTTCTAAATCTGAAGCTCTTGTATTTATACTTATTCTCTGGACCTCGGGTCCAGAGCCCACTTTCTACTCATTACCCCTTTTGTTTGTTCCAACATACATCTCCCCATTTACCCGGCAATCTCTACATATTCGGTATCTTAGTTGATTAGTACAGAGCCGAACAGTCTCTGACCTCTGGAATACATCGCTGCCGACTCTTCTAATTATTCGGCTCCCACAAAAGGGATTTACTGTAATTTATCAAACATATATATATTTTTCAAACAAATACAATGCATAAATATGTGTTTATTATATTTAATTTATTCAATTATTTTTATTTTATTGCATAAATAAATATAAAAAAAAAAAACGGGGCTGCTTTAGCTCGCAATAATTGCTGTTGTGCTTTAAGCACAGTAGCATTCCCAACCCCAGTTTTGCTACCGTCGAAGGAGCTGCGGTCACGCCCGGTTGATGCGTTGGCGCCATTCACAATTCGCCTCGTGCTCTGTGGGCCACGAAGAAGAAATGGAGTAACAACTTCAGTTTAACGGATGACAATGGGATAATAGAAGAATGGAGGAGAATTTTGGTGGAGTTTATTACGGAGTCTGTTTTGATTATTTGAATTGTTTATTTTGTTAAATATTTTGTATATTTTATTTAAATAAAAAAATAAATCAATTCGATAGGTATAATTTGTTTAATTTATCTCATTTTTAATTAAAAAGTTTGTATGGATGAAATACATAAATTATTCGACAAATTGAATAATTTAAATTATCGAAACAAGGTGTGTGATAAATTTTACGAGTCTAAATAATACTCTCCAATCTAAAACCTGAATCGGAAAGAATCCTCCTCTTAGCAGGATAATGTTTACTCTCACGAAGTTCAGATCTCAGGAATTATTTCTCTCGCTACCCCTTTTCAACTCTAACTCAACCGTCATTTCTTTTCTACACTTGTATTTCTGGACCAAGATTAATTGAAAGAAGAAAACTAGGAAAAAAGATTGGGAGAAGATAAGAGAAAGGGGAAGTTACAATAATTACATATTCATTAAAAAATTTAAAATTTTAAATAAAATATTTATAAAATTAACTATTAATTGAATTTTTGTTTTATGCTTATACTGAATTGTAATTTTTTCATAAATATTGTATACCTAGGGTGAGTTTATCATATAGTCAAAAGAAATCACAATTTTTTGGAACTTTTATCTTTAATAATTTTATTTTAGAAATTATGTCAATTTTTTTTCACATCCATGTTTACAAATCTAAAAACTAAAATAAAAAATTCAATAATTATTTTTGTTTTTTCCTGAATTTTTTATTAATTTTTAATCTTTTCTAATTGAGTAGAACTGAAAAATGTTTAATTTTTTTAAATTATTAAAAAAAACAGATAAACTACTTTAAAAAAAAAAAAAGTAAATTACCAATAGGTCCAAATAGTTAGATTTAATTCTCTAATAAAATCGTTAGTAAAAATAATTTTTTGTGACGAGTTTTTATACATGTCGCTAAAAATTGACAATTAGTGATTTTTTTTTTTGTTATAGTTTTTATAAATTGTCAATAAAATTTACAATCAGTGGCATTTTTTTGTGACGAATTTTTTAAACTGTTGCTAAAAATTAAAAATTAGTAACTTTTTTATGATGATTGTTTTAAACTATTGCTAAAAGTTATAATTTGTGACATTTTTTGTGAGAAAATTTTCAAATAGTCGTTAAAAATTAACAATTAATGATTTTTTTTAATAATATTTGATGAAAAATGTCATTAATTATCATAGAACTTATTGGGCAATAAATTTATCTATTAAGATCAAAATATAAATCGAAAAATGACTTGGACCCCCAGCTGGGGGTGCTGGGGGTCGGCTCCTATTGGGCAAAAATACTGTTTTTTTTTTTTTTTTTGGATTTTTGGCCAATCTCAGTGCGACACGTCACTAGGAGTCGGCACTGAAGGTCCCGTACTGGGGTCTGTAGCATAACCCATATAAATCCACAAAAAAAAAAAAAAAAATCTAAACGCCCACTTAATTGATGGGTTTGGTCAACTCCATTATTATCATCATGAACGTGGGCAGTCGATCGTTGAACCAGGGGGTGTTGTGTTTGGCAAATTGGGAAACCAATTCTTGCAGATCTCCGGCGATAAACAGAAGGAAAAAAAATAAAGAAAAAAAAAATAAAGGCAAAAAAAATAAAAATACTGAACAATAATATTTGTTTGGGAAGTGTCAAAATAAATGTGAGTTGAAATTGAAGCGATGTGATAGATAAAATTATAATCCATATAAAATAATGTGTTATTTTAATATATATCAATTAAGCTCTTAAACAAAATAATAAATAAATAAAGTTAGAGAGAAACAATTCTTGGTGAAGAGAGCGATACATAATTCTTGGGCACTGACGATAACAATAATAGCGCATTTAGTTTGAGATTTGAGAAAAAATTTAAAAATAAAAAAATAATAAATAAAATATATTCATATTTTATATAATTTTATAAATTTTTTTTTAAATTCCACAACCAAACACCACTTTACTTCTCTTCCGTTATCATCCGTTAAAGTGAAATAATTAGTTATTCCTTCTTCGTGGCCCACAGAACACGCGGCGAATTGTGGATTGCGCCAACACATCAACCGGACGGGACCGCGCCCCTAAGGTTCCATATGCTTTTCGCTGTCCATCCTTTTCATTACTCCTCTCTTTCAATTAAATAAAACTTGGCTGGGGCATGTTTGTTTTATAATATATCATCATTTTTTTTTTTATTTCTTGTTGCTGTCTTAAAATCAACAACTTCAAACTTTATTCCAAATTTTAATTGCCTCTTTCAAAACCAATGACATCAAACACCTCACATTTCCACAAAAACTATTCATAATAAAATGGAGAAAAATATAAAGTAAATGCCATTATTTATTCACATCAGTACATATATCAAAAAAATACAATGATCTAATCATCACCTCACCCCTGTGAAACTATAGCATAACCAACTAAATCCCATATCAATAAACAAAACAAATGTAAAAAATAGAAAAAAAAAATATCTATATTCATAAAACTAAATACAATCCTCTCATATAGATTGAGTTCTACTAAATGTGTAGATCGCACTCAATCTGAGAAAATTGTATCCGTTTCTATGATCTAGAACAATGAAAATATACATATCACCTATAGAATCAACATATACTCAATGGCATAAAATAAAAATAAAAAAATAATAGAAGAATAAGCTCTGCAGATCAGAATAAGAACAATCGTGCCCATCGATGAGAAATCGATCTCCAAAAACCCACACTACCAATCGATTCCACACCTAACAGTCTCAAAGCTGCCAGAGACACTCCCATTAGACGCCAATGGAACCTTCAAGTCACACTCAATCTTCGGCTTAAACTTAGGAGTCTTAACACTCCTCAACTTAAACCTAACCGTAAGATAAAGCTTCATATCAATACTATAAGTTCCCGAACTCTTCTCTGAATCATACTTTGCAATATCTGAATTCAAACTCACAATGTTCTGGCTCTTAAACACAAACCCAAGTTCAGTAGTATTCTTATGTCCCTGATAAAACGGAGTCAGAGATTCGGCAGCGAAGCGCTGGTCCTCGTAATAAACACGGGCATCGAGGCGGTCGTAGTAGATCCCGATGTGTTTGTTAGGGTTGCGGATGGTGAGATTGAGAGAGAGGTCGTAGTAGAGGTTGTTGGTGGTGGTGTTTAGGTCGAATTGTGTTAGGGTTGCGTCGGTGACGTGGAATTTGACTTTGTTGGGTCGGAAGACGAGCCAGAAGACGAGGACAACGATGCCGACGATGAAAATGAGAGTGATGAGGATTTTGAAGATGAGCGCGAAGAGGCAGCCGCAGCAGCCGCAACCACCGTGGCTGCGGCCGGGGCGGTGGGAGGTTTTGGAGGGGGGTGGGATTGAGGGGCCGTAGTAGGCTCCGTTTAGTTGTGGTTGTTTGGTGTTATCAGCCATGGTTTTGGGAAGAGAAAATGAGAGATGGGTTTTGGGGATGGTGTAGGACGTGGAATGGAAGTGATATATGTGAATATTGATACACATTGATATGTGATGGGTATATATAGAGTAATAATGTGTGTTGTGTGTGAATAATGGGGATAGGACGCGTTTGGTTTATTCATTGATGGAAATAGGATTACGGCACGGGCTGTGCGTGTGAATGAGATTTTGATTTGTGGAATAACGCGGTTGCGTACGTGTAGAAGAAGATGGTGGTTGGCTGGTATCTTCTGAAAGCCCCCACAAATTCTATAAACAATTTGGCACAATATTAGGGTGAGACCCACATTGGCCCCACACGTAAGTTTTGAATAGAATATTTGAAGTTTTTTTTTTAAAAAAAAAAAATTAGAAATCTATTAACTTCTTAAGGTCATGTAACATATAAGAGTTTTACCAATTAAATTTTTAAAAAATTTTGTTATAAAGGACATTTAAAAATAAATTTTTATTATCGTGAGAATAGTCGTCAAAAGATTGTACCGAAAAGTCAAAAATAATTTTGGTAACAAAATTTTGAAAATATTACTAGCAAATAGACTATAATTTGGTTTCAAAATAGTTTATTTTTTGAGACAAAAAATTTGATCCAAAAAAGATAATCTATAATAATGAAAATTTTCGTAACAAAAATATTTGGTCTCTAAAAAATAATTTTACCTCTAAATTTTGATATTTAAAATTTTAATTTTTCATTGTGGCCCGTGGATATATCCGATCTACATGAAAGGGGGGCGCTTTGCATAGATGTTAAAATTAGTCAAATGATACGTAAATTAACCCGAATATCCGATGAAAAAACATATATTCATGAAATGGACCCACAAAAACAAAACTAAATTCACACTATTCATTTTGAAAATCTGGAAAAACTTTTGGGTAAATTCCTGGTTCTTAGTACTTAATTATTCAGAAAATTATTGATTAGCCCCATAATACCATAATTTATCAACAATATATTAGCAACTTACAAAAAGTACTCAAAAAAATTATCTAGAAAAGCATATCTATATATAGACCATAAAAATTATGTACAAAACATATCTATGAAAAGATATATAATAAAATATTATAATATAATCAAAATAACCATTCTATTCTTGTTGGCTTTTTGACTTTTGGTTAGTTGAATTCAAAGGCCAAAATAATAATTTTGCCCTCTAAGCTTCCCCACAAGTTTTTCCTAAATAGTATGGACTTTTTAAAATCAAGCCACGGGCCTAGGCTAGCCTAACTATTTTTAAAATAAAAAAAAAATTACCAAAATAACTTGAAAATGACATTGAGTCTCGAGCGGGCTAAGCAAGCCTTGGAGTGGGTTTCAGGTTGACCAATTGGTACGGGCCGAGCCCCAAAAAACATGGCCAGGACCAGGTTCAGGGCCAGACTCAACCCTGAATGAGCCGGGACGGACCGCTTCAGGTGGCAGATTGATAGGCTGATTTTACACCCCTAAACTTATGTAGGATCCACTCCAACTTGGACCACATAAGGAGCCATCCTCCAAATTTTGAAAATTTTTATTATTATTATTATTATTTATATTTCATGAGTAATCTTAATGCATAATTGGATGGCCCCTTAATTTTTTGGAAATTATTTTATTACCTCTATTTCATTAGCATTTCATGATGTTAATGAAGCGATGTTTAATTCTTTTACATGTTAATTACTAGTATCAATTTCATCAAATCGATTTTACTTATATAAGAGGTAATCATTATGAATGAGATACAAAATGGTACAAACATTTAAATGTGCTACTATGGTTACTAGTTTAGAAAAAGGAGGCAGTTCCTTTCCATCTATAATCTAGATCGAAATGTGTTTGGATTCATAAAGTTCATTATGGATTTTATTTTAATAATTTAAATTATTTATTTTGTTGGGTATTTTTTGTATTTTATCAACGCAAAAAATTAAATCGATTAAATAATTGTAACTTATTTAATTTATCACGTTTGTCATAACAACAAAAAAATGATTTATTTATAAAAGTAAAATTGTCGTTCATTTTTTGGTGACAAACATGATGAATTGATTATGTTATCAAATTGATCCCTTTTTTTTTTTTTATGTTGATGAAATACATAAATTACTTTACAAAATAAATAGTTCAAATCATTAAAATAAAACCCTTGATAAGCCATACTGGGCCAAACACCGCTCTCCAATTCAAGAAATTCTCTTTTCCTTTATTTATTGTTGGTGAAAATACCAGAAAAAATTATATTTTATTGATAAATGATGCAAAGAAAATGAGATACAAATAGATCAGGCTGAGACACGGATATCTCGTTTTCTTTAAGGAGATCAAGCCCACTGCGGTAGGAAGAACTCAAATACCGATGCATCAGTCACAAAATTATGACTTGTCCCGTTCAAGATACAACAGCCCGATCACTTGTCGTATGGTTCAAACCAACTC
The DNA here is from genome assembly GCA_025200525.1 of Camellia lanceoleosa. Lineage (NCBI taxonomy): Eukaryota > Viridiplantae > Streptophyta > Magnoliopsida > Ericales > Theaceae > Camellia > Camellia lanceoleosa. The sequence goes on from CM045770.1 coordinate 88,645,559, forward strand.
TGCACAAGATGGTAAACCTAAAGCTCCACCAAGAAAAACACCATTCTTTGCTAGTAATCTCTCTTGTATAGAGAATAGTTTGTGTGTGTCAGTGTAGAAAAGAATAGATGAGAGGGACTATTTATAGGCCACTAGGACTTTAGAAGTTACACCAAAAATAAAGATGATTATTAAACTAGAGAAAATGGAGTAAGTCCAAAAAATAACTCACTACCAAGTTCATGAATTCTAATTACTCTCCATTCATGAACAAGATGAAAGGTTACTAAAGTAATGAAACTCCATTCATGAACAAGATAAGAGGTTACCAAAATAATGAAACTCCATTCATGAACAAGATATATCAATAAATAAATAAAAGATATTAAAATGGACCAACAATCCCGCACTGATTTTAATATCAACAAGGACTAGAGAGATTACCAAACAAAGATAGACTAGTATGCATCATAAAGTTATGCTCTGCATTGAACCTTCATTAGTGAAACAGCAACCTTTACTCCAAAGTCAGTAGTGGTCTCAGATTTGAACTATGACTGTTTAGGGGAAATAAAGTATTACTGCTCACACATAATAATCCAGGTGTTGACATGAGCTTTTAATAGCCAGCACATTACGGCCTTGTACTTATCCCAGTTTTCATGAGCATATTTGAGAATAAGTCTTGTTCTCATAGAAAGTAACCCCACTTTCATACTTACATATGTGAAATTTGTCAAGGATATTCCTGTAATTGACACACCCCAGTCAACAAGAGCTACAGAATTTCATTAAGAGTATAAAAACTCAACCCTCCAACATTACAGGTGTAATAACCCCGACCCTGATTAACGCTAATTAGAACATAATTATGTCTGCTAATAATTAAGGGAAAATCTGGAAATAATTGCTTGTGCATTGCATGAATTATGTGTTATTATCTGTTCGGTGTCGAAACATTTGTTCGTGTTTTAAACTTTAATTCGCAATTCGGAAGCCTTATCGGCGCTCGATTCCGAAACTGATTAGTGTTTTAGACTAGTTGAATTTTATGTGATTTTATGGTATATTTATTTGAAAACTGATTAGGTATGATTAAATTAGATTAAATAATGATTTAATGCTAAGTTTGACTTATTTACCCTTAGGCCACTTAGTGGCCATTATCTACTCACCTCTTAAGCCTTAATACATTTGATCAAAATAACATTTCATCAGCCACTTGTTGCCTATAACCGACCAAGAATAGGGAGAGTGAGAACCAAGGGAGAATTGAGCTCAACTTTGGAGATTTAGCTTGAATCTTGAAGAATTGGGGTGTAGAATGTCAAATTAAGCTTCCTCACCTTGTAATTGAAACTTTAGGTAAGGAATTCATTTTCTTATTGTTGTCATTGAGCTAAGTCTTGCCTGGTTCATGCCTCATTGTAGAACCAAGTCATGTTTTAGTGCAAATAAGTTGAATTATAGCTTAATTCATGCATGCATGGTTAGAATGTTGAATGTTGAGTTGAGTTCATGGTAAATTGTACATGCATGTTCATAATTAGACTTAAGTCCATGTTTTCAACTTGTTTTTGGAACAATTAGCTCACTAGAGCATCAAATTGGAGCTGTGGTATGGTTTGAATTCTTGCATGTTTACATGTTCTTCATGTTCTTGAAAATGGGTTTGAAAATGGTTTTTAATTGACTCACTCTTGGCCCTTGAATTTACAAATTGGCTTTTGAAACTTGATATACTATGTGTTTAAAGTGTTTTTTCAGAATTTGGGCCCAAGAGGTTGAGTTTTTGGTTAAAAAATGCTTGGTTCGAACTTGGAAGGCAAATCTAGAAATTCCAGATTTGGCCTCCTCGCTTGAGCGAAGGATTCCTCGCTCGAGCGAGAACCTTTGTCCAGGGATCCACTCGAGCGAGCATCGAGCGACCATCACGCGTAAAATCACAACATCCAGTATTTTTACTGTTTCGACAGACCACTCGAGCGAAGGAGTTCTCGCTCGAGCGAAGCCTTTGATTTTGGAAGCTCGCTCGAGCGAAGGAAGGCTCGCTCGAGCGAGGCTCCTATTTTCAGCAACTTTTGAAAAATGTTTTCTAAGGCATTTTTGCATCCACATTCCATCCTAGGCATCCCTAGGCCATATTTAAGGCTCCTTAATAAGGATAAGAGGTTAGGTACACACTTAGAATCATTGGTGTGAGTTTTGTACATTTAGAAATGCGTATTTCAAGTGTGTGTCCATTATGTGTTATGTAGGTCGTGTGCCACATTCTGTTTGACCATTTGGCTCCACCTATCAGTTTCAACGCCCACTGTGAGTAATAACATTGTAAAGATATGTTCAACTGTACTTATTTTCTGTGTGATGAAAATGAGATCTGTTTTTCTGAAATGATATGTTATGTACAATGAATGATTGTCCAATCTCTGACATGTATCCGTGACATCCTTAGTACCATGTGAGATTTACAACCTTGACCCGGTATCGGAGGTTCCTTATGGAACTTTACGCTTTATGCGTCTTGTGATGTTACGCTTTATGCGTCTTGTTATGTGAATTGTGCACTGTTGCTCGTACCGGAGGCCCGCCATGGGGGCTTAGCTCTCTTGTTACCTGGATCCGGAGGCTCCTTCACCAGAGCTAAGGAGGTTATTCATAACCTTACGCATTGCGCGTTTAGTTAAGCTAATGGATGTATCACGTAAATGAAACTATGACTTATGATTTCTGTCTATCTATGATCCGATCAAGTATGAATTTGAAAAGCTGAATTATGATTTCGATCTGATCAAGTATGATTTTGATACAATGTGAATTGACTTCTGAAATCTGTGTGGACTCATTCATTGAAACCCCTTTACTTTGTTTATTATTCACTGGGCTTTCGCTCACAGTTTACTATATATATGTAGGTGAGCCGGCACATGACCAGGGCCAGAGTTGAGGGCCTCCTATTCCCTTTTTGTCAGCCAGCTTTTGTGCCTCCCGAGGAGGTTCCGGTCAAAGTCTAACGCTGTGGCTGTTTTGTTTCATGCTAGTCAATGTTTATGTTTGGGTCTTGTAAAGTCGGATTTTGGAACGTACTTATGTAAATATTCTGTACATATTGGTGTACTTTGACTGGCATGCTACGTATATAAATAAGTTTTGAATTTTCTGTCCCATGTACGTCATCACAGCTCATTGGACCTTGTTTACTTTCTGTATTTTGCTTTCGCAGCCCCCTTAATATTTGTTAAGGTCTTCAGAGGCCGTAGGTAATCCACGGATTACTAGCCGGTTATGTCGCTAAACCCATAGGGGCGGGTTTGGGTCGTGACAACAGGACAAATGCACTTACATCATAGGGATGAATAACAAAATATTAAAGAGTGCATTTTTATAACCACCATATGATTCGTTCTTCCTATTGAACCTAGTTACAGGATCTCTGGTCCCTAGGTTGGGTATCATCATACATGGTTTATGATTTTATAGGCTTCAAACCAATCCCCCTCGATGTGTTCCAAACCCTATCTCTCGCCAAGGCCTTGGTTAACGAATCCGCAAGATTATTACAAAATTTTACATAATTCACAATTATGATGCCATTACTCAAATTAGATTTCACATTACTGTATTTCCTTCGAATAGGTCCAGATTTACCATTATAAAAATGGTTGTTCACTCTACCAATAGCAGTAGTGCTATCACAACGAATTAACACATGAGGAATTTCACGTAGCAAATCTCTCAACCAATTCGTTTCCTCACATGCTGAAGCTAACGCTGTAAGCTCAGCTTCCATTGTAGAATTAGCAATTATAGTCTGTTTTTTAGACTTCCAACATATAGCACCACCATCCAAGGTAAAAATAAAACCCGAGGTAGAGAGAGAATCACCTGACAAAGTGTTCCAATCGGTATCATTATATCCCTCAAGTACCGCATGATACTTGTTATAAAACAAACCATAATTTTTGGTACCAGATAAATATCTCATAATTCTTCCCATGGCTAGCCAATGATCTTGACTTAGTTTGCTAGTAAACCTGCTAAGTACTCCAACAGCATATGCAATGTCAGGTCTAGTATAGTCAGTAGCATATCTCAAACTACTAATCATGCTAGCATATTCCTTTTGATTAATCACTTCTTTTTCATTTGTTACAACAGATAAATATATACTTGCATCAAAAGGAGTAGCAATATGTTTACAGTCTAGAAAGTTATATTTCTTTAAAACTTTCTCAACATAATGCGACTGATCAAGAAAAATGCCATCCTTAGTCTTGGTAATTTTAATTCCCAAAATAAAATTGGCTTCACCAAGATCTTTCATATCAAATTGGCTATTAAGCATATTTTTAGTTTCATTTATGATATGCAAATTAGAGCCAAAGATAAGTAGATCATCCACATATAGACTAATAATCACATGTGCATTCTCACAAGTTTTATAATATATGCACTTATCACATTCATTAGTCTTATAGCCATTCTCAAGCATGCAGGAATCAAATTTCTCATGTTATTGTTTATGAGCTTGTTTTAAACCATAAAGGGACTTAGTTAGCTTACACACCTTGTGTCACGACCCAAACCCGCCCCTATGGGTTTAGTACCGTAACCGGCCAGTAATCCGTGATTACCGAAGGCTTGCTTAACAGTAAAGACAGTAATACAGAGTACAGGGGCTGGCGGAAGCCAAAACAGTAATAAAAGATGTCTAATGAGCTGTGACAGTCTGTATGCAAAAAGACTTTTCTGTAACATATTCACATTAATAAGCAAAACATATATATACACCATATGTACAACATTCAGGTTAGGGACCAAATCCCTAATTAGCACAGTACAATACAAGTCTTTAAACAGTGTTACAGAACATAAGCAAAACGGCGAATTGAGACACCCCAAAAAGTCTTGGCTTGGACTAACATGGAACCTCGTAGTGAGGCGCGATGGTTGGCTTGACAAAAAGGGAGCTAACCCAATGCTCTTAACTCCGATCCGGTGCCTGGACACCTACATATAAGTATAAACAGTGAGCTAAAATCTAGTGAATAACAGTTGTGTAAAGAGGTTAAGAATGAATGTCCTTTCGGTCATTAAATGGTCATATCAGTCATTTAGAAACCATAGCAGTTATATGTGGTACATCCAATAGCAAAACAGTACAGTAGGTCTTAACAGACTAAACAGTCAGTTGATGGCCATCATAACAGCAAACAGTAGGGGTTCCAACATGGGAACCGACAGAGATCTTTGTGACAGTAGCAGTAACAGTAAATTGCTATGGATACCACGAATACAGTTTACAAATAGGATAAACATTCATTCATTAAACCATAACATTTCAGTAAACAGAACAGTTGGTCATTCAGAAAATATTCATAATTGAACATATCTTTACAACATTGTTACTCATAGAGCACTGGCTATAAGCAGCTAATGAGCATCCTTGGATGCCAACCCTACACAGTTACAGAACGAACACACACCAAGTTACACACTTAGGAATCAACAACTTAGTCCCTATCTTGACTCGGTGTGATTCTATATCAATAGCCTCATTAAGATGCCTTAAACTAGGCCTAGGAATGCCTAGGATGAAATGAGGATGCAAAGATGTACTTTAAAACACTTTTCAAAATTTTCAGAAAACAGGGGTCTCGCTCGAGCGTGGCTTTTTACGCTCGAATGGACATGCAGACAAAGGATCTCCACTCGAGCGTGACTTCCTTCGCTCGAGCAGACTGTAAACTCAAGCAAACGTACTGGATGCATGCAATTTACGCTCGCTGGGCGCTCGACCTCCGCTCGAGCGTGAGACACGATCTCGCCGCGGCGTGCATTCCTCGTTCGGCGGATCAGAAACACATGAAAAGTACTAGATACACGCATTTCACGCCGGCGGATGTCAGAGACACCCAATTTTGACCGACCTTAAGACTCGAGCGTCACCGATTGGCGCTTGGTGATGTTGCATCTTGTGCTCGTTCGAAGTCTCGAGTCGCGATGCCTTGCCTCCGGACTTCCGAACCCTCTTCTGTGCCTTGCCTCGGTTTGCGAACCAGACTCGGTTTTCTCTGTTTTCTTTCCTGAGGGAAGGGAGTGGTCCTGTAGGCTATCTCTCGGTGGTCGTGGGCTACATTTCGTGGCCGTAGGCCATTTTGCCCATTTCGGAGCCCGGTTCCCGATTTTCGGAGCCGTCAGGCCGTGTGCCTCGGCTCGGGACCGCCCAACCATCTCCGATTTCTTCGGATTTTGGCACTCATCCCATTTACTTCATACCGAGGAACTCTGGGGTCTCAGATACCCACTTCGTGGCCGAACACCACTCCGATGCCCAATGACCCATTTCGGGACCGGCTGCGTGATTTGGGCCCCGAGCATTCATTTCGCATTAGTTTTTGTTCAATTTTGGCAGGTACCTCTGTTTTAGCACCAGGAAGATCACTGGAGGCTGGGAGGACAGCAATTGTCTCAGAAAACCAGTTTCGCTCCTCCGGCGTCCGTTTTGCTCATAGGGCTAATGTTGAACACCCTAGGGATATTTTCTTCGAGCCAAGACTACATATTTGTGATGAGGGGACATGGGAGGACCCTAAAAGGTGGTGGTCGGCCAGTAATTGTTATTTTCATTTTTGAGCCTCTCTTTCAAGTTGAATGTTGTGTCTCTGTTTGAGTTGCCAAATTCCAATCACGGGGTCTTGTTACACACAGGAGGACACCAAAATATGGTGGCCGCCATTAATTGTTCACTTCATTTTTGGCCATGGCCGTGGCCATGGGGAGTGGCCGACCGATTGGGGTGGCCGGCCATCTTCAAGAAAAGCACTGGCGGCTACCTGCTTCCTGCTTTTGACCACTTCACAATTTGTCAATTTGTTTTCCAAATATCTTTTGCCTCCGAGGGATATTTTGGGAGGGAAAGCTTGGATGCATTTCCCTCCCTTTTACACCCCTTTCTTGCCCATTTAAGGGGCTGACCTCCTTCTTTGTTAGGGTTAGCAACTTTCTTCTCAAGAGCATATCTCCCATTGCCTCCATTTCCCTCTCCAAAAGCTCCAAAAACCTTCAAGTTTCTAGCCCACTTGTTCATCAACCCTAAGCTTCACCATCACCACCTCCATTCCAGCAGCAAAGGAGGATTTTTCAGAGGCTAAGAAGCAACAAATTGAAGCCAAGAAGCAACAAAAGCTTGATCTTCAAGGGTAAGTCACTATTTCCCCCTTTTGAGCACATTTATGCATCAATTCTTTACCCTACTTGCTCTCTGTTTTGGGCTCCGAACCCTACTGATTTTAGGCTTATTTTGAGCCCCTCTACAACATTTTAGAAGGGCTCAACCTTGTTTGGCACCTCTATGATGCACCTCTTTCAATATCACTCTTTGTGCCAATATTTTGCATGCTTTGTTTGGATTATGAGTGATCCATTTTCGAGCCTGATATAAACTGTGAGTGGGCTTATTTTGAGCCCCTCTTCAACATTGAAGAAGGGCTCAACCATGTTTGGTGGTTCTATCATGCACTTGTTTTGTAATTCTTCCAATTTACCGTAAAATTGCATGGTTTCTTTAGCCTATTTGAAGTCTGATTTTGAGCATGCCATTAACTGAGATTGAGCTTATTTTAGATCCCTCTACAACATTGTAGAAGGGATCAATCTTGTTTGGGGCCTCCATGCATGGCCTCTCTTTGTACCTCTCTTTGGCCCCATTTTGCATGCCTTTTTTTAAGCTTATTTGGCTTCTGATTTCAGCCTTCATCAGGCCTGAAAAGAGCCTTATTTTTTCCTTCTTGTCATGTTTTGTTAAGGGTCTTATGCTATTTGGTGAATACTTTTGGTACTTCATGTTATACCCTCTTATACCCCCTTATTTTTGCATGCCTTGCTAGCTCATCATGCTTCTGTTTTTGAGCCTTCATCAGGCTTGGAAAGAGTCTTAAAATAACTCATTCTTCATTTTTTTTTAAGGGTCTTAGGCTGTTTGGTGCATCCTTTTGATACCTCATGTTATAGCCTTTGTTGGCTCATATTTTGCATGCTATTTTGAGCATATCTACATACTGAATTGGGGAATGTCATCTCTTGTAAATGTGTATATTTTTGGTCCCTCTTTAATGTTGTAGAACTGTTTTTTTCAGTTTGGGCATTGTACATACCACCTGCTTCATTGTTCCTCTATTTTCCCCCATTTTTTGCATGCTATTTTTTCCATACTTGTGATTGTTGTTTGGCCTTGCTCTGTACTGAAAAAATGCTAGTCTAGGGGCTTCCTAGCATCTGTCTTTACACTTCATGTCCATATTGTGCATGTTTGGCATAGCTGCAAGTCATTTCGGGTACTTAGCATAGCATTTCCGGCATCGGGTGTGATTTTGCTATAATTCAAATTTGTTTTGCATCATTTTGGCTGCTGAAATTTGCATTTTCCATATGCCATATGCTCGTCTCATTTGCATGCCATTTCATGCCTTAGGGCCATTGCCTCGGTTTTGCGTGCGTGTGCGCATCATTTCGAGACACTTCATTTTCATCTCCCGGCTTCTTATGAGAGTGTGGCTGAGGCCCTCTCACATTAGTATAAGTCCAATATGTTTTTGAAGTGCCATTGTATTGCGTATGCCTTTGCCTCGGTTTGCGTGCCCGTGTGCACGTATTTTGAGGCATTTCATTTTTATCCGACGGCCTCTTATGTGAGTGCGGCTGAGGCTCTCTCATGTTAGTGTAAGTCCAATTTGCATTCTGTATGCCATTTCATGTCTATATGTCATCGCCTCGATTCGCGTGCCCGTGGGCACGCATTTCGAGGCATCTCACTTTAGTCTCATCGTATATCATATTTCATGTTATTTCATGCTTTAGTATCATCACCTCGGTTTGCGTGTCCGCATGCACGCACTTCGAGGCATCTCATTTTCATAGCATTGTGCATGCTAGGATTGTATTTTAGTTGCATTCATGCACATCATGCATATTGCATTGTGTTCGGGATAGGAGTTAGCAGCACGCGAAAGCGAGGCACGTTTAGTACTCGAGTGACGAGCGGGTCTCAATTCCCAAGTCACCGACACTCCGGATTACCCATGATGGAGTTAGGTTTTGTTGTAGCATTCATGTGCATTCATCCTATATTGAGTTGTGCAATCCGATTCCTCGGCCATCATGCATCGATATGCGTGATTGGTGGCACGAGGATCGAGGCATGCATATATTTGTGAAATACATTGCTATGCCCTTTTCCTGCTCTGTTGCAGCAAAATCAAGAATCAGCAAGTCTTGGTTGCGCGCATTTAGAAATATTGCAAACGAGAGGCTAATTGGGGCATCGGTGGATTTCCGCACCAAATTGACCAGATACATCACCCATCAAGGTAGCAAAGGCTTGCATGCCGATTACTTTTTTGTAATTAATTTGTTAATTAATTAGAAATCTGTAATATTCTTTTATTCGGACTGTATTATTTATTCGGACCCTCTGCGCGAGGGCATAATTGTAATAAGGGTGTGTGAGTGTGATGTATGTCTTCCAATCTGTAACAACCCTCGTTATAATTACCGATTAACGACTGAATTAGCTCGATCAGCGATGGTAACTGATTATGACCGATAAGTGGCGAATGAGATAAACTAAGCGATTGAAATTGGCGAAATCGAATGAGCTTATCTATTGAATTGCATATTGCATCTGTTTAATTGATTAATTATCTGTTTGCGTTTATGTGTTTAAATTGTTAATTGAAGGCCTTATCGGCAGCCGATTAAGAAGCCGTTTGATGTTTTAGAATCAGTATAATTTTTATGATTTAATGGTATATTTATCTGAAAATTGATTAGGTATGGTTAAATTAGATTAAATATTGATTAATGGAAGAGTTAGTTTATTTACGGAATTGCCACTCCTAGTGGGCCACTACCTAATCATCTTTGAGCCTTGTATACACTTGAACATAACAATTGCTCAGCCATTTTCTTCTCCTTCCAACCGACCAAAGAGAGAGAGGAATTGAGAGAGTAGTTCATCTTGTGGATTTTAGCTTGAATCTTGAAGAATTGAAGTGTTGATTGTCTAATTGAGCTTCTAGGCTTAAACTACAAGACTAAGGTAGATCATTCATCTCCCTAATTGTATCATTGAGCTAAATCTTGCATGTTTCATGCATCATTATAGAGCTAAGTTATGAAATTGTCCATACATGTTGGATTGTAGCATAATTCTTGCATGCATGTTAATATTGTTGGGTTTTGAGTTAAGTTCATGGCAATTTGTCACATGCATGTTCATGGTATTGTTATAGTCCATGTTTTCAACTTGCTTTTCAAAGAATTAAGCTCATTTGAGCATGATTTGAAGCTTAAAATTGTTTTGAATGCATGCATGTCATGTTTGAGCATTGTTCTTGAAAACGGTTTGAAATTGAGTTTAATTGAAACACCCTTGGGCCTTGATTTCTTAAATTGAGCTTTAAAACTTGTTATTCTATGTGTTTGAAAGAGTTTTCCAGAAAATGGGCCCAAGAGGATCGAATTTGGAGCATCAAAACTTGGTTTGAAACTTCAGGTCGAATATGGATTTTCGAATTTGGCCGTCCTCGGCGAAGTGCCGCTTCGGCGAAATCGTGCTCGGCATTTTCTTTGCATTGTTTCTGATCCGCTCGGCGGGGTTTTTACGCCGGCGGAAAATCGAGCATCCGATACTTGCATTGTTCATCAGTCCGCTCGAGCGGGGAAGTTGACGCTCGAGCGGGTCCCTTTGTTGCAGTCGCTCGGCGAAACGTCTTGCTTCGGCGGGGACCTGTTTCACGAAAATTTTGGAATTGCTTTAAGTGTATTTTCGCATCCTCATCCCATCCTAGGCATTCTTAGGCCTAGTTTAAAGCATCTTAATGAGGATTCTGACATAGAACCACACCGAGGAATTTAGGTGTTTAATTATCATCCTTTCGACTGTGAACTTAGTGTGTGTTCTATTTGTTAACTGTTTAGGGTTGGCTCTCGGGGACGCGCTCTAGCTGCTATAGCCCAATCTCTGTGAGTAACAGTTGTGTAAAGATATGTTCAAAATGGTTATCTTTTGAATACTGAACTGAATTGTTTATTGAACTGATATTGTTTACTGAATGAATGTATGTCTGTATTTGAATCAGACAGGCATCCTTAGCACCTTGTTATTATTTATTCTGAGCTCTGTCGGTTCCTTGTGGAACCATCATCATTCTTGAATGATTGGCCATCATTCTTTGTTGGAGTCTGTTAAGGCCGGTCCTTTTGGACCTCTTGTTTATAGGCTAATGGATGTACCACATATGACTGATAGATTGAAATACTGATTGACTGAAATACTGAAAGATTGAAATACTGTATAATGAATTGATTTCATTACTGTAAGGGACATTCATTCATAACCTCTTTACGTGTTATGTTATTCACTGGGCTTTAGCTCACTGTTTATATATATATGTAGGTTCTCAAAGAACTGCATCGGAGCTAGGAGCGTGGGATTGGTCCCCGCTTTGTCAAGCCGGCCTATGTGCCTCCTCATGCGAGTTCCGAGTTGCCATGTTATGGCTTGGGGTGTTTTGTGTCCCTATCGGTCTCCTTCTTTGTATTGTACTTTTGTATAGATTTCTTTTGCCTTTATTATCGAGGATTCAATCCCCATCTTGTTGGTATATGATTGTATAGAATGTCTTGTGTTGAACCGTATGAATGCATAAAAATGTTTTTGACATCTGATTTTCCTGACTCAATGGACACTAGTTATTTACTGTATTGGCTTCCGCCAGGCCCTGTACTCTGTTTGACTGTATTACTGTTCAGTAGGCCTTTGGTAATCTCGGATTACTAGCCAGTTATGGTGCTAAACCCATAGGGCCGGGTTTGGGTCGTGACAGAGTGGTATCAGTGCGATACTTAACCACGAGTTATACCGCACACACGTGTCCAAATGAGCTATAGGGTGTCCTAGAAAAGCAATTAAGGCATCTCATGAATTTGAAAAGTGTGTGCTTATGACTGACTGAGTATATGTTAAAATGTTAAACTGTTTAATCATGCCACTGCTTATAATGATAACTGCTATAACTGCTTATAGTGACATGGACAATGCCAATGAAACTGAATCATCATCCTCTGAGGCCAGAATGGCCAGACTTGAAGAAATGATGGGTATGATAATGGAAAGACTAGATCAACAACCGAACCAACAGCCCCCACCTCCTCCTCCTCCGGTGCAACCGGAACAAAATGTACAGAATGTGAATGCTGATGAGGTGGACATTATTGCACTGACTCAGAAATTCAGCAAGATGAAACCGCCGTCCTTTCAGGGAGGCTTACAACCGTTAAAAGCTGAAGCTTGGGTTCTTGAAACCGAAAAATTGTTTGAAATGTTTCCGTGCTCCAAGGCAAACAAAGTATTGTTAGCCACCTTCACCCTTCAGGAAGAAGCCAGAAGGTGGTGGATGTTGACCCATGATGCCAATACTATTGTGACTTGGGCTCAGTTCAAGGAGTCCTTCTTTGAAAAGTATTTTCCCCAGTGCATCAGAGACAGAAAAGTGACTGAGTTTGAACAGCTGCGACAAGGCAAAACGTCTGTTGCCGAGTATGAGAAGCAATTTACCGAACTTGCTAGATATGCACCACATATGGTGGATACCGATTATAAGAAGGCCAGGAGGTTTGAAGGCGGCCTTAGTGTTACTATACAGGATCGAATAAATGTTTTGAAAATGCCAACTTATGTAGGTGTTCTCGACCGGGCATTGATGGCCGAGACAAATATTGCAGCGGTGAAACAATCTGAGACACCGATAACTGAGTGGCAAGGAAAAAGACAGGGTTTCAAATTTAAGAAAGGCAAGCATAACCCAACAAACAAGAAACAGAATACGGGATCGACTACTAGCCCCAGCCAAGGGAGTGGGTTTACTCCACCCTGCTCCATATGTGGCAACAAGCACAAAGGGGTTTGCTACCAGATTTCTGGAGCTTGTTTCAGGTGTGGCAAGGTGGGCCACAGAATCAAAGATCGCCCTCTGCCCTTGACGGTAGTAAAAAGCCGCACGGCGCGGCATCGAATGTGGCACCAAAACCGAACCCCAAAGCTACCGGGAAAGAGCCTGTGAGGCAGGGCCAAGTATTTACCCTAGTACCGGGAGACGTGCAAAACACTGAGACTGTTGTGTCAGGTATCCTCTCTATCTATGCTCAGAATGCTTATGTATTGATTGATTCGGGGTCTACACATTCTTATGTGTCGCATGCTTTTTCGCGTAAATTGAATAGACCCTTAGAACCCATGAACTATCTGCTAGTCAGATCATCACTGTTGGGATCCATGACATGTGCATATATGTATCCTGCTTGTGAGATTATTGTTGGGGATATGCATCTGTTTATTGATTTACTACCATTGAACATAGATCATTTTGATATAATATTGGAGATGGATTGGCTACAAAAATATCATGCCACTATAGACTGTGTAACAAAACAAGTAGTTTTCCGTCCACCGGGTTTGCCTGAATTCGTGTTTAATAGGAGTGGAGTAGTACCTCCTCCGTATCTGATCTCTTCTGTGAAGGCTGTTAAACTGATTAGAAAGGGGTGTAAAGGATATTTGTGTTCTGTATTGACTGTATCTGCTAATGATAATGTTAAAACTGATGTGAATTGTATTCCTATAGTCAGGGAATTCCCAGATGTATTACCAGATGAATTGCCAGGGGATTTGATTGACAGGGAAATTGAATTTATTGTGGATGTGGGTCCGGGTACACAGCCGACATCCAAAGCTCCTTATAGAATGGCTCCAACCGAACTAAAGGAATTGAAAGTACAATTGCAGGAACTGTTAGACAAGAAGTTTATCAGACCCAGTACTTCACCGTGGGGTGCACCTGTTTTGTTTGTGAAAAAGAAAGATGGCTCAAAGGCGTGCATTGATTATCGCTAATGGGAACAAGGTATCAGAAGAATAAATATCCATTACCGCGTATTGATGATTTATTTGACGATTCTGAGGTGCACAAGTGTTTTCAAGATTGATCTTAGATCGGGTATCATCAAGAAAGTCAAATCGGAAGACATTGATAAAAGCGCTTTTAAGCGAGGTATGGCCATTATGAATTTTTAGTTATGCCGTTCGGAGTTACGAATGCCCCTGCTGCATTTATGGACCTCATGAACAGGATTTTTAAACCATACCTTGATGATTTTGTTGTGGTATTCATTGATGACATATTGATTTATTCTAAGACTTTTGAAGAACATGAACATCATCTGAGACTTGCCCTACAAACCTTAAGAGAACAGAAACTGTATGCTAAACTGTCTAAATGTGAATTTTGGCTTGATCATATTATGTTTTTGGGGCATGTTGTTAGCAAAGATGGAATTTCTGTTGATCCACAGAAAATTAAAGCTGTAGTGAACTGGCCTAGACCAACCAATGTGACTGAAGTCCGAAGCTTTTTGGGACTGGCTGGTTATTACAGAAGATTTGTCAAAGACTTCTCCAAAATTGCCTTACCACTGACTCAGTTGACACAGAAAGGGATATCATTTGACTGGACTGACCAAAGGGAATCAGCATTTCAAGAACTGAAAACCCGACTTGTGACTGCACCGATTTTGACTCTACCTTTAGGTACGAATGGTTATACTATTTTTAGTGATGTTTCTCATAAGGGTTTGGGGTGTGTTTTAATGTAGAATGGGAGAGTTATTGCTTATGCTTCTCGACAGTTGAGACCACATGAAAAGAACTACCCGACCCATGACCTAGAACTTGCTGCAGTAGTGTTTGCACTGAAAATTTGGCGTCACTATTTGTATGGAGCAACCTGTGAAGTGTATACTGACCACAAGAGCCTGAAGTACTTTTTCACTCAGAAGAACTGAATATGAGACAGCGGAGATGGCTTGAACTGATAAAAGATTATGACCTACAGATTTTATACCATCCGGGAAAAGCCAATACCGTTGCCGATGCTTTGAGCCGAAAATCGATTGGGAACTTAGCCTATTTGCTGACAGGACAGAAAGAGTTGCTTCTTGATCTGGAAAAGTCTAAAATTGAAATCGTTTTGAGGGAACAAGGTGGAACCTTAGCTGCTATTACTGCTCAACCAGCCTTGATTGAGGAAATTAAAGAAAAACAGCAACTGGATGATTACTTGAAGAAGATTGTTGAAGAAAGAGATTCGAAACCGAGACCGGGGTTCAAATTTGACAACAATGTACTGAAATTTCAAGACAATTTGTGTGTACCAAATGACCTTTGAATTAAAGAAGAGTTCGCAAGAAGGCCCACGATTCGAAGTTTTCGATTTACCGGGAATCTGAAAATGTACCAAGATCTGAAAGCAAATTTCGTGGCGGGAATGAAGAAGGAGATCGCTGATTTTGTGTCCAAGTGTCTCCATTGTCAACAAGTTAAAGCGGAACATCAGCGACCTGCAGGCTTACTGCGACCCTTACCCATACCAGAGTGGAAGTGGGAACATATCACGATGGATTTCATTGTTGGATTGCCTCGCTCCAGGAAAGGTATGGACTCTATTTGGGTTATTGTTGATAGATTGACTAAATCTGCACACTTCCTACCTGTCAAGACAATTTATAATGCAGACAAATTGGCTGTTATCTACATTGATGAAATTGTAAGATTGCATGGAGTGCCCGTATCTATTGTTTCTGACAGGGATTCGAAGTTTACATCGAGGTTCAGCGAGCCTCTGACGCATTGGAGTCTTGAATTGAAATTTGAGTAGTGCCTATCATCCTCGAACGGATGGCGATCGAAAGGACCATCCGGACTCTAGAGGATCTCGAGAATGTGTGTCCTTGATTTTCGAAATTGGGAAAGTCATTTCGTTGGTGGAATCGCCACAACAACAACTACCATTCGAGTATTGGTATGGCGCCTTTCGAGGCATTGTATGGCGAAAGTGTAGATCTCAATCTGTTTGGCGAAGTTGGAGATGGGCGTTGCTTGGGCAAGATTGTATATGAAACGATCGAGAAAGTGAAATTGATACTGGAGATAAAAGCGCATGAGTGAAGCGTAAGAGTTATGCAGATGTCAGAAGACGGGATAGAGAATATGAAGTGGGTGATCACGTGTTTGTGAAAGTGACACCAATGAAAGGCCAGACTCGCTTTGGAGTCAAAGGCAAGTTAGCGCCAAGGTATGTCGGACCGTATCAGATTATTGAGAAAATCAATCCGGTGGCGTATCAAGTTGCGCTTCCTCCTGAAATGGAGCATATGCATAACGTCTTCCACATCTCGATGTTGAGAGATTATCTCCAAGATCCTTTCCATGTGATTGAGCCTACTCGGATAGTGCTTAGTGATGACTACACTTACGAGGAACGACCTATACAGATTGTAAACCGACGAATCAAGAAACTGATAAACAAAGAGATTCCGCTAGTGAAAGTCGACTGGCAGAACCATGGTGGTGTGTATGCCACTTGGGAAAGGGAAGATGACATGGCTAAAAGATATCCTGATTTGTTTCCACTGGATCCTGTTTTCTTCCAGACTGAAGGTAACTCGAGTTTAGAGGACTAAACTCTTTATAAGGAGGGAAGACTGTAACAACCCTCGTTATAATTACCGATTAACGACTGAATTAGCTACTGATCACTGATGAACTGAACTGATTATGACTAATAAGTGAACTGAATGAGATACCGAACTAACTGATTGAAATTGAAACTGAAATCGAATGAGCTTATCTATTGAATTGCATATTGCATCTGTTTAATTGATTAATTATCTGTTTGCGTTTATGTGTTTAAACTGTTAATTGAAGGCCTTATCGGCGGCCGATTTAGAAACCGTTTGATGTTTTAGAATCAGTATAATTTTTATGATTTAATGGTATATTTATCTGAAAATTGATTAGGTATGGTTAAATTAGATTAAATATTGATTAATGGAAGAGTTAGTTTATTTACGGAATTGCCACTCCTAGTGGGCCACTACCTAATCATCTTTGAGCCTTGTATACACTTGAACATAACAATTGCTCAGCCATTTTCTTCTCCTTCCAACCGACCAAAGAGAGAGAGGAATTGAGAGAGTAGTTCATCTTGTGGATTTTAGCTTGAATCTTGAAGAATTGAAGTGTTGATTGTCTAATTGAGCTTCTAGGCTTAAACTACAAGACTAAGGTAGATCATTCATCTCCCTAATTGTATCATTGAGCTAAATCTTGCATGTTTCATGCATCATTATAGAGCTAAGTTATGAAATTGTCCATACATGTTGGATTGTAGCATAATTCTTGCATGCATGTTAATATTGTTGGGTTTTGAGTTAAGTTCATGGCAATTTGTCACATGCATGTTCATGGTATTGTTATAGTCCATGTTTTCAACTTGCTTTTCAAAGAATTAAGCTCATTTGAGCATGATTTGAAGCTTAAAATTGTTTTGAATGCATGCATGTCATGTTTGAGCATTGTTCTTGAAAACGGTTTGAAATTGAGTTTAATTGAAACACCCTTGGGCCTTGATTTCTTAAATTGAGCTTTAAAACTTGTTATTCTATGTGTTTGAAAGAGTTTTCCAGAAAATGGGCCCAAGAGGATCGAATTTGGAGCATCAAAACTTGGTTTGAAACTCAGAGGTCGAATATGGATTTTCCAGAATTTGGCGTCGCTCGGCGGGAAGTGCCGCCGATCGGCGAAATCGTTCTCGGCATTTTCTTTGCATTGTTTCTGATCCGCCGGCGGGTTTTTTACGCTCGAGCGGGAAAATCGAGCATCCAGTACTTTGCATTGTTCATCAGTCCGCTCGAGCGGGGAAGTTGACGCTCGAGCGGGTCCCTTTGTTGCAGGTCCGCTCGAGCGGGGAAACGTGCGCTCGAGCGGGGACCCTGTTTCACAGAAAATTTTGGAATTGCTTTCTAAGTGTATTTTCGCATCCTCATCCCATCCTAGGCATTCTTAGGCCTAGTTTAAAGCATCTTAATGAGGATTCTGACATAGAACCACACCGAGGAATTTAGGTGTTTAATTATCATCCTTTCGACTGTGAACTTAGTGTGTGTTCTATTTGTTAACTGTTTAGGGTTGGCTCTCGGGGACGCGCTCTAGCTGCTATAGCCCAATCTCTGTGAGTAATAGATTGTGTAAAGATATGTTCAAAATGGTTATATTTTGATTACTGAACTGAACTGTTTATTGAACTGATATTGTTTATTGAATGAATGTATGTCCTGTATTTCGAACTGTATTGTGGCATCCTTAGCACCTTGTTATTGGTATTCTGAGCTCTGTCGGTTCCTTGTGGAACCATATTTCTTGAATGATTGGCCATCATTCTTGTTGGAGTGCTGTTAAGGCCGGTCCTTTTGGACCCTCTTGTTTATAGGCTAATGGATGTACCACATATGGTGATTGATTGAAATCTTGATTGGTGAAATCTTGAAGATTGAAATCTTGTATAATGAATTGATTTCATTACTGTAAGGGACATTCATTCATAACCTCTTTACGTGTTATGTTATTCACTGGGCTTTAGCTCACTGTTTATATATATATGTAGGTTCTCAGCAACCAGACCGGAGCTAGGAGCGTGGGATTGGTCCCCAGTTTTGTCAAGCCAGCCTATGTGCCTCACTGCGAGGTTCCGAGTTGCCATGTTATGGCTTGGGGTGTTTTTGTGTCCCCTATCGGTCTCCTTACTGTATTGTACTTTTGTATAGACCATTTCATGCCTTGTTATCGAGGATTCAATCCGTCTTGTTGTTGTATATGATTGTATAGAATGTACTGTGTTGAACCGTATGAATGCATAAAAATGTTTTTGACATACAGATTTTCACAGCTCAATGGACACTAGTTATTTACTGTATTGGCTTCCGCCAGGCCCTGTACTCTGTTTGACTGTATTACTGTTCAGTAGGCCTTTGGTAATCTCGGATTACTGGCCAGTTACGGTGCTAAACCCATAGGGCCGGGTTTGGGTCGTGACACAATCCCACTTCTTTCTTCCCTTTTATTTACCCGCTTACGATGGTTAGATATAGGACATATTTCAATTAGCATACAGTATGACAGCATGTTTGCATCATTCATTTGTTTTGCATGCACTGGGCTCGGTACATCATACAAACTGCATTTGTATTTCAATTCCAAATTGAATACGTGTTAGTTGTAGCATTCCATATGCCATGTTTAGAATAGACGAGCCTGCTATAGTTTGCATCTTTGCATGTGTTGCATTAGACATTTCAGTATGCTTAGGTCCATGCATGGATTTCTAACAAGCTTCTGTTTTGGCTTGGAGTACTTGGTGAGTTTTATGCTTTAGCATCCTTGCATGCGTGTGAGTGTCTGCCATGAATAGCATGCTTACCATGAGGCTAAATGCTTATGTGATATAATTGCCTTGAATGCCTGTGGGTGGAGGTTGAGATACTTGAATTGGGACAATTCATCAAATGTTTGTTTTAAGCCCACTAGATAGTGGCAAAATCATGTTTTCTAAGCCCACCCGAGGGTGGCAAATCCGCATCTTAGCCTACCTACGGGTAGCACCATCAAACCATTTTCAAACAAACAAACATGAAATGTTTTGTTCCAATTTAGGCGATTCAGTCTATACTTGTATGCTGTGCGCATCACATAGTAACCTAGGCTAATAACCGGAATAAGAACTCACAATGTTTTCAAAAACAGATATCATGGTTAGTAGAGGCCGGTCTTTGACCGGGCGAAGGTGCTCACGGTGACCTTCCAATCGTACCCAAGTTCCCGAGCCGAGGCAACTTTGGTAATGACGGACACGTGGCCTTTTGGCACCGAGTCAGGGTTTCCTAAATTTCCCATTTAATAAAATATTTAGGTGGCGACTCTGTATCTGGCAAAGCAGTCCATGTTTGGCACTTCTTTCAAAAATCTGTTTTTTCTCAAAACGATTTGCCGGATTTGGACTCTTTGGTTCAAGATTAAGAACCGTGACATTTGAGTCCTTCGAACTGTAGTGACCCAATATCGAACCAGAACGGGGGGGACTCGCACTCCCTTCCCCCGGGATGCGTTCGGGGACGTCTACAGTTTCTGGCGACTCCGCTGGGGAGTTAGAGAACTTGACTCGAACTCGTGATATCTGGTTTTGACTACACTTGTGTGTTTCTTTGCATTGCATTTGCATTGGTGCGCCTAGGACACCGTGTTTGCCATATGCCATTCCCGAACGATTTGCCGGAGGCTTGTCTTGTCAAGTCATGTCCGTAAAATTTGATCGACTCTGGCTCGACATGGGAACACAAACCCCGATTTTACAGGCACCCTTTTGACCATTCGACCTAGTGCATATTCGATCCATAGTGACCATTCCAAACTAGGACGGGTTGCTTACCGCTTATAGGTTGTTTGAAGCCAGGCGTCGTAGTGAAACCGTAGTTCTGACAAAATAGGACAGAAAACCTTACCCCAACATAGGGGTGTTTTGGCTCTCACTTATACGCTATGTGCTTGTTAGAGTGCGTCTCTGAGGAATGCATGTATCGATTGAGTTTGGGCATCAGTCTGTGGGCATCGGTCGATTATCGAGAATCGGTTGTGCGAGGATACCGATTGATTTTGAAACGATGATCTGAGAACGATGATCGATTGTTGAGGCAGTGTATTTCAGCTTATTAAGCGTGTGTTGTATGCCGTATGCGTTGTGTGTATTTAATTTAAGCCATTATCTTTGCCGCTTTTTACGGTCATTTATTTCCTTTTCGCTTTATTTATCTTTTGCTAGGGCGATTTGTATACGATTGCTTCGAACGATCGATACTCCCCAAGCACTTTGGACACGAGGTCGCCGACTTAACCGATTCATGGATCTAGTTGGCGGACATCCGTGTTCCACTCGCTACCCGATTAGTAGAAGAAGGCGAAGCGCGATCCATCGAGCGAGATTACCAAGACGGCGATTAATTTTAGCAATGACGATCGGCGAGATTTGTTTCCACTATAGAATACATCGCGATTATTGAGATGGACCCGCCGAATACATCAGGGATGGAGGCGATGATGCGCCAAATGCATGAGAGCATGAGACAGATGCAAGAGGATGCCGCCCACAGCAGAAGTTCTCTCAGCGGCAGCGCCGTCATGGCCTAGCGATCTGGTGATCACCGGTACCAGCAGAATCTGCATCACACTTCACATCAGGTCCCTCCTCCACCAGGGGCTCCATTGCCCGAACAAGCATCTACTGGGCAAAATCCCCCTCCAAATCCCCAGAATCCCCTGCCAAATCCCCAGAATGCCCTCCCAAACACCCAAAATACTCTACCTAATGTCCAGAATGTTCAAGAGGACACAAGCCATCCAACGGGGCTAGCTCCGCCCCCGCTTCTGCCGCAACTGTCTAAGAATCTTACACCCCACCACCTGGACTCTCCATTTGAGTTTGAGGTAGACCACACAGCTCTGAAATTGAGCAAGCTGGAAAAGCTCTTCAAGAAGTCACAGGGGGTGAAGGCCATCCCGGACATCGAAGACGGGTACACTGACGTGGCCGTGACACTGCCGGACAGATTTAAGATGCCCCAGATCGACCGTTTTGATGGGTCTGGAGATCCTATGGTCCATCTCTGGCTATTTTCAGATATCTTGAGGCCAATGGGCCTAACGGACTCTGAAACTCTCATTTGTTTGGCGAACCTGTCGAGTGGCCGCCAACCGGTATGCAATGTTGGATAATGATGTTAAGAGGCGGGATGAGATGGTCGAGGCCTTCGTTGCACAATACTCATATAATACACAGATCGAGATTACAACACGTGATCTCGAAACCACGAGGCAGGAACAAAAGGAGTCTTTCTCTGACTTTGTAACCCGATGGAGAGCGAAGGCATCGATGATGACCTTGAGGCCAACAGATAAAGATCAAATTCGGATGATTGTGCGCAATCTCCAACCAAGACTTATGCAGAAGATGATTGTAGTTCCCTTCCCCACTTTCGCAGATCTACACGATATGGGGGTGCAAATCGAGGATGCAATGAAGCAAGGTCTGATAGACCAGGACCGAGAACAGCCCCGAAGGACATTCAACCGCAATAACAACGCAGGCCCGAGTGGCTCTGCCAACACAAGAACTTCAGAGGTCGGTATGGTCACCACCACTCCTCCTTCTCAACCAAGGCCCGCAGCGGCCACACCCTTTTCTAGTGCCTCCGGGAGCAGTAGCCAAGCCCCGAGATATCAATCCAGAGGCCAAAGAACCTTCACTCCACTATATATGCCCCTGTCCAAGGCTCTGGGGGTGTTAATCAGGAAGAAGTATCTGACACCCACAGGCAAGGCCACTACGAATCCACTCCCCTTCCCACAACCCGGCCAAGTCTTTGGCGTACCACCGGCTGACATGGCCATGACCGCAGATCAATGTTTAAAATTGCGTCACGAGATTCAAGACCTCGTTGACAAGAACATCATCGTACCTCCCGAAAGGCCCAACGTCACAACTAACCCACTCCCCGCACATAACCAAGATCCACCACCCAAAAGAGTCAACCTCATCCAAAGCTGGTCGTTTCCTCGATCCTAGTATCTATATTACTCCCTCTCACCTACCTAAGCCGGAGGTGATCCTTCCTGACTGCACTGACTTCTGCATGTTGGACACCTTCACAACCCAATCTGAGCCAAAGGTGGTGACCACCGAAAATGGAGCAGGCGGGGCTCAGGAGAGCAAAAGCTGTTAGTCTGGGATCGAGCAGTCAGGAATCTAGTGGAAGAGCTTATGATCCGAGTGAATATATCTTGTCAATGGGCCACTAAAATTTGAGTGTGGGGTTGCAGAGAAGATTGAGCATGCATGATCTAGGACAGAACTGAACAAAGGCGGATGATCGACTACAATGGAGCAGACTTCGCCAACCTCCAATTTTTCAACGACCAAGAATCGTGGATGCAACTATCAACTGGTTTGAATCTGAAGTCGGCGGAAGTTCTTGGGTGGTTAGATGATCGGCCGGACATCGTGGAATTTCAATCGAGCAAAGGCCGTGACAAAAGTACCATTGTGGCGGAAGGGCCGAGAGTCGAATCGAATTGCGGAGAGCGCGGTACAAAGAATTCGCTCGGGATCAAGACATTTTGAAAACCGAACAATTAACGCTGGAGGAACAAGAAAAGTGGGATTACGAAAGGATCCGAAAAGCAAAGAACCATGAAGAGGTTGAAAGTCGGCAAGCACGAGGCGAGACATCTTTGTGAGCATGTGGAATGAAAATCTTGAGAGTGCAAACATGCCGAACCAGACAGTGCTGTTAGATGCTAATGGGATGTGGTGGGAAGATGACGACTTGTATCTCGCCCACCAGAGCGAAGATTGGGCGGGTGGCCAACCCAGACAAGGTACCTCGAAGAGGTAGACCATATGACTAGAAGTGGGCGGTATTTCAAGCCCCCACACCTTGATCAACCCAAGCATCGGGGAAAGATAAAAAGCGGAGAAAGCAGAAGCAAATTGAAGAAGAGGTCTTGAGGCGATTAAAAGAAAATACAAGCAGACATCTCCATTTGGGGACTGCTTATGGCTTCAAGGGTGCACAGGCAGGCTGTCCTATCTGCCATGGACAAAGCCAAACTCTCCATCGAAACTACACGGAGGCGGTGGTTGGGCTGGTTTTCGGGAGGAGGTTCCCGGCATTGACCTTTTCGGACAAGGAGCTGCCGCTGAGGCGTGGATCATAGACCCTCTACATCTCTCAGTAGAATCAGGACAAATGGATTCGGTGGTACTTGTTGATCTGGGGTCCGCTATCAATGTCTGCCTTGACCCAGCAGGCGTATCTGTCGGGTTGAAGCCGCAGACTTCAAACCGACCACTCAAGTAATCGAGCCCTCGACAATACAAGTAGGGATGTCCTAGGGACATAAAAATCAAACCAAGATTGGGCTGGACAACCACGAGGTAGATTTTCATGTCTTGGAGGTCCTGCATCCTTTAACATGCTTTTAGGCGACCACAGTTGCATCGGTAAAGGCCTCTCATCCACTCTACATCAAATGGTGAAATACCCCTATGGAAAGGAGTAGCCATTGTGTTTGGGAACTCATCAATCCATCTCCTCAGGAGATATCTCGCCAGATCTAGAGATTGAACACGGCATGGAGGACGTGTTTATATCGGGATTTACTTTAGCTGAGGCCCGGGTGGTGCAAAACATCATGGCTGTGAATGAAGGTGTGTACGTCAGTGCTCAATCCATCTACCTCATGAACAAGCTACAACATATTCCCGGGATGGGATTAGGAAGGAGCGGCAGGAAAGGAGTCGCCGCATTGGCCGAAGTGCCACATAACCCGCATACCTTTGGGCTGGGTTATCTGCCCACCAAAGAAGACTGGGTGAGGAAAGGAAAGGAAATGGCCGGCAGGCGAAGCGGTGGGAAGCCTTTGATTTAATGCAGGCCCATCAAGGTACCTGAGCAGACGCTTCGTCAGGAGGGAGGACTTTTCATTTTGCAGTTTCCCAGAGCCATGGTTAAACGCGAAGAAGAAGCGCGTACCAGGTTTCAAAATCTTCTTCGACCTACAACTATCTGGGGATGATGTTGCCACAGAGCAGACAGACCCAACAACTGAGGATGAGCAGAATAAGGCAGTGGATCCTGAGGGCACAGAACTTGAATGGGGGGTAGCACTGGCATGTCTCATCTCTGATCCTCCGATCGACCAAGAGTGCTTGGGGGATAACTTCACGGTTTCCATGATTGGGGATGAAACGGCTGTGAGCCGACCAGCAGCTATCTTGGATGCATCAATCGCACCCTCTCTCACTTGGCAGTATGAGGAGGGATTTTTGTCAGCGAAAGATTCGGGTAGTGAGCGAATCTGATTCCACGAGTCCTGTGAGTCTAATCGATTCGGCTCGACCGAGTCTGGTCTGGTACTCTAGGGATGTTAACCGGATGCGAGTTACGTCTCGTCGTCTTTTTCCTTTTCATTTGAGTCTGTATGTAGATGAATTGGGCGATTTGGATGTGCCTAATGAGAATGAACTATCTGTGGTTTCGAGTACTTTTACGTGCCCTAATTTATTGCATTAATTCAAACTTTCAAAATTTTGATCAAAAGCAGCGAGGACGAAGTTCCTCGGTTTACAACGTTTAATTGAGTAAGAGCAAGAGATTTGTTAAGCCATTAATGGATGAAATCATTTCCGTGAATATTAGTCTTGAGGAGGACCCGGTGGTCGGATCGGGTCCACGTTGTCTTCGAGGAACGCGAGCGCTTAGTCGCTTTATTAAAATATTTCAAAGATGTTTTCGCGTGGTCCTCACGAAGACATGCAGAATCGATCTGAGATTGTGCAAGATCGGATCCCCTTGACCCCGAGGCCCGACACATCAGCGAAGCTTCGAAGGATCCGCTCGGACTGGGCTCTTAAGATTAAGGAAGAGGTCACCAAGCAAATTGTCGCAGGCTTCCTGCTGGTATCTGAATATCCGACTTGGTTGGCCAACATTGTTCGGTCTTAGAAGAAATATGGCGAGATCCGGTGTGTCGCACTTGAGGATTTGAACAGAGCTAGTCCGAAGGACGACTTTCCCTTGCCGCATATTGATGAGTTGGTAGATTTCACGGCAGGGCATGCATTGCTCTCATTCATGGATGGCTTCTCAGGATACAACCAGATAGTGATGGCGCCAAAAGACAGAGAAAAGACTGCATTCACTACTCCGTGGGGAACATACTGCTACCGGGTAATGCCGTTTGGGTTGAAAAACGCTAGAGCTACTTATCAACGGGCCGCGACTACAATACTACATGATATGATCCACAAAGAGGTTGAGGTGTATGTGGACGACATGATTGTCAAGTCCAAAGAAAGAGAGGGCCACTACACCGCCTTGCACAAGTTTTTTCAAAGGATCAGGGAATTCCAGTTGCGGCTAAACCCTCAGAAATGTACGTTTGGTGTTACAGCGGGAAAAATGCTGGGGTTTCTGATTACACAAAGGGGCATCGAGGTCGACCCTTCCAAGATCAAGGCCATCCTAGAAATGCCACCTCCAAGGACTGAAAAGGAGGTGCGAGGCTTTCTGGGTAAAGTGCAATTCATAACACGGTTTATTTCAAAACTAACCTTGACTTGTGAACCACTTTTTGGTCCCCTGAAGAGAGGAAAGAAGTTCCAATGGGACGGGCGATGCCAAGCATTTGAACAAATCAAAGAATATCTCTGAGAACCCACCATTTTATCGCCACCGAGCAGGAAAACCGTTGATTTTGTATCTGTCGATAGAATCAAACTACAGTGGGCTGCATGCTTGCGTAAGAATCGAGAAGATAAGGTGGAAAAAGCCATCTATTATTTGAGCAAGAAGATCTTTGGAGTATGAGACCCGATATACACCGCTGGAAAAAGGCTTGCTTAGCTTCGGTATGGGCTACCGAAGGCTGCGGCACTACTGTTAGCTCACTCTGTAATGTTGGTTTCACGACTTGATCCCATCAAATATCTCTTCGAGAAACCGGCACTTACAGTAGGCTAGCCCGTTGGTTCTTTGTTGCTCTCGAATTTGATCTCACATACGTGACACGAAAGTCGATGAAAAGGAAGAGCGTTGGCGAGTTCCTTGCCGACCACGGTTGAGGGATGAAGCGGTGATACCTATTCCGGATGAATCAATTCGCATATCGGCGAAGAAGCACGGACGATGTACTTTGGCCGGAGCATCAAATCAACATGGGTATGGGATAGGAGTGTTCTTGATAGCTTTTGGATGATTCCGTATCCTCTAGCCTTCAAACTCGGTTCAAAGTCTCGAACAATGAAGCGAATCTGGCGTGCATTCTTTGGTTTAGAAGCAGCCCTAGAACTAGGGGCAAGACGATTGGATGTCATTGGGGATTCAAACCTTGTTGTATCTCAAGCTAAAGGAGACTGGAAAGTAAAAGAGGAAAACATGATGGTATATCACCAGACCTTGGATTTGCTAATTCCTCGGTTTGAAAAGTTAAGTTTTACTCATCTACTAAGAGAAAACAATAGGTTTGCAGACGCTTTAGCAACTCTATCATCTATGATAGACATCCCGTGTGGAGTCCGAATGCGTCCAGTCATTATCGACCAGAAATTTGCACCTGCCTATGAGTCGATTGCAGCCATAGATGAAGTTCAGGACGAACACCCTTGGTATTACGACATCTGGAACTTCTTGGAGGCAGAAACATACCCGCCAGGGGTAAATGCCAAAGACAAGAGGGCGATCAGAAGAATGGCAGTCCAGTTCATCATCTGCGGGGGTAAGCTGTATAAACGGGGTCATCTGGGAATGCATAAACTGTGCGTTGATGCTGAAGAGTCAAGACGTCTAATGGAAGCCATCCACGGGGGGGAATGTGGTGCACACGTGAATGGGGTAATGTTGGCACGGAAGATCCTTAGACAAGGTTATTACTGGTCCACCATGGAGGAGGATTGTATTGGCTTCGTCCGACGATGTCACAAGTGTCAAATTCATGCAAATCGCATGAACATCCCGTCGTCAAAGCTGTACAACATGACTTCGCCATGGCCGTTTTCTGTCTGGGGAATTGATGTAATCGGAGTTGTTACACCGAAGGGGTCAAATGGGCATGAGTTCATCTTGGTAGCGATAGATTATTTCACGAAGTGGGTCGAGGCCCAATCATATGCGGTGTTGAAAGCTTCGCATGTCGCAAAATTCATCAAAAACAACATCATCTGTCGCTACGGAGTCCCGAATGAAATCGTTTCAGACAATGGTTCCCACTTCAAGAAAGAGGTGATTGATTTGTTGGAGAAATACAATGTGGCTTTTCATAAGTCGTCTACTTACCGGCCGCAAACCAATGGAGCAGTTGAGGCCGCCAACAAGAACATCAAGCGTATACTGCAGAAGATGGTGGAAACCTAAGCCTTGGCGGCCTTGGCAAAAGTTAGAGCGCAAAAGGAGAGTAAAAATACCCGAGCGAACCTAAGCCTGAACTACGTAAGGCTTGATTCCCATCTATGGGATACGTAGGCAGCTTCATCTTGAAGTTCAGCCCCAATCTTTTCCCCGATCAACTTTGTCCATTTTGATCATCTCAGCCATCTCTATTCATCAGCATTTATCGTGATCTCTGATGCGTTATTCGGACTAGGGCAACTTTCCGTTGCCATGAAGTGTTCGGCACCATCCAAACTAGGGGCAACTTTCGTTGCTATGAATTGCCGAGGCACTTTTCAAACTAGGGCAACTTTCCGGTTGCTAGGATTGGCGTTGTACATTTCAGTGACAGATCTCAGGCATGTCCAGTTCTGATCCATATCGAAAATAGTTTTGAAAAGTTTTAATAAAAGTTGACTTGGTTCAAATTAATCTTTTCACAATTAAGACCATTTTGGACCAAAGCGGAGAATCTTCAGTACCACAACCTTCAATTTCATTGATTTCAAAACAGAGTTCTCTTGCTCTTGCATACAATTGAAGTTGCTTTTTATTACATTCATAAAGAAAACTTGAAAGTACTAATAAAGCAATAAATCTGGGGCATAGTTAAGTCAGGTGTCCCTGCGCCCCCTTCCAGAGCTAGTTGAAGCCTCTGATGCCAACCTAGGCCCAACCTGTGCTTCTTCGTTGAGCCAATCCCAGCATTCGTCAGACAAAGTGCAACTGAAAGTAAGGGCGGGGGCCAGAAGCTCTCTAACTCTCTCCATCTTTGACGCCTTAGAGCCAATTTGTCGCTCGAATCGAAATGTAGCGGATACTCTATCCTCTCGGTGGGCAAGTCGATCGTGGCGAACTCGGGCGCAGAATACGAATGGGAAATAGAACACACGATGAGTCAAGCCGATCAATCGAATCCCGACCTGGGACATCTTGTAGCTCATCGCCGGAGATTGAGCCAAGGCGGCGCCAAGCAATGCGTTCGTGACAAATTGCACATCCATTCAAACCACCACTCATCGGGGCATTGACTAGGCGTTGCGAAAAGAAGTAGCCGCAAGTGAGTAAGCGAGGCAAGAGTCTACATCTTGCTATTTATCCATAAACAATGTCTGGGGAGGGATGAAGAATGAGAGAATAAAGAATAGAGAGAGGTGCGATGAGAGAAAAGTAAGATGAGGGTTTTGTGAGAAAAATCGAGCCCGAGGGCCGAGTGATGTGAGCAAATACATATGAGAGCTTGGGGGAAACATTACCCGTAGCGATGGTGGACTCCTGCAAATCTGGTTGTCTCCCGATAGTAGAAGGCATCCAGACCCATCAATGTCTCGGCCAGAGTCATGGCAATGCAACTCTTTCCCTCTTTCAAACCTCGAGCGACTTCAATCAAACGGATGCTAGCCCCTCCGGAGCCCGAAACAAACAGAAAATGAGATAGCATGCACAAGCAGAGGGCATGTTGTCGGAAACCTTGCTAATGATGGTTGCTACGATCACCGGCATCGGAGAATCGGTAAATCAGGCTCGGGATATCCAACATTCCGTTACCAATCAGGGATCGAGCGTCATGTGCGTCAAGTCCGCACATCCGCCCTAAGGTCTAGGCATAGCCAAAATTGAGCTGGGGCAAGATTTCCTCGCCTCGCTCGGATTCCATCAAGGCTTGAAAATCTTCAAAAGTCGGACATAACTCTTGCCCTTAAAGCTAAAGGCGTCGTCCACGGGTTCCAAAACCTTGCCACCGAGAGGAAAGGAAGATCACGATGGTCAGTCCGGCCAAAGTGAATAATGCATTCAAGCTGAAACCCCGAAAATTCAACTTTTTCGAGCCATCCAAAGAAGAAATCCAAGATGTGAGATTTTCTGCGAGAAATGCCTCCATTTTTGTGAGAAACGATGATGAAATGAATAAGTTCCAAGGGTGGGGCTTTTATAGGAGGGTGAAACACTATTCAAAGGACACTTGTCAAAATTCTGGGGGCTGCGGAAGAGGTGGCCGGCCGGCCATCTATTCTAGTAGGCCGGCCACCCTCTAATCTCTAGCTACAAAATGCTTTCGGCCATGCATTGGTCCTGTTTTGCCCTCCGGAAGGAAGTTTGAAGCATTTCTAGGCATCGGGAATGTCGAAGGCCTCCATTTCTCTCAGTTTCGGATACGTTCTTTCATCCAGATCGTCCGTCCGAAGGACACTTTGTTGTATTCTTGCTTATCGAGTTGTTGTTTTGTTTATCGAGTTGTAAGTTTTGTCGAGCTGTCGCATTTTGTGTTTCGAGTGGTTCCTTTTTGTTTACACAATTTTGTTAAGTCTTGTTTATCGAGTCGTTAACATTGTTGTTTTCTTTGCTTATCGAGTTATAAACTTGCTAAGATTCTGTTATTTCTCAGTGAGTCGAGTGTTTTGATTTGTTGCGTCGGTTCATTACTTGACCCGGTAAATACACAAGGCACATTTCCATTCAATTTCATTTCGTGCGAAATGATGCGATGCGATGCTAAGAAATCTCAAATACAAACATCTTTTCAAAAGCTGTTTCATTCCATCATGTTTTACAACAAAATAAAGGTACAAGTTTTACAGGAAATAAAACTGCCTAATAATATGCAAAGTGCTACAAACTACTAGCTAAAAAGTAAAATAAAGCAGGAAATAACATCAGTATCCTCGGGAACGGGAATGAGGAGGCCCTCTCATCCTCTTCTATGGGATAACCTCTGCACCATCATCACCATCCGGATCAGAGCTGTCATCCTCCGGATCCCCCTCGGCCTCGCCTCCGCTCCCGGAACCAAGACCGGAGCCTCCCTCCCCAGGAGATGTCTCTGACTCACGGTCTGCGACCTCCTCCTCCTCATCCTCTACAATGGGTGCCCTGCGTCGGCGAGATGGCCCCGCTCCTCGAACTCCTCCGTAAGGCCTGGATGGCCCAGCTCCTCGAGTCCCTCGAGGTCTAGCACCTCGACCTCTGAGAAGGCCTGGTGGCCCGCCTCGCGTCAGAGCATATACGGGAGGCATCTGAAAATGAAAAGTGCAATACATCAGGTCAAACATAAAAAGCAGGTGCAAGTACAGTATGTGAGTGGGGTGTGTGCCAGATGTGTTCTACACAGCCTATCAGTGCAATAGAATGTTTAAAACCAGCATGTCATCACAAATATGATAAATGCAAGAGAGATGAAGGGTACCTGGAAGCCCATGACGGACATCTGCGCCTCTCTACGCAGGACCATCCCCTCAAGTGAGGCCACCATCCCGAGCATCTGATCTATGTACTCAGGGTGGTACGCAAATACAAGCTCAAGTCATCAATAAATAAGCAACTGTCAAAATGTCTGTGTGATAAATGAAAAATGGTGGAACATACCGGTGGTGAGTCAGGATCACTGACATATCTGTGACCAGGCATCGGAGGCTCTATAGGGATCGAAATCGGAGAAGTAGTCCCATACTGCCAACTCATCAACTCGGTCGGCATATCTGGCCACCCAGGATGATCGAGAGTCGGAGGGATCGGAGGAATCGAACTACCTCTACCCCTAGACACACCAGCCCTGCTAGAAGAAGGGATGTCTGCAGCACGAGCGCGACTCGAAGATGGTGCGCCAGTGGGCCTCAGTGGCGGAGCCCGCACTTCCGTCAAGGGGGCATCAGATATATACGGCGATAGGTGGCGTAGTCCCCTTCAATGAGATATAGCAAAGCATCGGTGCCCTGCATATCCCTAATGACCTCCTCAGTAGATAGCCTATCGGCAGTCCGCATAGTGGCTGGAGGCCTGAGGAGGGTCCTGAGAATCATACCCCCACACCTGGCGCAGGAAGCGTTCCCCCAGGAACCACGCCCTACCAACTGGTCCCTCGAGCAGGTACCTATACTGGGAATTGCTCGACCCTCCGGGGTACTGATTTTGCAGATCATCGCCGAAGACTGCCCAGGGCTGCCAAGTAATCTGCAGATAACCAGTGTACAAATCAATCAGAAATCAAGAATATACAAAGCAGATCAAAGATGAAAATGAAAGGAACTGAGAGTTCTGAAATACCTCTGTCGTCCGCACAGTATCAAAATATTGTCGCAGGTGGAAGAGAGTCTCTCGAGGTCTCGATAGGTGCTCGCCCTCGAATACTAATGAGTACGGAGTCATAAGGATCCCTGCCACCTCCATCTCCGGGGCTAAGGTGGGAAAGTATACGTACACCCACAGCTGAGAAAAGCAGTACGGAATGTGAATACAAAGTGCTAAAGGCAGAGTATAGAATGCAAAGTGCGCCGTGTGTGCAATGAACAAGTAATGAGGAGCAAAAATGTAAATCAAGAGGACAGAATGTACCTCCTGGCTCTCCAAGAGTCAGCCGAGTAAGTCCCCGCCCACGAGAGGCAGACTCATATAACAATAAAGGTAGCTGTGGCGGGTGCCCAATCATCTTGGACGACTGTGATAGGTCCACTAGGGCACTCAGAGATATCTGACCCGTTGTTCCCCTATCAAGAAACAAAGTAGTGCCGAAGAGGAACATGAGGAAACCGCGGGTGTACTGCTCAATCTCCTCGGGAGACTCAGGCTCCATCTCTGGCCTCCGGAAGCGGGAAGAGAACCAAGTATACCGGACTCTCCCGGAAGCTCTGTCTACAGGCGGGCGAGCCCCCAATAGATGAATCCAAGCAGCCTCCCACTCACCCATATCCTCGTCGTAGGGAATGGGTCCACCGCCTACGTCTAGGCCGGTGAGTACAGCAAAGTCCAGTGGGGTCATGGTCATATCCCCGGTGGCAGAAAAATGGAAAGAATTGGTGGTGTCCCACCATCTCTCTGCCAAAGCGGCCAACAAGGTCCTGCTGATATGGCACTGCGATAACCCCCTACAGAATGCTCCAAACCCCGCTGAGTCGACCAGATCCCGGACAGCCTCCGGAAGCTCAGCATACCACTCTCTCGCAGCAAGAGAGCCGTATCCTCGTACAGTGCGAGAGCCAACCTGCGTTCAGAATGAATACATGTGTTCAGTACGCAAGAAAATACAAGCTGTGTGCAAATTGAAATGAAAAAGTTGTGTGCAAATGAAATGAATGAGCTATGTACAAATCGATTAAATGCGTGTTCACCTCAAACACAGAATTGCGTGTTCAGTAAATTTGGTATTTGGGCTGCGTGTTCAAATTTCAGAAAAATTAGTGGGCTGTGCGTTCACTTCAAATCTGGGCTGCGTGTTCAGTAAATTTGGTATTTGGGCTGCGTGTTCAATTCCTAATTAGTGGGCTGTGCGTTCTCTTCAAATCTGGGCTGCGTGTTCAGTAAATTTGGTATTTGGGCTGCGTGTTCAATTCCCAATTAGTGTGGGCTGTGTGTTCGCTTTCTATCTGGGCTGTGTGTTCAGAAAATCTGAGTTAGGGCTATGTTTTCTATTCTCAATCAGTGTGGGCTGTGTGTACACTTTCTATCTGGGCTGTGTGTTCAGTAAATCTGAGTTAGGGCTGTGTGTTCTATTCTCAATCAGTGTGGGCTGTGTGTTCACTTTCTATCTGGGCTGTGTGTTCAGTAAATCTGAGTTAGGGCTGTGTGTTCTACTCTTAATCAGTGTGGGCTGTGTGTTCACTATCTATCTGGGCTGTGTGTTCAGAAAACCGGAGTTGGGGCTGTGTGTTCTACTCTTAATCAGTGTGGGCTGTGTGCTCACCATCAACTTGGACTGTGTGTTCAGAAAACCGGGGTTAGGGCTGTGTGTTCTACTCTTAGTCATGTGTGTGCTGTGTACTCATTTTCAACTTTGGGCTGTGTGTTCGACAAATCAGTATTTGAGCCGTGTGTTCAATTTCTAACTAATGTGTACCGTGCGTTCACAATCAGTCAGTGAGCTGTGTGTTCAAGAAATTCAAGTGTCTAAGTCACATGTTCAAGATGCAAGTAAAATACTATGTCATAAGCTAAACCGCATGTTCAAGCATGGTAAAGCTACAAAATGCAAAAATACAGCAAATGAAGTAAAATACCTCTCGTGCCTCGTGAGAGAGGTGCTGCTCCGGCTCTCGCAAAAGAAGATCCCCGGGTACCGATTGTTGAACTCGGTGAAATGACGGAAAACTACCTGCGGAAGCCTATGTACCGGCGGGGCATATCTCTCGGGGATAAAAGGGCGGACCCTCGGGGGCAATGCCATAATGTCAAAATCATCTCCGGCACCCGGAAGACCTCCACCGTAAGCGAAATGACCCGCCATTTTGAGGAATCTGCAAAAGGAGCAAAAATGAGCAAAAATGAGCCAAAATTGAAAAAGTCAACAAAAGTCAACTCTCGGGGATTGAAAAGTCAACAAAAGTCAACTCCCGGGAAAATTTTCCAAATATTGAGACAAACTTACCTCAGGTGGTGAAAACGAGAAGAGAAGCCCCGAAATCAAAATTTAGTCGCCTCAAAGTGCTTAAATCTGAAGGATTTCACGGAAACAACTTGCGTGGAAGGCCGAAAAGCGCGTATAAAATGCAGATCTGAAAGAGAAAATGGCTTAGGAAGCAAGAGAAGAGAATTTCACACTTGGGGGAGTGATTTCGGAGGCATTGGATGAGCCTATATATAGAAATAACCAAAATGACCAAAATGCCCCTGCTTTTGGGCAGGTGGCCGGCCGGCCACCTTTTCTGGCTGGCCGGCCATTTGCTTTATTCCCCCTGGCCGGGGACCTCTCCTAGGGAAATGAGCTGGCCGGCCATGTTCCCCACCCCCTCCCCTACCTCTCTGCAAATTTTGAGGAAGATCGGAGTTCCCGGGACCCGAAAAAGATCAAGAAAAGTGCACTTTCTGGCGCCGAATTGCTCCGCCGGAACTTCAGCTGCAATTTCTGACACATGTCTCATCATCACTCGTCAAAGTCAAGGTGTATCCTTTTTGAACATGTTGTAACCTCTCCGGGAGGTGAGTCAGAGGCCGCGATCAAGTTGCCTTCACCGAAATGCGCATTTTCCAGCTCGTTGTTTCGCAACAAACGGGCGCCCTGATTTATGCTCGTTTTGCATTGTTTTGCATGTAACTTGCATTCTCATAAGTATTTTGCATTCTCATGCATGTCTTTTTGATGTACCATACCTCTATACTTGAGTGTGCGTTGTCACGCGCGTCCCTTTCTCGCATTGCGATGCGTTCACCCGCCGACACTGCGTGTGTCAGACTTTTGGAATTACAGGAATCACATTGAATATATGTTGTTAGCATATTGTTCTTGTTGAATTTCTCTCTTTTGCAGGCACAATATTGTATGTGCGGTTCATTTGAGGCTGGTGCGACCAGACGAATCGCGCAGGTATCGTATCTTCTCCGTGTGAGACGCGACGAGAATTGAATGATTCTCTGCATTCCTAACTGCATGAAATGTAGTTGTTACTTTGCATTCTTGCTTAAAACTGTTGCATCTATTTGCGAATACTTGCCTCATTACAGCTTGCTGCACTTGCATGATCACCTGGCTCCGTGCCTATCACTTTGCATTTTGCCCCTTGCCTGCGGGCACATATCTGTTCATCTTGTATAATTGTCTAAGTCTTCGGCCTTGTCAAAAATGGGTCGTCTCTGGCCTTTGACATTCACTTCCGTCACTTGTGACTTCCGAGTTCTGTCAAAGAGGGGCAACTGTAGACACCCCATTTTTGACCGACCTTAAGACTCAGACGTCACCGATTGAGCGCTTGGTGATGTTGCATACTGTGCTCATTCAGAAGTCTCAGAGTTGCGGCCGTGCGCCCTGCCTCCGGACTTCCGAACTCTCTTCTGTGCCTTGCCTCGGTTTGCGAACCAGACTCGGTTTTCTCTGTTTCTTTCCTGAAGGAAGGGAGTGGTCCTGTAGGCTATCTCTCGGTGGCCGTGGGCTACATTTCGTGGCCGTAGGCCATTTTGCCCATTTCGGAGCCCGGTTCCCGATTTTCGGAGCCGTCAGGCCGTGTGCCTCGGCTCGGGACTGCCCAACCATCTCCGATTTCTCCGGTTTTTGGCATGCATCTCATTTACTTCATACCGAGGGACACTGGGGTCTCAGATACCCACTTCGTGGTCGAACACCACTCCCGATGCCCAACAGCCCATTTTCGGGACCCCGAACTGCGTGATTTGGGCCCCGAGCATTCATTTCGCATTAGTTTTTGTTCAATTTTGGCAGGTACCTCTGTTTTAGCACCAGGAAGATCACTGGAGGCTGGGAGGATAGCAATTGTCTCAGAAAACCAGTTTCGCTCCTCCGGCATCTGTTTTGCTCACTTCCGGGCTAATGTTGAACACCCTAGGGATATTTTCTTCGAGCCGAGACTACATATTTGTGATGAGGGGACATGGGAGGACCCTAAAAGGTGGTGGTCGGCCAGTAATTGTTATTTTCATTTTTGAGCCTCTCTTTCAAGTTGAATGTTGTGCCTCCTGTTTCAGAGTTGCCAAATTCCAATCATGGGGTCTTGTTCTACACACCTGGGAGGACACCAAAATATGGTGGCCGGCCATTAATTGTTCACTTCATTTTTTGCCATGGCCGGCCATGGGGTGGCTGGCCGACCCGATTGGGGTGGCCGTGGCCATCTTCAAGAAAAGCACTGGCCTACTTCTCCTTTTGACCACTTCTTTTGTCAAATTGTTTTTCCAAATATCTTTTGCCTCAGGGATATTTTGGGAGGAAAGCTTGGATGCATTTCCTCCCTTTTACACCCTTTCTTGCCCATTTAAGGGTTGACCTCCTTCTTTGTTAGGGTTAGCAACTTTCTTCTCAAGAGCATATCTCCCATTGCCTCCATTTCCCTCTCCAAAAGCTCCAAAAACCTTCAAGTTTCTAGCCCACTTGTTCATCAACCCTAAGCTTCACCATCACCACCTCCATTCCAGCAGCAAAGGAGGATTTTTCAGAGGCTAAGAAGCAACAAATTGAAGCCAAGAAGCAACAAAAGCTTGATCTTCAAGGGTAAGTCACTATTTCCCCCTTTTGAGCACATTTATGCATCAATTCTTTACCCTACTTGCTCTCTGTTTTGGGCTCCGAACCCTACTGATTTTAGACTTATTTTGAGCCCCTCTACAACATTTTAGAAGGGCTCAACCTTGTTTGGCACCTCTATGATGCACCTCTTTCAATATCACTCTTTGTGCCAATATTTTGCATGCTTTGTTTGGATTATGAGTGATCCATTTTCGAGCCTGATATAAACTATGAGTGGGCTTATTTTGAGCCCCTCTTCAACATTGAAGAAGGGCTCAACCATGTTTGGTGGATCTATCATGCACTTGTTTTGTAATTCTTCCAATTTACCGTAAAATTGCATGGTTTCTTTAGCCTATTTGAAGTCTGATTTTGAGCATGCCATTAACTGAGATTGAGCTTATTTTAGGTCCCTCTACAACATTGTAGAAGGGATCAATCTTGTTTGGGGCCTCCATGCATGGCCTCTCTTTGTACCTCTCTTTGGCCCCATTTTGCATGCCTTTTTTAAGCTTATTTGGCTTCTGATTTCAGCCTTCATCAGGCCTGAAAAGAGCCTTATTTTTGCCTTCTTGTCATGTTTTGTTAAGGGTCTTATGCTATTTGGTGAATACTTTTGGTACTTCATGTTATACCCTCTTATACCCCTTATTTTTGCATGCCTTGCTAGCTCATCATGCTTCTGTTTTTGAGCCTTCATCAGGCTTGGAAAGAGTCTTAAAATAACTCATTCTTCATTTTTTGTTAAGGGTTTTAGGCTGTTTGGTGCATCCTTTTGATACCTCATGTTATAGCCTTTGTTGGCTCATATTTTGCATGCTATTTTGAGCATATCTACATACTGAATTGGGGAATGTCATCTCTTGTAAATATGCATATTTTTTGTCCCTCTTTAATGTTGTAGAACTTTTTTTTTCAGTTTGGGCATTGTACATACCACCTGCTTCATTGTTCCTCTCTTTTCCCCCATTTTTTGCATGCTATTTTTGCCATACTTGTGATTGTTGTTTGGCCTTGCTCTGTACTGAAAAAATGCTAGTCTAGGGGCTGCCTAGCATCTTTCTTTACACTTCATGTCCATATTATGCATGTTTGGCATAGCTGCAAGTCATTTCGGGTACTTAGCATAGCATTTCGGGCATCGGGTGTGATTTTGCTATAATTCGGGGGCTGTTTTTGCATCATTTTGGCTGCTGAAATTTGCATTTTCCATATGCCATATGCTACGTCTCATTTGCATGCCATTTCATGCCTTAGGGCCATTGCCTCGGTATGCGTGCCCGCGCGCACGCATTTCGAGGCACTTCATTTTCATCTCCCGGCTTCTTATGAGAGTGTGGCTGAGGCCCTCTCACATTAGTATAAGTCCAATCTGTTTTTGGAGTGCCATTGCATTGCGTATGCCTTTGCCTCGGTTTGCGTGCCAGTGTGCACGTATTTCGAGGCACTTCATTTTTATCCGACGGCCTCTTATGTGAGTGCGGCTGAGGCTCTCTCATGTTAGTGTGAGTCCAATTTGCATTCTGTATGCCATTTCATGTCTATATGTCACCGCCTCGGTTCGCGTGCCCATGGGCACGCATTTCGAGGCATCTCACTTTAGTCTCATCGTATATCATATTTCATGTTATTTCATGCTTTAGTATCATCGCCTCGGTTTGCGTGCCCGCATGCACGCACTTCGAGGCATCTCATTTTCATAGCATTGTGCATGCTAGGATTGTATTTTAGTTGCATTCATGCACATCATGCATATTGCATTGTGTTCGGGATAGGAGTTAGCAAGCACGAAACGAGGCACGCGTTCAGACTGAGTAAGTGACGGGTCTCAATTCCCAAGTCACCTTAACTCCGGATTACCCATGATGGAGTTAGGTTTTGTTGTAGCATTCATGTGCATTCATCCTATATTGAGTTGTGCAATCCGATTCCTCGGCCATCATGCATCGATATGCGTGATTGGTGGCACGAGGATCGAGGCATGCATATATTTGTGAAATACATTGCTATGCCCTTTTCCTGCTCTCTGTTGCAACAAAATCAAGAATCGAGAAGTCTTGAGTCCGCGCATTTAGAAATATTGCAAGCAGAGGCTAATTGGGGCATCCTAGTGGATTTCGCACCAGCAAAAAGATACATCACTCATCAGTAGCAAGGCAGTCCCTGGCTTGCATGCCAGGTTTACTTTTTGTAATTAATTTGTTAATTAATTAGAAATCAGAATATTCTTTTATTGATCAGATTATTTATTGGACCCTCTGCGAGGGCATAATTATAATAAGGGTGTGTGAGTGTGATGTATGTCTTCCAATCCCTCTTTCTTCCCTTTTATTTACCCGCTTACGATGGTTAGATATAGGGCATATTTCAATTAGCATACAGTATGACAGCATGTTTGCATCATTCATCTGTTTTGCATGCACCGGGCTCGGTACATCATACAAACTGCATTTGTATTTCAATTCCAAATTGAATACGTGTTAGTTGTAGCATTCCATATGCCATGTTTAGAATAGCCGAGCCTGCTATAGTTTGCATCTTTGCATGTGTTGCATTAGACATTTCAGTATGCTTAGGTCCATGCATGGATTTCTAACAAGCTTCTGTTTTGGTTTGGAGTACTTGGTGAGTTTTATGCTTTAGCATCCTTGCATGCGTGTGAGTGTCTGCCATGAATAGCATGCTTACTATGAGGCTAAATGCTTATGTGATATAATTGCCTTGAATGCCTGTGGGTGGAGGTTGAGATACTTGAATTGGGACAATTCATCAAATGTTTGTTTTAAGCCCACTAGATAGTGGCAAAATCATGTTTTCTAAGCCCACCCGAGGGTGGCAAATCCGCGTCTTAGCCTACCTGTGGGTAGCACCATCAAACCATTTTCAAACAAACAAACATGAAATGTTTTGTTCCAATTTAGGCGATTCAGTCTATACTTGTATCTTTGTCTTGCATCACATAGTAACCTAGGCTAATAACCGGAATAAGAACTCACAATGTTTTCAAAAACAGATATCATGGTTAGTAGAGGCCGGTCTTTGACCGGGCGAGCGGGGGTGCTCACGAAGTGACCTTCCCCAATCGTACCCAAGTTCCCGAGCCGAGGCAACTTTGGTAATGACGGACACATGGCCTTTTGGCACCGAGTCAGGGTTTCCTAAATTTCCCATTTAATAAAATATTTAGGTGGCGACTCTGTATCTGGCAAAGCAGTCCATGTTTGGCACTTCTTTCAAAAATCTGTTTTTTCTCAAAACGATTTGCCGGATTTGGACTCTTTGGTTCAAGATTAAGAACCGTGACATTTGAGTCCTTCGAACTGTAGTGACCCAATATCGAACCAGAACGGGGGGGACTCGCACTCCCTTTTCCCCGGGATGCGTTCGGGGACGTCTACAGATGCATGTACTCAGAGTGTACGCTCGAGCGTGGGTCTAAAATCTGGAATTTTCAGATTGAACCTCCAAGCTCAAATTCAACATTTAAAGCATCAAATTCCATTCTTTTGGGCCAATTTTTTGAAAAACACTTTAAAACTCACAATATGACATGTTTCAAAGATCAATTTGCAAAATCAAAACCCAAAAGTAGTTCAATTAAACACAAATCCAAACAAAACTTCATAAACATAATGTATATGTAACATGCAAATGTTCAATTGAAATCAGAGCTTCAAATACTTGATCAAATGAGTCAATTCACTCAAAAACATGATGAATTCATGGACCATAGCTAGAATATAGACATGCATGTGATGATTTCCATAAAATCAACCTCAAAACTCAACAATGTGTACATGCATGCATGATTTAGCTACTCAAATCAACTCTCAAACCAATTCTTGACTTAGATCACTAATGACTCATGAACCATGCAAGAACCAACTTGAATTCATAAACTAAAGGATAAATATCCTACCTTAGGTCCTCAATTTCAAAGGTAGAAGCTCACTTATGCAATGAATTCTTCAAATCTTCTAAGTCTCCAAGCCAAATTCTTGATGAGCTAAGTTTTCTCCTACTCTCCCTCTCTCTCTCACACGGCTAAGGCCTCAAAAGAGTGATGAAGAGTGATGCCAACACATGTAAATCAAGACTAAACAATTGGTCTAGCAAAGTCCACTAAATAGCATTTTGGTAAATAAGCCGTATAATGTAATTTAATATTATTTAATCTAATTTAATCGTTCCAAATCAAATTTAAATTAAATCTACCATAAAATTACATAAATTCTAATTAACATATAACACTAATCAATTTCAGATTCGGCCACCGATAAGGCCTTCAATTTGCAGTTCAAGACTTAAAACATGAACAGATCAATCAATCGTTAAACAGATAGAAATGCAATCAAACAACATACTCATGTAATCAATTTAGGATTTCATCCTAATCAGTTACTTATCATGTTCAGTCACA
Source organism: Camellia lanceoleosa (assembly GCA_025200525.1). NCBI lineage: Eukaryota > Viridiplantae > Streptophyta > Magnoliopsida > Ericales > Theaceae > Camellia > Camellia lanceoleosa. The sequence continues at coordinate 88,686,829 of CM045770.1, forward strand.
GTTTAGCAATAATTAGTGGCGAGGGTTGTCACACCTTGCTTTCTTGGCCAGGTTCCACAAAGCCTTTGGGTTGGTCCATGTAAATCTCCTCATCTAGATCTCCATTTAAAAATGTTATTTTTACATCCATTTGATGAATTTTTAAATCATGAATTGCAGCCACTGCTATCAACAGTCTAATTGATGTAATTCTAGTAACCGGAGAACAAGTATCAAAGAAATCAAGATCAACTTGTTACTTAAAACCTTTAGCGACAAGCCTCGCTTTATATTTATCTATAGTTCCATCCGGTTTAAGTTTTTTACGAAGGACCCATTTACACCCAATAGTTTTACAACCTAGAGGTCAATCCACTAGCTTTCATGTTTTATTTGAAAGTAGTGAATCTATCTCATCATTTACAGCCTCTCTCCAGAAAATAGCATCAGGTGATGAAAAAGTTTCTTGCGCCGTAAGGGGAATTTCTTCCACATTGTAAAGATAATAGTCAGGGTCAAAATCTTTTTCAACCCTAGCTCGTTTACTTCTTCTTGGTTAGATTTGAAAATTTTCTTATTCTTGAAAAACTTGAGAAGGAATAAAAGAGCTAGGCACGGATAAAATATTTTCAAAAATTATTTGATCCCCACTATTATTTTCCTGATTCAAAAATAGTATCACCTGATTCAAAAATAATATTATTTTCCATATCACAAAATCTATAAGTTGTACTATGCAACACATAACCAAGAAAAACACATGTGGTGGCTCATTCACCCAATTTAGGTCGTTTAGGATCTGCAAGCCTCACAAAGGCTAAACAACACAAAACCCTCAAATAACTTGGATTTGGTTTATGCCCCCCGCTATAACTCATAAGGTACAATTTTAGCCTTTTTGTGTGGCACTCTATTTATCACATGACAAGTTGTCAAAATAGCCTCGCCCCAAAGATTTGAGAGCGTACCTAAATCAATAAGCATAGCATTCGTTAAGTCAATTAACGTTCTATTTTTTCTTTCAGCTACGCTATTAGATAAAGGTGAATATAGTGGAGTAGTCTCATGAATAATTCCCAATGACTAAACAAAAGAGTTGAATCCAAGAGATTCATACTTTCAGCCTCTATCACTTCTAATTCTTTTAATCTTTTTACCGAATTAATTTTTCACTTCAAGAAGGAATTCTTTAAATTTCTCAAAAGCATCACTTTTTTTTTTTTCTAATAAATATGCATTTGTGTATTTTGAAAAATCATCAATAAAAGTGATAAAATATCGGTTACCACCTCGAGTTAAAATTCCTTCAAACTCACACAAATCAGTATGAAATAATTCTAGTAATTCGGTATTTTTTTCAATACTTTTATAAGGTCTCTTTGTAATTTTCGCTTTACTGCAAACTTCACATTTCTCAAAATTTTTTGTCATATTAGGAATTAATCCTAAACTGCTCATGATTCCTACATATTTACTGTTAATATGACACAAACGAACATGCCAAAAATTAATATAAGACAAATTGTAAGTTGTGTTATAATAATAATCATAAAATTAATCAGCAAGTAAATATAAGAGATAAAAATGACATTTATACTCATCTTTATTATAAGAAGCCATTTTTGCTTCATGTGCCTCGTAGTCTTCATCATTCATCTTCTCGGTTGGGATTTTGTTTGGGTTTTTCTCGGTAAGAACATATGCAACTTTTAAAAGGCTAAGGTAAAAAACGAAATTTTTCTTTCCACCTCTTAAAATGAACTCCTTTGAACTTGAAAGGCTTGTTGAAACCTCCAATTCCATCATTGGTTTTTTTTGGTACTTGATCCATGTTTGATCTCCTTAAAATTGTTGGTGAAAATACCAGAAAAAATTATATTTTATTGATAAATGATGCAAAGAAAATGAGATACAAATAGATCAGGCTGAGGCACGGATATCTTGTTTTCTTTAAGGAGATTAAGCCCACTGCGGTAGAAAGAACCCAAATACCGATACATCAGTCACAAAATTATGACTTGTCCCGTCCAAGATACAACAGCCTGTAGACACCCCATTTTTGACTGACCTTAAGACTCAGACATCACCGATTGAGCGCTCAGTGATGTTGCATATTGTGCTCGTTCAGAAGTCTCAGAGTCTCGTAGTGAGCCCCGCCTCCTGACTTCCAACCTTTTTCAGATTTCTTTGCCTTGGTTCGCGAACTAGGCTCGGTTTTCTCTTTTTGTTCCTCAAGGGAGGAGAGGTCCCAGTAGACCATCTCTCAAGGCCAGGCTACTTTTCGTGGCCGTAGGCCATTTTGCCCATTTTGGAGCCCGGTTCCCGATTTTCGGAGCCGTCAGGCCATGTGTCTCAGTTCGGGACCGCCTAACCATCTCCGATTGCTCTGATTTTTGGCATGCATCTTATTTGCTCCCTTTTGAGGGACACTGGGGTACGAGGGACCGACTTCGTGGTCGAACACCACTCGCGGTTCCCAACAGTCAGTTTTCGGGGTCCCAAACTGCGCGTTTCGGTCCCCGAACCTTCATTTCGCATCGGTTTGGGCTCATTTTTGGTGGAGGCCTTATTTTCATAGTTAGGTAGCTTGTAGGAGGGTGGGAGGCCAGCAATTGTTTTGACAACCAACTTTTTGTTTGGTCAAAAGTGGTTCAAAGATGAATCCGGAAAGAGAAAAGTCTCATGCTGGCTTCACCGAAACGGGCGTAACTCTTTGCACAAGAGGAATTAAAATATGAGGCCACCACCATTGGAAAGTTTACTTCCGGGGCTTCATTTTTCACTCAAGAATCTCCTAAGTCCGGATCCGGGGGAGGAGATATGGTTGGTTGAAGTCTGGTTAGACCGGCTTCTGGCCATTTAAACCGCATAACTTTTTCTACAGGAGGAATTTTAATGCAGGTTTGCGGCATTGGAAAGCTAACTTCAAGGGCTACATGGCTGACCAGTTTTATGGCTTGGACCTTTTGACCCTGGCCGGCTGGCCATGGGCCACCTGCAACTAAAGTACCTAGCCGACCTGCTTCCTCAGTGGGGGTGTATTACAGCTGTATATCTGTTTTCCCCCAAAAATATCTGTACCCAGGGGAAGCTTTTGGAGGGAAACTTGGTGTCATTTTCCTCCTACCTTGCTCCCTCTCTTTGGCCTATATAACCAGCTGCCCAACTCTTATTTTGGGGTTACAAAAAAATCCCTAAGAGGCCTCACATTCATATTTCTCTCCATCTCTCTCAAATTCTCAAGTTTTGGTTCCATTTCTTCATCATCATCAAGCACCACCACCACTACTCTATTTCCAGCAGCTAGGAGGCATCCATTCTTCATGCAAAAGGCAGCCAAGACTTGTCTACAAGGGTAAGTTGCCATTTCCCCCTTTTGTAGCTCATTTTTGCACCATTCTTCTAGCCTATTTGCTTGTTGTTTTGAGCTTCGACCCTAACTGAAAGGGTCATTATTTTGAACCATTTTACATGATTGTTGAAGGGTTCAACCCTATTTGAGATCACCATCTTGTACTTGCTTCAATATCATCTTATATGTCACATTTTTGCATGAAATTTCTAGCCTATGAGTGATCTGTTTTCGAGCATAATGTAAACTGTAAGTGGGCCTATTTTGAGCCCCTATTCAATATTGAAGAAGGGCTCAACCATTTTTGAGCCCCCTATCTTGCACTTACTTCATAATCCCTCCTATTTACCGTAAATTTGCATGATTTGTTTGGCCTATATGTAAATTGTTTTGGAGTGTGTCATGAACTGTGAGTAGACTTATTTTGAGTCCCTCTACAACATTGTAGAAGGGCTCAACACTGTTGGGGGCCTCCATGTTGTACATGCCATTATACCCCTCTTTGGCCCCCATTTTTGCATGCTTTTTTAAGCTTATCTAGATTCTGTTTTCGGCCATGATCAGAACTGGAAGGAGTCATATTTTGACCCCCTGGACATATTTCATTAAGGGTCTTTGCTTATTTGATGAATTTTTGGGGTACCTCATGTTATAACCTTTTGTTATCCAAATTCTTGCATGGGATTGTTAGCATGTTTTCCTACTGATTTGAGGGTTTTCATATACTGTAAATGTTCATATTTTTAGTCCCTCATCAGTGTTGTAGAAGGGTATTTTTCCATTTGGGCTTTGCATATACCACTTGCTTCATAGCCTCCCTTGTGGAGCCATTTTTGTATGCCATGTTAGCCCTATTTATGATTGCTGTTTGGCCATGTTTTAGACTAGAAAATGCTTGTTTTGGGGCTGCCTTGCTACTGTATCTTCATTCCATGTCCATATTGTGCATGCATTGCATAGCTATAGGCCATTTCGGGTGCCTAAATTCGCATTTCGGGACCATTCCTTGCATTTGGTGTCATTTCGCCATCTTTCGGGACTGTTTTCCCCCATATTTCAGTGCTGAAATTCTATTGGCATGTTTGCATATCATTTTCTATGTCATTTCATGCCTTGATACCATTGTCTCGGTTTGCGTGCCCGTGTGCACGCATTTCGAGGCACTTCATTTTCATCCATCGGTCTCTTATGTGAGTGTGGCTGAGGCTCACCCATGTTAGTGTAAGTCCATTTTGCATTCTGGATGTCATTTTAGTCTCATTGCATCGTGTATGCCATTGCCTCGGTTTGCGTGCCCGTGTGCACGTATTTCGAGGCATCTCATTTTTCATCTCTCGGCCTCTTATGTTAGTGTGGCTGAGGCTCTCTCATGTTAGTGTAAGTCCATTTTGCATTCTGTATGCCATTTTAGTCTCATTGCATCGTGTATACCATTGCCTCGGTTTGCGTACCCGTGTGCACGCATTTCGAGGCATCTCTTTTTTCATCTCTCGGCTTCTTATGTGAGTGTGGCTGAGGCTCTCTCATGTTAGTGTAAGTCCACTTTGCATTCTATATGCCATTTTAGTCTCATTGCATCGTGTATGCCATTGCCTCGGTTTATGTGCTGCGTGTACGCATTTCGAGGCATCTTTTTCATCTCTCCTCTTATGAGTGTGGTGAGGCTCTCTCATGTTAGTGTAAGCCCATATTGTAGTGTTTATGTCATTTTAGCATCATTGCATTCCGTATGCCATTGCCTCGGTTTGCGTGCCCGTGTGCATGCATTTCGAGGCACTTCACTTTTATCCGACGGCCTCTTATGTGAGTGTGGCTGAGGTCCACTCATGTTAGTGTAAGTCCAATTGCATTGCGTATGCCATTTTATGCCTTAGGATCATTTTTCTCGGTTATGCGTGTCTGTGCACGCATTCCGAGACATCTCATTTTCGTAGCGTTGTGTATGTTAGGATTGTATCTTAGTTGCATTTCATACATATCATGCATATTGCATTGTGTTCGGGATAGGAATTAGCCCGGGCACAGGAAACGAGGCACGTTTCGTACTCCGAGTGACGGAACGGGTCTCAATTCCCAAGTCACCGACACTCCGGATTATCCATGATGGAGTTAGGTTTTGTTGTAGTGTTCATATGCATTCATCCTATATTAAGCTGTGCAATTCGACTCCTCGGTCATCATGTATCGATATGCGTGATTGGTGGCACGAGGATCGAGGCATGCATAAATTTGTGAAATACATTGCTATGCCCCTTTCCTGCTCTTTGTTGCAGCAAAAATGAAGAATCAGCAACTTTTTGGAGTCTGGCACGCATTTCGAGAAACATTACAAACAGAGGCTAATTAGGGCATCCTAGTGGATTTCCGCGCAAAGCAGCTCAACATCCATCATTTCATTATTCGGAGCGGAGTCAAGGCGTTCTGCTTGCATGCCGATTCTGATTTTCTTACTTAATTTGTTAATTAATTAGGAATTTGTATATTATTTGGACTGTAATATTCGAATTGTATTATTCTTTCATTCGGGACTGTATTATTTATTCGGATCCTCTGTGCGAGGGCAAAATTGTAATAAGTGTAGGTGTGTGTGATGTATGTCTTCCAACCCCACGTCTTTCTTCCCTTTTATTTTCCCGCTTATGATGGTTAGATATAGGGTATATTCCGATTAGCATACAGTATGACAGCATGTTTGCATCATTCATCTGTTTTGCATGCACCGGGCTCGGCGCATCATACAAACTGCATTTGTATTTCAATTCCAAATAGAATATGTGGTAGTTGTAGCATTCCATATGCCATGTTTAGAATAGCCGAGCCTGCTATAGTTGCATCTTTGCATGTGTTGCATTAGGCATTTCTGTATATTTAGGATCATACATGGTTTCTAATGAGCTTCTGTTTTGGCTTGGAGTACTCGGTGAGTTTTTATGCTTTAGCATCCTTGCATGCGTGTGAGTGTTGCCATGAATAGCATGCTTACCATGAGGCTATGTGCTTATGTGATATAACTGCCTTGAATACCTGTGGGTGGAGGTTGGGTTATTTGGATTGGAACAATTCATCAAATGTTTGTTTTAAGCCCACTAGATAGTGGCAAAACCATTGTTTTCTAAGCCCACCCGAGGGTGGCAAATCCACGTCTTAGCCTACCTGCGGGTAGCACCATCAAACCATTTTCAAACAAACAAACATGAAATGTTTTGTTCCAATTCAGGCGACTCAGTCTATACTTGTATGCTGTGCGCATCACATAGTAAATCTAGGCTAATAACCGGAATAAGAACACACAATGTTTTCAAAAATCAGATATCATGGTTAGTAGAGGCCGGTCTTTGACCGGGCGAGCGGGGGTGCTCACGAAGTGACCTTCCCCAATCGTACCCAAGTTCCCGAGCCGAGGCAACTTTGGTGATGACGGACACATGGCCTTTGGCACCGAGTCAGGGTTTTCTAAATTTCCCATTAAAAAAAAAACATTTAGGTGGCGACTCTGTATCTGGCAAAGCAGTCCATGTTTGACACTTCTTTTCAAAAAATCTGTTTTCAAAATCGATTTGCCGGATTTGGACTCTTTGGTTCAAGATTAAGAACCGTGACATTTGAGTCCTTGAACTGTAGTGACCCCAATATGAACGGAACGAGACTTAACCCTCCCGGGGTGTTCGGGGACGTCTACACAGCCCGATCACTTGTCGTATGGTTCAGACCAACTCTGCACAAGATGGTAAACCTAAAGCTCCACCAAGAAAAACACCATTCTTTGCTAGTAATCTCTCTTGTATAGAAAATAGTTTGTGTGCGTCGGCGTAGAAAAGAATAGCTAAGAGGGACTATTTATAGGCCACTAGGACCTTACAAGTTACACCAAAAATAAAGATGATCATTAAATTAGAGAAAATGGAGTAACTCTAAAAACTAACTCACCACCAAATTCATGAATTCTAATTACTCTCCATTCATGAACAAGATAAAATGTTGCCAAAGCAATGAAACTCCATTCATGAACAAGATAAGAAATTACCAAAATAATGAAACTCCATTCATGAACAAGATATATCAATAAATAAATAAAAGATATTAAAATGGATCAACATTTTTTTTGCTTTTGGTATGAATTGATTCTTTTTATTACACTACATGATTATAATAGAAGATTTTTATCATACCATTGGGGGTGGTAGTGGAGTGGAAAGGTGTGTTCCTTCTTTACAGGTGAGCAGGACTCGATTTTTTAGTCTTAATTAGTGACTCGTATTTTCAAATGATTAAAACTAGCTGCATTGTACTTCACTTGTGATTCTTCCTCCTATGCTAGGGTCAGTGCATTCCTCTCTTGTTTCGGTAATGAATCATTTCTTTTAGATTGAATTAAATCTAACCGATAATTGATTGTTTTAGAATTAAAACTTGTCAATGTTATGATACTCTTACAAAACGTATGGTAAAAAATAAAAAATAAAAAATCATGAACATCATTTGGCAAGATTATGGCAAGTGGCATTTGTTTTTGTTTTTGTTTTTTTTTTTTCTTTGGTTTTATTTTTTGTTCTTTTATGGCAAGTGGCATTTGTGGACTCTTAAGTTCCGGGCACGGTTTTGCTACTGTCGAAGGAGCTGCGGTTACGCGTGGTTGATGTGTTGGCGCCATTCAAAATTTGCCGCGTGTTCTGTGGGCCACGAAGAAGAAATGGAGTAACAACTTTGGTTTAACAGATGACAACGAGAGAATAGAAGAATGAAGGAGAATTTTGGATTTGAAGGCGCCATTTGACTTGTCAGGTTTATTACGTGGTCTGTTTTAATAATTTAAATTATTTATTTTGTTAAATATTTAGCATATTTTATTTAAATAAAAAATTAGGTCAATTCGATAAGTATTACTTATTTAATTTATTATTTTTCAATTAAAAAATTTTGTATAAATGAAATACATAAATTATTTGACAAAATAAATAGTTCAAATTATAAAAACGAAATATAAAATCAATTTTACGAGTCCAAATAACACCACTAATCTAAAAACTGGACGAGAGAAAATCCTCCCCTTAGCAGGATAGTGTTTACTCTCACAAAGCAAAGATGTCAGGAATTATTTCCCTCTCTGCCGCTTTTCAACTCTGACCCAATCGGCATTTCTCTTCTACACTTGTCTTTCTGGAACAAGATTAATTGAAAGAAACAAAACCTAGGAAAAAAGATTGGGAGTTGATAAGAGAAAGGGGAAGTTACAATAATAACATATTCATTAAAAACAATTAAAATTTTAATTAAAATATTTATAAAATTAATTATTAATTACTTATACTGAATCATAATTTTTTTCGTAAATATTGTATACCTAATGAGTTTAGCATATAGTCAAAAAAATCACAATTTTTTTGAATTTTTATCTTTAATAATTTTATTTTAGAAATTATGTCAATTTTTTTTCAAGCCTGTGTGGAAAAATCTAAAAAATAAAATAAAAAATTCAATAATTATTTTTGTTCTTTTCCTGAATTTTTTATAAATTTTTTTTAATCTTTTCTAATTGAGTAGAACTAAAAAATGTTTAGTTTTTTAAAATTATTAAAAAAAAACTACAGAAAAACTACTTTATAAAAAGGCAAACTACCACTACAACAAAAAGTAGCTATAACCACGTTGGTTAGACAACGTTTTTTGAAAAACGCCGTGGAACACATAAAGTAAAATTAAAAAACACGCGTTATCCTCTTTTATAAACACGCATTGACTTTTATAACGGTGCTCCGTCTCCTCGGTATCCATTTCTCTTCCTTCATTTTGTTTTCTATCTCCATTTCTCTCTCTCATCGTTTTCTCTCACCATACTAGATCTAGGGTTTTCTGTCTCTCTTATCGTTTTCTTTCACTGCTCTAGATCTAGGGTTTTCTGTATCTCTCCTCATTCTCCTTGACAGATTCACTGGTTCGATTTCGATTATTTGTTCAGATCTAGTTCTAAATCCATCGATTCTTGAATCAATTTGGTTGAAATTTCTTGAAGGTATTTTGTTTCTCTTGATTCTGATTCTGATAATTTTGCAGAGTAAGATGGACCAGTTGAGTGAAGAAGGATCGAGATAGGGACCGGGACCGAGATCGGGCGAGTTGGAGCAAGAGGAGGAGAGGAGATAGGTTGATTTACGGGAGCAATAGAGAAGATGGTGGTGAGGACAGTTTAGAGAAGAGCGCGAATGATGACGATGACGATGGAGTCGCCGCCGGCGCCGGCGGTGGTGGTGCGGTGAGGATGTTGCCGCCTAATCCAATGCCGTCGATGCCGTCTTCATTGCCGAACCACCACCATCAGCACCGGAAGCGCTTTCCTCTGCAACTACAAAATCGTTCTCACCAAGACTGGCCGAAACTCGCCGATGAAATGATAGGCTTTTCTGTTCCAAGAAAACTCGAACAGGTGTGGATTAGACTGTTCTGAATCGCCTATTTTGTATTGAGAGATTGGAAAATTCTGCTAATCTGTGGTTTTTTTTTTTTTTGATAGACTGGTATAGCAGTATCTTGATAAGTGAATTTATCATTCACTGATGATAATCAAGTAAGATCAAGTATCATTCACTGATGATAGCGGCAGGAAGGACACTTCTTCTTAGCCTTTCTCTCTCCTCCTCCTCGAGAGGCTCAGAGTCAGACACCTCAAGGACTCCTCCTCAAAAACCCCAGCAACCTCAAGGACTCCTCCTCGGGGGCTTTGGTGGAATTGGGTATTTCGGTCCCTACTGAGATTCAGAGTATTGGGATACCTGCTGTGCTTGAAGGGAAGAGTGTGGTGTTGGGTTCTCATACTGGCTCTGGCAAGACTCTTGCCTACATGTTGCCTCTTGCTCAGGTAAATTTCACACCTTCATTGGTTTGTCTGAAATCTATCCATAACCCATTAGGAAAATTGAATTGAATTGTTTGGCCTTTTTTTTTTTTTTTTTTTTTTTGGTGGTGTTGTTGGATTGTGGCTATTATAATTGTATGTATGTTTAGAAGAGTGCAAAAACATTACCGGCTGTGTTGACTCTGAAAGACTTTTGCTTGTGATTAATTAAAAAAGCTTCGAATTTGTTGATTTTTGTAGTTGTTGAGACAAGATGAGGCATTGTATGGTATGCTAATGAAGCCCAGACGTCCTCAGGCTGTTGTGTTGTGCCCCACAAGAGAGCTATCTGAGCAGGTTTATCATATACTTTGTATGGATTTTTGCTTCACATGAATTACATAAAGGACTTTTTTTGCCAAATTAAAACCAAATTGTATATGCAGGTGTTCCGTGTGGCAAAGTCTATCAGCCATCATGCACGATTCAGGTCTACCATGGTAAGTGGTGGTACCCGTTGAAGACTTCAAGAGGATTCATTGAACACCCCGATTGACATGGTAGTAGGGACCCCTGGTCGGGTTCTGCAACATATTGAGGAGGGGAACATGGTTTATGGTGACATCAAATACTTGGTGGGCATCCTTCTGTCTTCTTCCTTTTTTGTCGGCACTTTTTTCCCTTCTGATAAATGATCAAAGATGTTTCGGCCACAAATTAGTCTCACCTTAATCTAATTACTATCAATATTTTTAGGATAGGAGATGCAGAATTCAATATCATGATTAAATTGTTTTTATTTTTGTTCATGAAGGGTGGGAAGTCCAGTGAAAAACATGTAATTAGGCAGTATTTGGGTGGAACCAATGGGAAATTTGTGATGGGCTAAGTTTTGGGTTTTAGGTAGAGTGTTAATCTTGCAACCGTATAAAATACAATTTGAAAACTCTTGATATATATATACACATATATAATATAATGTTATCTTGTCCAGTCATGAAAGGTGAGTTTGTACAGAAATTAATATGACAGAAGCATTAATGAATAAATCACATAATTGCAAGTGGAACTAGACGCGAGTGTCCTGATTTGCAAACACGGTAAAGACTGATTTCAGCCCATCTGGTTCAAGATATATTCCTTGCCATCACATACACACACACACGGGAAATGACACCTCCAACAACAAAGCGATCATCCTAGTATAAAACTATTATAGGAAATAAGGAAGACCCTAGTGAGCTTCAAGTTACCACACAGATACCCTACATTTTCATGCAATTCTCTCTCTCTCTCTACATCCCTCATATCATATCAATCATATATATCATTAGTCATCTGGTGTCAAACAACTATATGTTGGTATATGGATCCCAGCCTAGTATAAAACAGAGAACTTTCATGTTTTTTGTGTGTGCATATTTTAATCTTTTTTCTGTGTCTTCTTTCGATGATATTATGAATACCAGGTGGGTCCATAGGATTCAGCGATGTCGTTTAGAAGGTGAAAAATTACCATGATGAAGCTCATTCACCTTATATCACCTTTAGCTATCACAGCTTTGATGGTGAAGAAGGTGAGCATTAATATTTATCGACTCTTTCTTTATCTCCATTTCCGGTTGTCTTCAATTGTGTACACTTGTTACTGTCAATCTTGAATAATATATGTATAGAATTCAACTAGATAAAAGTAACAAACTGAGTAATGTAGTGTAATATAATTGGTTTGCTATGGTAATAGACATTAGACAAATTGATTTTTTTATTTTTTTGGATCAACAGTAGACAAATTGTTTGATGAAGTACTGTATACCCATCATATGATCAGAATATAAGATGTACCAAACTATCTAATCAAATATAATTATGTATCACAATCATAGTTTTAAATAACAGTTGAGGCGTCATTTAAAATATTTGCTCCTCCGTGTATTAGTAAGTACATGATTTTAATGCATGTTACCCTGTTTATCTGCATGAGCATGTAATCTACTATCTTCCTCGCTCTTCGATCTGGCCTCTCTTCAGTTGAATTGTACTCTTTTTAATATTTTCATGTTCTTTCTACCACAGCAAAATAAAATATTTTGTACCCAGCAAAATAAAACTATCTTCTTCTTTCTACCACATCAATTCTGTGAGATCTGGTCTGTGTGATTTCATGTTCAATTTATTTTTTCTTCTATTTGTCTGTGGTTGAAGATTATTAGCATTTTGGGAGCTTAGTTTAGATGATTTTTAAGAATATGTATGTATATATGACTGTATGTACATTTTGTTCTTGATGAAACTTCTAATTTATGGAAGTTTTTTCTTCATTGACTTTGAAGGGAAAAACATGTGTTTGTTCATGAATCAGATAGGTTATGCTCTTAATATTGAAATGAAGTATTGATCTTGGTTTAATTGTTTTCAATTGCTTCGCTCATGCTGTCCTCTTTGATGGTTTAATTTCAATTTTACTGCCTTCAACAAGATTTCAAGTTCCAAAAGGCCATGATATTAAGCCCCTTCTTAAGAAAATACCAAATCTTTTCTTTTACTAGTAGGAATCATGAAGGGAGTTGCTGGGCGTTCTCAACAATTGGTGCCGTGGAAGGTATAAATCAGATTGTCACAGGAGATCTGATCCAGTTGTCAGAACAAGAACTAGTGGATTGTGATAAAGCTTATAATACGGGGTGCAATGGAGGTCTCATGGACTATGGCTTTCAGTTCATCATTAACAATGGTGGCATTGATACCGAGGAAGATTACCCTTACCGAGCTGTTGATGGCACATGTGACCAGAACCGGGTATGTTTCATATAAATCAAACTCTAGAAAAAGAAAAGAAAAACATCCTTCTTGTGCTTTAATTAAACTAGCATTTGTATCTTAAATGCTTCTTTCAGAAAAATGTACGAATAAACTTTGTGTTTACTGTACCCGTTTCAAGAAAATGCATTTCTGTGTAAGGAGAATATTTATTCTATTTTGTTATATTCCTGTTACAATTCTAAGACCTAAGTGTTCAAATATTAGAGAATGATATTGAGTTTGTTATGTAGTCTTGATCAGATTAGCTCATCCTTAGGAAAAATTATACCATAGTGTATCACTCAATCTACTTGGGACAATGAATTGAAAACTTGAGTTAAATGGTTATAATGGTATTAACAGCTTGCATGTGAGAGGGTGTTGGTTTTAGATTAATTGGAAACACATTAATACCATTATAAATTAATTAAAATTGGTTGTCATTCAAAATTGTAAGCAAAAAAAATTGTGTAGAGTATAAATCTGTCACAATCTTTGTATCTAATCAAGAGGCAACATTTTGAGAGGAATTGATGTTTATATTAATTTAACTAGAATTTATGAATTTGAACTTCTGCACATTCATCTAGCTTTGTGATGGCAACCATTTTAATAACCTCGAGTCCAATGCCAAGTTGAAATCAAGATAACGGATCGTAATTTTTGCGGTGTTTTGGATCCAAACCGATCGTAGTTTTTATTAATACAGTTTATTTACTTTCCCTGTCTCCTTTTTTCTAATTCTTTCTATTAAATGAAGCTTTGCTATATTACTTGAGCCTTACTAAACCATCTATTTACAACTTAGATATGTTGCCCGCTCTCGAGGCAAAAGATGGCAAGACCGTGAATAACCCAGTTGAAGATAACATTATTCCGAGGTATGTTTTTCTACAATTTTGTTTTGACAATTACATACCCTTTACCTTTTGTGAGTCACATGTGACCTTTAGCGCTTATCTGGATAATTTTTTCATGCAACTTTTGTTCCTTATAAATAGATCACCGAGGAATTGGTTAACAAAGGAATCAAAATGGAAGATATCGGCATCATCACCCCTATAACTCTCGTGCAAATCTCATCCGCCATGATGTTTCCTCATCTGTGGAGATACATACCATTGACAAATACCAGTTATAACTTCATCCCTGGTTGTGATAATTTCAAAAGTATTTCCGTGTTTATTCTTTCCCTTTCTTTAATCTATCAATTAATCTCCGAAATCCCAGATATTGCAAATGTTTGCTCGTGATTTTGGAATCCATTAATAATAAAGTAATAATAAGTCAAGATGGAATGCAATTCCTCCCTACTGCCTAGTTTGCATAACTTCTGATAAGTATATGCATGGTGTTTCTACTAAATCATCAATAAACATTGTCCTTATCTTTTGAAATCGATAACTTTGAGACATGATATCGCTTCCCTTCACTATTGTTATGCCCCATATTTTTTTTTTTATAAGATTGAGTAATAGGCCATCCACTTTTGAATTTTCTGTAAGATTGCTCGACTTGTATGTCATTGTAGCATGTCACACTTCTGTTTTTTGTAAACAGAAAACAGGACAACATTAACAAATGACCTAGCTTGTAGAAAACATGCAACAGATGTTAAGAAGACATCCAATGACATTATTATTTTTTTGGCTGGGTTAATGAGTTTTCTTTGCTCTTCAATTCAACTTGAGTTGATTCTTATGAAGGTTTATTTTTATTTGATTAGATAATGAAATGCTATCGATTTAAATGGGACATTCAAATTTTGTTCAAAATTTTCATTTAAACTGCAGCAGTGCTCTATCATGATCCTTTTTTGGTTGTCCAGGGAAGGGATAAGGACTGCATCTTGGTCTCTTTCGTTAGATCTAATGACAGTCCAAGGAACTGCATTTCTTCACTGCTTGGAGACTGGCATAGGATTAATGTGGCTCTGACACATGCCAAGGTGAGCATCATCTTTATTTGCGTGACAAATCATCTAAATCTTCACCCAAATTTCTGTTGGGCTAACCTATTATAGTTAGTTACCGAGTCCCAAGATTCAAAATAAATAATTCATTTGTAATAGGAAATACTTGTGTAAATAGAGCATTCTATATTGGCAGGGTAACATTTGTTTGGTTTTTCTTTTCCTTTACAGAAGAAGTTGATCATGGTGGGTTCGTGTAAGACACTTTCAAAGGTTCCGCTGCTAAAACTTCTTATCGGCAAGGTTGAGGAGCAATTGGGCATTTTGAGCGTGTCCAAGAAGGATCTTATGCACAGAGAGCTAAAGAGATGCTCTCAAGCCAGACGTACGTAAAATTTTGACACTTGACCTTAATCCTTTTGTAGTTAGAATTATGCGACTATTTTTGTAAAAAAAGTTTATTAACACGTGAATGTAGTGTGAAACTTCTGTTTTCAATCTGCTACAGGACATAGTGATGGAAGCAGCCATCTTAATAAATGTGTAAGATGCTCATCTTTAATGCAATTTTTTAAAGAACTTTTTAACGATTTGTTATGAATTCTTATTAAAGATTAGTGCTAGACAATATTGTCTGATTACTTATGCATACAATGAGATTGTGTATTTTTGCAGTTATAAATTTATTTATGTTAGATGTTTAGTGATGCTTTGTTGTGCTTGAGGGAAATGGGTTAATGATGGATAATGCATATATATATATATATATATTAATTGCTAGGTTGCAAATGGGTTAGTGATAGATTTTGCAAATTTACTTACTGGGTTGCATGACGAATCATTTTTGTGCAATAGCATTTTTAAGATCATCCTTTTTTAGTCTTTAACTAATAATGGCATTCTCAATGGCTGATATTTTTGGATTGATAGTCAATGGCTGCTGTAAGAATCCAACTATCAAGTCTATTTTTTATCTGCCTCTAACTTCTTTCTAATCAGATTGAGTTGGTTTTTTTTTCCTTTTGATTACAGTAAAAAAGCTTTTATGATCTCTAGAATGACAAAGAATGGAAGGATGATTCAGGTATATATCATCATTTTGCTGAAGAGGATTGGATGACTAGAAGATGAAGTTATTTTCAAAGTTTGGAGAGCAGACTCCATATTTTTTTTTTTATTATTAAAATGTAAAAGTATTAGTAATTTTTATTTTTATTTTTTTTTTTTGTATTGAGTTAACATATTGTGTTTTAAGGGTTTTTTTTTTTATTTATAAGTTGTGGAAAATTGAAAAATGGATATTGACTCACATTATGGTATATATTTTGAAAATGACGATGGATAATAGGTTTGCTTTGAACAAAAGTAAAAACATAATACATAATTAATTATGAATTTTTTTTTTTAAAAAAAAAAAGAGAAAAGGTGGCGTTTTCATAAAAACGTCGCAAAATATCGTCATGCTTACGTCATGGTTAACCCTTCTAACGGACACTGTTAACAGAGGTTAAGAATCAGTGGCGCTTTAAAGAAACGTCGTAAAAAGTCTTTAGTGGCGTTTTTAAAATGCCACAAAGATATGACGGCGGCCACATCTGCGACGAATTTTGTAAACGTCACTTTATATTTTTGCGGCGTTTTTTGGGCCTATTGCGGCGTTTTACAAACGCCGGTAAATCCCAATTTTCCTGTAGTGTACTAATAAGTTCTAATAGTTTGACTTAATTCTCATAAAATCCTATTAAAAATAAGTCTTAATAAAATCGTCAATAAAAATAATTTTTAGTGACGAGTTTTCACACATGCCGCTAAAAATTAACAATTAGTGATTTCTTTGTCATAGTTTTTCTAAGTTGTCAATAAAATTTACAATCAATGACGTTTTTCTATAACAAATTTTTTAAGCTGTCGCTAAAAAAAAATTAGTGAATTTTATTGTGACGATTTTTTTAAACTATTGCCAAAAATTATAATTAGTGACAATTTTTGTGACAAAATTTTTAAATTATCGTTAAAAATTAATAATTAGTGATTTTTTTTTAATAATGTTTGATGAAAAATATTATTAATTCTCATAAGATCTATTGAATAATAAATTTAAAAATTAAGATCTACAAGTAAATCTTTAAAAAAAAATCCAAACACCCACTTAATTGATGGTTTTTGTCAGCTCCATTGTTATAATCATGAACGTGGGAAGTCGATCGTTGAACCAGGGGGTGTTGTTGGGGAACAAATTCTTGCAGAGCTCCGGCGATTAAAAAAAAAAAAAATACAGTAATAGAAAAAATACTCAACAATAATATTTGCTAGGGAAGTGTTAGAATAAATATGAGTTGAAATTAAAGTGATGAGGTAGAGAAGATTATAGAGTTGTTTTTTTAAATATTCTAAAAAAATATATAATTTAGAGACTTGATTCGTTTTTCAAACTATTTGAGAAACTAATTTAGTTTTTAAAACTGTATTTTGAAAATACAATTTTAAATTAAAATTACATTTTCAACATGTAATTTTATCTTGAAATCGCATGTTAAAAATGCAATAGACATGAACTTCACTAAAATATGTTGCATTTTCAATATGCGATTTTAAAATGAAATTACATGTTAAAAATGTAATTTTAATTTCAAAATTATATTTTCAAAATATGATTTCAAAAAGTATGTTAATTTCTCAAATAGTTTGAAAAGTAGACTAATTCTCTAAATTATTATTTTTTTTAGAATATTAAAAAAAAAAACTTGAGGATTATAACCCATATAAATGTTCTATTTTAGAATAAATAAATAAATAAATAAAGTTAGAGAGAGAAACAATTCTTGGTGAAGAGATAATTCTTACACAGACACTAGTGGTGCATTTGATTAAAGGTTCGAGAAGAGATTTAAAAATAAAAATAAATAAATAAAATATATTTAAATTTCATATAACTTCACATATCTTATATCTTTTTCAGTCCCGTTACGGACCACTAGAAGATGAGCTCTAAACTGAGCTCTAAACAGGTGGCATGTGATGCGTGAAATTGAAGGCCATTTGCATATTGAGTACGTGTGTTTCACGCACTGAAGAAAAAAAAAACAAAAAAAACAAAAAAAAAACAAAAAACAAAGGTCAATCCCGCGCAAATGTTGATCCATCGAGCTCATGTATATAAAAGAAAAAAAAAATTCCCGCACATTTGATCTGAGCTTCTCTTCCACCGTTCCGTCACCTCCACCGTCCGGCGTTTGCCCTCTCCTCCACCATCCGGCGTCAGCCCTTTTCTCCGTCGTCCCTCTCCTCCACCGTTTGGCGTTTGCTGTCTCGTTCGGCATTTGTAGATCTGTCCTCTGCTGTTCGTCTCCTCCACCGTCGGACATCTTCTCCCTCCTCCACCATCCGGCGTCTTCGTCAGACTTGGACTTCCATCTAGTCAGTTTCTATCTCTGTCACATAAGTTAGATGTTCAGAAATTTCAAAAAAAAAAATCTATTCAGAAATCCCCTGTTTATAAGTTAGATGTTTATAAGTTCAAGATAAATGTTTAAAAAACAGTTAAAGATAGATGTTTATAACAGTTCAATGGACCTGATGTTTATAAACTCAGATGTTTATAACAGTTCAAAAAACAGTTCAAGATAAATGTTTATAAGTTTATGAAACATTTGAGTTAATGAAACCAATGGTGGTTCCTTGAAGACAACCATGGGACTGATCATGTTTGCTTCCATTTGACACTAATTTACTTGATTAACTTTTTCCGATCTATTGTTTTTAGCATCAATTTTCTTTTTCTTCTTCTTTTTTTCACCTGCATTTTAGGCTTACATTTTATTCAGCTATTATAAATCTTGGATTTTAATCAATTCATGGATTTGATGTTTTATTTGTTTTTTGAAGTATAATGTTGCAAATTTTTTCTGGGTAGTTAAACTTTGAATTGTATAGTGATTATTAAGTTGAGATTGCTATGTAGATCTGGTCAATTTTTTGGGGAATTGCCTTATTCTTTTAATAACATGAAATGGCAATTTTTTCCTGGTAAAATTTGTTGAATTTGGGATTTGAATTTGAATTTGGACTTGGACTTGGGTTGCTTTCCTCAAACATAAAATATTGGATCATTACTTGCATATATTCGTTTTTATTCTGTGATGGTGAATATCAAACAATTGGCTTGCTTTATTATTTTATAAACTTTGACATTTGAGTATGATGTCTGTGTATAGTTTTAGAGGATGTGTTTTTACTGGAATTGAGTTTCTATTATTATAATAATCTGTTATTAAATCATTTGATTTCATTTTAATTTTTGAATGAGCAGAAATGGAGATTGATTCAAATAGTGTTGAGAATCCTTTATTAAATGAGAGTGAAGAAGTTGAGGAACCTAAGAGGGGTATGTGTTTTACCTCAAAGCAAGAAACGTACACATTTTATGCCAAATATGCTAAACATGTTGGGTTTTCTATAGCTTGTAAAACACAAGTTATTGGCGATGATGGGGAATTAAGATACTTTGGGATTGAATGTTCTCGATCGGGGAAGAGAATTAAAAAATTAGAAGTAAACCCTTTAAAGCCATCTCTGTCTACAAAAATTGATTGCAAAGCAAGGGTTCGAGCAAGCCTACAAAAGGATGGGAGATTTATGTTAACCACAGTTAACCTTGAGCATAATCATGACTTGATCCCCACCGACTCACGCCATTTTGCAATGAATAAGAAAATCCTTAGTCCTGTGAAGAGAAGATTAGAAATTAATGATCAAGCAGGGATTGGGGTGTCTAGAAATTATAACTCAATGGTTGTTGAAGCTGGGGGTTATGAGTCTTTAACATTTGATGAGCGAGATGCAAGGAATTACATTGAGAGAGCTAGAAAGTTGAGGCTTGGAGAAGGAGATTCCAATACACTTCAAAAGTATTTTTTAGAATGCATGCACAAAATTCGAGTTTCTATTATATGATTGATGTTGATACTGACTTTCGCATAAGAAACTTGTTTTGGGCGGATGCAATGACTCGGGCGGCTTATGAAGAATTTGGAAATGTTGTTTCATTTGACACAACTTACCTTACTAATAAATATGATATGCCATTTGCTCCGTTTGTAGGAGTTAACCACCATGGACAGTCGATTTTGCTTGGTTGTGGCCTATTATCTAGTGAAGACACTAATACATTTGTTTGGCTATTCAAATCATGGTTAAATTGCATGTCAGATCATTCTCCAAAAGCTATAATAACTGATCAGTGCAAAGCTATGCAAAAGGCTATAGAAATAGTCTTCTCCAATGCTCGACATCGATGGTGTTTATGGCATATCATGAAGAAGATTCCGGAGAAGTTGAAAGGGTATTCCCAATATGAATCCATGAAGATGGATTTGCAAAATGCAGTCTATGACACTTTCACAAAAGATGAATTTGAGATGAAATGGAAAGAGATGATTGCAAAATTCAATCTTTATGAGAACCAGTGGTTGGGGGTGTTATATGATGAGCGACATCGATGGGTTCATGTATATGTCAAAGATATTTTTTGGGCTGGCATGTCAACGACACAACGAAGTGAGAGCATGAATGTCTTTTTTGATGGATATGTCAACCCAAAGACTACATTAAAACAATTTGTTGAACAATATGACAATGCCTTGAGAAGTAAGGTAGAGAAAGAGAAGAAAGCTAACTTCAAGTCTCGACACAAAGTCTTTGATTGCCTAACTGTGTATGGTTTTGAGAAACAATTTCAGGATGCGTACACCAATGCAAAATTCAAAGAAGTTCAAGCTGAGATGAAAAGGCTAGTTTATTGTCAACCATTTCTTGTCAAAGAAGAGGGTTCAATTTGTACATATTTTGTGAAGGAAGCTGTGGTAGCTTTTGGGAAGATGAAACATGTAGACTTTGTTGTCTATTATAATTCGACAGAATTTGATGTGCAATGTATGTGCCGGTTGTTTGAATTTAGGGGCATCATGTGTGCTCACTCACTCGTTGTGCTCATTGCAAGATGCATAAATGAGATTCCAAATAAATACATTCTACCACGATGGAGAAAAAATTTGGATAGAGGGTACACATGCATAAAAACCATATACACTGGCTTTGGGGATGATTTCAATGCAAAGGTGTATGATAAGATGAATAGAAAATTGATTGGCATTATACAATTTGCTGGAAACTCTGAAGGAAAGATAAAACTTATTGACCGTGGGTTGGATGAAATCAAGGCGAAAGTGATGAAAGATGATGAAGGTGGTGGGAGTAATGTAGCACCTTCGACTAGTAATGTACCACCTATTACTAGTAATGTCCCATCTTCCCCGATTGGCAGCATTAATAGAAAGGCAATCAGTCATACCAAGTTGCTTAGTCCTTTGGTTGCTCGTCGAAAAGGTCATCCAGTTACTAAAAGAAAGGTCGCCAAAGTAGATCAAATAGTCAATCGGTTGAAGGCAAGCAAAAGAAAACATAACAAATCAAAGGTAAATTGATTGGTTTTCATACATATCCATCTGTTTTGTATCATTACTCTCTATTCAACTCATATTTTATTGTAATCATGTCATACATTTGAGCCATTCATTAACCTTTGTCAATATAGGGTACTAAGGTGATTGGAGGTGAATGTGAAGGTCAATGTCAATCTCAACCTGAACGTAGTGCACGTAGAGAGCTTTATCCTTATATGGTTGGCATGGAAAATAGTATGTGTGTGCCGGTACGTGTACATCGAGCAAACTGTTTTTCAATAATGTTTAGCAAACTGGTTTTAACATTTCATTTTAATTGAATAGGGACACATGGTCAATGCTATTGAAGGCACATCTCTCACTCTAGCAAGTGTGGACATTATGAGAAAACAAAGTTTCATGAATGCCCCAACTCAAATTTATGGAGTTGGCATATCTTTGACCCCGTCAGACTGTATTGGAGGCACACCGGGATTTATGACAACTCAACAATCCATGATTGCTACGCATCAAATTTATGGAGCCGTACCGTCTTCATTTGTTGACTTGAATGTACAAATGGACCACAATGACTATGGTGGTAGTTTTCGTTAGTTGGAAACTTGTAATTGTAATGCCTTTTATGTGACTAAACTTGGAGTTTATTTTGTTTTGAATAATTTATTTAATGTATTTTTGGTTAAGAACAAATTGATGTTGTTCTCTACTTTGTTGTTATAGTAGATGTTCCCAATTGATGTTATATTTGTGCTATGTCTGCTACAGATTGAATGTGTTCCAAATCTGTGTGAAAAATCTGTTACAAATCTGTTCTAAAATTATGTCTGCAAATCTGTCTTCAAAAACCTGTCTGGTAAAATCTGTCTTCAAAACTGTGTGGAAAAAACTGTCTTCAAATCTGTGTTGAAAAACCAGTATGAAAAAAATATGTCTTCAAGACTGAAAAACCAGTGTTCAAAAAAGTAGTCTTGAAAAACCTGTGTGGAAAAATCTGTCTTCAAAAGTGTGTGAAAAATGCCTGTCTTTGAATCTGTCTTGAAAAACCTATGTAAAAAAATATGTCTTTAAAACTGTGTCAAAAACATGTGTTCAAATCTGTGTTGAAAACCAGTGTTTAAACTGTGTCAAAAACTAGTGTTCAAACCAGTGTCCAAATCTGTGAAGCACTTGTGTTCAAATAGAAAAATAAATCTTCATACATAAAATATGTTCAAAAATAGACAAACAGTCCAAAATCTGTCCAGTGTTCAAACCACTGTTCAAATCTGTGTTGAAAACCAGTGTTCAAACTGCGTCAAAAACTAGTGTTCAAACCAGTGTCCAAATCTGTGAAGCACCTATGTTCAAATAGACAAATAAATCTTCATACGTAACATGTGTTCAAAAACAGACACAGTCCAAAATCTGTCCACAATATGTGTTCAAACACACAAACAAATAACTTTTCATAATAATCAGTCCAAAATAAGTCCAAAATCTATCCAAACTCAGCACAAAATCTGTCCAAAATCAACCCAAAATCTGTCCAAAATCAGTCCAAAATCAACCCAAAATCAGCACAAAATCTGTCCAAAATCAACACAAAATCTGTCCAAAATCTGTCCAAAATCAGCAGAAAATGTATCCAAAAGTAGTCCAAAAACAACACAAATTCTGTCCAAAATCTTCATACATATCATAAATAACAAACAATCCACATAATACATATTCATACTTCTCAATCCATAATTGTAATATATCATAAATCTTCATGCATATCATCTTCATAAATAATGCAACACCAATTACATGTTCTAACTTGTATAGAAATTATTACATCTTCAACAGAGGAGAAGCTTCCACAAATCTGATTCCATAAAATTCAAGTCTCTCTGCAATTCATGAAGCAACATGATTACTAACTACAAGAATTGCAACCAAAAAAAGAAAAAAAAAACTAATATGGAGATGCACTCATATTTCACTCAAATTGCATGGCTATAAGTCTTCTAAAGAAAGTTCTGAAGCTCCTCTTTATCTTTTTGGTGCTTAAACTCGACCGGGTGGTTCTCTGGTTTTCCTTGCTCTCCTGCAACAAAAAAAAAAAATTACTAGAAGACTACAGAAGTATTTGCAAGAGAGAGAGAGAAGATTATTTGAGTATAGTCAACAATGTGTCATGTAGAGCCTAACAAGTAAAGAGAATATTTCAGCCCTCCATATTGGCAAACAAAGATTATGAACATCAAAAACAAATTTGATTTCGAACACAAAATGCCTTCTATATCAGTGGTAGAGAATGTTTAGAAGCTGCATAAAATAAACAAGTGGCCGAGAAACATTTGAAAGATGAGAGGGGCAACTGACTTTTTCAAGGAGATATGCTCTTTGCATCTCAAATGAATTTTAGGGCACATATTAGACACATTGAAGATTGAACATATTACAAAAAAGCTTATTCATTTATTTATTTTTAATTTTGACTTTCTAGTTTCTGAATATTATTCCATTTTATCCAGATTGTTTCTCTACTTTACTTTGTATACGACAAACTGAATGGTTTTGGAGACCTAAAACATCCTTTTGAGGTAATTTTAGTTGTGTTCCCTTGTTGGTTCGTAAAGGTTTGATTGTATATATTATTTCACATTTAGTGAACCAAATTGAGAACTTTTGATCGATGCCTCACTGCACTCTCTAGCTGCACTCTATAGAGACTCTCATCAGATACTTCCAGACATGTATTGGTCGGGCACTTGTCTAAATGCGTCCAATTATTGTTAAAAATTATTTACAAGACACTCTTCAAACACTTGGGGAAACATACAAGTTCATCGATTGACACAAATGAAACTAATGGCCTTTTAACTTTCTTAGGAGCTAAAACAGCTAATGAGTTTGGGAAGTTGCTAAACAAGTTTTTTTTTTGTGTGAAAAAGTCATGTAATAACTGCATTTTTAAGTTGATGACAAACAATTTAGCAACTTTTTGATTTTTTTAAAGCCAAAAGTTGACTTTTTTAGCTTGTCCCCAAACACCTAATATTATGAAGTTTGAAATAGTTACTTAGGATACAAAGATAAAAGAAAATTAATACAGACTTATAGGAAATAATTTTAGATTGCACTTTATTATTATTATTTTATTTGTGAATGATATATTCATATATGACATATCATAATTATATGAAACCATATATTTTCGCATATCCATGTTTTTAGCAAGAAAGAGTTAGCAATGTTGAATTTACCATCATGACATCAAATTTTCTGACCAATTTAATGAATCTGGAAGCTTAAGACTAATCATATTCTCACAAGAATCTTATAAAGTATAATAGAAATTCTTAACAAGAACTAAGATTTATGAATATAATGTTACTTTTTAAATAGCAGAACTGAAAATCATACCAGAAATGAGGGCCTCAAAGAAGTCATCATCTTCAGCTAGGTCCTTTCCTGTTTTTCCTTTCCATTGCTGCAAATGTCCCACAATTTCAGAGTCCAAGTAAACTCCAATAGCTGTGAACTTAATTTGGAGAAAGTGTATCTCAATGTCTGTAATTCCTATTACACATCCAAAAAAATTGAGTCAAAAAAATACACATTCAAATTTATTTCAAGTTACACACTATCAGCAATCTTTAAATCATTATCTATTAATTTCTCTTCTGATATATTTGGATGGCTGAATTTAGAAGACAAATGAAAATCTCATTACTATGAATTCAACTCAGTAATTTAATATATGAGGTTCGTAAAGGTTTGTTGTGTTTTACAAATTAGGGCATATATATATAGATGAAATCAAAGTCAAAGTATTGTCTTCAACAAATTAGGGCATATATATATATATATATATAGAGACAGACAGACAGAGAGAGAGAGAAATTACTTCACTGACTTGTGCACACAAATCTGTCGAAGAAAACACGGAGAGTCGAGAGAAGCGAGTCCGGTGCGAAGACGGAGAGAGAGTCGGTCGTCGTTGGTCGTCAGAAGCTGCAGTCGCCGGGGTTGTAGAAGTTGCGTCGTCGCCGGGGTTGGAGAGCCGCACTCGTCCGATCGGGTTGCAGAGCTACACTTGTCGAGGAGGTCGCCAAGGAGAGGCACAACAGAGAAGAGAAGGAAGAATAGAGAGAGTCTTCAAATGTATTGTGTGTTCAAAATGAATTTAAAATTTGAAATGAATAAGAAAGAGGGACAAATGAGCGAGTTTGTATCCGTTTTCCACGTAAACCAGCCACGTCATTAGTGCCGACTTAGTGGTCACGTTTTAGAGGTCGAAAGCATTTTTGTATCTTTTTTTAGTTCTTCAATCACACAATCATTAGTTATTCCTTCTTTGTGGCCCACAGAACATGCAGCAAATTGTGGATTGCGCCAACACATCAACCGGACGTGACCGCAGCTCGTTCCACAGCAGCAAAACCGCCCCCCTAAGGCTCCAAATCTTTTTTGCTGTCCATCTTTTTCATTACTACTTTCTTTCACTTATAAATAAAACTTGGCTGCGACATGTTTGTTTTATAATATGTCATCATTTTTGTGAGTATTGATTTCTGATCACACTGTCAAATAGGTATCCAGCTGGAGAACACTGACAGAATAAATCTCCCCTAAACAACCTGCCACAAAAAGATAAGACTCTGACGGTGATTCGTCCACCCGAGGGCACTCCGACGATTAAGTCAACACTCAGTTATCTCTCAGAGATAGAAATTGGTGCCCAACTCACCAGCCATAATACAAAAAGCGTACCTTATACTCACGAAGGTGCCTTACTTTTATAGCCAGTACTGATCTAATCCCCGTAGAAGCCTAATTTCAATGGATTTTGACTCAATGCTTATCCTAGACTCTCAAATAGATAAAGATAAACTTCCTAAGAGCCTTATCCTTATCCAGATTGAGGTTCTCCCCCATTCTAGGACTCTTGACCCTTATCCGTTTATCTCGAACTTCGGTATCTTCGCAGATAACCTCGGTCTAGCCGAGATCAAATCGACGCCATGACCAGGACACGTGGCACCTCGGCTGACACTTCGGTGCCACCTTGGCCACGTGTTGTTATTCACAAAAATATACCCCCACAACTACCCCTTAGGTTCTATTACCTCGGCATTTGAGGTGATAAAACCTATACCGTTTATCTACATAGCATGTCGGCTAAAAACTTACTTTTAAACCTTTATTACCGATGTCATCACACATCGGCTACATCTGTCCAAGACTAAAGTCTATTTTACTAATGCAAAAAAAACCAAGAACCAGGTTTTTTAAGTTCTTTAACCGAGATCGTCCTCCTAGCCGAGGTCTTTGCTTCATTAAATCAAGAACTCCAAAAGTTCTATCTGCGAATCAGCTGTCACGCACTGTTTCACAACCATTTTCGCCACGTGTCTTCTCCTCATTGATCCATACTTAACACGCGCCATCAGGTCGTGTTGCTTCTACGCGCGCCGCCTGACAGGCACGTCGTCCAAGGCACATTTATTGTGGTCTTGTCGCCTTTTCGTGTTTTAACAAAATCTCTTCCCTCTTTCCGTTTTTTCACTTTACGTTCTTTAATTTCTCTCAAGTTTTCTCTCTCTAAAGTTTCTTGCTTCCAAACCGCCATTGCCCAATTTCTCAAGCTCTACAACTTGCTCCGTTCATCCCCTCCGACGAAGCATTCACCGTTCCATTCCATTCACTATCATCGTCTGACTTCGACGTACCTCATACCAGCGTTATTCTCTTCGGTAAGTCACCATTTTTCCCCATTTTCAGTCTTCAATTTACTTCAAAATTTTATTTACGCTTGTATGCTGCCATTGTAAATCTACTCATGTTCTTAAATCTTCATCTGTGTTTTAAATTTCATTTTGCTTGTGATTTTGCCTCTGTCCAATCTGTTTCTGGGTATATTTATACACATTTTGCTCACACACTTGCTATCTTGCCACTGTTCTTGGCTTTGCACATCTGCACACACTTTCGTACAATATTCTTGAATTTCTGTTTCTTTTTCTGAGTCTGAATTACGCTCTTTTTTTTTCTGTTTTCTTGTTGCATTTTCCAGATTCGTGCCTTCATTCTTGTTTTCATAGACCTAGGCTTGGGATTTGTTCTAGAACCTTTTTCTTTAGGAAAATTGAACCAAAAACCCCTTAGATTTTTAGAAAAATTCACCTCAGTGCTTTATAGGGTTTAGCCGAGATATTTTTCCACTTTCCAAACCTCTTACTGAAAAACCTGAGATTGGACCCACTTTGGTCGAGATAATGGGTATGTTTAGGTGGAAGGTGGACACCCCAACCAAACTAGAGACAAGAGTTCTCTATCCTGGTCAACATTCAAATCCGGTTAGCTGGAGAGAAGGACTCCATTATGCCTAGGAAGGATTATATGCCCGTTTCCGTAGTCTCCATTATAGAAGGAAGAGTTAGATTCCCTCTTAACACCCTTTTCAGGGAGGTCCTTTACTATTACAAACTGAACCCCATGCAATTAGCCGTAAACTCTTTTAGGACCGTAAATGGAATCGCCGAATTGGAACGTAGGCAAAATGCTAGGATCTCCTTGTCCGATATCTAGTACTGCTACACGATGTGTGGCCTTAAAACTAAAGCTAGCTACACATACTACCGCAAGTCAAGATCCACCCAATACAAGCTGATAGTTGACATTCCAGAATCAAATAAGGGCACGACTGACGACTACCTGATTGTCTCGAGCAATTGGGAGTTCGCACCACATGACGAACTCCATCTTTTCCCATTGCGCCGTGAGGTTTTTAGGGATAATAGGGGTGAGGAGTTAGTTTCCTTCCCTAGAGTTCCTTCTACTTTCTTTCATTTTCTTTTTGTCATTTTGTTTCTAATGTATGATCTCTTTTTGCAGCTCTCCCTCAGCCGGAAAAGGATTTTCGCCAATACTATGCACCGAGCAAAGACTTGGACCGCCTTTTTGGCCTGCCACTTAAGCTTCACAAGGCTCCAATCCTCTTCAACTACATCCCAACATACTAGAGTCCTCTCCCCGACGTCCCTCGGAAGAGTAAATCTCCGCCTTCTGTAACAACTCCCCCTACCACTTCATCGCCAAGGCCAGATCAGGCTTCAATCTCTGACCCAGTAGAGCAGCCAACAACATCTGCTCCCCAACTAATTCCTCTAGCCCAGCATCTACGCCGACGTCGAGCTCCACTGCACACACCTGCAAGTAAAACTTATAGCCGAAAACACCGAAGTATTGAGGCATCGGCTTACGATCCAGCCAACCCACCGACTGCACTTCCAGCAATCCACTTCGGCACTAGAGTCACTGTCGCTGTCGCCGTCGCCGTCAACGAGATGGGATGTAACAAGGCCGTCGCCAAAGACTTTCTAGCGGACATCTCCGATGTTGTCACATTCCAATCTTCACCATCGCAATCCCAACTAAAGGCCAAGCCAAAAAAGGTGAAGAAAGCCAAAGCTAAGGGAACAGTGACTCAGATTGACTCTGAGGACACTTTGTCTATATCCAAGCTGGCCGAGGTTGAGAAAAGCCCCTCCGCCATCAAGAAAAGGCCCGCCGAGGCTGACCCCTCCGAAACTAAGTCAAAGAAGTCGAGGTCGGACTTTGCAGCCACCTCGTGTTCTCTTAAACCTGATGACCCCTAGGCCCTCTCTATCACGATTGAGGACAAGCCAGTCAGAGCCGGTGATAGCGCTACTGATATTGAGGTCGGTGTTCCCTTCTCCACTACGTTGCTCCTTCCCAATGACCTCAACCATATAGCCGAGGTCAGCAAATATGAAATTTTTGCTCTAATAGTGCAGCACTCTGTACTAGTAAATTCCTAACACTTGGTACTCTCTATTCTTTGTTTTCATACTAAAAAAGTTTACTAACTTTGTTCATTTCACTTTTTCTAGGCGATCCAGCATGCCTACTCCTTTGCGATGCAGGCTGAGGACATGAAGAAAGGGTTGGTCCACACGACCAAGGAAGCTACTGGCTTGCTTAAGTCTTTAAATAATACCGAGGCCAAAATGAAATCTTTGCTAGATCAGGCCAAGGCAGCTAAACAAGCCCAAGATCAAGCCGAGGAAATGGCAGGTGCTGCAGAGGTTGTTGCTAAGGTTTTCAAAGCAGAAATAAAAGAGACTGAAGCAAAAATTGCTGAAGCCCAAGCAGAGCTTTGAAGTGCCCTAGCCACGAAAGAAGCCAAAATCAAAGCGGCAGAATAGAAGGCTTATGTGGAGGGGGCGGCCGATGTCTGCGAGGAGTACAAGAAACAAGTCAGACAGGCATGTAACAAGGGTTACACCCTTAGTTGGATGGCTGCTCTGAAGGAATTGGTTGTCCCTGAGGACTCTCCCCTCAGAGATGAAGGCCGACTTGTGGTGCCATTCCCCTCTGCTTCAAGCCAATCTGAGGCTAAGACTTGGGGGGGGGGGGAAGAAGAAGAAGAAGAAAACAAAGCAAAAGAAGAAGACGAAGAGGCCGAAATGGAAGCCGACGCTGAAGGTTCTACTGTGGCCAAGTCCCCAACTCTGAATAAGCAAGTTCTGGACTTGACTTAGGATGAGGCGAACGAAGTCCAAAAGACCACTTCTGAAGCCGAGGTCGAGACTACCAGTAAGAGCCTAGATGACACACTGCGTGAGATTGATGACGAGGTAGAGGCCGATAAGAGTGTAACACCACCAGCCGATGAAGCCAATCTTAGTACTTAGAATATTTATGTTTTTCCTTGTACTCTTTGTTTGTATTTTTCCTTCTTACCTTTGGACAGCTGTAATACATTGTATGAACAATATTAACTTTACATTTGGCCAATGTGCCTTTTTTGTATCTAAACAAGTAATCCTTCTACAGACTGAAGTGCCTTTTTTTTCTTTTGAATGCAATTATAATTTCTTCTTTCAAGTGTTTGTATGTTTGTATGCCTTACTGCTTCCAAACTTAGAATATTTTGCATGTCTTTAGTTTATTCCTTTAGTTGTTTAGTCTCATCGGAGTAAAGTACCTTGGACATAATTTTCAATTTGTTCATTTCGACCTTGGCTTAACACTTGAAAACATTGTAAAAATATTTTCACAAATGTTGTTTAAAACTTTCCACTTTACTTATTGTCTTCTGTCAATACTTCAGTCTTCCATACTTTCCAAGTTTGGCAACCTAGTAATCTCGGTAAGTACGTATGTACTTCCTTCAAATTGATCTCGGCTTAACTTTAACTTGTAAATTTTTCTTTAAAATTTCAACAAGTCCCAAGTACTTTAAACTGTTACTTATTACTCTTCAGCTCCTTGCCTCCTAATGTGAACTTAAGTTTCACTTACGCTCACATCAAGCATGTGCATATGATCTTATTATCGAAGTTAGATTCAAACAAAGGCTAGCTGAGGTTCTCAAGCTTGTTCATCTGTTAATTTATTGAAAGGCACTTAATTCTGATCTAACTTTGATTCTGCCGACATGGCAAATCTAGGTTAACCCAACTTAGTTCAACTCCATTATATGCAAGTATAATTTCAACTCTGCCATATAATGAATTTAAGTTATTCGTCATGTTTCAATTAGAAACATCGCCAACTTAGTTCAACTCTATTATATGTAAGTATAATTCAACTCTGTTATATAATAAGTCTAAGTTATTCGTCATGTTTCAATTAGAAACATCGCCAACTTAGTTCAACTTTATTATATGCAAGTGTAATTCAACTCTGTCATATAATAAGTCTAAATTATTTGTCATGTCTCAATCAGAAACATCGCCAACTTACTTCAACTCTATTATATGCAAGTGTAATTCAACTCTACTATATAATAAGTCTAAGTTATTCGTCATGTTTCAATTAGAAACATCGCCATAGGTCTTTTTTAGTCCAATCACACAATTTCAATTCCACAAAACTAAAACTTTATTTAATACCTCGGATAATAAAATTATAACATAAACAAAAAAATCTAATAATAGAAAAACTTTAAATTGCAAGTGTTCTAGAGTCTTGGCAACTCTTTGCCATCATTGTCCTCAAGCCGATATGCACCATTGTCGGCGGTTGAGATGATTCTATAAGGTCCCTCCCAATTTGGATTAAGCTTGCCCTCTCTGAGATCCTTTTTGTTGCCGATGACCTTCCTTAGCACAAGGTCCCCAACTTTGAATTCTCTTAGGTTAACCTTCTTGTTGTAAGCCCTAGCAAGTTGTTGATGGTATGTCCCTAGCCGAATTGCTGTTCTCTCCCTTTTTTCTTCCAACAAGTCCAGATCTCGGCCCAAAAATGCCTCATTAATCGCATTTTCTACTCATTGGGCTCTGATCCTTGGGATGCCGACTTTTAGTGGGATAATTGCTTCAGTGCCATAGGCCATAGCAAATGAAGATTCCCCAGTCGATTTTCTCGGCGTAGTCCGATATGCCCAGAGCACATTAGGCCACTCATCCATCCACTTTCCATTTGCTGCTTCCAATATCTTCTTGATCCCATCTAGGATTGTTTTATTGGATGTTTCTGCTTGACCATTACTCTGAGGGAAGCTTGGAGTAGAGTAATAGTTCTTAATTTTGTACTTTGCACAGCAGCTCTTGATTAACTTACTGTTAAACTGTGTGCCATTGTCTGCTATGATTGCCCTTGGAATCCCAAATCTGGTGATAATGTTCCTCCATATGAAATTCTTTATATCAATATCTCAAATCTTCGCAAGGGGTTCAACTTCTACCCATTTTGTGAAATAATTTGTTGCTACTAGCAGAAACTTCATTTGTCCAGTTGTTTGAGACAATTGTCCAACAAGATCCATGCCCCACTGGGCAAATGGCCAAGGGCTGGACACTAGGTTTAAATCTGCTGCTGGTTGATGTATCAAAGGTGCAAACCTCTGACACTTCTCACACTTTCTGACATAAGCGTTAACATCTTTCTGCATATAGGGCCACCAATACCCCTGAGTAATGGCCCTATGAGCGAGTGACCTATCCCTGCGTGGCTTCCGCATACTCCTTTATGTATTTCATACAGGAAGTCTTGAACTTGTGAAGGATGCACAGATCTCAAAAGGGGACTAGAAAAAGACCTCTTGTAGAGATGTCCTTCTGCTATCAAACTGAACCTCGCTGACTTTAGTCTAGTCTTGTGTGCTTCTTTGTGATCATCTAGCAACTTCCCATCTCTAAGGAACACTACTATCGCATCCATCCAACTTGGTCCCATCTCCACACACATTGCTTCATACTCTGTGTTCAGTGGTTCTACACTTGGGCCTAACAAATACTCAACCATTATTTTCCTTACCTCTCCTGATTTTATTACACTAGCCAGGTTAGCCAAGGCATCAGCATGGCTATTGTCATCTCGGTTAACTTGCTATAGTCGGCAATCTTGGAATAAGGCTACTAGTTTGACAACCTCCTTTACATCGGCCATCATTCTTTCAACTCAGGCTATGTATTCACCTGTTGCCTGGTTGACGATAAGTTGGGAGTCACAGAAGACCACCACCTCATCGGCTTCCATTGTTGCTGCCAACTTCAATTCTATGATTAGTGCTTCATATTCTACTTCGTTGTTTGAGGCTTTAAACCCCAAACAAATAGATTGTTCCAGCATCCGCCCATCTAGTGATACTAGCATTACTCCTGCCCCTGCTCCCTACCGATTTGAACTCCCATCAACAAACAAGCAGAAGGAGTCGTTGATGTAAATATCGCAGGGCTTGAGTTTCTCTTCTTTCTTCTATTCTGCTATCCCCTGCTAGGTTTCTTCCTGTTCACATGGACATCCTAGACCACGACTCAACAAAGCCCGATGTGGAATGGCGCCAGATGTGAACTCGGCCACGAAGTCGGCCAAAACCTAGCCTTTGCTTGCTGTTCTGGGTTTGAATTCCAGGTCGTATTGGCCCAATATCACTGTCCATCTAGCTATCCTCCTGTCAGATCTCCTTGCTGCAACAGGGACTTCAAAGGATACTCAGTTAATACCACAATCTTGTGGGCCTGAAAGTAATGATTCAGTTTCTTGGAAGCTATTACTAAGGCCAGTGTTAGTTTTTTTCAAGGGTAAGTATCTAGTCTTTGTATCCGCTAGGGTTTTACTCACGTAGTATACGGCCTTTTGTTCTTCCTTCTCTTCTCTGATTACCACTGCACTCATTACATACTCTGAAACTGCCAAGTATAGGAACAGCTCCTCTCCAAGTACCGGATTTGAAAGAACTAGAGCTGTGGTCAGGTATTTCTTTAAGTCGTCCAAGGCGACTTCGCACTCTTTTGTCCACAAGAAATCTGTGACCTTCTTTACTAAACTAAAAAAAGGTTTGCATTTGTCAGAACTTCTGTTTATGAACCTATTCAGGGCTGCGGCCCTTCCAGTTAACATCTGTCTTAGTTTTGTCGATGTTAGGCTCTTCAAGTCTAGGATTACCTTGATCTGATCTGGCCTCGCCTTAATGCCCCTTCTGGTAACCAAGTATCCTAGGAACTTTCCAGATCCAACTCCAAATGTGCACTTCGACGCATTGAGTCGGAGCCGAAATGTCCTCAAGATATCAAAAACTGCTCTCAAGTTGGCCAAATGATCCTGAGGCTCTTTGGTCTTCACGACCATGTCATCAATGTATACCTCCACAGTTTTGCCAATTAGATGTCTGAACATCTTGGTCACCAGCCTCTAGTAGGTTGCTTCTACATTTTTCAACCCGAAAGGCATCACTCTGTAGCAATACAGCCCTTTTGGAGTAATAAATGCAGTCTTCTCCTTATCCCGCCCGGGGGGAGGGTACATCGCTATCTGATGGTACCCCCTATAAGCGTCTAGGAAGCTTATTCTTCCATGCCTTGAAGTGGCATCTTCCAATTAGTCAATCTTGGGGAGTGGGAAACTGTTCTTAGGACAAGCCTTATTTAGGCTGGTGAAGTCCACACAGAACCTCAACTTTCCATTCTTCTTCTTCACAACAACTGTGTTTGATAACCATGGTGGGTAGTTTACCTCTCGAATGGCTTTGGCCTACGGCAATTTATCCACCTCCTCTTCTACTGCCTCAACATGTATCAAGGTCGGCCTTCTAGCTCATTGAATGACAAATTTAGCCAATTTGTCTACATTTAGTCGATGGCAAGTGACCTTGGGGTCGATGCCAGGCATCTCGTACAGTGTCCAGGCAAACACCTCAATGTTTGCTCGCAAAAACACATCTAACTCCTTTTTCTCCTCCTTAGTCAAGCCTGAGCCAAGAAGAAAGAAGCGTTCTTCATCCCCTTGCTGGACCAGGATCTTTGTTAGGGCTTTCTCACTTTTGTCGGCCAGTTCCTTGCCAACGTCATCCAAGACCTCCATGTCCTCGTCCTCAATTTCTGTTGATTTTTCTTCTCGCACGCTGCAGGTGGATTTCATTGTTGCCATGGAGCAATTCTTTACTTGCACCTGATCCCCTCTGACCTCCTCAATTCCATGCTCTATTGGGAACCACAACAGTTGGTGCAGTGTTGAGGGAACAACCCCAATTGAATGCATCCATGGCCTTCCCAAGATAATATTGTAAGGGGGAGGGGGTGTCAATTATTGGGAACTCTATGTTTACCTTCTTGGTGCTAGCCTACACCTCCAAACTTATTGCTCCGAAGGGCTACGTTGGCGTTCCATTGAACCCAACTATTGGACCATTGGACTGTTCCAGATCATCTTGGTGAAGGCCAAGCTCCTTGTAACATCTGACATACATGATGTCACAAGAGCTGCCCTAGTCAATTAGAATGTGCTTTACCTGGAATTCTCCAACCTTGAGAGATATTACCAAGGCATCATTGTGTAGATGCTGCACCATCTCTAGGTCGTCTTCAGTAAAGGACACCATTGGTCCTTGGCACTTGTCTGCCCTTGGTCTTTTCTGCCGAACTTGATACACATGCTGTAAGTGTTTCATCTTCTAAGTCTCCCTACGTATCTCATTCTCATTGACCTTCGAGTGAATCACATTGATCACTCGAGGTCCGCCTTGATTTGTGGTCTTTGGTGAAGATAGTGCTGTTGGTACTTGAGGCAGTCTTGCTTGTTCTTCCCTTGTCCTGACCTCATCTACTAGGTCCCTTAATGACCTTGTCTTACCAGGTCTTCCAGATATGCCTTTAGTGGCTCTGCACCCCTAAGTCAGATGCCTATCCTCATTGTGGTAGGCATAGCGCTTCCCCAAACTTTTTCTCATAAATTCGCCAGGAATCTTTTCTGGTGCTCTATAATAAGGCTGATTCCGGATTCTTTTCAAGACTTTGTAAACCGGAATTCGGAATACTGTAGTAACTGCATGTGCAGCCGTTAATCCTGTCTCTTGCTTGTTGTATCCAGTATTACCTCGGCATCGCTTTGGCGAGCCGTTTCTCTTCTCTTGTTTCGACATCTTTGTCCCTAACGTGTCTTCCTCGGCTCTCGCATACTTCTCTATCTTGGCCATAAGTTCCTCCATACTTTTTGGCAATGTCTTTACCAGTGATTTTCGAAGCAGACAATCATCGTTCAGGCCGTTCTTAAAAGGCACGACCGCTACCTCTTGGTTACACCCCGGTATTCGATTGAACACCTCATAATACCTTTTGGCATAAGCCCTGAGGCTTTCATCCTTGCCAATTCTTAGAGCCATCAGGGAGTCCACCCTTAACGGCTGTAGTTTGTTTGTCACAAACCTGGCCACGAACATCTCGGCCAGGCCTTTCCAGCTTTTCATAGTTCCTTTCGGCAACTTGTGAAACCAGTCTGATGCGATTTCCCCAAAGGATGAGGGGAACACCTTGCAGAGCAATGGTTCATTCCGGGTGTACAGTACTATTGAGTTCAGGTATAAGCCGACGTGGAAGTTAGGGTCTGACTTACTGTTGTATATTTGGAATCTCGGCATGTGGAACTTTTTTGGGGCCTCAAATTTGTCCAATTTTATCGAAAATGGCATTCTCGGCTTAACCGAAGAGGTTACCTCGGCATCTTGTCGCTTTCTCTGGAGGTAATCCCTCAAATCCTTCTTGGTCCGTCCAGGAGCTCGGCTATCAACGGATTTCAGCCTTTTTGGTGCGCTACTGCCGGTGTCATTATGAGTCCTTTTGGACCTCCCTCCATTAATCGTGTCGAAACAAAGCTCTTTTCCTTGAATATGCTGATGTTCTTTAGTGTAGGCTTCTTTGGTACGTCGTGTCCTCTGAGATTCTCCTTTCATCGACTCTTCCCGCCCGACCTCTCTTGAATGTTGGTGAGAATGTTCCTTTGTCTTGTCACGCTAAGGGACTGCAGGAATTGTTTTCTGCCCCACTTTCTGTGCATCGTTTTTGGTCGTCGGAATCGGCGTGTCTTGTAACGGAAACGATGGTTGTATGACGTTATTCTACATCATGAAACTGATGACCGATTGCAGGTTTGCCAATTTGTTCGTCATTCCCTTCATCTCGCCGTCCCTCCGCAGACATCTATCTTTCCATACCTGGAGGTCGTTCTCGTTATAATACTCGCCTCGGTCTGCTTTCTTTGGTATGTCTCCTTCCTGGTCGACGTCTTTCTCTCCAAGATTCTTATCCCGAGTTTCTTCGTTGCAGTTTTCATCCTCTACGTTAGGGTCAATATGTTTACTACTCCCAGTAGGGATGTCGTTTCTAATCTTCTCTTTCTGTCTGTTGTTGGCCATCTATTCTCCTTTCTTTCCCATAAACGGCGACAAATTGTGGGTGTTGATTTCTAACCACACTGCCAAACAGGTACCCAGCTAGAGAACACCGGCATAATAGATCTCTCCCGAACAACCTGCCACAGAAAAATAAGACTCCGGCGGTGGTTCGTCCACCCGGGGACACTCCGACGATCAAGTCAATACTCAGTTATCTCTCAAAAATAGCAATTAGTGCCCAACTCACAGACCAGAATACAAAAAATGTACTTTAGACTCACGAGGGTGTCTTACTTTTATAACCAGTACTGACTTCATCCCCGTAAAAGCCTAGCTTTAATGGATTCTGACTTAATGCTTATCCTGGACTCTCAAATAGATAAAGATAAACTCCCTAAGAGTCTTATTCTTATCCAGACTAAAGTCCTCTCCCATTCTAGGACTCTTGACCCTTATCCGTTCATCTCAGATTCTGGTATCTCTGCAGATAACCTCGGCCTAGCCGAGATCAAATCGACGTCATGATCAGGACACGTGGCATCTCGACTAACACTTCGGTACTACCTTGACCACGTGTTGTCATTCACAAAAATATACCCCACAAATTTTTTTTTTTCTTTCTTGTTGCTGTCTTAAAATCAACAACTTCGAACGTTATCCCAAATTTTAATTGCATCTTTCGAAACCAATGACATCAAACACCTCACATTTCCACAAAAACTATTCATAATAAAATGGAGAAAAATATAAAGTAAATGCCATTAGTTATTCACATCAGTACATATATCAAAAAAATACAATGATCTAATCATCACATCACCCCTGTGAAACTATAGCATAACCAACTAAATCCCATATCAATAAACAAAACAAATGTATAAAATATAAAAAAAAAGGTTCTAAATTCATAAAACTAAATACAATCCTCTCATATAGATTGAATTCTACTAAATGTGTAGATCGCACTCAATCTGAGAAAATTGTATCCGTTTCTATGACCTAGAACAATGAAAATATACATATCACCTATAGAATCAACATATACTCAATGGCATAAAATAAAAATAAAAATAAAAAAATAATAGAAGAATAAGCTCTGCAGATCAGAATAAGAACAATCGTGCCAGTCGATGAGAAATCGATCTCCAAAAACCCACACTACCAATCGATTCCACACCTAACAGTCTCAAAGCTGCCAGAGACATTCCCATTAGACGCCAATGGAACCTTCAAGTCACACTCAATCTTCGGCTTAAACTTAGGAGTTTTAACACTCCTCAACTTAAACCTAACCGTAAGATAAAGCTTCATATCAATACTATAAGACCCCGAACTCTTCTCTGAATCATACTTTGCAATCTCTGAACTCTGCAAACTCACCATGTTCTGGCTCTTAAACACAAACCCAAGTTCAGTAGTATTCTTATGTCCCTGATAAAACGGAGTCAGAGATTCGGCAGTGAAGCGCTGGTCCTCGTAATAAACACGGGCGTCGAGGCGGTCGTAGTAGATGCCGATGTGTTTGTTAGGGTTGCAGATGGTGAGATTGAGAGAGAGGTCGTAGTAGAGGTTGTTTGTGGTGGTGTTTAGGTCGAATTGTGTTAGGGTTGCGTCGGTGACGTAGAATTTGACTTTGTTGGGTCGGAAGACGAGCCAGAAGACGAGGACGACGATGCCGGCGATGAAAATGAGAGTGATGAGGATTTTGAAGATGAGGGCGAAGAGGCAGCCGCAGCAGCCGCAGCCGCGGTGGCTGCGGCCGGGGCGGTGGGAGGTTTTGGAGGGGGGTGGGATTGAGGGGCCATAGTAGGCTCCGTTTAGTTGTGGTTGTTTGGTGTTATCAGCCATGGTTTTGGTGAAAAAAAAAGAGAGAAAATCAGAGAGATGGGTTTTGGGGATGGTGTAGGAGGTAGAATGGAAGTGATATATGTTAGTATTGATATGTGGTGGATATATATAGAGTAATAATGTGTGTTGTGTGTGAATAATGGGGATAGGATAGGACGCGTTTGGTTTATTCGTTGATGGAAATAGGATTACGGCACGGCGTGTGCGCGTGAATGGGATTTTGATTTGTGGAATAACGCGTTTGCGTACGTGTAGAAGAAGATGGTAGTTGGCCGGTATCTTCTGAAAGCCCCCCACAAATTCTATAAAAAAATTGGCACAATATTAGGGTGAGACCTACATCGGACTCACAGGTGAGTTTTGAATAGAATATTTGAAGTTTTTTTCAAATTTTTTTTTAGAAATCTATTAACTTCTTAAGGTCACGTGACATATAATAGTTTTACAAATTAAATTTTTTAAAAATTTTGTTATAAAGGACGTTTAAGAATAAATTTTTATTGTCGTGAATATAATTGTTAAAAGATCGTATCGAAAAGTCAAAAAGAATTTTAGTAACAAAATTTTAAAAATATCACTAGTAAATAGACTATAATTTGGTTTTAAAATGGTTTATTTTTTTAGACAAAAAATTTGATCCAAAAAGAAAATATATAATAATGACATTTTTCGTAACAAAAATATTTGATCTCTAAAAAATAATTTTGTTACTAAATTTTGATCTTTAAATTTTTAATTTTTTGTAGTGGCCCATGAGTATATCTGATCTACATGGAAGGGGGCGCTGTGCATAGATGTTAAAATTAGTCAAATGATACGTAAATTGACCTGAATATCTGATGAAAAAAAATATATTCATGAAATGGACCCAGAAAAACAAAACTAAATTCACACTATTCATTTTGAAAATCTGGGAAAACTTTTGGGTAAATTCCTGGTTCTTAGTACTTAATTATTCGGAAAATTATCGATTAGCCGCATAATACCATAATTTATCAACAATGGATTAGCAACTTACAAAAAGTACTCAAAAAAATTATCTAGAAAAGCATATCTATAGACCATAAAAATTATCTAGAAAAGCATATCTATGAAAAGATATGTAATAAAATATTGTAATAAAATCAAAATAATCATTTTATTTTTGTTGACTTTTTGACTTTAAATTTTTTAACTTTTGATTAGTTGAATTCAAAGGGCAAAATAATAATTTTGCCCTCTAAGTTTCCCTACAAGTTTTCCCTAAATAGTATGGACTTTTTAAAATCAAGCCACGGGCCTAGGCTGGCCTAACTATTTTAAAAATAAAAAATAAATAAAAAATAAAAAAATTACCAAAATAACTTGAAAATGACATTGGGTCTTGAGCGAGCTAAGCAAGCCTTGGAGTGGGCTTCGGGTTGACCAATTGGGTCGGGCCGAGCCCCCAAAAACATGGCCAGGACCAGGTTTAGGGGCCAGGCTCAACCCTGAATGAGCTGGGCCGGACCGCTTCAAGTTGCAGGTTGATAGGCCGATTTTACACCCCTAAACTTATGTAGGATCCACTCCAACTAGGACCACATAAGAAGCCATCCTCCAAATTTTGAAAATTTTTACTATTACTATTACTATTATTATTTTTTATATTTCATGAGTAATCTTAATGCATAATTGGATGGCCCCTTAATTTTTTGAAAATTATTTTATTACCTCTCTATTTCATTAGCATTTCATGATGTTAATGAAATGATGTTTAATTCTTTTACATGTTAATTACTAGTATCAATTTCATCAAATCGATTTTACTTATATAAGAGGTAATCATTATGAATTAGATACTATATGGTATAAACATCACTACAACAAAAAGCAATTTTGGAGACCAAAAATGTAAATTTCGTCGCTGAAAGTAGGACAATTGGTGACTAAAATTGAATTAGTAGCCAAAAGTGAAGACTTTTGGCGACTAAAACAGTTTAGTAGCCGAATGTATACTTATTGGCGACTAAAAATCAGATTAGTCGCTGATTACATGGGTTTTAGCGACTAAAACAATTTCAGTAGCCAAAAGTGAAAGTTTTTGGCGACTAAAAAAAATTAGTAGCCAAAGGTATAGGTTTTGGCGACTAAAAAATGGTTTGGTCGCCGATTGTAGGTGTTTTACCAACAAAAAAAATGTTGTAGCCAAAAGTAAAGGTTTTTGGCTACTAAAAAAATTTTAGTAGCTAAAAGTGGACAATTGGCGACTAAAATTGACTTTAGTCGGCAAAAGTGGCGGTTTTGGCGACTAAAAATCAGTTTAGTAGCCGAAAGTGGTTATTTTTATGCGGAAATTAATTTTTTTTGCCACTAAATTATTAGGTAGTAGCCAAAACTAAAGTTTTTGGCGACTAAAGGAACAACAGATTTGGAATGCACATAATTAACATATTTAAATATTAAAACTTCATAATTTTAAAATACAGAAAATAACTTACAATTACAAGTGTAGCAACTGCAAGGATCTTAATTGGGTTGCAAACGGGAAGAAGTAATTGACACTCAGAGCTCTCTGTTTTTTTTTTTTTTCTTAAAGACTGAAGAATGAAAACTTGAAACTTTCTGAATGAAGACATTACAATATATAGAAAAGGAAAATACAGTAATCCTGTGACTTCTTTGAATACAGTAATCATGTGACTTCTTTGAATCTGATAATCATGTGACTTCTTTGATTGATGAAAGCAGCTGGCAGTGTGTAAGGCAAAGCAAATGCTATCGGTTGCTTTCGGTGGAGTGATTGCACGAATATGCAGCTTTAACAAAAGTTGATTGGGTGAATAGTGACGGTGAATATGCAGTTTTTACTATTCATCATGTGAATATAGGACTCAATATAGATACAAATTAGCAGCTTTTCTCAAAAGAGTATTGATTGAAGCTAATTTATATTTATAGGGAATCCTATGTTGATCAGGCATATGGGTCCTGAGCATCTTAGAACTCGGATCTGCCATATGAGATAGGTTGAGTAGTTGATCCTTCTTGAAGATTGTGGTAGTGCAGCTGTCTTGAATGTTACGGCGGTTGATTGAGCTTTTTAGCTTGATCTGTTAATTGGTGTAGACTAATTGGAGCAATTCATCTCTGGACATCTTAGGCTTGACCTTGGATTTAGCTTTGAAATTTGCGGGGAGGTGAAATGGGCTTAGCCTTAGCTTTGGATTTTGATTTGGGTAGTGAATGTTCCTTGGGGTGGTCCTAATTGCAAGAACTTTGGACTTCACCTTGGATTTTGATTGGGCAAGTTGAATGATTTGGATTTGGATGGTTTGGGCTTGGAACCACTAGGCGAGGGCTTCAAGGTTGGTGGAGGAAAGATGGTGGCTTCCTTGGTGATTCTTGTGTTGGGTTCTGGGGCTTTGATCATAGAAGGAGTTTGAGCACATTGATCAATGGAGAATTCTTCATGAACAATTTCAAAATTGGCACATTACTTAGCCCACCATTTGTGAATGTTGACGGTGATTATGTTACCATCAATTCCATAATGCCATTTAAATATCCATGGGAGTTTATATTTGGATATAAAAATTAACAAAGATGGAAATTGTCTCGATGAGTGGTGAATGGGTAAGCGGAGGAGAAATAGTTAACTAGTTCAATGAGATCACTTGGGAGGATGTGCGAAATGGCACCATAATGAGTCCACCATCTCGAAACCGGTAGGAAACTTCGGTTTGAATTTTTGATCAAAGGAGATGAACCGGGGAGTGACTAAAAGTTTCATTTTGGTAGGAAAATCTTGAACCGAGCATCAACATAATCATAGTAATTATCTTTGGATGGAATGACCGGAGTAAATCTCGAAGGCGATAAGGAGGACCCCATTCGACAGGAAACAATACTACAGATGTAAATGGAATGATCTGAGAACCTTTTGGCAGAGGTTCGATCATAAAGGTTTAATCAAGGCGATTGATGATGGATCAAAATATCTTTGTAATAGGTGAGTGTTTTCTCTGGATGTGGGAGGATGAAATGGCATCGAGCCAAAATGGAATTTAGCAATTTCATGGATTACTTGGCCTTTAGGGTGTTGGGTTCTATATAGAGCAGTTAGTAGTGTGTGATTTGGTAT
Source organism: Camellia lanceoleosa (assembly GCA_025200525.1). NCBI lineage: Eukaryota > Viridiplantae > Streptophyta > Magnoliopsida > Ericales > Theaceae > Camellia > Camellia lanceoleosa. The sequence goes on from CM045770.1 coordinate 88,729,721, forward strand.
AATCGGATCGAGATGACTGACTAGGTTAGCGAGGGAATGGATGGCGAGATTGATTGGCTTGGAGCAAAAGGATCGATAGCCAGCGGTTGAGTAATTAGGTGCAGGGATATTACCAAAGATTTGGTAACGGTTGATGATTTGAATGGTGAGGTATTGTCCTACTAACTCCAAAGGAGGAGGAACAAAAGGTTGACTAGAAGGAACCAAAGCCTTAGAAGGAGGCCTTGGGCGAGACATCTGTTGAAACAAGAAACAATGATTAGTAGCGAGATTAACAACGAAGGAGATCTAGATAATTCTGGAAATAATGTAAATGGTTGTAATAATCATGTCGCAAAATACGACGGGCTTGAATCTATTGGTGAATGATGTATTGGGCTCTTTTAGTAGTTGGTTTGGCGGTTTTGAGGCGGTTAATACGGCGATTAACTTGTTTGAGTAGGGTTTGGTAAAAGGTAATTTGGGTTTTTAAATATGGAATATGTGGAGTAGCACTCATCCCTTACCCCCCTGTAAAAATTCCCGAGTAAGAAAATTAGGAAGGGAATTTTGACAACCAGGTATATAGGTAATATCAAAATCAAAAATACTTAAAATAGATTGCCAACGAGCAAAAATTTGTTTACTAGCATGATTTTGAACATCTTTTTCCAAAACATATTTAGCGGATTTACAATCAACACGGAGTAAAAATTTTTGATTTAAAATATCATCTTGAAATTTTTGTATACATAAAACAATAGATAAAATTTCTTTTTTAATAGTACTATAATTTAATTGTGCTTTATTCCAGACACCAGAATGATAACGAACAATTTGTTCAGATGATTGAGGAGTGACTTTTTGGAGAAGAATGCCACCATAACCAATATCAGAAGCATCAGTTTGAATAATTTTGAATGAATTTTCAGTAGGAATACCAAGACAATGGAGAGACTTAACATATTGTTTGACGTTTTGGACAATAGAAGTATGAACAGATGACCAAGGAGGAGGATTATCCTTTAATCTATCAAACAATGGTTGACAAGTCTTCCTAAGGTCTTTGTAGAAATCAGCAATGTAATTAAGGGAACCTAAAACCTTTATGGCGGGTTTTATCAAGGATTTCATCGGGGAACTTGGATGCAAACTCAATTGATATACTAATTGGCAGAATAGTATTATGGTGAATATCATAGCCTAATAATCGAACTTTAGTTTGAAAGAGTTTGATTTTAGGAGCTGAGATAACTAAACCATGACTTTTAATTGTATAAAAGAATGCAGTTAAATGTTTCCAATGTTCATTAAGGGATTTAGAAAATATTAAGATGTCATCAATATAAACAATAGAAAAATGACTAAATTGATTAAAAATATCATTCATTATATTTTGAAATTCACTAGGAGCATTTTTTAAACTAAATGGCATTACACTCCATTCATATTGACCAAAGGGTGTGTTAAAAGCAGTTTTATATCGATCTTTAGGGTGAATTTGGATCTGCCAAAATCCACTTTTTAAATCAAATTTACTAAAAATAACAACTTGACTAAGTCTTTTAATCAAATTTTTTTTATTAGGAATAAGATATCTAATCCATTCTAAAACAGCATTGAGTGGTTTATAATTAATAACTAAGCGAGGGACACCTCGTTCTAATTCAGCATTTTTATTAACATAAAAAGCAGGACAAGACCATGGTGATTTACTTGGACTAATGATTACATTTTTAATAATTCATTAATTTCTTTCTTACACATTTCAAGTAATTCATAATTCATTTGAATAGGTCGAGATTTAGTAGGGATGTGTTTTTCATTAAAATTTTTAATATATGGCAAAGTAACAACATGCTTTTTTCTATGCCAAAATCATTAGGTAAATTGGAGCGACGGTGGATTCTAGTTTTAATTTAAAATCATTAATTTGAGAAATAATAATGAGGATCGGTTAATTGTTGATCAATTCTTTTATAATTAATTTCTTCTTTAAGAAAATTAATTTGCCTAGTTAAGCGATTAATAGTATGGGAAATAGAACAATCTTTTAACGGTTTTAATTGAACATTTGATGAAATAAAAATTTAAAAGTAACAGGTTGGCCTAAAACATGAGTGGTAATCCCTTCAGCAGATGTAGTAAATGGATAAAGTAAATGTATAAATGGAGTACCTAATATGATTTTATCAGTCATGTTTTTTACTAAAACGAATGAGCTTTTGAAACATACATTATCTTGACAAACATGAACGTTAGGTAATTTATATTTAATACGCATTTTACTACCATTAGCAGAGGTTAATTTCTCATGGCATTTTTCATAGTATTTGGTATGGAGCAAACTTTCTTGTACACAGTTTAAATCAGCACCAGTATCTATTAGAGCAATTAAGTTTAATTCAAAATCATTAACAACTATCTTAATTCATGAATACCATTTTTGCATATAGATTTTATTGATTAGATTTAATCTTTTATCGTCAGGAGTATGGGATTGTGATCTATTGTCAAATATTAATTTATCAGGATTAGTGTGATCAGAATTAGGATCAGAATTATGTTCAGATTCATTAGGAGATCCATGGACTGAGTTGTGGAAATTATCTAAACTTTTATTAAGTTTTAATGTAATAATTTCATCTTCTAATTTTCGATCTTTTTGTCTTAATTTATTAATAGTTTGTTTGATTTGATTGATTTCAGATTGTAAATCCTGAAGTGTAATTTCTTTAGTTTTATTTTTAAATCTTTCTAAAGTCTCAGATAAACTGATAATAGGTTTATCAATCTTAGGTTTATCATCAGAATGTATTAATAAAGATTTTAATTTATCAATATATTTTTGTTTTAAATTGGGATCATCTAATTTGCTAATTAATTCAATAAGGGCAGATTCTTCTTGGGTGTTTTTAGTAAACGATTATTTGTTTAAGCGGTTTCTGCGGACATCATTACATCCTAGATTAATATTATGGTGAGAATCGTCACTAGGTGAATGATAATCGAGATGAAGTTCTTGGATGATCGGAAGAGAATTAAGCTATGATTGATTTAATTGGAAGATTTCAAATAACTGATTTTTGGAATTATCATCAATTTGAAGTTGGTTAACTTTATCCTTTAATTTTTGCTTTTCTTTACATTTATTTGAATAATGTCCTTTTTGACCACAATTATAGCAAGTAATGTCTTTTTTGAATTTAGATTTGGGATGTGATTTTTTATAATGTTTCTTTTTGGGGTTAGTATAAAATTTATCATGAGATTTGGAAGGTGAATAATCTTTGCGATATTTATTAGAAGAGTATTTGGATTTATATTTATGTTTGGAGTACTTGTGTGATTTCCTACGGGAAGGTGCAACAGGAGGTAAACCATATTGTTCACAGAAATTTCCTAATTCATATTTAGCTTTATGTTTATCCTTAGTGGCTTTTTGACTAAGTTTTAAATCAATACACATTTTTAATCATTCTTTTTGAATAGTGCTAATTATATCACCATAGGTTAAATTGTCATATTCAATAACACCAGTAGGTTGACTAAGAACATCTCTAATTTTGTGAGCAAATAGACTAGGTAATCCATTAATGAATTTTTCTTTCCAAAATGATTTGAAATGGTCTCCACGTAACATAACCCTAGAGGTAAATACATCTTTATACCATCGAAAATCACTTAAAGTTGGGCAAGTAAGGTTACTAAGCTGATCATGTATGCGAGAATAAATATTAGTAGGTGTACCAATAAAATGTCGAACAATAGTATAAATTAATGTATTAATACCATCAAGGTGGTAACATCCTATAGTTTCATCAAAAATAGGGAGACCATTATCATCAGTTTGATTAGCATATATGATGGAGTCTCGTTGATCTTCAGTTAAGTATTTTTCCCACCAAGATTTGAGCATACCAGTAAAACCAGAAGTAATTAAGGAAACAATTTCAGATTGAGAATATTGGGGATAATTAGAGAGGTAACTATTTGAAACCATAGATAAATGATTTAATTTTTGGAGTATTTGATCTTCACTAAGACCATCAATATTCCATTCGTATAGTTTTTTAGCAGAAACAGAAAATTGGTTACTAATATTATTTTCTTCATATTGGAGGTCAGGTGGAGTAAGTCGAAAAATTTTGGTAGTTTGAGGATTAACTTTGGGATAATGAATTTTATTAAGATTAGAAGATTGGAATTGTTGGGCTAATTGATTTATTTCATCATCAGTAGTGTCAATTTCAGATGTGGTAGAAACAGTGTCAATATTTGGTTGTTGATTTAAAACAGTAAGACCTTTATCTTTAGAAGGTGAGGCATTATCAGTGGTAGATAGTTTAGTGAATAATTTTTCAATAGCTTTGTGATGGATTGATCGGTGGTTACCAAACTAGTTCTTTTGGGCGATGACTAGGTAGATTAAGTAAAGGTTGATCTAAAGGTTGTGGTTTAGTAGATGTATGATTCTAAATTTGTCTCTATTTTGTCTAATTGTTTACCAATGGTGTTTAAACATTGATTAGTATAATTATTTTGTTCAATGACTTTTTGATTTGACATCATCGCCGGGTAATTTGAAAGGAGAAGCGGGAATGTCGAACTTTGTTGTTTGATAATTATTTTTTCAAGAGGAGGTGACTAGAACTAACGGTTGTAGATTGAAGTTTTCCATTTGTATTTGGTGATTGTATTTAGCTTTTTGTAATATTTTTCAACATATTCCAAGAGGTAACTCAAAACTATATTCAATCATAAAATTATACCAATGTCTAGTGATTACGGATTGGTGTTGTTTATCATAGTTATCATAATAAGCATGTCGGAGTTTTTATTTTTAAGCGACTTAAATTCAATGAATAATTTATCAAGATCAGGTTTAAAATCCTTTTTAATGGTCATAAGTTGAGGATTATTTGGAGGTATAAATTCTTCAAAATCGGTTTGAGTTGGAGAATTATTTGAGCGATTTCTTCTTGAGTAAATGTGTGTGTGTAGAGTAAGCAGGTTTACTAATTTGAGAAATGTGATATTATCAATACATTTTAATTTAGAGTTTGTCCTAAATGAATTTGACTATTTTTCGAAGCGATTGGAGTATTAAATATTTCATCTTCAGTTTCAATTTCAGAAGGTACACTAGAGGTGATATGTCTGGATGATTGACTACGATTAAATTTAATATGAACTGTACCATCATGAATTTGTTGAATATCCTGAATATCTTGGATAGATGATTGTTGTTGATTATGTTTGTAATGTTCATTGACAGTGATCCATTGATCTGGTAAATCTACATTTTTCCATTTAATCATTTGGGGAACATTTATATGGATATCAGTACTACTACTTTGGATTAGTACTATTTTTCAACATTTATAGTAGTACTGATATCCATATAAATGTTCCCCAAATGATTAAATGGAAAAATTGAACAATTAAAAAGTTGAATTGGATTTGAATGACAAATGGGTTTGTCAAATTGTTTTAAAAACTTTGAAATTGGTGATGAGATTGAAAGTGAAAGCAAATCAGAATTGTTTTGAAGGATCAACTATTTAAAAACAACATGGGATCATTCAGGACCTCTATATTTTCTATATATTGTAATGTCTTCATTTGAAAGTTTCAAGTTTTCATTCTTGGTCTTTAAAAAAAAAAAAAGTTATTTAAAAGTGGCTTCATTTTTTTTTAATAAATAATTTATTTTTTACATAAATTATATTGAATAAAAATAATTTTGTTTATATATATATATATAGTTTAATATTAATGCGGGTTAATATAGTATATAAATAATATATTTTGCATACATATTCATGTGGTGTTATTGTGACATAGTGGAGAGAGTGTGTTACTAAAGGGTTAGAAAGTGGAAGGTTAGTGGTTCAAAACTTGGGAAGAGCACAGGGTCTTTTTTTTTTTTTTTCCTTAAATAACCTTTTGGCGACTAAAACAGGTGGTCGCCAAAAGCTTCAGGATTGGCGACGAAAAAAATAGTCGGTAAATGTATAAATTAAAAAAAAATAATTCACTATTGGCGACTAAAAATTTAGTCGCCAAATGTATAATTTAAAAAATATAAATGAGCTTTGGCGACGAAAAATTTAGTCGCTACAGACTTGGTTTTTGGCGACTAAAAGTTTGTTAGTCGCCAATACCTTTCGCGACAATTTTCCAGTGACCAAGCCGGCGACTAAAAAATTTAGTCGGGAAAACTCAAAACTCTACTTTTGGCGACTAAAAATTTAGTCGCCAAATGTGTTTTTTTTTTTTGTAGTGCATTTAAATGTGCTACTATGGTTACTAGTTTAGAAAAAGGAGACAGTTTCCTTTCCATCTATAATCTAGATTGAAATGTGTTTGGATTCATAAAGTTCATTGTGGATCTTATTTTAATAATTTAAATTATTTATTTTGTAGGGTATTTTTTGTATTTTATCAACACAAAAAATTAAATCGATTCAATAATTGTAACTTATTCAATTTATCACGTTTGTCACAAAAAAAAAAAGATTTATTTTTAAAAATAAAATTGTCGTTCATTTTTTGGTGACAAACATGATAAATTGACTATGTTATCAAATTGACCCCTTTTTTTTTATGTTGATGAAATACATAAATTACTTGACAAAATAAATAGTTCAAATCATTAAAATAAAACCCCTGATAAGCCATACTGAGCCAAACACCGCTCTCCAATTCAAGAAATTCTCTCTTCCTTTATTTATTGTTGGTGAAAATACCAGAAAAAATTATATTTTATTGATAAATGATGCAAAGAAAATGAGATACAAATAGATCAGGCTGAGGCACGGATATCTCGTTTTCTTTAAGGAGATCAAGCCCATTGCGGTAGGAAGAACCCAAATACCGATGCAACAGTCACAAAACTATGACTTGTCCCCTCCAAGATTACAACAGCCTGACTACTTGTTGTATGGTTCAGACCAACTCTGCACAAGATGGTGAACCCAAAACTCTACTAAGAAAAACACCTTTCTTTGCTAGTAATCTTTCTTGTATAGAAAATAGTTGGTGTGTATCGGTATAGAAAAAAGTAAATGAAAGGGACTATTTATAGGTCACTAGGACCTTACAAGTTATACCAAAAATAAAGATGATCATTAAATTAGAGAAAATGGAGTAACTCCAAAAACTAACTCACCACCAAGTTCATGAATCCTAAGCACTCTTCATTCATGAATAAGATAAAAGGTTACCAAAGTAATGAAACTCTATTCATGAACAAGATAAAAGGTTACCAAAGTAATGAAACTCTATTCATGAACAAGATATATCAATAAATAAATAAAAGATATTAAAATGGACCAACAATCCCCCACTCATTTTAATATCAACAAGGACAAGAGAGATTACTAAACAAAGATAGACTAGTATGCATCATGAAGGTATGCTCTGCATTGAACTTTCATTAGTGAAACAGCAACATCTACTCCAGAGTCAATAGTGGTCTCAGACTTGAACTATGACTGCTTAGGGGAAATAAAGTATTACTGCTCACACATAATAATCCAGGAGTTGACATGAGCTTTTAATAGTCAGCATATTACGGCCTTGTGCTTATCGCAGTTTTTATGAGCATATTTGAGAATAAGCCTTATTCTCATAGAAAACAACCTCACTTTCATGCTCGTATAGGTAAAATTTGTCAAGGATGTTCTTGTAATTGACATATCCCACTCAACAAGAGTTACAGAATTTCATTAAGAGTATAAAAACTCAACCCTCCAACATTACAGGATAAATACATTTACATCATAGGGATGGATAACAAAATATTAAATAGTGCATTTTTAGAACCACCATATGATTCGTTCTTCCCATTGAACCTAGTTACAGGATCTCTGGTCCCTATGTTGGGTGTCCTCATACATGGTTTATGATTTTATAGGCTTCAAACCCATCCCCCTCGATGTATTCCAAATCCTATCTCTCGCCAAGGCCTTGGTTAACGGATCTGCAAGACTATCACAAGATTTTACATAATTTACAATTATGATGTCATTACTCAAATAGGATTGCACATTACTGTGTTTCCTTCGTATAGGTCTAGATTTACCATTATAAAAATGGTTGTTCACTCTACCAATAGCAGCAGTGCTAGCACAACGAATTAATACAGGAGGAATTGGTTTTTTCCAAAAAGGAATTTCATGTAGCAAATCTCTTAACCAATTAAACTTCTCACATTCTTTCTAACTAATAGCTCCTCGCTTTCCATTGTAGAATTAGCAATTATAGTCTATTTTTTAGACTTCCAATATATAACACCACCACCCAAGGTAAAAATAAAACCCGAGGTAGATAGAGAATCACCTGAAAAAGTGTTCCAATCGGCATCACTATATCCCTCAAATACCGCAGGATACTTGTTATAAAACAAACCACAATTTTTGGTACCAAATAAATATCTCATAATTCTTCCCATGGCTAGTCAATGATCTTGACTTTGTTTGCTAGTAAACCTGCTAAGTACTCCAATATCATATGCAATGTCAGGTCTAGTACAATCTATAGCGATCCCGGGTTTACCCTTGTCGTACAGTGATCCGGACATGTGTCCGTGGATGTTGGTAGTGGATTGTTGTCCTGTTTACGTCCTTTCATATATTGTATTTGAGTTATAGGATGTGTTGGGCAGGTTTGTTTCAGGTTGGTTGTATTCGGGAGCCAAGGGTTCGCCCGAAATTTTGTCCTTCGCTCGGCGAGAGTTTGTCGCCGGCGGCGTTGAGTTTTTGTGTGCGGTGGGTCGAGCTGGCGGCTTCGCTCGAAAGCGAAGCGGCTAACGTCTGGCTGACACTGAACACCATGATTTCGCTCGGCGGTGATTCTTCGCCGAGCGATCTGGTTGATCTTCGCTTTCGGCCGAAGCGGTTCGTCGCTTCAGCGTCGTCTAGTGCAGAACTGAAGGAGAGCTCCCTTTCGGCGAGCTTTTCTTCGCCGGCGAGCTTCTAGGATGTTGGCTCGGCGAGACCTTTTTGGCTCGAGCTACGGTTTCAGGTCTGTCGCTCGGCGACCAAGTCTTCTTCAGCGAGCCTATTTATATCGATTAAATGACGAGTTTCAAATCGATTTTTATAAACTTTTGATTCAATCCTCCAGATCTGAGAGCTTCTCTCTCTAACTTTACACTCTCTCTAAGGTTTGATCTATCTAGGATCATTTCCTTTCCATCTTGCTTTGTTAAAAAGGTAGAGGTTGTCGAGGGCTTCGATTTAATCTGAAAAAGTCGGTGGTTGGAGCACTTTGATTCTTGGGTCTTCATCTCTTTTTGGGCTTAAACTTTGAGGTAGGGATATCCTACTCCTTTTTATAGATATTGTCTTTAAATTTTGACATTTTGATATGTTGGTAATTGTTGTGAAATTTTGGGAAACTTTGGGCCCTTGTGTAATTTTACAAAAGTTGGGGTTTTGTCTATATTAAACCTAGAAGCATGTTTGGTATAGAAACATGGAATTAATGTTGAAACATTAGTGAAATTGGAACCTAAGGGTTGTAATGTTAATTATGGAAATGTCCTAATTACATGGATTTATTAATTTGAATAATTAATTGTGGAAAATGAGAATTGAGATAGAATTGGGTCATGGGTTATGACGATGGAAAGAATACATTGATTTTATGTATTGATATGTGATGTGTATAATTGTTATATATATGCATTGTGTTGTGTTGGAGGAGATAGGGGATGGACTCATGGTTTAGGGAAGATAGGATGGACCTCTAAACCGGATGTTCTTGGGAGGAGATAGGGGATGAACTCCGTAGATAGAGCATGTATGCTTATCTAGAAAATATTGGCGAGCATGTATGCTTGTCATGGAAAGTGTGAATATATCTGTTTTGTTTATATTTGTTGAAGTGATGAAAGAATGTAAAAGCAGTTGGCCATCTATCAATTGTTAGTCTTTTAGTCATTATTTATAAGCGGTTTAGTATATTTCTCTTTGGTGTGGCTCACCCTATATGGGAACATCATTTTAGTCTTGGTAGCATGCCACCTCCAAGGACTTAGCTTGGAAGGCTAGTGGCGGATGGACTTTTGTTTGTCTTTCCTTTTGCGATGTTACATGTAAATTCAAGCCTAGGGCTTAATGTGTAAATGAGCTAGCACTCTATTTTCTTGTAACCAAGTGTTAACTTGGAAAGCTGTAAGCCCTTAGGGCATTTGTTTGTGTTGTTAACATGTAATACGTTTTGTAATAGAACCCTGTTGAAATGAAAGAACGTGGATCTTTTATATATCATAGCATGTCAATATTGTAGGGTTAAATGTCATTATTTTCAGGGCGTTACAATTTGGTATCAGAGCGTACCGGGTTCGAATACTTTGGGTACGTGGGAAGTGATCAGGATCACAATGGGTTTGTCTCGCTTGATAGAGACTTAGGTGTACTGTTATATGTTTATGTGATAACATGTTTATGTGATTATTTGGGTATGGGATTTAGTTTTTAGGATGTTGATTGGGTCTTTGGGTTTCTGGGAGTCTTGTTGGAAAGGCACTTGATCAATGCTGTTTCTAACCAGGTACTCTAGTAACGCATGGGACTATCATCATCCGGAAATGAAATTGTAAGTGCTATATGTGTTTATGTGCTTACGTAGAATGAATTACGATTATCCATGCATTAGGGCGTGAGTGTTTAGTTTTGTACGTTTATAAATGTGCTAACGTTACGTGTTACCTTTATTAGGATGTCGACGAGCAAGAGGTGGTAGGCGTGGTAGGCCTAGGAGGCGAGAAGTGCCATTACCGGATGAGGTTCCGATTCGAAGAAGGGTTGGTCAGCCAATGTGGCGAGCGATTAGTCGGCCGAGCCATGGGTGCCTTGGCAGAGATATAGCGAGGCCTTAGGTATTCTCGGAAGCGAAATCGAACAAGCGAGGCGGGACCTTCTTTCTTGAAGAGGAGTTCTTCGGTCTAACCCGGGAGGAGTTTGTTGGAGATCCTAAGGAGCCATTGAAGGCGGGCAGTGGCTAGAAACAGATGAATAAAAGCGTTCAAATGCTAGGCATTGAGGATGGAGCGTTGAAAGTGACCTTGGCATCCTTCGGTGAAGGGAGATCTTGGTCAATGGTGGAAGTATGAGAAAGTTCGTCGGGTGGTACTTGGGTGGCGTTTGTGAATGCTTTCCAGAGAGGTTTTTATCCGCATGGCTAGGAGAGACTAAGGGATCGGTTGCTGCTTAAGCAGGAGGGTTTGTCCGTGGCGAGTTTGAGGCTACATTTACTAGCTTGTCGAGTTTGCACTGGCGGTGGCGCGCTGAGAGTTTGGCGGAAGTTGAGGTGGGACCTCAAGTTGAAAGTTGGTGGACCTTACATTCGAGAGCACAGCATTTGGTGGATCTGCGGCTCATATGGAGCCGATGATGCGAGAGGAGAAGAGGAGAAACATGGGGGCTCCAAGAGGGGCCAAGAGGGACAGTGATGGCGGGAGGCGGAGGGGTTATAACCCTCGGCCGTCCCAGTGGTTGGCGGTCGACTTTCCCAAGTCACGCAGCTCGGGAGGCGATCGGGGAGAGTTCACCTGTTTCAAGTGTGGCCAGCCGGGTCACAAGGCTTCTGCTTGCCCACCGAAGGGCGGGGTCGAGAGCGCTTCGTCGGCCAGACCACGAGTCGAGTTGAGGCGGCAGCCCGTGTCGTGTTACGATGTGGACGGCCGGGCACATGAAAAGATATTGACCACGATTGAGTGCCACTACAGGAGCGTCTGGTTCTAGACAGACGCAGGGATTTCAGCCAGCTCAGTCTGTGCAGGCCTCGAGGGCCAATCCGGGGGCTTCGTCGTCAAGATCGATCCTATGCTCCGAGAGGCGCGGCAGTAGATCGAGGGGCCTCTGGTGCGTGTATCTTTGTCACAGACCTAATCTGGCTCCATCAAGAGTGAGAGGTACCTTTTGTTTTGCAATTCGGTTGCTAGAGTGTTGATTGACACGGGTGCATCTCATTCTTTGTATCTCGCATTTGCATCGTGTTGGAATTGGAGTTAGCACTTTTAGCATCTCCTATTTGCGTTGTGTCACCTATTGGGGTGAGTTAATTTTGAGGCACGGATGTAGAGGTTGTGATTTAGAGGTCCGATCATCGACTTCCTTTTCCATTTGTAGTTATGCCCATGAAGGGCTTTGATGTTATTTTGGGTATGGTAGTTATCGTCATACCGGCGGTTATTGATTGCTACCGCCAGAGGTTACTTTGTCTGATGAGCAGGAGTTTTTCCACTTTTTAGGAGACCGGGTTGGTAGTATTGTGCCCACGAAGTGCGGTCCGAATGGCGGAATGAGCTTAGTAGTTTACTTGCTAGTTTTGAGAATGGCGAGTGTGATGAGACCCAGTTGAGTTGCCAAGGGTAGTTTGTGAATCTGAGATGTCTTTCAGGATCTTATTGATTTGCCACCCAGAGAGCGAGTTCTCTATTGATTTAGTGCGACACGGCCGATTTCTATGGCACCTTATCGTTTTGCCCCGGCAGAGTTGATTGAGTTGAAAGTCCAGCCCCAAGAATTGCTAGATAAGGGCTCCGTTCGCCCTAGTGTATCGCCGTAGAGCACCGGCCCTCTTTGCTAAAAGAAAAGCGGTGCCTTGAGATTGTGTATCGATTAGGAAGTTGAATCGAGCTACGATTAAGAATAAATACCCTATGCCCGTATAGATGACTTGTTTGACCCGGTTGAAGGGTTCCGTTGTTTCTCTAAGATAGACTTGAGATCGGGTTACCACCGTTGAGGGTCGAGAGGAGGATATTCAAGACGGCATTCCGTGACGCGGTATGGCCATTATGAGTTTGGTGATGCCATTTGGGCTTACCAACGCGGCGATCTTTATGGACTTGATGAACCGGATCTTAGGAATTCTTGGATCGTTTGTGGTCGTCTTTGTGGATGATATTCTTATCTATTCACCCTCGAGCAAACACGAGGAACACGTGAGAGTGGTGCTTGAATTGCTTAGAGCCCATAAGTGTATGCCAAGTTTGGGAAGTCTTGTTAGTCGGCTAAGAGAAGTCAAGTTCTTAGGCCATGTAGTTTTACGGGAAGGGGTGTCTGCTGATACATCCAAGATTGAGGCGGTGCAAGATCGGCACACCCTAGAATGTGTTTGAGATTCGCAGTTTTAAGGATTAGCCGTACTACCGCCGATTTGTGAAAGATTTCTCCAAAGTTAGCCGTTGACTAGGTTGACTCGCCAGGAGTCAAATTTGTATGGGGTGAGACTTGTGAAAAGTCGTTTGAGAATTGAAGGTTAGATTGACCACCGCTCGATCTTGATTATCCGGAGAGAGGTTGGGTTATGCATCTATTGTGATGCCTCACGAGAGGGTTTGGGTTGTGTGTTAATGCAAGAGGGAAAGTAGTAGCCTATGGTTCACGTCGATTAAAATACACGAGAAGAATTACCCTACACACGACCTAGAGTTGGCGGTGTGATCTTTGCCTTGAAAATCTGGAGGCACTACCTTTATGGTGAGAGATTCGAGGTGTTCTCGGATCATAAAGTCTGAAGTATCTGCTTTCACGAAAGACTTGAACTTGAGGCAGAGAAGGTGGATGGAGTTTATAGAAGATTACGACTTGAGTTGCATTATCACCGGGAAGGCCAATGTTGTGGCGATGCTCTTAGTAGAAATCCATTAGTGATGTAGCTTGTGTAGCCATCCGAGAGTGGGAGATGTTGGGGGCACTTGGCGAGTTTGACTTGCTTCGGGCGAATCCGTTGAGGCTATCGGCCTTGTTTTACGTGGTTCTTGCAGCCTACACTTGTGACTCGAGTGTTAGAGGCACGAGAGGTGATCTTGAGGTAGAATCCCTCGAGAGAGGATCTCCAATGGGAAGGTTGAGAAGGGTTTGACGGTGTATCCCGACCGAGTGTGAGATACCGACGTTTGTTTGTACTGGGAGGCTGCCGAGAGGAGGTACTCGAGAGTTTCATCATTCACGCCTTGCGGTGCATCCGGAGGTACTAAGATGTATCGGGATTTGGGTCGCCGGTTTTGGTGGCGGGGTATGAAGAGATGTGGCGATCTTCGTGTCTAAGTGCCTTACTTGTCGACAAGTGAAGGCCGAGCATCAAAAACGCCGGTTTGTTACAACCCTTGCCTATTGCCGAGTGGAAGTGGGAGCATGTCACCATGGCCTTCGGTGGAGGTCCTCCGAAGGCTCCGCGGGGCAGTGATACTATTTGGGTGGGTGGAGAACGGGTGACCAAGTCGCCGGATTTCATTCCAATGCGTGAGAGATTCGATAGATCATCTTGCCGACTTGTATGTTCGGGACATAGTGAGATTGCACGGGGTCCCAAAGTGACGATCGTCTCGAGATAGAGATCCTCGTTTCTTGCTAGGTTGTGGCGAGTTTGCAGAGTGCTTTAGGTACTAAGTTGACCTTTAGTACAACTTATCATCCTCGGTGATGGGCGTCCGGCGTACCATTCAGATCCTTGAGGATATGCTTGAGGTTGTGTCCTTGATTTGATGGGACATGGGAGAGGCACTTACGGCGGTGGAGTTTGCCTACAATAACAGTTTCGATCTAGTATCGGTATGGCACCATTTGAGGCCTTGTATGGCCGACCTTGTAGGTCTCCAGTCTGTTGGGTCGTGGTGGGTGACACACCTTTGTTGGGTCCGAGTTGGTTAGGGAGACGACGGAGAAAGTTGAGCTTATCCGTAGGAGGCTTGTTCTGACGAGTCGTCGAAGTCCTATCTTGACCGTGAAGGAGACCGTTAGAGTTTGAGGTGGGTGATCATGTCTTTTGAAGATATCACCTAGGCGGGGTTTGTTGAGATTTGGGAAGAGTGGGAAGTTGTCCCCTCGGTTTATTGGTCCTTTGAGGTCCTTGGCGGATTGGCGAGGTTGCTTATCGTTTAGCTTTGCCGCCACAGTTGGCGGAGTTCATGACGTGTTTCATGTAAGTATGCTTGAAGTATGAGCCGGATCCATCACACGTGTTGGATTGGACCGACTTAGAGGTAGATGAGGATGCCTCGTATGAGGAGAGGCAGTTCAGTCTTGGATAGGCGGGATCAAGTCTGCGTGGTAAGACCATCCCTTTGGTTAAGCTTTTGTGGAAACATCACGGTGGAGGTGGCCACTTGGGAACGTGAGTTGGGAGTCCGTGAGAAATATCCGGACTTATTTGTTGATGTGTAATCAAGTGTTGCAATTTTGTAAATTGTAATGAACTTTAAGAACATTTGAAATGTCTTAAGTTGTAAAACATGGTGTATGTTTTGGTTAATGTAAATGTTGTAGAACTTGCCTTGTTATGGGAGTTGATTATAATATTGCATATGTTGGCTATATTATAGAAATAAAATTGTATCATGATTATTGCTTATGATATAAATTGTAAACCATATATGTGGGAAATGGTTGAAATGGAAAGAAATTGCATGTTGAAATGTACATGTTGAGAAATGCCTCTTAATAGGAGATGGATGACCGGTAATGGGTCGAATTGTTAAATGTTGTGTTATGACATTGTTTAAAAAAAAAAAAAAAAAAAAAAAAAAAAAAGGGGCTTGCTTTTCAAAAACTTGTTTTGATTTCGGGGACGAAATTCTTTAAGGGGGGGAGGTTATAGCGATCCCGGGTTTACCCTGTCGTCTGATGATCCGGACATGTGTCCGTGGATGTTGGTAGTGGATTGTTGTCTGTTACGTCCTTTCATATATTGTATTTGAGTTATAGGATGTGTTGGGCGAGTTTGTTTGAGTTGGTTGTATTCGGAGCCAAGGGTTCTTTGAAATTTTTGTCCTTTCGGCGAGGAGTTTGTCGCCGAGCGGCGTTGAGTTTGTGTCTGGTGGGTCGAGCTTGGCGGCTTCGCTGAAGCGAAGCGATCTGCGTCTGGCTGAACTGAACACCATGATTTCGCTCGAAGCGGTGATTCTTCGCTCGAGCGATCTGGTTCGGTCTTCGCCGGCGGCGGTTGTCGCTTCGGCGTCGTCTAATTCAGAACTGAAGGTCGAGCTCTCGCTCGAAGCTTTTCTTCGCCGGCGAGTTTCTAGGATGTTGGCTCGAGCGAGACCTTTTTGGCTCGAGCTACGGTTTTCTGTGTCTGGTCGCTCGAGCGACCAAGTCTTCGCTCGAGCGAGCCTATTTATATCAGTTCGACAGCAGCGAGTTTCAAATCAGATTTTTTATAAACTTTTGATTCAATCCTCCAGATCTGAGAGCTTCTCTCTCTAACTTTACACTCTCTCTAAGGTTTGATCTATCTAGGATCATTTCCTTTCCATCTTGCTTTGTTAAAAAGGTAGAGGTTGTCGAGGGCTTCGATTTAATCTGAAAAAGTCGGTGGTTGGAGCACTTTGATTCTTGGGTCTTCATCTCTTTTTGGGCTTAAACTTTGAGGTAGGGATATCCTACTCCTTTTTATAGATATTGTCTTTAAATTTTGACATTTTGATATGTTGGTAATTGTTGTGAAATTTTGGGAAACTTTGGGCCCTTGTGTAATTTTACAAAAGTTGGGGTTTTGTCTATATTAAACCTAGAAGCATGTTTGGTATAGAAACATGGAATTAATGTTGAAACATTAGTGAAATTGGAACCTAAGGGTTGTAATGTTAATTATGGAAATGTCCTAATTACATGGATTTATTAATTTGAATAATTAATTGTGGAAAATGAGGAATTGAGATAGAATTGGGTCATGGGTTATGACGATGGAAAGAATACATTGATTTTATGTATTGATATGTGATGTGTATAATTGTTATATATATGCATTGTGTTGTGTTGGAGGAGATAGGGGATGGACTCATGGTTTAGGGAAGATAGGGATGGACCTCTAAACCGGATGTTCTTGAGGAGATAGATGAACTCCGTAGATAGAGCATGTATGCTTATCTAGAAAATATTGGCGAGCATGTATGCTTGTCATGGAAAGTGTGAATATATCTGTTTTGTTTATATTTGTTGAAGTGATGAAAGAATGTAAAAGCAGTTGGCCATCTATCAATTGTTAGTCTTTTAGTCATTATTTATAAGCGGTTTAGTATATTTCTCTTTGGTGTGGCTCACCCTATATGGGAACATCATTTTCAGGTACTGGTAGCATGCCACCTCCAAGGACTTAGCTTGGAAGGCTAGTGGCGGATGGACTTTTGTTTGTCTTTCCTTTTTGCAGTGTTACATGTAAATTCAAGCCTAGGGCTTAATGTGTAAATGAGCTAGCACTCTATTTTCTTGTAACCAAGTGTTAACTTGGAAAGCTGTAAGCCCTTAGGGCATTTGTTTGTGTTGTTAACATGTAATACGTTTTGTAATAGAACCCTGTTGAAATGAAAGAACGTGGATCTTTTATATATCATAGCATGTCAATATTGTAGGGTTAAATGTCATTATTTTCAGGGCGTTACACAATCAGTAGAATATCTCAAACTACCAATCATACTAGCATATTCCTTTTGATTAATCACTTCTTTTTCATTTGTTACAACAGATAAAAAGATACTTGTATCAAAAGAAGTAGCAACATGTTTATAGTCTATAAAGTTATATTTCTTTAAAACTTTCTCAACATAATGCGACTGATCAAGAAAAATGCCATCCTTAGTCTTGGTAATTTTAATTCCCAAAATAAAATTAGCTTCACCAAGATCTTTCATATCAAATTGGCTATTAAGCATATTTTTAGTCTCATTTATGATATGCAAATTAGAGCCAAAGATAAGTAGATCATCCACATATAGGCTAATAATCACATGTGCATTCTCACAAGTTTTATAATATATGCACTTATCACATTCATTAGTCTTATAGCCATTCTCAAGCATGTAGGAATCAAATTTCTCATGCCACTATTTAGGAGGTTGTTTTAAACTATAAAAGGGATTTAGTTAATTTATACACCTTGCTTTCTTGGCCAGGCTCCACAAAGCCTTCGGATTGGTCCATGTAAATCTCCTCATATAGATCTCCATTTAAAAATGTTATTTTTACATCCATTTGATGAATTTTTAAATCATGAATTGCAGCCACTGCTATCAACAGTCTAATGGATATAATTCCAATAACCGGAGAAAAAGTATCAAAGAAATCAAGATCAACTTGTTGCTTAAAATCTTTGGCGATAAGCCTCGCTTTTTATTTATCTATAGTTCCATCCGGTTTAAGTTTTTTACGAATGACCCATTTACACTCAATAGTTTTACAACCTAGAGGTAAATCCACTACCTTCCATGTTTTATTTGAAAGTAGTGAATCTATCTCATCATTTACAGCCTCTCTCTAGAAAATAGCATCATGTGATGATAAAGCTTCTTGCGCCGTAAGGGGAATTTCTTCTACATTGTACAGATAATAGTCAGGGTCAAAATCTTTTTCAACTCTAGCTCGTTTACTTCTTCTTGGTTGGATTTGAAATTTTTTTTATTCTTGAAAAACTTGAGAAGGAGTAAAAGAGCCAGGCACGGATAAAATATTTTTAGAAATTATTTGACCCCCACTATTTTTAGATTTGAAAGGAAATTTATTTTCATGAAAATTAGTATCACCTGATTCAAAAATAATATTATTTTTCATATCACAAAAGAGTTGAATCCAAGAGATTTATACTCTTGGCCTCTATCGCTTTTAATTCTTTTAATCTTTTTATTGAATTAATTTTCCACTTCAAAAAGGAATTCTTTCAATTTCTCAAAAGCATCACTTTTATTTTTTAATAAATATACATTTGTGTATTTTTAAAAATCATCAATAAAAGTGATAAAATATCGGTTACCACCTCTAGTTAAAATTCCTTCAAACTCACACAAATCAGTATGAAATAATTCTAGCAATTCGGTATTTTTTTCAACACTTTTATGAGGCTTCTTAGTGATTTTCGCTTTACTACAAGCTTCACATTTCTCAAAAATTTTTGTCACATTAGGAATTAATCCTAAACTACTCATGATTTCCATATATTTACTGTTAATATGACACAAACGAGCATGCCAAAAATTAATAGAAGACAAATTGTAAGTGGTGTTATAATAATAATCATAAAATTAATAAGCAAGTAAATAAAAGAGATAAAAAAATGACATTTATACTCATCTGTATTATAGGAAGCCACTTTTGCTTCATGTGCCTCGTAGTCTTTATCATTCATCTTCTCGGTTGGGATTTTGTTTGGGTTCTTCTCCGTAAGAACATATGCAACTTTCAAAAGGCTAAGGTAAAAAAAAGAACTTTTCCTTTCCACCTCTTAAAATGAACTTCTTTGAACTTGAAATGCTTGTTGAGATCTCCAATTCCATCATTGGTTTTTTTTTGGTACTTGATCCATGTTTGATCTTCTTAAAATTGTTAGTGAAAATACCAGAAAAAAATATATTTTATTGATAAATGATGCAAAGAAAATGAGATACAAATAGATCAGGCTGAGGTATGGATATCTCATTTTCTTTAAGGAGATCAAGCCCACTGCGATAGGAAGAACCCAAATACTGATGCAGCAGTCACAAAACTATGACTTGTCCCCTCCAGGATACAACAGCCCGACCACTTGTCATATGGTTCAGACCAACTCTACACAAGATGGTGAACTCAAAGCTCCACCAAGAAAAATACATTTCTTTGCTAGTAATTTCTCTTGTATAGAAAATAGTTGGCATGTATTGGTGTAGAAAAGAGTAGATGAGATGGACTATTTATAGGCCACTAGGACCTTATAAGTTACACCAAAAATAAAGATGATCATTAAACTAATGAAAATGGAGTAACTCTAAAAACTAACTCACTACCAAGTTCATGAATTCTAATTACTCTCCATTCATGAACAAGATAAAAGGTTACCTATCATGACTCGAACCCGCCCCCGTGGGTTAAGGACATAATCGGCAAGTAATCATGAGATTACTTACGGCCTCAAACCAAACCAAAGATTTTTTTAACAGAGTTAACGGGGGCCAAACGGAAGCAATTTAAAACTTTGTCCATAGAGTTGTGCTTACATGGCACATCATAACAAACTATACATATGTACATTAACAACTCACAATAGAAGTACAGTACCATAAAGTTCTGTACAGACATGATTATCCAAAACTAAGTCAACCCATGAAAACTATATACAGACATATTCAAAGACTTCGCCAACATGACAACATAAAACAAAATGACAAAAAAGCGAAGACGAGTCTTGTGCATGAGATACAAGGGCTGACTCTTCAAAACCTTTGTTGTTCCACACATACTTCACTGGGACTGGGTTTGGACTTCTCTTGGCTCACCTATAAACACATGAATGAACGTGAGCGATAGCCTAGTGAATAATATCAAATAAAGGAGTTATACAAATGGTACGTAGAACAACATGCTTCAAACGGCCTTGGGCCGAATTCATATTTCTATTTAACATATATATATACACAATTTAAGTCAAGTGATTGTGGTTCCAAACATACTGGCCTTTGGTCCATTTAGATTTTCATGTCAAACTGGCCTTTGGCCCATTCAACTTTCATTCATGTCAAACTAGCCTCTGGCCTATTCATTCATATCAAACTGGCCTCTGGCCCATTCATTCATGTCAAACTGATAAGGCTTATAAGGAGATAAGCAATTGGACAAATGACAACTTCAAAATATCGATATTACTCACAATAATCGGTTGGTTGGTTTGCCCTGGAGCTCGACCCTACACATTTCATGAATACAAAAGGGTCACAAACAATTCGATCCGTTCTAAATTCACATATTCCTCTTTAGGCTTTATTCTTATCTCTTTAACTCAATTACAATGCTCAATGCATGCCTAAGAGTACTTAGAAGTGAAAGAGAACGTAAAACGAAACACATGATGTCTTTTGAAAATTTTCAAAAAGCAGGGTCCCCGCTCGAGCGTGGATTTTCTCGCTTGAGCGGACCCTTGAGGCCTGCAAAAGTACTGGTTATGTTGAATTTATGCTCGATCGTACATTCTAGCGCTCGAGCGGAAGGCCTCTCTACATGGCTCCCCGCTCGAGCGTGAAATTCTCCGCTCGAGCGGACATCCATGTCTGCAAAAATACTGGGAGCACGAATTTCCCACTTGAGCGTCTATTCCCCCGCTCGAGCGGACATCAAAAATTCTAAGTTTTTCAGAACACATTCTTGAGCTTCAACTTGATGTTCAAAGGTTCCAAATGCATGATTTTGGCTCAAACTTCACATATATATATACTAGCATGGTATAAACACTAAATTTCAACATTATGAAGCTTAATTCCAAGAATTTCTCACATGCATGCCTCAAATTAACTCAAACTCATCACCAACACATCAAATTCAAACATGCAAAGCTCACACCTCCATGATCTACACTTGCATATGAGAGATATTCATTATTCTCAATTTACTTGGTGAAGAGATGATCAAATACATGGATTTCAAACAAGATTCATCATGGATTACACAATTTATGCTTAAACATGAAAATTTATAGCAATTTCCTACATGCATGCCTCTAATGACTTCAAATACAACAAAATCAACTCAATTTCCTCATAATCAATTTAATCCATGTTCCTGACCATTATTCAAACTTGAATTCACAAGATGATAACTTACAATTCATGAATTCACTTACCTAGAGGCTTAATTCTTCCAATCTATAGCAAATTCCTGAGTTTAATCCTCAAATTCTTTACAAACTTGAGCCAAACCTTCAATTCCCTACACTATCTCCCTCTAATTCGGCTCTCTCACACTCAAGAGCCCAAATCAGCCAAAATGAATCCAAAAGAGAGAGATTGAGTACATATGACCCCTTTATATAGCCCCACTAAGTCAATTATTTTAATATTAAATAGTTGGGCACTTAATTGATCGTTTTGAATCTAATTATTTTGATCCGAATCAATTTTCAATCAAATTTCACCATAGGCTCTAAAAATTATGTAAATCACGATTGCGCAATCAATTTCAAGTTCTGTGGCCGATAAGGTCTTCAATTTAAATTTCAAAACAGATAATCAAACAGATATTTCCACGGTGAACAGATAGAAATTCAAAACCACATATATTCCTATAAATGGCACTCAAAATCATATCAAACACATAATCATATGCATAAGGAGGATCAATTAGCATAATACGGAACAGGGGTATCACATTACCAAAGTAATGAAACTCCATTCATGAACAAGATAAAAGGTTACCAAAGTAGTGAAACTCCATTCATGAACAAGATATATCAATAAATAAATAAAAGATATTAAAATTGACCAACATTTTTTTTTGCTTTTGGTATGAATTGATTCTTTTTATTACACTACATGGTTATAATAGAAGATTTTTATCATACCATTGGGGGAGGTAGTGGAATGGAAATGTGTGTTCCTTCTTTACAGGTGAGCAGGGCTCGATTTTTGAGTCTTAATTAGTGGCTCATATTTTCAAATGATTAAAACTAGCTACACTATACTTCACTTGTGATTCTTCCTCCTATATTAGGGTTGGTGCATTCCTCTCTTGTTTCGATAAGAAATCATTTCTTCTAGATTGAATTAAATCTAACTGATAACCGATTATTTTAGAATTAGAACTTGCCAATGTTATGATACTCTTACAAAACCTATGGTAAAAAATAAAAAATAAAAATCATATCATGATCATCATTTGGCAAGATTATGGCAAGTGACATTTGTTTTTGTTTTTATTTTTGTTTTTGTTTTTATTTTTTGTTCTTTTATGGCAAGTGGCATTTGTGCACTCTTAAGTTCCGAGCACGGTTTTGCTACTGTCGAAGGAGCTGCGGTTACGCCTGGTTGATGTGTTGGCGCCATTCAAAATTTGCAGAGTGTTCTGTGGGCCACGAAGAAGAAATGGAGTAACTACTTTGGTTTAATAGATGGCAACAGGAGAATAGAAGAATGGAGGAGAATTTTGGATTGGAAGGCGTCATTTGACTTGTCAGGTTTATTATGCGGTCTGTTTTAATAATTTAAATTATTTATTTTGTTAAATATTTAATATATTTTATTTAAATAAAAAATTAGGTCAATTCTATAAGTATTACTTATTTAATTTATTATCTTTTTAATTAAAAAAATTATATGAATAAAATACACAAATTATTTAATAAAATAAATAATTTAAATTATTAAAATGAAACCGAATTCAAATAACACCACTAATCTAAAAACTGGACCAGAGAAAATCCTCCCCTTAGCAGACTAGTGTTTACTCTCACAAAGCAAAGATGTCAGGAATTATTTCCCTCTCTGCCGCTTTTCAACTCTGACCCAATCGGCATTTCTGTTCTACACATGTCTTTCTGGAACAAGATTAATTGAAAGAAAAAAAACCTAAGAAAAAAAACCTAGGAAAAAAGATTGGGAGTTGATAAGAGAAAGGGGAAGTTACAATAATAACATATTCATTAAAAAGAAATTAAAATTTTAATTAAAATATTTATAAAATTAATTATTAATTACTTATACTGAATCATAATTTTTTCCATAAATATTGTATACCTAATGAGTTTAGCAGATAGTCAAAAAAATCACAATTTTTTTGAATTTTTATCTTTAATAATTTTATTTTAGAAATTATGTCATTTTTTTTCAAGTTCGTGTGAAAAAATCTAAAAAATAAAATAAAAAATTCAATAATTATTTTTGTTCTTTTCCTGAATTTTTTATAAATTTTTTAAAATCTTTTTAATTGAGTAGAACTCAAAAATGTTTAATTTTTTTAAATTATTAAAAAAAAAACTACAAAAAAACTATTTTATAAAAAGGTAAACTACTAATAGGTCCTAATAGTTTGACTTAATTCTCATAAAATCCTATTAAAAATAAGTCTTGATAAAATCGTCAATAAAAATAATTTTTAGTGACGAGTTTTCACACATGACGCTAAAAATTAACAATGAGTGATTTTTTTGTCATAGTTTTTCTAAGTTGTCAATAAAATTTACAATCAATGACGTTTTTTTATAACAAATTTTTTAAACTGTCGCTAAAAAAAAATTAGTGCATTTTATTGTGACGATTTTTTTAAACTATTGCCAAAAATTATAATTAGTGACAATTTTTGTGATAAAATTTTTAAATTGTCGTTAAAATTTAATAATTAATGATTTTTTTTAATAATGTTTGATGAAAAATATTATTAATTCTCATAGGATCTATTGAATAATAAATTTAAAAATTAAGATCTACAAGTAAATCTTTTAAAAAAAAAAAAAAAATCCAAACACCCACTTTTAATTGATGGTTTTTGTCAGCTCCATTGTTATAATCATGAACGTGGGAAGTCGATCGTTGAACCAGGGGGTGTTATTGGGGAACAAATTCTTGCAGAGCTCCGGCGATTAAAAATAAATAAATAAATAAATACTCAAACAATAATATTTGTTAGGGAAGTGTCAGAATAAATATGAGTTGAAATTAGAGTGATGAGGTAGAGAGGATTAAAGAGTTGTTTTTTTAAATATTCTAAAAAAATATATAATTTAGAGACTTTATTTATTTTTCAAACTATTTGATAACCTAACTTACTTTTTAAAACTGCATTTTGAAAATACAATTTTAAATTGAAATTATATTTTTAACATGTAATTTTATCTTAAAATCGCATGTTGAAAATGCAATAGACATGGACTTCACTAAGATATATTGCATTTTCAATATGCGATTTTGTTGGCTACATATTTTGTAAAATCCAATCACAATTCGACACGTGACAAAGTAAGGGCAATACAGAAAGAATGTTTAATCTTCGATCATGATCGTACATGTGGCGGTTAATATTAGTTCTTGCGTGGTCTGAGTAGCATTAGATCAGCAAAGATATACAAGGTGATGTGATTTCAACGGTTACTCACATTCAAATTCAAATATAGGAGGGAAGCCCAACTGCAAGGAATGGCGTAGTGGAACTACTTCTAAGGCAGCATGATCAAGCAATTATGGAGGAACAATTCGACGGTTTGAAGTACAGTTCGATGGTCATTTTTTAAGAGTATAAATAGCAGGGAAGCCCTAGAAAAAAACCTCAGACTCAGATCCAAGAAACCAGTCATTTATTTCATATTTATTTTTCCAGTTTTACATTTTCAGTCTTTACATTTCCTGCACTTTAAATTCCTGTTCTTTACATTCCTGCACTTTAAATTCCTGCACTGCACTTCATTCATAGGAGTAGTTCCAAGTAGATTATTGCTGTAGACCTCTACGAGACTGAGTTTGGATCATTATAAGTTTTCATCTTAATGAAATACTTTAATTGTTCGTCATTTAACTGTTATTTTATTTAATTTCTCTTAAGTCAAGTCACCAGTAAAAGTCCTCTTTATTGAGGCTGAAAAAACTAAAACACAATCGTCTGATAATTGGTTGGCAATTATAATTTCTGTAAAGACTGATTGATCCTTGCTAGCACGCTCGCATTTACAAAAATACCCTTCGAAAGCTAAAAAAGCCAACAAATTTTAAAATGAAATTATATGTTAAAAATATAATTTCAATTTCAAAATTATATTTTCAAAATGTGATTTTAAAAAATATGTTAATTTTTCAAATAGTTTGAAAAATAGACTAATTCTCTAAATTATTATTTTTTTTAGAATATTAAAAAAAAACTTGAGGATTATAACCCATATAAAGGTTCTATTTTAGCATATACTAATCAAGCTCTTACAATAAATAAATATAGTTAGAGAGAGAAACAATTCTTGGTGAAGAGAGCGAGACATAATTCTTGGGCACTGATGATGACACAGACACTAGTGGTGCTTTTGATTAAAGGTTCGAGAAGAGATTTACAAATAAAAATAAATAAATAAAATATATTTAAATTTCATATAACTTCGCATATCTTTTTTTTAGTTCTTCAATCACACACCAGTTACTTCTCTTCCCTTCTGTTATCATCCGTCAAAGTGAAATCATTAGTTATTCCTTCTTTGTGGTCCACAGAACACGCGGCAAATTGTGGATTGCGCCAACACATCAACCGGACGTGATCGCAGCTCGTTCCACAGCAGCAAACCGGCCCTTAAGACCATCTCCAATTTTGAATCAAATTTAGCATCAAATTTAAAATTTGGTAAAAAAAAGAACTTTTTCATGTTTCAACGGTTTCATCAAATTGATATCAAATCGAGATTTCACCGAACATTTCATCAAAATAAGGACAGGCTCCGCATTTCATCAAAACACTGTGCATAACCGTTGGGGGAGACCAACAGGTCGACCAGCCGGTTGACCGGCCGATTGACCAACCGATCGACCACCAAAAGGTTCAAACAGTTCCAAAAAAAAGGTCAAACAGTTGAAACAAATATATATATATATATTTTTGTCTTACCGGTCGACCAGTTAGTCGACCACTAAAAGGTTCAAAAAGTTCAAAAAAAATCAAAAAAAAAATATTTGGACTTACCCGATCGACCAACCGGTTATCCAGGTACAGATTTAATGAAAATTTGATAAAAATCAATCGTTGGAGCACTCGGTATCAAATTGAGAAAAAAATTATTTTTTTACTCAAATTTGATGAAAACTTTGGTTCAGGGTTGGAGATGCTCTAAGGCTCCAAATCCTTTTCGCTGTCCATCTTTTTCATTACTACTCTCTTTCACTTATAAATAAAACTTGGCTGTGACATGTTTGTTTTATAATATGTCATCATTTTTGTGAGTATTGATTTCTGATTACACTATCAAATAGGTATCCAGTTGGAGAACACCGACAGAATAAATCTCCCCTAAACAACCTGCCACAAAAAGATAAGACTCCGACGGTGATTCGTCTATCCGCGGGCACTCCGACGATTAAGTCAATACTTAGTTATCTCTCAGAAATAGCAATTAGTGCCCAACTCACCAGCCATAATACAAAAAGCGTACCTTAGACCCACGAAGGTGCCTTACTTTTATAGCCAGCACTGATCTGATCCCCGTAGAAGCCTAATTTCAATGGATTCTGACTCAATGCTTATCCTAGACTCTCAAATAGATAAAGATAAACTTTCTAAGAGCCTTATCCTTATCCAGACTGAGGTTCTCCCCCATTCTAGGACTCTTGACCCTTATTCGTTCATCTTGGACTTCGGTATCTCCGCAGATAACCTCGGTCTAGCCGAGATCAAATCGGTGCCATGACCAGGACACGTGACACCTCGGCTGACACTTCGGTGCCACCTTGGCCACGTGTTGTTATTCACAAAAATATGCCCCCACAACTACCCTTTAGGTTCTATTACCTCGGCATCTGAGGTGATGAAACCTATACCGTTTATCCACATAGCATGTCGCCTAAAAACTTACTTTTAAACCTTTATTACCGATGTCATCACACATCGGCTACATCTGTCCAAGACTGAAGTCTATTTTACTAATGCAAAAAAACCAAGAACCAGGTTTTTTAAGTTCTTTAACCGAGATCGTCCTTCTAGCCGAGGTCTTTGCTTCATTAAATCAAGAACTTCAAAAGTTCTATTTGCGAATCAGCTGTCACGCACTGTTTCTCAACCATTTTCGCCACGCGTCTTCTCCTCATTGATCACCTGACAGGCACGTCGTCCAAGGCACATTTATTGTGGTCTTGTCGCCTTTTCGTGTTTTAACAAAATCTCTTCCCTCTTTCCGTTTTTTCACTTTACGTTCTTTAATTTCTCTCAAGTTTTCTCTCTCTAAAGTTTCTTGCTTCCAAACCGCCATTGCCCAATTTCTCAAGCTCTACAACTTGCTCCGTTCATCCCCTCCGACGAAGCATTCACCGTTCCATTCCATTCACTATCACCGTCTGACTCCTACGTACCTCATACCGGTGTTATTCTCTTCGATAAGTCACCATTTTTCCCCATTTTCAGTCTTCAATTTACTTCAAAATTTTATTTACGCTTGTATGCTGCCATTGTAAATCTACTCATATTCTTAAATCTTCATCTGTGTTTTAAATTTCATTTTGCTTGTGATTTTGCCTCTGTCCAATTTGTTTCTGGGTATATTTATACACATTTTGCTCACGCACTTGCTATCTTGCCACTGTTCTTGGCTTTGCACATCTGCACACACTTTCGTACAATATTCTTAAATTTCTGTTTCTTTTTCTGAGTCTGAATCACACTTTTTTTTTTTTTTTTTTTTCTGTTTTCTTGTTGCATTTTCCAGATTCTTGCCTTCAATTCTTGTTTTCGTAGACCTAGGCTTGGGATTTGTTCTAGAACCTTTTTCCTTAGGAAAATCGAACCAAAAACCCCTTAGACTTTAAGAAAAATTCACCTCAGTGCTTTCTAGGGTTTAGCCAAGATATTTTTCCACTTTCCAAACCTCTTATTGAAAAGCCTAAGATTGGACCCACTTTGGCCGAGATAATGGGTATGTTTAGGTGGAGAGTGGACACCCCAACCAAACTAGAGGCAGGAGTTCTCTATCCCGATCAACGTTCAAATCCGGTTAGCTAGAGAGAAGGACTCCATTATGCCTATGAAGGATTATATGCCCTTTTCCATAGTCTCCATTATAGAAGGAGGAGTTAAATTCCCTCTTAACACTCTTTTCAGGGAGGTCCTTTACTATTACAAACTGAACTCTATGCAATTAGCCGTAAACTCTTTTAGGACCATAAATGGAATCGTCGAATTGGAACGTAGGCAAAATGCTAAGATCTCCTTGTCCGATATCCAGTACTGCTACACGATGTATGGCCTTAAAACTAAACTAAAGCTGGCTACACAAACTACCTCAAGTCAAAATCCACCCAATACAAGCTGATAGTTGACATTCCAGACTCAAATAAGGACACGACTGACGACTACCTGATTGTCTCGAGTAATTGGGAGTTCGCACCAGATGACAAACTCCATCTCTTCCCATTGCGCCACGAGGTTTTTAGGGATAACAGGGGTGAGGACTTAGTTTCCCTCCCTAGAGTCCCTCATACTTTCTTTAATTTTCTTTTTGTCATTTTGTTTCTAATATATGATCTCTTTTTGCAACTCTCCCTCAGCCGGAAAAGGATTTTCGCCAATACTATGCGTCGAGCAAAGACTTGGTCTGCCTTTTTGGCCTGCTACTTAAGCTTCACAAGGCTCCAATCCTACTCAACTATATCCCAACATACTAGAGTCCTCTCCCCGACGTCCCTCGGAAGAGTAAATCTCCGCCTTCTGCAACAACTCCCCCTGCCACTTCATTGCCAAGGCCAGATCAGGCTTCAACCTCTGACCCAATAGAGCAGCCAACAACATCTACTCCCCAACTAATTCCTCCAGCCCAGCATCAACGCCGACGTCGAGCTCCACTGCACACACCTGCAGGTAAAACTTATAGCCGAAAACGCCGAAGTATTGAGGCGTCGGCTTACGATCCAGCCAACCCACCGACTGCACTTCCAGCAATCCACTTCGGCACTAGAGTCACTATCGCTGTCACCGTCGCCGTCGCCGTCAACGAGATGAGACGTAACAAGGCCGTCGCCAAAGACTTTCTAGCAGACATCCCCGATGTTGTCACAGTCCAATCTTCACCATCGCAATCCCAACCAAAGGCCAAGCCAAAAAGGGTGAAGAAAGCCAAAGCTAAGGCAACAGTGACTCAGATCGACTCTGAGGACACTTTGCCTATATCCAAGCTGGCCGAGGTTGAGAAAAGCCCCTCCGCTATCAAGAAGAGGCCTGCCGAGGCTGACCCCTCCGAAACTAAGTCAAAGAAGCTGAGGTCAGACTCTGCAACTACCTCGGGTTCTCTTAAACCTGATGACCCCTAGGCCCCCTCTATCACGATTAAGGACAAGCCAGTCAGAGCCGGTGATAGCGCTACTGATATTGAGGTCGGTGTTGCCTTCTCCACTGCGTTGCTCCTTCCCAATGACCTCAACCGTATAGCCGAAGTCAGCGAATATGAAAATTTTGCTCTGATAGTGCAGCACTCTGTACTGGTAAATTCCTAACACTTGGTACTCTCTATTCTTTGTTTTCATACTAAAAAAATTTACTAACTTTGTTCATTCCACTTTTTCTTGGCGATCCAGCATGCCTACTCCTTTGCGATGCAGGCTGAGGACATGAAGAAGGAGTTGGTCCACAAGACCAAGGAAGCTACTGGCTTGCTTAAGTCTTTAAATAATGCTGAGGCCAAAATGAAATCTTTGCTAGATCAGGCCAAGGCAGCTAAACAAGCCCAAGATCAAGCTGAGAAAATGGCAGGTGCTGCAGAGGTTGTTGCTAAGGTTTTCAAAGCAGAAATAAAAGAGACTGAAGCAAAAATTGCCGAAACCCAAGCAGAGCTTCGAAGTGCCCTAGCCACGAAAGAAGCCGAAATCAAAGCGGCAGAATAGAAGGCTTATGTGGAGGGGGCGGCCGATGTCCGCGAGGAGTACAAGAAACAAGTTAGATAGGCATGCAACAAGGGTTACACCCTTGGTTGGATGGCTGCTCTGAAGGAATTGGTTGTCCCTGAGGACTCTCTCCTCAGAGATAAAGGCCGACTTGTGGTGCCATTCCCCCCTGCTTCAAGCCAATTTGAGGCTAAGACTGAGGGGGGGGAAGGGGGGAAAGAAGGAGAAGAAGAAAACGAGGCAAAAGAAGAAGACGAAGAGGCCGAAGTAGAAGCCGACGCTGAAGGTTCTGCTGTGGCCAAGTCCTCAACTCTGAATGAGCAAGTCCTGGACTTGACTTAGGATGAGGAGAACAAGGTCCAAAAGACCACTTCTGAAGCCGAGGTCGAGACTACCAGTAAGAGCCTGGATGACACACTACATGAGATTGATGCCGAGGTAGAGGCCGATAAGAGTGTAACACCACCAGCCGATGAAGCCAATCTTAGTACTTAGAATATTTATGTTTTTCCTTGTATTCTTTGTTTGTATTTTTCCTTCTTACCTTTGGACAGCTGTAATACTTTGTACGAACAATATTAGTTCTACATTTGGCCGATGTGCCCTTTTTGTATCTAAACAAGTAATCCTTCTGCAGATTGAAGTGCCTTTTTTTTTTCTTTTGAATGCAATTATAATTTCTTCTTTCAAGTGTTTGTATGGTTGTATGCCTTACTGCATCCATACTTAGAATATTTTGCATGTCTTTAATTTATTCCTTTAGCTGAATAGTCTACTCGGAGTAAAGTACCTCGGACATAATTTTCAATTTGTTCATCTCGACCTTGACTTAACACTTGAAAACATTGTAAAAATATTTTCACAAATGTTGTTTAAAACTTTCCACTTTACTTATTGTCTTCTGTCAATACTTCAGTCTTCCATACGTTCCAAGTTTGGCAACTTGGTAATCTCGGCAAGTATGTATGTACTTCCTTCAAATTGATCTCAGCTTAACTTTAACTTGTAAATTTTTCTTTAAAATTTCAACAAGTCCCAAGTACTTTAAACTGTTACTTATTACTCTTCAGCTCCTTGCCCCTTAATGTGAACTTAAGTTTCACTTACGTTCACATCAAGCATGTACATATGATCTTATTGCCGAAGTTAGATTCAAACAAAGGCTAGCCGAGGTTCTCAAGCTTGTTCATCTGTTAATTTATTGAAAGGCACTTAATTCCGATCTAAGTTTGATTCTGCCGGCATGGCAAATCTAGATTAACCCAACTTAGTTCAACTCCATTATATGCAAGTATAATTTCAACTCTGCCATATAATGAGTTTAAGTTATTCATCATGTTTCAATAAGAAACATCGCCAACTTAGTTCAACTCTATTATATGCAAGTATAATTCAACTCTGTTATATAATAAGTCTAAGTTATTTGTCATGTTTCAATCAGAAACATCGCCAACTTCGTTCAACTTTATTATATGCAAGTGTAATTCACCTCTGTCGTATAATAAGTCTAAGTTATTCGTCATGTCTCAATCAGAAATATCGCCAACTTAGTTCAACTCTATTATATACAAGTGTAATTCAACTCTACTATATAATAAGTCTAAGTTATTCGTCATGTTTCAATTAGAAACATCGCCATAGGTCTTTTTCAGTCCAATCACACAATTTTAATTCCACAAAACTAAAACTTTATTTAATACCTCGGATAATAAAATTATAACATAAACAATAAAATCTAATGATAGAAAAACTTTAAATTGCAAGTGTTTTAGGATCTTGGCAACTCTTTGTCATCATTGTCCTCAAGCCGATATGCACCATTGTCGGCGGCTGAGATGATTTTATAAGGTCCCTCCCAATTTGGGCCAAGCTTGCCCTCTCTGAGATCCTTTTTGTTGCCGATGACCTTCCTTAGCACAAGGTCCCCAACTTTGAATTCTCTTAGGTTAACCTTCTTGTTGTAAGCCCTAGCAAGTTATTGCTGGTATGTCCCCAGCCAAATTGTTGTTCCCTCCATTTTTTCTTCCAACAGGTCCAGATCTCGGCCCAGAAATGCCTCATTAATCCCATTCTTTACTCCTTGGGTTCTGATCCTTTGGATGCCGACTTTTAGTGAGATAGTTGCTTCAGTGCCATAGGCCATAGCAAATGAAGATTCCCTAATCGATCTTCTCGGCGTAGTCTGATATGCCCAGAGCACATTAGGCCACTCATCCACCCACTTTCCATTTGCTGCTTCCAACATCTTCTTGATCCCATCTAGGATTGTTTTATTGGATGTTTATGCTTGACTATTACTCTGAGAGAAGCTTGGAATAGAGTAATAGTTCTTAATTTTGTACTTTGCACAGAAGCTCTTGATTAACTTACTGTCAAACTGTGTGCCATTGTTTGCTATGATTGCCCTCGGAATCCCAAATCTGCTGATAATGTTCCTCCATATGAAATTCTTTATATCAATATCTCAAATCTTCGCAAAGGGTTCAACTTCTACCCATTTTGTGAAATAATTTGTTGCTACTAGCAGAAACTTCCTTTGTCCAGTTGCTTGAGGCAATTGTCCAACAAGATCCATGCCCCACTGGGCAAATGGCCAAGGGCTGGACACTAGGTTTAAATCTGCTGCTAGTTGATGTATCAAAGGTGCAAACCTCTGACACTTCTCACACTTTCTGACATAAGCTTTAACATCTTTCTGCATATAGGGCCACCAATACCCCTGAGTAATGGCCCTATGAGCGAGTGACCTATCCCCTGCGTGGCTTCCGCATACTCCTTTATGTATTTCATACAGGAAGTCTTGAACTTGTGAAGGATGCACAGATCTCAAAAGGAGACCAGAAAAAGACCTCCTGTAGAGATGTCCTTCTGCTGTCAGACTGAACCTCGCCGACTTTAGTCTGGTTTTGTGTGCTTCTTTGTGATCATCTAGCAACTTCCCATCTCTAAGGAACACTACTATCGCATCCATCTAACTTGGTCCCATCTCCACACACATTGCTTCATACTCTGTGTTCAGAATACTCAACCATTATTGTCCTTACCTCTCCTGATTTTATTGCACTAGCCAGGTTAGCCAAGGCATCAACATGGCTATTGTCATCTCGACTAACTTGCTATAGTCAGCAATTTTGGAATAAGGCTACTAGTCTGACAACCTCTTTTACATCGGCCATCATTTTTTCATCTCAGGCTGCGTATTCACCTGTTGCCTGGTTGACGATAAGTTGGGAGTCACAGAAGACCACCACCTCGTCGGCTTCCATTGTTGCTGCCAACTTCAATCCTATGATTAGTGCTTCATATTCTACTTCGTTGTTTGAGGCTTTAAACCCTAAACAAATAGATTGTTCCAGCATCCGCCCATCTGGCGATACTAGCATTACTCATGCCCCTGCTTCCTACCGATTTGAACTCTCATCAACAAATAAGAAAAAGGAGTCGCTGATGTAAATATCGCAGGGCTTCAGTTTCTCTTCTTTCTTCTGTTTCTGCTATCCCCTGCTAGGTTTCTTCCTATTCACATGGACATCCTAGACCACGACTCAACGAAGCCCGATGTGGAATGGCGCCAGATGTGAACTCAGCCAAAACCTAGCCTTTGATTGCTGTTCTGGGTCTGAATTTCAGATCGTATTGGCCCAATACCACTGTCCATCTAGTTATCCTGCCTGTCAGATCTCCTTGCTGCAACAGGGACTTCAAAGGATACTCAGTTAATACCACAATCTTGTGGGCCTGAAAGTAATGATTCAGTTTCTTGAAAGCCATTACTAAGGCCAGTGTCAGTTTTTTTCAAGGGTAAGTATCTAGTCTTTGCATCCGCTAGGGTTTTACTTACGTAGTATACGGCCCTTTGTTCTTCCTTCTCTTCTCTGATTACTACTGCACTCATTACATGCTCTGAAACCGCCAAGTATAGGAACAGCTCCTCTCCAGGTACCGGATTTGAAAGAACTGGAGCTGTGGTCAGGTATTTCTTTAAGTTGTCCAAGGTGACTTCGCACTCTTTTGTCCACAAGAAATCTGTGGCCTTCTTTACTAAACTAAAAAAAGGTTTGCATTTGTCAGAACTTTTGTTTATGAACCTATTCAGGGTTGCGGCCCTTCCAATTAACATCTGTCCTTGTTTTGTCGATGTTGGGCTCTTCAAGTCCAGGATTACCTTGATCTGATCTGGCCTTGCCTTAATGCCCCTTCTGGTAACCAAGTATCCTAAGAACTTTCCAGATCCAACTCCAAATGCGCATTTCGACGCATTGAGTCAGAGCCAAAATGTCCTCAAGATATCAAAAATTGCTCTCAAGTTAGCCAAATGATCTTGAGGCTCTTTGGCCTTCACGACCATGTCATCAATGTATACCTCAACAGTTTTGCCAATTAGATATCTGAACATCTTGGTCACCAGCCTCTAGTAGGTTGCTCTTGCATTTTTCAACCCGAAAGGCATCACTCTGTAGCAATATAGCCTTTTTGGAGTAATAAATGCAATATTCTCCTTATCCCGCCCGGGGGGGTACATGGCTATCTGATGGTACCTCCTATAAGCGTCTAGGAAGCTCATCCTTCCATGCCTTGAAGTGGCATCTACCAATTGGTCAATCTTGGGGAGTGGTAAACTGTTCTTTGGACAAGCTTTATTTAGGCTGGTGAAGTCCACACAGACCCTGTACTTCCCATTCTTCTTCTTCACAACAACTGTGTTTGATAACCATGGTGGGTAGTTTACCTCTCGAATGGCTTTGGCCTACGGCAATTTATCCACCTCCTCTTCTACTGCCTCAACATGTATCAAGGTCGGCCTTCTAGCACGTTGAATGACAGGTTTAGCCAATTTGTCTACATTCAGTCGATGGCAAGTGACCTTGGGATCGATGCCAGGCATTTCGTACGGTGTCCAGGCAAACACCTCAATGTTTGCTCACAAAAACACATCTAACTCCTTTTCTTCCTCCTCAGTCAAGCCTGAGCCGAGAAGAAAGAAGCGCTCTTTATTCCCTTGCTAGACCAGGATCTTTGTTAGGGCTTTCTCACTTTTGTCGGCCAGTTCCTTGCCGACGTCATCCAAGACCTCCATGTCCTCGTCCTCAATTTATGCTGATTTTTCTTTTCGCACGCTGCAGGTGGATTTCATTGTTGCCATGGAGTAATTCTTTACCTGCACCTGATCCCCTCTGACCTCTTCAATTCCATGCTTTGTTGGGAACCACAACAGTTGATGCAGTGTTGAGGGAACAGCCTCCATTGAATGCATCCATGGCCTTTCCAGGATAATATTGTAAATGGGAGGAGGTATCAATTATTGTGAACTCTGTGTTTACCTTCTTTGTGCTAGCCTGCACCTCCAAACTTATTGCTCCCAAGGGCCACGTTGGCGTTTCGTTGAACCCAACCATTGGACCATTGGACTGTTCCAGATCATCTTGGTGAAGGCCAAGCTCCTTATAACATCTGACATACATGATGTCACAAGAGCTACCCTGGTTAATTAGAATGCGCTTTACCTGGAATTCTCCAGCCTCGAGGGATATTACCAAGGCATCATTGTGTGGATGCTGCACCATCTCTAGGTCGTCTTCACTAAAGGACACCATTGGTCCTTGGCACTCGTCTGCCCTTGGTCTTTTCTGCCGAACTTGATACACATGCTATAAGTGTTTCATCTTCTAAGTCTCCCTACGTATCTCATTCTCATTGACCTTCGAGTGAATCACATTGATCACTCGAGGTCCGCCTACTTGCGGTTGTGGTGCTGGTGAAGGTAGTGCTGTTGGTGCTTGAGGCAGTCTTGCTTATTCTTCCCTTGTCCTGACCTCATTTACTAGGTCCCTTAATGACCTTGTCTTACCAGGTCTTCCAGATATGCCTTTAGTGGTTCTGCACCCCTAAGTTAGATGCCTATCCTCATTATGGTAGGCATAGCGCTTCTCCAAACTTCTTCTCATAAATTTGCCATGAATCTTTTCTGGTGCTCTATAATAAGGCTGATTCTGGATTCTTTCTAGGACTTTGTAAACCGGAATTCGGAATACGGTAGTGACTGCATGTGCAGCCGTTAATCCTGTCTCTTGCTTGTTGTATCCAGTATTACCTCGGCTTCGCTTTGGCGAGCCGTTTCTCTTCTCTTGTTTTGACGCCTTTGTCCCTAACGTGTCTTCCTCGGCTCTCGCATACTTCTCTATCTTGGCCATAAGTTCTTCCATACTTTTTGGCAATGTCTTTACCAGTGATTTTCGAAGTAGACAGTCATCGTTCAGGTCGTTCTTAAAAGACACGACCGCTATCTCTTGGTTACATCCCGGTATTCAGTTGAATACCTCATAATACCTTTTGGCATAAGCCCTGAGGCTTTCATCCTTGCCAATTCTCAGAGCCATCAGGGAGTCCACCCTCAACGGCTGTAGTTTGTTTGTCACAAACCTAGCCACGAACATCTTGGCCAGGCCTTTCCAGCTTTTCATAGTTCCTTTCAGTAACTTGTGAAACTAGTCTGATGCAATTTCCTCAAAGGATGAGGGAAACACCTTGCAGAGCAACGGTTCGTTCCGGGTGTACAGTGCCATTAAGTTCAGGTATAAGCCAATGTGAAAGTTAAGGTCTGACTTACTGTCGTATATTTAGAATCTCGGCATGTGGAACTTTTTTGGGGCCTCAAATTTGTCCAATTTTACCGAAAATGGCATTCTCGGCTTAACCGAAGAGGTTACTTCGGCATCTTGTCGCTTCCTCTAGAGGTAATCCCTCAAATCCTTCTTGGTCCGTCCAGGAGCTCGGTTATCAACGGATTTCAGCCTTTTTGGTGTGCTACTCCCGATGTCGTTATGAGTCCTTT
This sequence comes from Camellia lanceoleosa, assembly GCA_025200525.1. NCBI lineage: Eukaryota > Viridiplantae > Streptophyta > Magnoliopsida > Ericales > Theaceae > Camellia > Camellia lanceoleosa. Next base: position 88,766,827 of record CM045770.1, read on the forward strand.
TTGACCTCCCTCCATTAGTCGTGTCGAAACAAAGCTCTTTTCCTTGAATATGCTGATGTTCTTTAGTGTAGGCTTCTTTGGTACGACGTGTCCTCTGAGATTCTCTTTTCATTGACTCTTCCCGCTCGACCTCCCTTGAATGTCGGTGAGAATGTTCCTTTGTCCTGTCACGCTGAGGGACTGCAAGAACTGTTTTCTGCCCCACTTTTTGTGCATCGTTTTTGGTCGCCGGAATCGGCGTGTCTTGTAACGGAAACGATGGCTGCATGACGTTATTCTACATCATGAAACTGATGACCGATTGCAGGTCTGCAATTTGTTCGTCATTCTGTAACATGCCCACGAGGGACCTCGCTACAGTTCGGACTCGATTTTGTTGCGATTCTTAATCTTGAACCAAAGAGTCCAAATCCGGCAAATCGTTTTGAGAAAAGATTTTTTTGAAAGAAGTGCCAAACATGGACTGCTTTGCTAGATAACAGAGTCGCCACCTAAATATTTTTAAAATGGGAAATTTAGGAAACCCTGACTCGGTGCCAAAAGGCCACGTGTCCGTCATCACCAAAGTTGGCTCGGGAACTTGGGTACGATTAGGGAAGATCATATCGTGAGCACCCCCGCTCGCCCGGTCAAAGACCGGCCTCTACTAACCATGATATCTGTTTTTGAAAACTTTGTGAGTTCTTATTCCGGTTATTAGCCTAGGTTACTATGTGATGCGCACAGCATACAAGTATAGACTGAATCGCCTGGATTGGAACTGAACATCTCATGTTTGTTTGTTTGAAAATGGTTTGATGGTGCTACCCGCAAGTAGGCTAAGACGCGAATTTGCCGCCCCCAGGTGGGCTTAGAAAACATGATTTTGCCACTATCCAGTGGGCTTAAAACAAACAGTCAATGAATTGTCCCAATTCAAATAACTCAACCTCCACCCACAGGCATTCAAGGCAGTTATATCACATAAGCATTTAGCCTCATGGTAAGCGTGCTATTCATGGCAGCACTCACACGCATGCAAGGATGCTAAAGCATAAAACTCACCAAGTACTCCAAGCCAAAACAAAAAACGAGTAGAAATCCATGCATGATCCTAGATGTACAGAAATGCCTAATGCAACACATGCAAAATGTAACTATAGCAGGCTCGGCTATTCTAAACATGGCACGTGGAATGCTACAACTATCACGTATTCAATTTGGAATTGAAATACAGATGCAGTTAGTATGATGCGCCGAGCCCGGTGCATGCAAAACAGATGAATGATGCAAACATGCTGTCATACTGTATGCTAATTGAAATATGCCCTATATCTAACCATCATAAGCGGGTAAATAAAAGGGAGAAAGAAATGGGGGTTGGAAGACATACATCACACTCACACACCCTTATTACAATTATGCCCTCGCGCAGAGGGTCCGAATAAATAATACAGTCCCAAATGAAAGAATATTACAATCCGAAATATACAGATAAAGTACAAATTTCTGATTAATTAACAAAAGCGATGGCGGCATGCAAGCCGGGTACGCTTCACGATGAATAATGTATGCTAGACTGCCTCGGGCAGAAATCCAATGGGATGCCCCAATTAGCCTCTGTTTGCAGTATTTCTCGAAATGTGCGCCGGACTCCGAAAAGTTGTTGGTCCTCGATTTCTTTTAGCAGAGAAGCGGAAAAGGCATAGCAATGTATTTCACAAATATATGCATGCCTCGATCCTCGTGCCACCAATCACGCATCTCGATGCATGATGGCGAAAGTCGGATTGCACAACTCAATATAGGATGAATGCGGACGAATGCTACAACAAAACCTAACTCCATCATGGATAATCCGAATGTCGGTGACTTGGGAATTGAGACCCGTTCCGTCACTCGGTCTGGCGTGCCTCGCTTCCGTGCTCGAGGCTAACACCTGTCGAACACGATGCAATATGCATGGTATGCATGAAATGTAGCTAATATGTATCCTAGCGTGCACAATGCTATGCAAATGAGATGTCTCGAAATCGTGCCCGCAGCACGCTAACAGAGAAAATGCATGAATGCAATCTAAGATACAACCTAGTATGCACAATGCGGGAAAATGAGATAAAATGAGATGCCTCGAAATGCGTGCCGCAGACGATACCGAGGTCATGATGTGAGATGCAAACCGGATAAAATCGAAGTGTCTCGAAATCGTGCCGCGAGCACGTAAAAGCGATGATGTGAAATGCAAATCGGATAAAACCGAAGTGTCTCGAAATGCGTGCCTGAGCACGTAAGCGAAGCGATGATGTGAAATGCAAATCGGATAAAACCGAAGTGTCTCGAAATCGTGCCTGTGCGTAAACCGAGGCGATGATGTGAAATGCAAATCGGATAAAACCGAAGTGTCTCGAAATGCGTGCCCACAGGCACGTAAGCCGAGACGATGATGTGAAATGCAAATCGGATAAAACCGAAGTGTCTCGAAATGCGTGCCCACAGGCACGTAAATCGAGGCGATGATGTGAAATGCAAATCGGATAAAACTGAAGTGTCTCGAAATGCGTGCCCACAGGCACGTAAGCCGAGACGATGATGTGAAATGCAAATCGGATAAAACCGAAGTGTCTCGAAATGCGTGCCCACAGGCACGTAAACCGAGGCGATGAAATGGCATACGGAATGCAATGATGGGCTTACGCCAACATGAGAGAGCCTCAGCCGCACTCACATAGGCTGCCAATGAATGAAAACAGAGTGCCTCGAAGTGCGTGTCGACGGGCACGCAAACCGAGGCAATGCACTAAGGCATGAAATGACATGGAAAATGATATGCAAGCATGCAAACCAAATTTCAGCAGCTAAATGAAGGGGAAAACAGCCCCGAAATGATACGAAATGACAATCAATGCATGAAATCATCCCGAAATGCGATTTTAAGTACCCGAAATGGCCTACGGCTATGCTAAACATGCAAAATTGGTACATGAAAGCAAAAATAGTAGCAAGGCAGCCCCAAAAATAGCATCTTTTTAGTACAAAACATGGTCAAATTGTGAGCATAGATATGGCAATAATGGCATGCAAAAATGGGGGAAAAGAAGGGATTTATTAAGCAAGTAGTATATAGAAAATTCACACCACAAAATTTCCTTCTACAACTTCGAAGAGGAGCCAAAAATATGCATATTTACAAAAGATTACATCCCCAAAATCAGTATGTAGATATGCTCAAAATAGCATGCAATATATGGACCAAAAGAAGGCTATAATGATAGGTCATGCATGGAAGCACCAAATGAGGTTGAGCCCTTCTAAAATGTTGTAGAGGGGCTCAAACTAAGCCTAAAACCAGTAGGGGTCGGAGCCCAAAAAACAAATGTATATAAGCCAAAAATAGCATGCAAGATTATGATATACAAGGTGGATATTGAAACAAGTGGTATATAGAAGCATCAAACAAGGTTGAGCCCTTCTACAATGTTGTAGAGGGGCTCAAAATGAGCCTAAAACCAGTAGGGGTCAGAGCCCAAAACAGTAGGCAAGTAGGGTAGAAATAGGAAGCAAGAAAATGTCACAAAAGATGGAATTTGAGACTTACCCTTGAAGATCCAACTTTTGCTACCTCTTGGCTTGAATTTGTTGCTTCTTAGCCCTTGAAGAACCTTCCTTTGCTGTTGGAATGGTAGTGGTGATGGTGAGGCTTAGGGTTGATGAAGGAATTAGCTAGGGACTTGAAACTTTTTAGGATTTTTGGCTATAGAAATGGAGCTTTTGGAAGAGAGGCTCTTGAGATCAAATGTTCTAACCCTAGGGAAGGAGGCGTCGAGCCCTCAAATAGGCAAGAAAGGGTGTAAAAGGGAGGAAATGCATCCAAGCTTTCCCTCCCAAAATATCCCGGAGGGGTGAGATATTTCAAAAAGTATCCAGGACATTTGTAAATTTGGAAAGTAGAAAGCTATAGGCGGGTAACTTCGGAAGGTGGCGACCGGCCACCCCAATGGTCGACGACCACTCACCACTGGCCGTGCCACCCCAAAAAAAAGTCAAAAAATCTTGGCCGACCACCATGTTTTGGTGTCCTCCCAAGTGTGTAGAACAAGGTTCCAAGGTTGAAATCTGGCAAAACTGAAACATGAGTCACAACATTGCATCTGAAGGAGAGGCTCAAAAATGAAATTCACAATTACTGGTCGACCACCACTTTTGGTGTCCTCCCATGTGTGTAGAACAAGGTTCCAAGGTTGGAAATTGGCAACAGGCGAGTCACAACATTGCATCTGAAGAGAGGCTCAAAATGAAAAGCACAATTCTTGGCCGACCATGCACTTTTAGGGTCCTCCCATGTCCCCGATCACAAATATGTAGCTTTGGTTGGAAGAAAATAACCCAGGTGTTCAACATTGGCGGAAGTGAGCAAAAGCAGGCGGAGAAGCGAAATTGGTTTTTCTGGAACAATTCTTGGCCTCCTACCCTCCATGATCTTCTTGATGCTAAAATAGAGGTACACCAAAAGCGAACAAAACCGATACAAAATGAATGCTCGGGGCCTAAAGCACGGTTTGGGGTCAGCAGCTATAAGCACGAAAGTGGCATTCGCCACAAGTGAGCATCGAAGGCCCCAGTGTCCCTCGGGATGATAAAACAGAGGTGCATGCCAAAAACCGGAAAAAACCGATGCAAAATGAATGCTCGGGGCCCAAATCACGCGATTCGGTCCGAAAAATCTGAGCACGAAAGTGGCATTGACCACTGAAGTGAGCATCGAAGGCCCGTGTCCCTCGGTATGATAAAGCAATGACGGCCAAAACCGGAGAAATCGGAGATGGTTGGCGGTCCCGAACGAGGCACCGACGGTCCAGCACCGGACTCGAAATGGCAAAAATGGCCTCTGACGAAATGTAGCTCGGCCACCGGAGATAGTCTCTGAGACCACTCTCTTCTGCGGGAAAGAAAAGCGAGAAAAGCCTAGTTATGGCAAAGAGACAAGGCACGAAGAGAGTTCGGAAGTCCGGGAGGCGGGCGCCTGACGCGACTCTGAGACTTCGAGCGAGCCTGATATGCAACATCACCGAGCGCTCAACCGGTGGCGTCGAGTCTTAAGGTCGGTCAAAAATGGGGTGTCTCTGATTGCCCTCTTTGTGAACTTCGGAAGTCAAGAAGTGACGAAAGTGAATGTCAAAGCCCAGAGACGACCCATTTTTGACAAGGCCGAAGACTTAGACAATCATACAAGATAAATAGAAATGTGCCCGCAGGCGTGCCCTCAGGCAGGAGGGGGGAGGGCAAAATGCAAATGGTATGCAAGAAGCCGGATGTAACTCGACATGCGTGCAAATGCAGCAAGCTGTAATGAAGCAAGTATTGACAAATAGATGCAACAGTTCTAAGTAAGAATGCAAAGCAACAACTACATTTCATGCAGTTAGGAATGCGGAGAATTATTCAATTCTCGTCGCGTCTCACACGGAGAAGATACGATACTCGCGATTAAATGCAGTCGTACCAGCCTCAAATGAACCGTACATACAATATCGTGCCTGCAAAAGAGAGAAATTCAACAGGAACAATATGCTAACAACATATATTCAATGTGATTCCTGTGATTCTGAAAGTTTGACACACGCAGTGTCGGCGAATGAATGCATCGCAATGCGAGAAAAGATAATGCGTGACAACGCATGTTTAAACACAGAAGTATTATACATCAAGAAATTATGCATAACAATGCAAAATATTCATGAGAATGCAAATTATGAGCCAAATAATGTAACGGCGAGCAGAATCGGGGTGCACCTTGTTAGCATAACAATAAAATTTGGGAAGCAGCGCATTAAGCGGCGACAACTCGATCGCGGCCTCTGGTTTACCTCCCGGAGAGATCACAACATGTTTAAAAAGGATACACTCCGACTTTGATGAATAATGATGAGACATATGTCAGAAATTGCAGCTGAAGTTCCGGCGAAGCAATTCGACGCCAGAAAGTGTACTTTTCTTGAACTTTTTCAGGTCTCGGGAACTCCGATTTTCCTCAAAATTTGTAGAGAGGTAGGGGAGGGGGTGAGGAGCATGGTCGGCCATCCCACTGCCCTAGGAGAGGCCATCGGCCAGGGCAAAAAAGTAAAGGGGCCGGCCAGCCAGGTTAGGTGGCCGGCCGGCCACTGCCCAAAAGCAGGGGCATTTTGGTCTTTTCGGCCATTTCTATATATATGCTTGCCCATTGCCTCCGAAATCACACCCAAAGTTGTGAAAACTCCTCCTCTTGCTCCCTAGACCATTTCCTCTTTCAGATCTGCATTTCATACGCGCCCTCCGGCCTTCCACACAAGTTGTTTCTGTGAAATCCTTCAGTTTTAAGCACTTTGAGGCGACTAAATTTTGATTCCGGAGCTTCTTTTCTCATTTTCATCACTTGAGGTAATTTTGTCTCAATATTTGGAAGATTTTCCCGGGAGTTGACTTTTGTTGACTTTTCATTTCCCGAGGGTTGACTTTTGTTGACTTTTTCCAATTTTGGCTCATTTTGCTCATTTTTGCTCCTCTTTGCAGATTTGTCGACATGGCTGGTCACTTTCGTCACGGCGGAGGTTTTCCCGGCACCGGAGATGATTTTGATATTATGACATTGCCCCCAAGGGTTTGCCCTTTTGTTCGTCGTCGATGATACATAGGCTTCATGGCCGTCTTCCGTCATTTCACGGAGTTCAACGATCGGGTGCCAGGGGATCTCCTTCTGCGAGAACCGGAGCAGCACCTCTCCTACGATGCAGAGGTATTTTACTTTATTTCCTGTATCTTTCGTGCATTTTGTACCTTCGCCACGCTTAGACACACAGTTTAGCTTACGACACAGTACTTTACTTGCATTCCGAGCATGTGACTTAGCCACTTAAATTTCATGAACACACAATACATCGCCTGATTGTGAACGTATAGTACGCATTAGTTAGAAATTGAACACACGGCTCAAACATTGATTCACCGAACACACAGCCCGAAGTTGAACATGAGCCCACAGCACATACTGACTAAGAATAGAACACACAGTCCCAAACTCAGATTTTTCTGAACACGCAGCCTAGATTTGATGTGAACATACAGCCCACTGATTAAGAGTAGAACACACAGCCTTAAACTCTGATTTACTGAACACGCAGCCCAGATTTGAAGCGAACACACAGCCCACTGATTTAAGAGTAGAACACACAGCCCTAAACTCTAATTTACTGAACACACAGCCCAGACTTGGAATGAACACACAGCCCGTTGATTAAGAATAGAACACACAGCCCTAGACTCTGATTTACTGAACACACAGCCCAGATACCCTAGACTCTGATTTACTGAACACACAGCCCAGACTTGAAATGAACACACAGCCCACTGATTAAGAATAGAACACACAGCCCTAGACTCTGATTTACTGAACACACAGCCCAGATTTGAAATGAACACACAGCCCACTGATTAAGAATAGAACACACAGCCCTAGACTCTGATTTACTGAACACACAGCCCAGATTTGAAATGAACACCACATTTGATTAAGAATAGAACACTGACCCTAGACTCGATTTCTTGAACACCACCCAGATTTGAAATGAACATACTGACCCTTGATTAAGAATAGAACACCTGACCCTAGACTCGATTCTTGAACACACGGCAGACTTGAAATGAACACACCCATTGATTAAGAATAGAACACACGCCCTAGACTCGATTCAACACACACCTGATTTGAAATGAACACATTACTTGATTTCTCTGAAATTTGAACCTTGACCCAAATACCAAATACCAAATTTAGATTCACTTCATTTGCACACAACTCATTTTCAGCTATTTACACACAGCTCATTTTCACTCTAAATGCAGGCTGGCGCTCGCCTGATCTGAGGATATGGCTCCTTGCCATGGAGTGGTATCTTTGGCTTTCCATTTGTCAGAGACTTGGTTGACTTCGAGATTTGGACCATTCTGCGGGGGTTATCACCTTTGCTTATCGATGGGACATTGTTTCTTTGCTCTGGCGGAGAGATGGTGGGACACCACCAATTCTTTCCATTTTTCTGCGACCGGGGATATGACCATGACCCCGCTGGACTTTGCTATGCTCACCGGCCTAGACCTAGGCGGTGGACCCATTCCCTACGACGAAGATATGGGTCAGTGGGAGGCTGCTTGGATGCATCTATTGGGGGCCGCTCAGCATGAAGCAGTCTGAGGAGGGTTCGGTATACTTGGTTCTCTTCCCATTTCGGTGACGGAGATGGAGCCTGAGTCTCCCGAGGAGGTCGAGCAGTATACCTGTGGTTTCCTCATGTTCCTCTTTGGCACCACTCTGTTTGCCGATAGAGGGAACATGGTCGGGTTGTATCTACTGAGCGCTTTGGTAGACCTATCACAGGTCGGTCAGTATGATTGGGGCGGCGCTGGCCTGGCTACCCTTTACTGCTACATGGCCTTGATCTCTCTGCGGGGGGACTTACTCGGCGGCTACTGGAGAGCTTGGGAGGTACATTCTGTCCTCTTGATTTACATTTTTGCTCCTCATTACTTGTTCACTGCACACACGGCGCACTTTGCATTCTGTATGCTGCCTTTAGCATTTTGTGTTCACATTCCGCACTGCTTTTCTTAGCTATGGGTATATGCATATTTCCCCACATTGGCTCCGGAGATGGAGGTGGCAGGACCTCCTAGGACTCCGTTTTCTTTGATGTTTGAGGGCGAGCACTTATCGAGGCCTCGAGAGACTCTCTTCCATCTGCGACAGTACTTCGACACTGTGAGGGCGACAGAGGTATTTCAAAACTCTCGGTTCCTTTCATTTTCATCTTCATCTTCGATCCGCTTTGCATATCCTTGATTTCTGATTGATTTGTACACTGGTTATCCACAGATCACCTGGCGACCTGGCGATCTTGGCGATGATCTCGAAATCAGTACCGAGAATCGACTAGTTCAGTATAGGTTCTGCTCGAGGACGATTGGTAGGAACTGGTTCTAGGGGAACGCTTTCAGCGTCAGGTGTGGGGGTATGATTCTCAGGACCCTCCCGTTGTGCCTCCACCCACTATGCGGACTGCCGACAGGCTATCTACTGAGGAGGTCATTAGGGACATGCAGGGCAGCGATGCTTTATTACACCTTATCGAGGAACTCGCCACCTATCGCCGCATATCGATGCCCCCTTGGCGAGTATGGGCTCCATCATCGAGGCACCTTTGGCGCACCATCTTCGAGTCGTGCCCGTGCTGCAGACATACCCTCTTCTAGTAGGGCCGGTACATCTAGAGGTAGAGGTAGTTCGATTCCTCCGATCCCTCCGACTCTTGATCATCCTGGATGGCCGGATATGCCGACCGAGTTGACGAGTTGGCAGTATGGGACTACTTCTCCGATTCCGATCCCTATGGAGCCTCCGATGCCTGGTCACAGATATGTCAGTGATTCTGACTCACCACCGGTATGTTCCACCATTTTTATTTGTCACACAGACATTTTGACAGTTGCTTATTTATTGATGACTTGAGCTTGTATCATGACCACCTCGGGAGTACATAGACCGGATGCTCGGGGTGGTGGCCTCACTTGAGGATGGTCTTGCGTGAGAGGCCTGAGATGTCCATCATGGGCTTCCTGGTACCCTTCATCTCTATTGCATTTATCATATTCTGTTAACATCTTTGGTTTTGAGCATTCTGCAGCGATAATTTGTGTAGAACACATCAAGCATACACCCTCTCATTACTGTACTTGCTTTGTTTTCATGTTTGAGCGATGTATTGCACTTTTCATTTTCAGATGCCTCCCGTATATGCTTGACACGAGGTGGGCCACCCAGTCTTCTCGGAGAGGTCGAGGTGCTAGACCTACTCAGTCTTGGGCCCCGAGGCTGGGCCATCCGGGCCTTCGAGGAGCTCGAGGAGGCGGTCGTCTCATGAGCCTTGAGGCACCCATTGTAGAGGATGAGGAGGAGGAGGTCATGGACGTGTGTCGAGACATCTCTGGGGAGGGAGGCTCGGTCTTGGTTCGGGGCAGGCGAGCGAGGCAGGGGATCCGGAGGATGGCGGCTCGTCCGGATGGTGATGATGATGCAAAGATTATCCCGCAGAAGAGGATGAGAGGGCCTCCTCATTCCCGTTCCCGAGGACACTGATGTCATTTCTTGCTTTATTTTACTTTTTGGCTAGTAGTTTGTAGCACTTTGCACATTATTAGGTAGTTTTATTTTCTGTAAAACTTGTACCTTTATTTTGTTGTAAAACATGATGGAATGAAACAGCTTTTTGAAAAGATGTTTGCATTTGAAATTCTCAGCATTGCATCGCATTATTTTATTTTGCACAAAATGGAATTGAATGAAAATGTGCCTCATGTATTCACCGGGTCAGGTAATGAACCGACGCAACAAATCAAAACAAACCGACTCACTAAGAAATAACAGAATCTTAGCAAGTTTACAACTCGATAAACAAAGTACAACAATGTTAACGACTCAATAAACAAGACTTAACAACATTGTATAACCAAAAAGTAACAATTCAAAAACACAAAATGCGACAGCTCGACAGAACTTACAACTCGATAAACAAAACAACAACTCGATAAGCAAAACACAACAAAACGTACTCCGGACGGACAATCTGGATGATGGAACGTATCGAAAACTGATAGAAATGGAGGCCTTCGACATTCCCGATGCCTAGAAATGCTTCAAACTTCCTTCCGGCGGGCAAAACAGGACCAACGCGCGGCCGAAAACATTTTGCATTTGGAGACTAGAAGGTGGCGACCTACTAGGATAGGTGGCCGGCCGGCCACTTCCCCCACAACCTCCAGAATTTTGACAAGTGTCCCTTGAATAGTGTTTTAGCCTCCTATAAAAACCCCAGTCTTGGAACTTATTCATTTCATCACCTTTCTTCACAAAAATGGGCGTTTCTCATGAAAATCTCATATCTTGGATTTCTTCTTTAGATGGCACGGTGAAGTTGTACTTCCGGGGTTTTGGCTTGAATGCACTATTCACGCTAGGTCGGACTCCACTGCATCTTCCTTTCCTCTCTGCTGCGGCAAGGTTTTGGAACCGGTGGCCGCGTCTTTAGCTTTAGCGGGCAAGAGGTATGTCCTACTTTTGAAGATTTTCAAGCCTTGGTGGAGTCAGGCGGCGAGGAAATTCTGCCTCAGCTCAATTTTAGCTATGCCCAAGCCTTAGGGCGGATGTGCGGTCTCAACGCGCATGATGCTCGATCTCTGATTAGTGACGGCATGTTGGATATTCCGAGCCTGATTTACCGATTCTCCGACGCTGGTGACCGTAGCAACCACTATTGGCAAGGCTTCCGGCAGCACGCCCTTTGTTTGTGCCTATTGTCTCATTTTCTGTTTGTCTCGGGCTCCGGAGGAGCCAGCATCCGTTTGATTGAAGTCGCCCAAGGTTTGAGAGAAGGAAAAAGTTGCATCGCCATGACTCTGGCCGAGACACTGATGGGCTTGGATGCTTTCCACTGCCGGGAGACAACCAGGTTTGCAGGGAGTCCACTACTGCTGCAGGTAATGTTTCCCACCCAAGCTCTCATATGTATTTGCTCACGTCACTCGGCCCTCGGGCTTGGTTTTTCTCACAAAACCCTTATCTTACTTTTCTCTCATCGCACATCTCTCTATTCTTTATTCTCTCATTTTTCATCCCTCCCCAGATATGGTTGATGGATAAATTGCAAGTTGTGGACTCTTGCCCTGCCTATTCTGCCCGTGGCTACTTCTTTCGGCAACGCCTCGTTGACGCCCTTGATGAGGGATGGTGGTTTGAATGGATGTGCAACTTGTCAGCTGAACACATTGCTTGGCGTTGTCCTTGGCTTAATCTCCCGACAATAAGCTATAGCATGTCACGGCAGGTCGGGATTCGACTGATCGGCTTGACTCACTGTGTGTTCTATTTTCCATTCCGTATTCTGCGCCAATTTGGCCATGATCAGACTTGCCCACCAGAGGGGATGGAGTATCCGGCTACATTTCCAGTTCGAGGCGCACAGCTGACTTGGCAGGCCGTGGCATGGAGAGTTAGAGAGCTTGTGGCCCCTGCCCCTATTTTCAGTCGCACTTTGTCTGATGAGTGCTGGGATTGGCTCAATGAAGAAGCACAGGTTGGGCCTATGTTGGCATCAGAGGCTTCAACCAGCTCTGGAAGGGGGCGCAGGGACACCTGACTTGACTATGCCCTAGATTTATTGCTTTATTAGTACTTTCAAGTTTTCATTATGAGTGTAATAATAAAAAGCAACTTCAATGGTATGCAAGAGCAAGAGAACTCTGTTTTGAAATCAATGAAATTGAAGGTTGTGGTACTGAAAATTCTCCACTTTTGGTCCAAAAATGGTCTTAGTTGTGAAAAGATTAATTTGAAGAAAGTCAACTTTTATTAAAACTTTTCAAAATTATTTTCGAAATGAATCAGAACTGGACACGCTTGAGATCTGTCACTGAGATGCACAACCCCGAATCCTAGCAACTGGAAAGTTGCCCCTAGTCTGAAAAGTGCCTCGACAATTCATAGCAACGGAAAGTTGCCCCTAGTCTGGATGATGCCGCAACACTTCATTGCAACGGAAAGTTGCCCCTAGTCTGAATAGCACTGTACCGGAGATCACAATAAATGCTGATGAATAGAGATGATTGAGATGATCAAAATGGACAAAGTTGATCGGGGAAAAGATTGTGACTGAACTTCAAGATGAAGCTGCCTACGTATCCCAAAGATGGGAATCAAGTCTTACGTAGTTCAGGCTTAGGTTCGCTCAGGTATTTTTACTCTCCCTTTGCGGGTTTTCAACCTTGCGAGCTCAGTTTTTATAATTTCAAATTTTCTATGCTCTGAATTTTGCCTAGGTCGCCCTTTCGGGTTTTCGGCCTAGCGAGCCTCTCAGGGGTAGTATTTCTTCAACTTGTCCATATTGATCGGTTGGGAAAACTCTAAGCCATCTAGATCCATCAGAACCACAGCTCCACCTGACCAGATTGACTTGATAATGTAAGGACCCGTCCAATTGGGTCTGAACTTGCCCCTTGGGTCGTGGATGGGAGCTCGGTTGTCCTTGAGTACTAAATCTCCTTCTTTCAAGTTCCTGGACTTAACTTTCTTGTTAAAAGCCCGGGCGATTCTGCGTTGATAGCCTTGGACGTGGTACAGTGCTTTCAACCTTCTTTCATCAAAAAGCATGAGTTCCTCAAATCTGTTTTGCTGCCAATCTGCTTCGGCTATCTGGCACTCGGCCAATACTCGTAATGACGGGACCTCAATCTCAATAGGCAGAACAGCCTCCATCCCATAAACCAATGAGTACGGAGTCGCTCCGGTAGAAGTTCTGATCGAAGTCCTGTAGCCCCACAGAGCAAAAGGCAGCTTATCTGGCCAATCCCGATAGGTTTCCACCATCTTCTGTAGTATGCGCTTGATATTCTTGTTGGCGGCCTCAACCGCCCCGTTGGTTTGCGGCCGGTAAGTAGACGACTTATGAAAAGCCACATTGTATTTCTCCAACAAGTCAATCACCTCTTTCTTGAAGTGGGAACCATTGTCTGAAACAATCTCATTTGGGACTCGTGGCGACGATGATGTTATTTCGATGAATTTTGCAGCGATGTGAAGCTTTCAACCTTGCATAAGATTGGGCCTCAACCCACTTTGTGAAATAATCTATCGCTACTAAGATGAACTCATGCCCATTCGACCCTTTCGGTATGGCTCGATTACATCAATTCCCAGACGAAACGGCCATGGCGAAGTCATGTTGTATAGCTTTGACGGTGGGATGTTCATGCGATTTGCATGAATTTGACACTTATGGCATCGCCGGACGAAACCAATACAATCCTCCTCCATGGTGGACCAATAATAACCCTGTCTAAGGATCTTCCGTGCCAACATTACCCCATTCATGTGTGCACCACATTCACCCCCGTGGATGGCTTCCATCAGACGTTTGGACTCTTCAGCATCAACACACAGTTTATGCATTCCCAGATGACCTCGTTTATATAGTTTACCCCCGCAGATGATGAACTGAACTGACATTCTTCTGATTGCCCTTTTGTCTTTGGCATTTACCCTTGGCGGGTATGCTTCTTTCTCCAAGAAGTTCCAGATGTCGTAATACCAAGGGTGTTCGTCCTGAACTTCATCTATGGCTGTCGGCGCATAGCGGTACAAATTTACAGTCGATGATGACTGGACGCATCCGGACTCCACACGGGATGTCTATCATAGATGATAGAGTTGCTAGCGAATCTGCGAACTTGTTGTTCTCTCTTAGTAGATGAGTAAAACTTAGCTTTTCAAACCGAGGAATTAGCAAATCCAAGGTTTGGTGATACATCATCATATTTTCCTCTTTTACTTTCCAGTCTCCTTTAGCTTGAGACACAACAAGGTTCGAATCCCCAATGACGTCGTCCGCCCGTCTTGCCCTAATTCGGTGCTTCCAAACCGACAATGCAACCGTGATATTACCTTCATTATTTGAGACTTTGAACCGGAGTTTGAAGGCTAGAGGGATACGGGAATTGTCGGGTGCTATCAGCAACACTCCTATCCCATACCCATGCTGATTTGACGCTCCGTCAAAGTACATCGTCCAAGTTTCCTCGTCGATATGCAGAATTAATTCATCTGGGAATAGATACTCAACTGCTTCATCCCCCTCAACCGGGTGGTCGGCAAGGAACTCTGCCACTGCTCTTCCTTTCACTGACTTGCGCGTCACATACATGAGATCAAATTCGGAGAGCAACAGCAACCAACGAGCTAGCCTACCCGTAAGCGCTGGTTTCTCGAAAAGATATTTGATGGGATCTAGTCGTGAAACCAACATTACAGAGTGAGCTAACAGGTAGTGCCGCAGCTTCCTGGTAGCCCATACCAGAGCTAAGCAAGCCTTTTCCAGCGGTGTATACCGGGTCTCATATTCTAGCATTTTCTTGCTCAAATAGTAGATGGCTTTTTCCACCTTATTTTCTGATTCTTGTGCAAGCATGCAGCCCATTGTGGTCTCGGTCACTAATAGGTACAAAATCAACGGTTTCCCTGATTCTGGTGGTGATAAAACGGGTGGGTTCTGTAGATATTCTTTAATCTGTTCAAATACAGCTTGACACCGGCCGTCCCATTGGAACTTCTTTCCTTTCTTCAGGAGGCCAAAAAGTGGTTCACAAGTCAAGGTTAGTTTTGAAATAAACCGTCTTATGAATTGCACTTTACCCAGAAAGCCTCGCACCTTCTTTTCAGTCCTTGGTGGTGGCATTTCTAGGATGGCCTTGATTTTGGAAGGGTCGACCTCGATGCCCCTTTGTGTAATCAGAAACCCGACATTTTCCCATTGTAACACCAAGCGTACATTTCGAGGGTTTAGCATGGCGAATTCCACGATCCTTTGAAAAAACTTGTGCAAAGGCGGTGTAGTGGCCCTCTCTTTCTTTGGACTTGACAATCATGTAGTCCACATACACTTCAACCTCTTTGTGGATCATATCATGCGATTGTGGTCGCGCCCGTTGATAAGTAGCTCGGCGTTCTTCAACCAAACAGCATTACCGTGCGATATGTCCCCACGGGGTGGTGAATCTGATCTTTTCTCGTCTCTGGCGCCATCACTATCTGATTGTACCCCGAGAAGCCATCCATGAATGAGAGCAATGCATGCCCTGCTGTGAAGTCCACTAACTCATCAATGTGTGGCAAGGAAAAGTCGTCGCCGGACTAGCTCTGTTCGGATCCACGAAGTCTACACACACGGATCCCGCCATCTTTCTTGACACGGAACAATATTGGCCAACCAAGTCGGATATTGAGATACGGCCGGAAGCTGCGTCAATTTGTAGTGACCTCTTCCTTAATCTTGAGAGCCCAATCCGGCGGATCCTTCGAAACTTAGCGAGTCGGGCCTCGGGGTCAAGGGGATCCGATCTTGTACAATCTCGGGATCGATTCGGGCATGTCGTGGGACCACGCGAAAACATCTTTGAAATCTTTTAATAAAGCGACTAAGCGCTCGCGTTCCTCCGAAGACAACGTGGACCCGATCTGGACCAGCCGCGGGTCCTCCTCAGTACCAATATTCACGGAAATGATTTCATCCATTAATGGCTTAACAAATCTCTCTTGCTCTTGCTCAATTAGACGTTGTAAAACCGGAGGAACTTCGTTCTCGTTGTTTTGATCAAAATTTTGAAAGTCTGAATTAATGCAATAAATTAGGGGCACAGAAAAGTACTCGGAAACCACAGGCAGTTCATTCTCATTAGGCACATCCAAATCATCCAATTCAACGGTTACAACAGACTCAAATGAAAAGGAAAAAAACTGACACAGCAGGGGCGTGGCATCGGGTTGACACCCTCGAGTACCAGACTCGAGACTTCGATCATTTGGAATCGATTCCGACTCACGACTCGGTGGAATCGATTCCGGCTCACTACTGACGGGCTATTTGGACAAAAATCCCTCCTCGTCTTGCCAAGTGAGAGAGGTGCGATTGATGCATCCAAGATAGGCTATTTGGTTGGCTCACGGTAGTTTCATCCCCAATCATGGAAACCATGAAGTTATTCCCCAAGCAATCTTGGTCGATCGGAGGATCAGAGAGAAGACACGCCAGTGCTACCCCCATTTCCAATTCCGTGCCCTCAGAATCCTCTGCCTTATTCTGCTCAGCCTCAGTTGTTGGGTCTTTCTGCTCTGTGGCAACGTCATCCCCAGATAGTTGCAGGTCGAAGAAAATTTCGAAACCTGGTACGCGCTTCCTCTCCGCGTTGAACCATGGCTCTGGGAAACCGCAAAATGGAAAGTCCTCCCCCTCCCGGACAAAGCGTCCGTTCAGGGTACCCTGGATGGGCCTATGTATTAGATCAAAAGGCTTCCCAGCCTGCTTCGCTTTGGCTCTGCCGGCCATTTCCTTTCCCTTCCTCGCCCAATCTTCTTTGGTGGGCAGATAACCCAATCCAAAGGTATGTGGATTGTGTGGCACTTCGGCCAACGCTGCGACCCCTTTCCTGCCGCTTCTTCCCAATCCCATCCCGGGGATATGTTGTAGCTTGTTCATGAGGTAGGCGGCTTGGTATACACACCCTCATTCACAGCCATAATATTTCGCACCACCCGGGCCTCAGCCAAAGTAAATCCTGATATGAACATGTCTTCCATGCCGTGTTCGATCTCCAGGACTGGCGTAGATACCTCCGGAGGAGGATGGATTGATGAATTCCCAAAAACAATGGCTACTCCCTTTCCATAGGGGTATTTCACCATTTGATGTAGAGTAGATGAGACAGCCTTCACCTGATGCAACCAGGGTCGCCCCAAAAGCATGTTAAAAGATGCAAGGACCTCCAAGACATGAAAATCTACCTCATGTTGTCCAGGCCCAATCTTGGTTTGAATTTTTACTGTCCCCAGGACATCCCTACTTGTATTGTTATAGGCTCTGATCACTTGAGTAGTCGGTGTGAAGTCCATGACTTTAACTTTTTCATCTGGCTTCTGGTAGGCGGAGACATTAATAAGCGGACCGGTATCAACAAGTACTAGGAATCCACTTGTCCTTGCATTCTCTGAGAGATGTAGAGGTCTATTATGATCCACGCCCTCGGTGGCGGTTCATATCCGAAAAGGTCAATCTTGGGGAACCTCCTCCTGGAAAGTCTAGCCCAACTAGTTGGTCTGGCGTAGGTTTGATAGAGAGTTTGTCTTTGTCCATAGCGAAGAGACTGACTGCCTATGCACCCTTGAAGCCATAGCGATCCCAGAGATGGAGATGTTCGCCTTGTATTTTCTTTTGCTTGATCTGATCTCTTCTTCAACTTGCTTCTCCCTCTGCTTCTCCGCTTCTTTATCTTTCCCTGATGCCTCGGGTTGATCAAGGTGTGGGGGCTTGAAATACCGCCCACTTCTAGTCATATGGTCTACCTCTTCGAGGTACCAAGTGCTGTCTGGTTGGCCACCTGCCCAGTCTTCGTCTGTATGGGCGAGATACAAGTCTTCATCTTCCCACCACATTCCATTAGCATCTAGCAGGCACCTGTCTGGTTCCGGCTTGTTTGCGCTCTCAGCATTTTCCTCCCGCATGCTCACAACATGTTCAGTTTTTGTGCTCACAACATTCTCAACCCCCTCATGGTTCTTTGCTTTTCGGATCCTCTCAGAATCCCATTTCTTTTCTTGTTCCTCCAGCGTCAATTGTTCAGTTTTCAAAATGTCTTGCTCCTGAGCGAAATTCTTCGTACCGGCGCTCTCCGGCAATTCAATCTGACCCTCGGCCCTTCCGGCCACAAATGGTACAATATCTGGCTGATCATCCAACCACCCGACGACTTCTGCTGACTCCTCGTATTCGAACCAGTTGATTGATGCATCCCCTGATCCTTGGTCGTTGAAAAACTGGA
The DNA here is from genome assembly GCA_025200525.1 of Camellia lanceoleosa. Classification (NCBI taxonomy): domain Eukaryota; kingdom Viridiplantae; phylum Streptophyta; class Magnoliopsida; order Ericales; family Theaceae; genus Camellia; species Camellia lanceoleosa. The sequence continues at coordinate 88,785,250 of CM045770.1, forward strand.
GGTCGGCGAAGTCCTCTTCCATCGTTGTCAGATCATCCCCCACTGATTCAAGTTTGTCCCCCCGGATCATACACAATTCAGCCTCTTCCGTGACCCCACACTCGGCTTAGGTGGCTCATTGACAAGATATATCCACTCGGATCATAAGTTCTGCCTAAATTCTCGGTGCTCCACCCAGACTCAACAGTTTTGCTCTCCTCGGAAGCCTGCCCCGTTCCATTTTCGGTGGTCACCACCTTTGGCTCAGGTTGGGTTGTGGAGGTGTCCATCATGCACAAGTCAGTGCTATCAGGAAGGATCACCTTCGGCTTGGGTAAGTAGGAAGGAGTAATGTAGATACTAGGGTCGTAAGACACGTCCCCAGTTTGGATGAGATTGATTCTTTTGGGTGGATCTTGGTTATCTGCTAGGAGTGGGTTGGTTGTAACATTGGGTCGCTCGGGAGGCAGAATGATGTTTTTGTCAATGAGATCTTGAACCTCATGACGCAGCCTGTAACATTGGTCGGTATCATGACCATGCTGCTGGTGGTATTTGCAATATTTGGCTGGGTTGTGGGAAGGGGGGAGTGGATTTGGAGGGGGCCTCGGTTCCAAGGGTTTCAGATGCCCTTTTCTGACTAGAACGCCGAGGACTTTGGACAAAGGCATATGTAGTGGGGAGAAGGTTCGTTGACCCCTGGGTTGGTATCTTGAAGCTTGGCTACTGCTCCCAGATGCATCAGAAAAAGGTGTGGCCGCGACGGGCCTTGGTTGGGGAGGGGGATTGGTGGTGACCATTCCGACCTCTGAAGTTCTTGCATTGGTAGGGCCGCTCGGGCCCGCATTGTTATTACGATTGAATGTTCTTCGGGGCTGCTCCCGATCCTGGTCAATCAACCCTTGCTTCATAGCATCCTCAATTTGCACCCCCATATCATATAAGTCTGCGAAGGTGGGGAAGGGAACTACAATCATTTTCTGCATAAGCCTTGGTTGGAGATTGCGCACAATCATCCGAATTTGATCTTTATCAGTTGGCCTCAAGGTCATCATCGATGCCTTGGCTCTCCACCGGGTTACAAAATCAGAGAAAGTCTCTTTCTGTTCCTGCCTTGTTGTCTCGAGATCACGTGTTGTAATCTCGATCTGAGTATTATATGAATATTGCGCAACGAAGGCTTCAGCCAACTCATCCCAGTTCCTCTTGACATCATTATCCAACTTTGCATACCAGTTGGCGGCCACTCCTGACAGGGTTCGGCCAAACAGTGAGAGTTTCTGTAGTCTGGTTAGGCCCATTGGCCGCAAGATATCTGAAAATAGCCGGAGATGGACCATAGGGTCCCCGGATCCATCAAAGCGATCGATCTGGGGCATCTTAAATCTGTCCGGTAATGTTACGGCTACATCAGTGTAGCCGTCTTCAATATCTGGGATGGCCTTCACCCCTTGTGATTTCTTGAAGAGCTTTTCCAACTTGCTCAATTTCAGAGCTGTCTGGTCCACCTCGAACTCGAATGGAGAGTCCGGGTGATTGGGTGTAATATTTTTGGACAGTTGCGGCTGAAGCGGGGGCGGAGCCAGCCCCGTTGGAAGACCCGTGTCCTCTTGGGTGTTTTGGAAATTTGGCAAAGCGTTCTGTGGATTTGGGAGGGTATTCTGGGTGTTCTGGGTATTCTGGGGATTTGGAGGAGCATTCTGGTCAGTGAATATTTGCTCAGGTAATGGGGCCCTGGGTGGAGGAGGAACCTGATGTGCCCCTAGTGGAGGAGGGACCTGGTGTGAAGCAGATGCGGCGTTCTGCTGTTGTAATCTGGTGATCAGCTCGGTATTGGGCCATAATGACTGCTGTTTGGAAAATTCCGCCTGGCGGATAGCATCATCTTGCATTTGTTTCATGCTCTCATTCATCTGGCGCATCATCGCCTCCATTGTTGGATTCTGTTGTTCCATCTGAATAACCGGCAAGTGTATCTCTATAGCAGAAACAGGAATCTCAACCCGATCGCGACACTAGAGTAGGCTAGCATTCGGTGATCCGTGCTCGACACCTTTGTGCCTTCTCGACCTTCTTCTGGTGACTGGGGGTAGAGAGTGGAACACTGGATGTCCGTCAACTAGATCCTCGGATCGGTTGAGTCGGCGACCTCATGTCCAAATTGCTTGGGGAGTATCGACTGGTTCGGAAGCAATCGTGCCACAAACTGCCCTAGCAAAAAGATAATAAAGCAAAAAGGAAATAAATGACCAGAAAAACGGGCAGCATAACAGCTTAAATTAAATACACACAACACACAGTCGGGCATACAACACACAGTTGGATAAGCTGGAAATATACTGTCCTCAACCACTGATCACTGTTCCTGTATCACTGTTCCCTTAAACTGAATCTGGTATCCGCAGACAACTGATTCTCAGATACTGAATGATGCCCGCAGGCCTGATGCCCAAACTCAACTGATACATACATTCCCTGTAGAGACGCACTCTAACAAGCACATAACAGATAAGTGAGAGCTGAAAACACCCCTATGTTGGGGTAGGGTTTCCCTGTCCTATTTTGTCAGGAACTAGGGTTTCACTACGCACGCAGCGGTAACAAACAACCTATAAACGGGTAAGCAACCTGTCCTAGTTTGGAATGGTCACTATGGATTTGAATATGCACTAGGTCGAATGGTCAAAAAGGGTGCCCTGGTAAAACCGGGGTTTGTGTTCCCATGCTGTCAGAGCCCAGAGCCGATCAGCCTTACGGACATGACTTGACAAGACAAGCCTCCGGCAAATCGTTCGGGAATGGCATATGGCAAACACGGTGTCCTAGGCGCACCAATGCAAATGCAATGCAAAGAAACACACAAGTGTAGTCAAAACCAAATATCATGAGTTCGAGTCAAGTTCTCTAAATCCCCAGCAGAGTCGCCAGAAACTGTAACATGCCCGCGAGGGACCTCGCTACAGTTCGGACTCGATTTTGTTGCGGTTCTTAATCTTGAACCAAAGAGTCCAAATCCGGCAAATCGTTTTGAGAAAACAGATTTTTTGAAAGAAGTGCCAAACATGGACTGCTTTGCCAGATACAGAGTCGCCACCTAAATATTTTAAAATGGGAAATTTAGGAAACCCTGACTCGGTGCCAAAAGGCCACGTGTCCGTCATCACCAAAGTTGGCTCGGGAACTTGGGTACGATTAGGGAAAGGTCACATCGTGAGCACCCCTTCGCCGATCAAAGACCGGCCACTACTAACCATGATATCTGTTTTTGAAAACTTTGTGAGTTCTTATTAGGTTATTAGCCTAGGTTACTATGTGATCCTGACATACAAGTATAAATGAATCGCTGGATTGGAACTGAACATCTCATGTTTGTTTGTTTGAAAATGGTTTGATGGTGCTACCCGCAAGTAGGCTAAGACGCGAATTTGCCGCCCTCAGGTGGGCTTAGAAAACATGATTTTGCCACTATCCAGTGGGCTTAAAACAAACAGTCAATGAATTGTCCCAATTCAAATAACTCAACCTCCACCCACAGGCATTCAAGGCAGTTATATCACATAAGCATTTAGCCTCATGGTAAGCGTGCTATTCATGGTAGCACTCACACGCATGCAAGGATGCTAAAGCATAAAACTCACCAAGTACTCCAAGCCAAAACAAAAGCCGATTAGAAATCCATGCATGATCCTAGATGTACAGAAATGCCTAATGAAACACATGCAAAATGTAACTATAGCAGGCTCGGCTATTCTAAACATGGCACGTAGAATGCTACAACTATTACGTATTCAATTTGGAATTGAAATACAGATCACGATTAGTATGATCTGTAGGAGCAGTGCATGCAAAAGCAGATGAATGATGCAAACATGCTGTCATACTGTATGCTAATTGAAATATGCCCTATATCTAACCATCATAAGCGGGTAAATAAAAGGGAGAAAGAAATGGGGGTTGGAAGACATACATCACACTCACACACCCTTATTACATTTATGCCCTCGCGAGGTCGAATAAATAATCTGATCCCAAATGAAAGAATATTACAATCCGAAATAACCAGATAAAGTACAAATTTCTGATTAATTAACAAAGAAAGCGATGGCGGCATGCAAGCGGTCTGCTTCGATGAATAATGTATCTTTGGATCGCCTCGGCGAAATCAATGGGATGCCCCAATTAGCCTCTGCTTGCGGATTTCTCGAAATGTCGCGGACTCAAAAGTTGTTGGTCCTCGATTTTTCTTTGTAACGAGAGCGGGAAAAGGGCATAGCAATGTATTTCACAAATATATGCATGCCTCGATCCTCGTGCCACCAATCACGCATCTCGATGCATGATGGCCGAGGAGTCGGATGCACAACTCAATATAGGATGAATGCGCATTTAATGCTACAACAAAACCTAACTCCATCATGGATAATCCGGTGTCGGTGACTTGGGAATTGAGACCCGTTCCGTCACCTCGAGTCTGAAAGCGTGCCCGCTTCCCATGCTCGAGCTAACACATCGAACACGATGCAATATGCATGGTATGCATGAAATGTAGCTAATATGTATCCTAGCGTGCACAATGCTATGCAAATGAGATGTCTCGAAATGCGTGCCCGCGGGCACGCTAACCGAGAAAATGCATGAATGCAATCTAAGATACAACCTAGTATGCACAATGCGGGGAAAATGAGATGCCTCGAAATGCGTGCCCGCGGGCACGCATACCAAGGTCATGATGTGAGATGCAAACCGGATAAAACTGAAGTATTTCGAAATGCGTGCCCACAGGCACGTAAACCGAGGCGATGATGTGAAATGCAAATCGGATAAAACCGAAGTGTCTCAAAATGCGTGCCCACAGGCACGTAAGCCGAGGCGATGATGTGAAATGCAAATCGGATAAAATCGAAGTGTCTCAAAATGCGTGCCCACAGGCACGTAAACCGAGGCGATGATGTGAAATGCAAATCGAATAAAACCAAAGTGTCTCGAAATGCGTGCCCACAGGCACGTAAGTCGAGACGACGATGTGAAATGCAAATCGGATAAAACCGAAGTGTCTCGAAATGCGTGCCCACAGGCACGTAAGCTGTGGAATGCAAATCGGATAAAACCGAAGTGTCTCGAAATGCGTGCCCGCAGGCACGTAAACCGAGGCGATGATGTGAAATGCAAATCGGATAAAACTGAAGTGTCTCGAAATGCGTGCCCACAGGCACGTAAGCCGAGACGATGATGTGAAATGCAAATCGGATAAAACCGAAGTGTCTCGAAATGCGTGCCTACGTAAACCGCGTAAAGCGATGAAATGGCATCTGAGAATGCAATGATGGACTTACGCCAACATGAGAGAGCCTCGGCCGCACTCACATAGGGCCAATGAATGAAAGCGAGTGCCTCGAAGTGCGTCTTGCGCACGCATAACCGAAGCAATGCACTAAGGCATGAAATGACATGGAAAATGATATGCAAGCATGCAAACCAAATTTCAGCAGCTAAATGAAGGGAAAACAGCCCCGAAATGATACGAAATGACAATCAATGCATGAAATCATCCGAAATGCGATTTTAAGTACGAAATGGCCTCTGACTATGCTAAACATGCAAAATTGGTACATGAAAGCAAAAAAAGTAGCAAGGCAGCCCCAAAAATAGCATCTTTTTAGTACAAAACATGGTCAAATTGTGAGCATAGATATGGCAATAATGGCATGCAAAAATGGGGGAAAAGAAGGGATTTATTAAGCAAGTAGTATATAGAAAATTCAAACCACAAAATTTCCTTCTACAACTTCGAAGAGGAGCCCAAAATATGCATATTTACAAAAGATTACATCCCCAAAATCAGTATGTAGATATGCTCAAAATAGCATGCAATATATGGACCAAAAGAAGGCTATAATGATAGGTCATGCATGGAAGCACCAAATGAGGTTGAGCCCTTCTACAATGTTGTAGAGGGGCTCAAACTAATCCTAAAACCAGTAGGGGTCGGAGCCCAAAAAACAAATGTATATAAGCCAAAAATAGCATGCAAGATTATGATATACAAGGTGGATATTGAAACAAGTGGTATATAGAAGCATCAAACAAGGTTGAGCCCTTCTACAATGTTGTAGAGGGGCTCAAAATGAGCCTAAAACCAGTAGGGGTCGGAGCCCAAAACAGTAGGCAAGTAGGGTAGAAATAGGAAGCAAGAAAATGTCACAAAAGATGGAATTTGAGACTTACCCTTGAAGATCCAACTTTTGCTACCTCTTGGCTTGAATTTGTTGCTTCTTAGCCCTTGAAGAACCTTCCTTTGCTGCTGGAATGGTAGTGGTGATGGTGAGGCTTAGGGTTGATGAAGGAATTAGCTAGGGACTTGAAACTTTTTAGGATTTTTGGCTATGGAAATGGAGCTTTTGGAAGAGAGGCTCTTGAGATCAAATGTTCTAACCCTAGGGAAGGAGCTGTCCAGCCCCTCAAATAGGCAAGAAAGGGTGTAAAAGGGGAGGGAAATGCATCCAAGCTTTCCCTCCCAAAATATCTCCCGGAGGGGTGAGATATTTCAAAAAGTATCCGGACAGCTGTAAAAATTTGAAGCGTAGCCCGGCAGTAACTTCTGGAAGGTGGCCGGCCACCCCAACCGGTCAAACCCACCTCGCCTACGGCCACCCCAAAAAAAGAAGTCAAAAAATGCTGGCCGACCACCATGTTTTGGTGTCCTCCCAGGTGTGTAGAACAAGGTTCCAAGGTTGAAATCTGGCAAAACTGAAACAGGAGTCACAACATTGCATCTGAAGGAGAGGCTCAAAAATGAAATTCACAATTACTGGCCGACCACCACTTTTTGGTGTCCTCCCATGTGTGTAGAACAAGGTTCCAAGGTTGGAAATTGGCAACACTGAAGCAGGAGTCACAACATTGCATCTGAAGGAGAGGCTCAAAAATGAAAAGCACAATTACTGGCCGACCATGCACTTTTAGGGTCCTCCCATGTCCCCTGATCACAAATATGTAGCTTTGGTTGGAAGAAAATAACCCCAGGGTGTTCAACATTGGCCCGGAAGTGAGCAAAACGGGCGCCGGAGAAGCGAAATTGGTTTTCTGGAACAATTACTGGCCTCCTACCCTCCAGTGATCCTCTTGATGCTAAAATAGAGGTACCTGCCAAAACTGAACAAAAACCGATACAAAATGAATGCTCGGGGCCTAAACTGCGCGGTTTGGGGTCCCGAAAACCGGCTATAAGCACCGAAAGTGGCATTCGGCCACGAAGTGGGCATCAGAGGCCCCAGTGTCCCTCGGTATGATAAAACAGAGGTGCATGCCAAAAATCGAAAAAAACCGATGCAAAATGAATGCTCGGGGCCCAAATCACGCAGTTCGGGATCCCAAAAACCGGCTACAGGCACCGAAAGTGGCATTCGGCCACGAAGTGGGCATCAGAGGCCCCAGTGTCCCTCGGTATGATAAAACAGAGGCACTAGCCAAAAACCGGAGAAATCGGAGATGGTTGAGCGGTCCCGAACCGAGGCACTGACGGCACGACGGTCCGAAACCGAACCGCTCGAAATGGGCAAAATGGCCTCTGACCCACGAAATGTAGCTCACGGCCACCGGAGATAGTCTCTGAGACCACTCTCTTCCCGCAGAAAGAAAAAGCAGAGAAAACCGAGCGTTCGCAAACCGAGACAAGGCAAAAGAGAGTTCTAAGTCCGCAGCAGGCGCCTGCCGCGACTCTGAGACTTCTGAACGAGCACAGTATGCAACATCACCGAGCGCTCAACCGGTGACGTCTGAGTCTTAAGGTCGGTCAAAAATGGGGTGTCTACACATTCCCTTCATCTCGCCGTCCCTCCGTAGACATCTATCTTTCCATACCTGGAGGTTGCTCTCGTTATAATACTCGCTTCGGTCTGCTTTCTTTGGTACGTCTCCCTCCTGGTCGACATCTTTCTCTCCGAGATTCTTATCCTAAGTTTCTTCGTTACAGTTTTCATCCTCTACGTTGGGGTCAATATGTTTACTACTTCCAGTAGGGACGTCGTTTCCAATCTTCTCTTTCTGTCTGTTGTTGGTCATCTATTCTCCTTTCTTTCCCACAAACAGCGTTAAATTGTGGGTGTTGATTTCTAACCACACTGCCAAATAGGTACCCAGCTGGAGAACACCGGCATAATAGATTTCCCCCGAACAACCTGCCATAGAAAGATAAGACTCCGGCGGTGGTTCGTCCACTCAGAGACATTCCAACGATCAAGTCAATACTCAGTTATCTCTGAAAATAGTAATTAGTGCCCAACTCACCAGCCAGAATACAAAAAATGTACTTTAGACTCACGAGGGTGCCTTACTTTCATAACCAGTACTGACTTGATTCCCGTAAAAGCTTAGCTTCAATGGATTCGGACTCAATGCTTATCCTGGACTCTCAAATAGATAAAGATAAACTCCCTAAGAGTCTTATTCTTATCCAAAATAAAGTCCTCTCCCATTCTAGGACTTTTGACCCTTATCCGTTCATATCAGATTCTAGTATCTCTGCAGATAACCTCGGCCTAGCCGAGATCAAATCGACGCCATGATCAGGACACGTGGCATCTCGGCTGACACTTCGGTACTACCTTGACCACGTGTTGTCATTCATAAATATATACCCCACAAATTTTTTTTTTCTTTCTTGTCGCTGTCTTAAAATCAACAACTTCGAACGTTATCCCAAATTTTAATTGCTCTTTCAAAACCAATGACATCAAACACCTCACATTTCCACAAAAACTATTCATAATAAAATGGAGAAAAATATAAAGTAAATGCCATTATTTATTTACGTCGGTATATATATCAAAAAAATACAATGATCTAATCATCACCTCACCCCTGTGAAACTATAGCATAACCACCTAAATCCCATATCAATAAACAAAACAAATGTATAAAATATAAAAAAGTTCTAAATTCATAAAACTAAATACAATCCTCTCATATAGATTGAGTTCTACTAAATGTGTAGATCACACTCAATCTGAGAAAATTGTATCCGTTTCTATGACGTAGAACAATGAAAATGTACATATCATCTATAGAATCAACATATACTCAATGGCATAAAATAAAAATAAAAAAATAATAGAAGAATAAGCTCTGCAGATCAGAATAAGAACAGTCGTGCCCATCGATGAGAAATCGATCTCCAAAAACCCACACTACCAATCGATTCCACACCTAACAGTCTCAAAGCTGCCAGAGACACTCCCATTAGACGCCAATGGAACCTTCAAGTCACACTCAATCTTCGGCTTAAACTTAGGAGTTTTAACACTCCTCAACTTAAACCTAACCGTAAGATAAAGCTTCATATCAATACTATAAGATCCCGAACTCTTCTCCGAATCATACTTTGCAATCTCTGAACTCTGCAAACTCACCATGTTCTGGCTCTTAAAGACAAACCCAAGTTCAGTAGTATTCTTATGTCCCTGATAAAACGGAGTCAGAGATTCGGCAGTGAAGCGCTGGTCCTCGTAATAAACACGGGCGTCGAGGCGGTCGTAGTAGATGCCGATGTGTTTGTTAGGGTTGCGGATGGTGAGATTGAGAGAGAGGTCGTAGTAGAGGTTGTTTGTGGTGGTGTTTAGGTCGAATTGTGTTAGGGTTGCGTCGGTGACGTAGAATTTGACTTTGTTGGGTCGGAAGACGAGCCAGAAGACGAGGACGACAATGCCGGCGATGAAAATGAGAGTGATGAGGATTTTGAAGATGAGGGCGAAGAGGCAGCCGCAGCAGCCGCAGCCGCCGTGGCTGCGGCCGGGGCGGTGGGAGGTTTTGGAGGGGGGTGGGATTGAGGGGCCGTAGTAGGCTCCGTTTAGTTGTGGTTGTTTGGTGTTATCAGCCATGGTTTTGGAGATTAAAAACAAAAAAAAAAATTAGAGAAAATCAGAGAGATGGGTTTTGGGGATGGTGTAGGAGGTAGAATGGAAGTGATATATGTTAATATTGATATGTGGTGGATATATATAGAGTAATAATGTGTGTTGTGTGTGAATAATGGGGATAGGATAGGACGCGTTTGGTTTATTCGTTGATGGAAATAGGATTACGGAACTTCGTGTGCCCGTGAATAAGATTTTCATTTGTGGAATAACGCGGTTGCTTATGTGTGAAGAAGATGGTGGTTGGCTGGTATCTTCTGAAAGCTCGCAAATTCTATAAGAAAATTTGGCACAACATTAGGGTGAGACCCATATCGATGTTACATGTAGGACCCACATGTGAGTTTTGAATAGAATATTTGAGGGTTTTTTATTTTTATTTTTATCTACCAACTACTTAGGGCACGCAAGAGTTTTAGAAATTAGATTTTTTGACCTTTAAAAGTGAATTTTTTGTTATAAAAGGCATTTAAGAATTAATTTTTATTGTTGTAAGGATAATCGCTAAAAAATTGTTCTGAAAAATCAAAAATAATTTTAGTAACAAAATTTTGAAAATATCACTAGTAAATAGGCTTTTAGAGACAATAATTTGGTTTTAAAATGATTTATTTTTTGAGACAAAAAATTTGATCCCTAAAAGATAATAATTCATCACTAATGTTTAATTTTTGTTGTTAAAATTAAAATAGTGACACTTTTCGCAACAAAAATAGTTGGTCTCTAAAAAATAATTTTGTCTCTAAATTTTTGTCTTTAAAATTTTAATTTTTTGTAATGGCCTGTGTGTATGTCCGATCTACATGGAATGGGGCGTTTTTCATAAATATTAGTCAAAGTTATACGTAAACTGATCGGAATATCCAATGTTAAAAAAAAAATCATGGAATGGCCCACGACAACAAAACTAAATTCACACTATTCATTTTGAAAATCTGGAACAACTTTTGGGTAAAATTCCTGGCTATTATTCGGAAAATTATTGATTAGCCCCATAATACCATAATTTATCAACAATATGCATCACCCACCTCACTTTTAGGGTAAAATTCAAGACACAATTTCAAGGTCCATAACATTTTCTATTGTTTATATGGCATTTCTCTATTTAATGAGAAATTGCAAAAAAGAGTTACTCATTGTTTCTAACTAACTAACATGGTGAATCAATATTAGAATTCACTATTACAGCTACACTGTTAATTGAGAGTATCACATGGATAATCTGAAACCACTCAATAATTACTTGATATCCTTCAAAAAAAATAAAAAAAAATTATTTGATACTTCCATATTACCATATTGCATTGTTTGTGTGAAAAGAGTGTCAATATATCTCAGTTATAAAGTTTTTTAGCACATAATTAATTTAAAACATTACGTAAATAACAGTAATAAAACTTCCTATGTTTTCCGTCTATTGACTTCGGGCACGGTACCAAATCTTTCACATTCAGAAGGTGATGTTTAGTTATTACCTGGATGGTTTTCTGTTCTTTCTCTATGAGCAATTCCATTTACACGTTTTGTATTTATTGGTTTAATTAATTTATTATTTTTATATTGGTACTTTGAAAGACAGATAACAAACAATAATTAATATGGGGCAATCTTCCAAGTACATTCAATATTTTTATTTTTTATGTTTTAGAGTTTGAGATCCATTTTTACGACTTTGACTCCTTTGATTACAATGTAGATTAACAAAAATTATTTTATACTTTTTTATTATTATTATTATTATTATTATTATTATTATTTCGATTCAAATGTTCAATGTTGGGGTCGTCATTGATGCCTAATATATTATTTAATAATAAAATATTAAATGAGATGGGTAAATTTATGCATATAACTATCAGATGTATATTGGCAACAATAACAAATGTTAATAATGATTTAATATTACTATTATATTGAAGCTTTTATCCTTGGTGTGATGGCAATAGAAAAGAGAAACAGTAAGAATTATTTTGAATATGATTTATAAATTGACTCTTTTACTTATTATGAAAATATATAAAAAAAAATATGCTAATAATATGACCAAAATAAATTAATACGAAGCTTATTTATGTGCCCAAAAAAGCCTAAGTCTAAATGTTCAAAAAAAATTTGTCAGAAATTTTGTGGAGATTTATTCAATATTGTTTGCATCTATATATAAAATAAATTTAAATCACTAATCGATAATGATGAAAAAAAAAATCTTAATTTATAGTCTTACTGAGAGAAATTTTGTAGGCATTCTAGAACTTGGGTAATTAGAACAGGTCTCTAGTGAGTAAAGTGGTTAGGTATTTAGGGCTAGCCACCTACAGAGATTGGCTTTTCAGAGTTTTTTAAAATTAAAAAAAATTTAAAATCATGTAATTACCAAAACTTGAGAACCAGTCCTGTCATTCTTATACTCTCTTCGGTTCTTGAATTTGACTAAAATATTTTATTTACATTTCTATCAGATTGGTGGGCCGGGCAGAGCCCATTAAGGCTTGACTCTGGCAACCTTACAAATGGACATTGTAATTGGACTTTGCTAGGTTTGACTCTGACAACCTTGCAAATGGACTTTGCTAAATTTAACTCTAATTGCAAACAGACTTTGCTAAATTGGACTCCTTACTAAACTTGATTCTAATGATCTTAAAAATAGACTTTGTTAGGCTTAACTTTGCAAATGAACCTTGCAAATAGACTTTACTAGGCTTGACTCCAATGACCTTGTAAACGGATCTTACAAGGCTTAACTTTGACGACCTTACAAATGGAATTTGCCAAACTTAACTTTGGTGACCTTTCAAACGGACTTTGCTAGGCTTCACAAGTTGGACGGGGCAAATGGTGCTTGGATGTCAAATGGTCCTTGGATGTTGACCGAGTAAACGGAACTTGGATGTCGACCTTGTAAACACCATGTAAGTGTCAACCGAACAAACGATGTATGATGTTAACTGTGCAAAAAGACATGCTAAGTTCTTGACCGGGCTGGAAGGTCATGCTAAGTCTTTGACTGGTATGTTTAGCTTGACAAAGGTTTGCCGAGCAAAGTTAGCACGGTGTAGTGTTTTGCTTGGCATTCTTACTTGGAGCTAGTGACGTGAAACCTATGTGGTTACGTAATTGACATGCAACCGAGCTAGTGGTTTGTTTAGCTCGGTTGTCAACCTAGGAGTTAGGCCGTTTCACTTGAATTTAAGTAATAAGGGTGTTAATGGATAAGCCTTATCTTTTGAGAAGATTACTCCTAATAGGATCCTATAAAGAAAAATTAGAGTCCTACTAAGATTTTATCATGCAAAATACATAAAAGTTTAGAGTTAACCCTAAGAGAGATATCGCATCTTTAGTTTACAAAATTTACAGAGCTTTTCTCATATAGATCTTGAGAACTGGCTTAAGTATCGGAGAGATTTTCTGACATACACCCGCCGAATAGCTCATCGTAGTTGTTTTGCACGAGGAACACCATCGTTTAGAGGATTTCTAGTTTTATCACAAGGAGTACACATGTAAGATATTTTTCATCCTCATACAACATACATTTTTTTTCTCTTTCTAAATCTCTATCAAAATTCATGAATAAAACATAACATTAATGAACTGATCCAGTTCACACTATTAGAAATGCCCCCATTGTGCCACTCTAACCTTCCTACCTTGGGCTTGTTTGTTTGGGCCGTCATAGTCCAATTATAGTTATTTTCAGTCCAAACTTCAATTTTAAGTCCAAATATAATAATTAATACAGCAGAAATTGATATTCAAGTCATTTTAAAGAGTCCCAAACTTGTTTCTACTATTGGTTATTACTATTATACCGTCAAAAGCCCAAACGCCGAACTATTATCTTAAAACATTCGTAACTTCCTCAATTTTTATTTTTTATTTTTTATTTTTTATTATTATTATTATTTTTTACTTTTCAATCTTGATAAAATCAATATAAAAAAACATCACTTGTTATAATTTATTGTTTCAATAAAAAAAATCTTAACCTAATAATCTTAAGATTATGAGTTCAAGTCTCAAAAAAATCATTGTGTATACTATACTAAAAGTTAGGTGTGTAATACTCAATCTTTCTTCTCCTAAACATACATTAATGTATACTAATTGTGAGTTATCTTTTTATATCTTAATGTAAATTTACTAATAAGGACAATAAACATTAAATCTTAAAATAAAACATAATTTTTTTCTCATAATACACTCAAATCACTTAAATATAGTCTTCACATTCAACTCTCTTCATCATCTTCCACAAATTTCAATTATCAATAAAAAAAAAAAAAAAAAAAAAAAAAAAAACAATTCTCACAGAGTAAACCTTTTCATCTATTTCTGAAATTAAAATCAAAACTATTATTGAATCAGATCTTTAAAATTATACTAAACAGAGAATGCGGACAGAGTAGTCATATATATGTATATATAGATACAATGCTCCAATCAAGTTTTCCTCTTTCTTTTTTTTAACCTGTGGGGATATATTTTCTGAGTACCAACACGTGGCAAGGTGACGCCGACGTGTCAGCCGAGGTGCCACGTGTCTTGGCTGTTGTGCCGAGGTCATCTCGGATAGGCCGAGGTTACCTCCGAAGATATCGGAATCCGAGATAAGCGGATAGGGGACAAGAGTCCTAGAATGAAGAGGGAACTCAACCTAGATATGGACAAGAGTCCTAGATTGGGAGAAGACTTCAGTTTGGGTAAAGATAAGACTCTTAGAGAGTTTATCCTGATCCCACTGGGAGTCCCAGATTAGTAGTAATCCTAAGTCCATAGAAGTTAGGCTTCTATTGGGACTAGGTTTATGTTGGCTATAAAAGAGAGGCACCCCCATGGGTCTAAGGTATGCTTTTGATACTCAAGCTTGTGAGTTTAGCACTTGATTTATCTTTGAGAGATATACTGATTTGATCGTCGGAGTGCCCCCGGGTGGACAAACCACCGCGGGATTCTTATATTTCTGTTACAGGTCAGCCAGGTGCCATCTATTCTGCCGGTGCTCTCTAGTTGACTACTAAGCGGGCAGTGTGGTCAGAAAATCACTCACACAATTTGGCGCCGTCTGTGGGAAAGAAAGGAGAATAGATGGCCAATGACGGACAGAAGGATCAGACTAGGGGCAACGCTCCTGCTGGGAGTGGGAGACCTATCGACCTCAACGTTGAAGGGGACGATCGCAACACAGAAACTCGTGACCAGAGTCACGGAGTGAAAGACGACGGCCAGGAAGACGACGCACCAAAGACAACAGATCGAAGCGGATACTACGACAAAGATGACCTCCAGGTATGGAAGGATAAATACCTACGGAGGAACGAAGACTCTTCCAGAAGGGATGCAAAGGCAGGGGGCATGAGCGCTCCCAAGGAGATGACATTCAAGTATAGAAGAGCTCAGCCTAAGTGAGCAGATCCCAGATTCCAGATCCCGGACCCTAGAAGACATGATCTCGGCCTAGATGAGTAGGTCCGAGAAAAGAAGAGCTCAAATCGAGTAAGCAGATCTAAGAAGATAAGATCTCGGAGCTTAAGTCCGAGAAGAGAAGAGCACAACGAGCAAATCTAAGATCCCAGAGGATAAAAAGGAAACACACAAGATCAGACTAAAGTTGGCCGGGTTGAAAACCCCGGCTTGAATCCAAAGATAATTCTTAACCGAAGTTAAGCCAAGATGATGTTTAACCGTAGATAAGCCGAGAAGATGCTTAACCGTAGTTAAGCCGAGAAGATGCTTAACCGTAGTTAAGACCAAAGATTCCTTAACACTTGTTGAAATTTGTAGCAATTTACAAGTTGTTGAGCTGAAACCATTCCTTAACGCTTGTTGAAATTTGTAGCAATTTACAAGTTGTTAAGCTGACAAAGATTCCTTAACACTTGTTGAAATTTATAGCAATTTACAAGTTGTTGAGCTGAAACCATTCCTTAACGCTTGTTGAAATTTGTAGCGATTTACAAGTTGAAGATAGACTGAGATCATTGTCTATCGCTTGTTGAAATTTGTAGCAATTTACAAGTTGAAGATAGACCGAGATCATTGTCTATCGCTTGTTGAAATTTGTAGCAATTTACAAGTTGAAGATAGACCGAGATCATTGTCTATCGCTTGTTGAAATTTGTAGCAATTTACAAGATGAAGATAGACCGAGTTCATTGAGTAACACTTGTTGAAGTTCTGTGTGAATTTACAAGTTGGTTAAAACGAGATAATGCTTAACCGAAGTTAAGCCGAGGTGATGTTTTTACATGTTGAAATTTGTAGCAATTTACAAAGGTGAAGTTAAGCCGATATATGATATTTTAATCGTCTGTTGAAATTTGTAACAATTTACAGGTTAAAGAGAAATTTGTTTAAACACTTGTTGAAATTTGAGAAAAGTTTATAAGTATATATACTTGTTGAAATTCATGAAGAGTTTGCAGGTCAGTATCTTGCCGAAGTAAAGTTTGTAGTTATTATACCCGAGGTATATAACCCCGAGAAGATTGCATAAAGAAATATGAAGAGTATATGCAAAATTCATACAAAGAGGACAAAGGTACAAGCATTCAAAGAAAGATAGTTGTATTAAAGCATTCAACAGAAACAAGAGACACATCGGCCATGTAAAGAAACTTATACTGTCCAAAGAAGCAACAAGGTACAAGAGTACAAACGGAGATGATGCTTAACCGAAGTTAAGCCGAGATGATGTTTAACCGAAGTTAAACGGAGATGATGCTTAACCAAGGTTAAGCCGAGATGATGCTTAACCGAAGTTAAGCCGAGATGATGTTTAACCGAAGTTAAACGGAGATGATGCTTAACCGAAGTTAAGCTGAGATGATGTTTAACCGAAGTTAAAACAAAATGATGTTTAAACACTTGTTGAAATTCTGAGAGAATTTACAAATTAAAGAGCACACAAAGTTAAATGTTGGCAAAAGATTCGCCGGAGTCAAACGTCGTTTTGATTAGAACAGAACCACTAAGTGCACGCCAGAAGTGGTGACCAGAATTGTGAAAGGAATAAATGCTTCAAGAAACAGTGATGATAGTTTGCAAAGGCCAAGAGAAAGAGGGTCTAAAGGGGGTGAATTAAATACCAGAAGTTTTAATACATCGGTGAAAGAAGAACACATCAGGTATGTGACTATGGCATGAAGCCAACTTCCCTAATGTGATCCTAAGTGCAACTTATGTTCACATTAGGGGGCAGGGAAAAGGTGCAAGGGGAAGAAATGGTAATTAAGGAGCAAGAAATGTTAACACTTGTTGAAATTTTTGAGCAAATTACAAGATGAGTTAACCGAAGATTATGAAGTCTACCACTTGTTGAAATTTGTAGCAATTTACAAGTTTGGTATAGCTGAGATAACACTGAAAGACGTTTCCGAGATATGATCATCCGAGATGACCAACTAGCTTGTTAAGAGCTGAGAAGGTTGGCAAGTACAAAAATAAAGACCTTAGAGAACTGAGATGATGAAAGCAAGAACGTCGGACTGATCTGCTTCAACGAACGACGATGGTTCAGCCTCGGCAGTCAATTTGAGGAGCTTCTCTACCGTTATCTCGGCATCAATTTCAAGAAGGAAGCAAAACTACTTGGCATCAGCGGCAGGTTGTGTCTCACCCCCAAAAGACAGTTGGAAAGAACTTCTCAGCAGTCTTCTTAGCCACGAGCTCAGCATCAATCTCCTGAAGAGTTTGATCAAAGCTCTTCTCGGCGATTGGCACCTCAGAGATTGAAAACAAGAATCTGGAAAAAGACACAGAAAACAATTCGTAATCAAGAATGATGATAAAGCTATCAGGAAATCAAGACAAAAATATTGCACAGGTGTGTCAAGCCAAGAACAGTGGTAGAAATCAACAGATGTGTGAACAGTGTGTATTCAAGAAGATGAATTGGAAACAACGGGTAAAACAGTAATGATGATTAACAAATGAAGCAGAGCTCCTTGGAAAGCAACAAGAAATAAAAAACCAGGAGGAACAGTGGCTTACTAGAAAGAGGGAAGCTGGAATAAGAATTGCCGAAGTCTGACGACGGATGCGAAAATAACAGAATGACGTAAGCTTCACCAGCGGAAAGGAACGAAGACAGTTGCAGAGCTTGAAAGCTTGGAACAATGATGGATTTAAGCAAAAGAGCTAGAAAGAGAAAAAGCCAGAGGATTGAATAAAGAGAAAAATCAGAGTCAAGAAGACGACAAAATTCAAAGATAAAGCAAAGTGCACAGGCACTAAGTAAGTATATGAAGAAACAAGAAAGTAATGACCCAAGCATGATGCTATCAACAGAAAGTGGATATAGCAAGAACAGTGCCAGGCATTCAAATAATTCAAAATTTGAAGATAGACGAAAATAGAAGGCAACAGATGGCAAGTAAACAGATTCAGAAGAGTTATAAAAGATTGAGCTTAAAAGCAAGTAAAGAGTTTATGAACCTACCAAGAGAAATGAACGCTGATATGAAAATCGCCAGAGTCAAATAGATGACTGGAAATCAGAAACCCACCAGAGAATATGAATAGAGCAGTTGCAAAACTCTTGGAGTTTACAAATTAATGGAACCAATAACCTCGGCTAGGAGGTTTGATCTCGAACAGCTTGGAAAGCATGAAGCTTGATACTTGACAGAAGTGGACAGTAAAGTCCAGAGAACTTTGAGGTCAGCGAGCTTGATCTCGGACAGAGGGGTACAGATGAACGAACAGTATAGGTTCCATTACCTCAGAATGCCGAGATAATAGAACCTAGGGGGCAGTTGTGGGGATATATTTTCTGAGTACCAACACGTGGCAAGGTGACGCCGACGTGTCAGCCGAGGTGCCACGTGTCTTGGTCAAGTTGTCTTGAGGTCATCTCGGATAGGCCGAGGTTACCTCCGAAGATATCGGAATCCGAGATAAGCGGATAGGGGACAAGAGTCCTAGAATGAAGAGGGAACTCAACCTAGATATGGACAAGAGTCCTAGATTGGGAGAAGACTTCAGTTTGGGTAAAGATAAGACTCTTAGAGAGTTTATCCTGATCCCACTGGGAGTCCCAGATTAGTAGTAATCCTGAGTTCATAGAAGTTAGGCTTCTATTGGGACTAGGTTTATGTTGGCTATAAAAGAGAGGCACCCCCATGGGTCTAAGGTATGCTTTTGATACTCAAGCTTGTGAGTTTAGCACTTGATTTATCTTTGAGAGATATACTGACTTGATCGTCGGAGTGCCCCCGGGTGGACGAACCACCGCGGGATTCTTATATTTCTGTTACAGGTCAGCCAGGTGCCATCTATTCTGCCGGTGCTCTCTAGTTGACTACTAAGCGGGCAGTGTGGTCAGAAAATCACTCACACATAACCTATTCCTAAAACCCTTTTTTTTTTTTTTTTTTTTGGGTCAAAATTGCAGGAATAAATTATTTAGAACAAAACTGAATCACTTTCTAAAGAAGGGACAAGCCACACTGGGGGATGAAACTCCCACGTGCTCACCCCACTAGCCTTCAAAGCTTGTCTCGCCAAGCAATGCGCAGCTCCATTGGCTCCTCTTCGGACAAACCTTACGTCAACTGCGGTAAAACTCTGCAATTGGCGTTGAATATCAAGAAGAATTGGCTCAACAGCCGAAAATACAAATTGCTAATTTTATTTTTTAAGTTTTGATCTGTCATATTTGAGAAATTTAAATTATTGTTCTAGAATTCTTGTGTGGCTGAAATTTGTGTTTGGTGATTGTTATTTTATTTGTGTTTGTGTTGTGTAATTTGAAATTTTTGAATTTTTTATTATTTGATGAATCTTGAAGGGTAATTTAGAAAGGAAAAATATATATATTTATTGAGAGTAAATTATAACTTAAATAATTTAATAGAGTATATTGAAAAATTCGACATATTTAATAATTTTTTGGGTGTAAATAAAGGGGAAAACTATATGCCAGTAGAAGAAGAGAAAAAAATATTACCAATACATTATGGTTGCAAGTGTGACTGTGATGGGGTGCAAGTGTTATTTGCACCCTCTCATGTGTTCATAATTTATTTCCCCTTCTGCATCCCCTCATATGTTGGTAATTTATTTCCCCTTCTTCCACTTTGCATGTAGTTCTCCCTAACGCTATGTTTAGTTGGGTGATTTAGAAAGAGACTTCGAAAAAAAAAGGAAAAAGATAGATGAAATGTGAATAAAATATATCTATATTTCATTTAATTTTATATACTTTTTTATTTTCTCTTACCAAATCTCTTTCTAAATTACTTCCCAAATCACTCAAACAAACATAGGGTAAATAGAATTCCCATTGTTTGGTAAAGCCTTTAAAACCCAATAGCTTTTGCAAAGATACCGAGACTGTCCAATTGGATATATACCAGCCCAGTACATATTTTTTGAGCCAATAGCCCAGTTTATGCTCACACTAGTACAGTTCATGACTTTAATCATAACCGAGAGGTTGGACAACTTCATGGGAAAGTCACATAATTAGTTTGCTTTTGGTTAAGCCTTCTTTTTCGTGTGTGTGTGTGTGCTTTTTTTTTTTAATTTTTTAATGTTTTATTTTTTATCATAGCAGAGAGGTTGGACAACTTCATGGGAAAGTCACATAATTAGTTTGCTTTTGGTTAAGCCTTCTTTTTCGTGTGTTTTTTTTAGATGGAATTGGAACCATGCAGCGCTTGATTATAAAAGAATATTTTGAAAAAATTAATCATGTATAATGGTAAATTTATTAAAAAGAAAGATAAAAGAAAGATGAGATTTAAATATTTTGAAATATATTTGAAAATTAAAAAGGAGTTAAATGAAAAAAAAAAAATCTAATTAGAGTTAAAAGTGTAATTTTCAAAAAATGAGCGGACACGTGCCTTCCTGTACCCTATGTAGCTCCCTCCCTATCTCCATCCACGTCTATCGTTTAGCTTACTGTTGAAAATATAATTAAACATCTTAATCTAATTTAATCTCTCTCCATTTAGCTTGTCATGAAATCATCTTCCATTCAAGATACAAGAAAGGTAAATTTTCACCCACCAAATTTCCAACCACTCCACTCAAGAGAGCATTGCTTGTGATTGATCTACCCTCTAAAACAAAGCCATTTTTTTCATATATATATAATAGTATAGGGTTGTTAGTCTATGGCAACCATCCATTTAATAGTCCAATTGAGAACTGCTTAAAAAACACCTTCTTTTGCCTTTAAAAAAAAGAAAGAAAAGAAAGTTGAAATCGTTTGGCAAGTAAACTTTTTGTTTTTTCTTTTCTTTTCTTTCTAGGTTCTTTACTTAAAAAGCTCTATTGAAAACACTTGAAAGCACTTTCATCTTTTTAAATTTTGATTTCTTTTCCGTTTCTTTTATAAGTTAAAAAAAGTTATACTTAAAAGCATTTGACCCATCTAAAAATATTAAATAAATAACACTTTCCAAATTAAGGGAAATTGGTATGCATATTAGCACTGATGTATAATACAGCATATATATATATATATATATTGCTATTAACACATTTGTTTGCACTCCCTTTAGAAAAAAGTGATTTGTGGTGGAATCAGAAATTTTAGTCAGGGGCCAAGGTGTGCCAAAAAAAAAGAGTTTTTACTACATAACTAATCAAAGACAATTGGTTATATTAGACTACCTTTTACACCATTTTGTTAGTTGACATAATCTAATAAATAGAAAAGTAACTTATATTAATCTCCCATAAGATTTGGAGATAATGCAATAAGTTTCACATTTTGGAATTATTACACCAACTGTCATTTTAATGAGGCTAAAAGGATCAAAAATATGTTGATGGTGTGCAAATATAAAGATAAACAAGGTATAATATTCATTCCAATGTAAAAGATACGACAATATTATTTTTTTATCCATATGACTAATGAATTTTGATGAAAAATAAGTTAAATGTCATGTGAATTAAAACTTTAGAAGAGTCCAATATAATCAAGTCAAATGTGTAGAGTTTATTATATTTTTTTTCAAACTTTACGGAAGGTCAGTGTAATTTATTCTAAATAAAAATATATATACCATTTTTATTTTTTAAATAAAAAAACCAAAAGAAGTAACACATATTTTGCATAAATAAAATTGATGTTGTTAACTAGATTATAAAATAATTGGAGATCATCTCATTATATATTGTGAAATCCCTACGAAAAAAAAAATTTAATAAATAAATTTCATAAAATTATAAGATCAATCCATTACATGTTTTATAAAAATACATAAAATTAGGGTTATTATTCTAATTTCCAAAACTTGGTGGCCACCCCGGTCCGGTCCCGTTCCACCACTGGGGGGTATCATATACAAGTGGCTTTTTAAATATAAAAGTGTTTATACCTAAAAAATGTACGAGTAGCTTTTTAAATATAAAAGTGTTTATATCATGCTCAATTTGGATAGAATGCTCCTCTAAATCATTTAAATATTTTATTATTATTATTTTTTATATGACTTTTCATGTAACATGTTGGGTTTATTATTTTCCAAAATATGAACTTTATATATATACATACACATATTATTTATTGCATAAATACAAAATAAATGAAATAAATAGATGAAATAAATAAGGTGATAAATGGATGATTCAAAGTTTCGGGTAATGACAATGACTAATTTTTTCAAAGCCCTAGACTTTATAAATAGTTGATTTAAAGGCCATAAGGAATAATAATAACTAACGATTGAATTATGACCTTTATGCTATGTTTGGTTGAGGGATTTGAGGAAGGATTTGGAAAGAGAAATGGAAAAGGTAGGTGAAATGTGAAAAAAAAATATACCTACATTTCACATAGTTTCACACACCTTTTCCCTTTCTTTTTCCAAATCTCTCCCTAAATCCTCCAACCAAACACAGCGTTAAATCAACTGTTGATTGATGACTAAATTAAAAAGTATTGAAGAGAATCATCTTTTGTAATAAATAACCACTCTCATTTGGGTATCGAAAACCATAAATATATGATACATGTGTTGGGTGGGATTAAGTGCTAATTAAATTAAAGGAAGATGTATGAGCACCATTGATAGTAGACAATGTAAAAGTTCCCTTTCCATTACGGCATTATTTAGTAGGTGAGAGACGGTGGAGGTTTGAAAAGGACCACCACCCCACAAGGCCATGTGAGAAATGAACCCACACCCCCAAACACACACCAACAGTACCCAATTATTCAACAATCTCACACACATTGTTCTCTACTTCTATATCATGTGATATGTATTACTTAGTATTAGTTAATTAGTAATCTCTCTTAATTAATTAGGCATTTTAACATAAAAAATCAAGAGCTTAATACTTACTAAATGCAAAATTGATTCTCCATTATTTAAAAAATAAATATAAATTTGTAAACGGAGAACCATGCACCACAACCACCCAAATGGGCCACCTCTCCTGAAATATATATATATATATATATATTTCAATTTTTATGAGGTCAATTATTGCCCATTTCTGTGTGGCTCATTCTTTAGCTCGGTTGGCTGGGTCCATTACGTCACCTTCTATGTGGATTGAAGAAGGTTCTTTCTTTTGTTAATGCTGAGGTTCCTTTGTCCTAGGTTTGGACTTTTCCCATCTAAAAAAGAAATAGTAATTATTGCCCATTTCTTGTGGCTTTAATTTGTTTCTTCCCTAGTATACAAAACTGAATAAAACACTTTCTTTTTGTCGGTCGGACTCAATGAAATTTTGTTTCATTTTATTTTCATGGTTTAACATCAAAGTTTTGATAATAAAAAGAAGAAGGTGCAAATGGTTTTTGTTTCGTTTCAAAAGAGTGAAAATGCAATTCATGGGATTGTATATTTGTGTACATGCTCTTGAGCTTGCCTACTGGAAGCAAAATTATATTCAGAACTTGAATCTACTAAGGTCTTGTTTGTTTGGAGGGATTGGAGGATGGGATAGGATTTATATCTCTTGTTTGGTTTTTCAATTCTATTCCGGATTAATACTCCCTCTAGGCTATTAGTTCCAAATGTGTTGGACTATTGTATCCCATGGGGGTTGGGACACAAATGGGGAATAAGGGGAGATATGAGATTAGATAGTAAAATGACAATTTTGACCATCTACTATTTAATTATGTATTATATTTAGTAGAATTCAATAAAATTTAAATGTCTCAATTTAAAAATAAAATAATTTTATATAATTTTTATTGATGTTTTTTGTATTTAATTTTTTTAAAATAATTTTTTATAGGTATTTTATTGATGTTTTATTTTAAATTTTTGTTTATATTTTATTTAATTTCATTATTTAAATTTTAATAGATGTTTTATTTAATTTCATTATTTAATTATTATTATTTTTTAAAATAAATTTATTTAAAATTTTAATTAAAAAATAACATATATTTTTATTGATATTTAATTTATTTAATTTTAAAAAAATAAATTTACTTAATTGTGTAAAAAATAAAATAAAATAAAATTTTATTTAATCTAGTTAAAAATAATTAAAATATTAAAGATATGTTTAAGATTGCTATTACTTAGTAAATAATTGAAAATGATAAAATAGTCATTTGAGTATTTATTATTCTCCATAATATCTCGAACAAACATAGGATTCGTATCCTATCCAATCAAATAGTCATTTCCTGTCATCTAATCCCATGACTAAATAAACATGAGATACATATCATATCCAACCAAATAGTTCCATGACTAAGAATACCAAGATTACAATCCGATGGATTTCAGTCCTCTTTAATCTAGTCCGTCCAAACAAACATACCCTTAGAATATGTGTGAAGGTAAGGTTTCACATTGCATAAAGAATAAAATAGATGGATCTTAATATACATTAAATGGGCTCGCTACTAATAGGTTTAAGTTTTTAAGCGAGTATGAGTTCTAAATAATATATATTGGGCCTTGATAAGGTATTTGTAGACTGAGAATTTTCTCCCTAATGAATTGGGCCAGAGTTATTGTGTGCTTGTGGGCTTCCTAATTCCCTAACAACTGGTATTAGAACCAATGGCTAGCGATATATGGACGGGCTCTCCTGGAACATCGATGTTGTTGGGCTTGGGCTTGCACGAAGATTCTTGATGGAGTAAGAAAAATCCATGATGACTCTTGATGGTGCAAAGAAAATTCCTAGTGCATGTGACAAAGTTGAACCTCGACAAGGTGATGGAGCAAAGAAAATTCCTGATGTGCATGGCAAAGTTGGATTATGACAAGTTGACTCTCAATGGAGTATGATGGCTCACAATGGAGTGTATTCAAGTGGCACTGTGACAAGGTAGATGGAGCAAAGAAAATTCCTAATGTATGTGGCAAAATTGGACCATGATAAGGTCGCTCTTAATGGAGCATGGTGGCTCATGATGAAGTGTGTGCATGTGGCCCAAGTTAGACTCAATGTTGAAGAGTTATAGATCAAGATTATAGGGAGTGTGTATGATCTATGATAAACTTGTTGATAATATATCAAACTCTATGGGGAATAAGATGAAACCCAATGTTTAGTTCACACATGAAGAGAAGATTGTTAGAGCATATGTGAAGGTAGAGTCCCATATCGAATAAAGCATAAAATAAATAGGTCTTAATAAGTAAGGCGAGGCCCAATGTTTGGTTCACCAATGATAGGGAGATTGTTAGAGCATATGTGAAGATACAATCCCATATTGGATAAAGAATAAAATAGACCGGTTTTAATATATATTAGATGGGCTCTCCACTTATAGGTTTAATCTTTTAAGTGGGTATAAGTTTCAAATAATGTATGTTGAGTCATGATATGATATTTCGGAACTGTGGAATTTTCTTCCTAATGAATTAGACCAGTGTTGTGGACTTGTAGGCTCTCTAATTCCCTAACAGAATAAATAAAAAATAATAATAATTAGAAATCAAAACCATGTTGACAATAATCAAAATGGAGCCGTCATAAACATAATTTTAAAAATCAAGATAAACTATCGATAGGTCTTAATAGTTAGACTTAATTCTCATTAAATCCTATTAAAGTCAGTTCTATTAAAATCGTCGCTAAAAATAATTTTTTTTGACGATTTTTTGTAGATGTTGCTAAAAATTAACAATTAGTGAATTTCTTTTATTACGATTTTTATAAATTGTTACTAAAACTTACAATTCATGACGTTTTTCTATGACAATCTTCAAATTATCACTAAAAGTTAAAAATTAATGACTTTTTTTATAACATTTTTTTAAGGGATTTTTTTTTTAAATCTCTGATATTAAGATTTTATAAGATAAATGATATACAATATTTACATATAATTTAGGTCCCTCAACATTTTCACAAAAAAAATTTGACTCTGAGAAATTTCGCTCGACTCAGAGCAATTTCGGTCTCGACACAAAGAAATTTCAATTTTCACAAAGAAATTTCTTTTTTTCACAGATAAATTTTGTCAAGGGACCTCAACTAATAAAAATAAAATAAAAAATTGGACCTCTACTACTACACAAAGTTGGAGAGGAATGTTTCACTATTTTTTTCCTTTTTTTAAACTGTTGCTAAAACTTATAATTAGTAATGTTTTTTATGACAAATTTTTTAAATTGTCGTTAAAAATTAATAATTAGTGACTTTTTTTTAAAAAGTGTTTAATGAAAAATACCATTAATTATCATGTGACCTATTGAATAATAAGTCCACCTATTAGAATCTATACGTAAGTTCCCCTAAAAACTATTATGAATGGGTAATGCTACTTAGACCAAAAAAATTAGAGCAAATTTTCAAACCTAACAGTGTCATAGTCTATTGGAATATCTAAAGTAACTCTGTCTGTCATGTCTTCTTTAATTATCAACCAATAATCTCACTTACATATTAATGGGTTTAGAAAATAGACTTATATATGATTTTCCTTTGTGAATTAAGTGAAATAAAAAAAATAAAAAATAAAAACCAAAAATATTGAAAATATTTTCACATGGTTCGTCTAATTGATTAAAGATTTCCTATTAAAATTTAAAGAGCTACACTGAATTACTCATAGCCAATTTTTATAATAATTCTGTTTTTTTTTTTTCATATTTAAATTAAACAAATTAATCTATACCCTTTTTATAGAGAATTTTTAGTTTAAAATTCTTGATATTAAGATTTCATAAGATAAATGACTTACAATATTTTCATAATAGTTGGGTCTCAACATTTTCATAGAAAAATTTTGACATAAAGAAATTTACAGAGAAATTTCTCTAATAATATTATTGAAGGTCTTAACTAATAAGAAAAAATATATTAAATCTTTCTTGCTATCAAAAATTAAAGAGAGATATTTCATTAATTTTTCTTTCTAATAGAGGATTTTACATCCTCAAACCAAGAGTGAACAATATTCCAATTAATATGAAAATGCCTTTCATAATTTTTATATACCTATTATTTTTTCATCAGAATGCTATATATTATTTATTTTTCATCATTATTTTATATCAACTTCTATATGAACACTCATGATTAGTTCTTTTATCTAAAAAATAAATATTAAAAAATCAATAAAGTTAAAAATAATAAATTATCACATATTCTAATAATATAAAAAAGTAAAGAAAATAAAATTATGATATATTGCAGGCCTCGTTTTTTCATCCTCCAATCTCTGATTATGTAATTAAAAAAAAAAACATGTTGTCATTGGACTGACGTAATGGTTGGAAAGCAACGTCGGTGAGGCTTAGCTACTGTCAATGTCAACACAACCCTTTGCTGCGAAATTACCATTTGATGAAATTGTAAGGCTACGATTTGATTTGATGTGTTTTATGGTAGAGATTATTATCGACAAAAACTGATAGCTAATGAACCTTGTGCGGCGTTGGAGTACCTCTATTTTTTTTGAAAAATTATTAAATATTTTCAGAATATCATGTGTTTATTAATTATTATTTAATATGTCTTTTTATATTTTTTAATCATCTAATATAATATTTTACCTACTCATATTTTCTACCAATCATAATAATATGAAATACCACGTATTTATACTCTAGAATTACTAAATAATTATTCTTTCTTTTAAGGTGATTTTCAACATTTTTCTGATAATTTTTTGATGTATTTCTAGTGAGCTTTTAAAATATTTTGAAAGTGTAGATTTAGATTTTTTAGGCTTAGGAAGAGAGATTTGGGAGTTTCTTTCTCGATTTCAACATAAATTTTTAAATTTTTGACACTCATAATAATTCTCTCTTCTCTTAATGCTCCTCTATATACTGTTGTCGGTGTTCTTTTTCTTCAATTCTAATTTTTGATAGTAACTAAAATATGACAGTAGCAGAGTTGGGCAACGTTGATCGGGATGACGTCAACGAAACAGCAAGATCGATGATTTTTCATTGGATCATAACTGTGTTTTTGTGACTTTGTATTTTGTTATTTGTAATTCTTATTAGGTTGTTTGTTTGGCCCTTTAAAATTTTTTTTTTTTTTAATCGGTATATTATTTATTTTTATTTTAATATCACTGTTTTATAACTTTTTAAAAAAACAAAAACTAATAACTATTTGGTTTTGTTAAAAAAAAAAATCAATTTCAGAAAGGAATTATTAAGATAAATTATTGGCTCTGCTTGGTTAGGAACATAACGTTTAATTTGGAAACAAATAATAATAACAAAATCAATTATCAATATTCCAAAACTACTTCAGCATTATACCATTTAAATTTATACAACTCTTTAAAATGAAAAGAAAATATATATTAATTAAATACACATAATGAAAAGATTGAAAATAATTTTACAACCTTAATTTAAAATATAATTTCATAAAATGTTGAGGGGCATCACCAGAGGCGGAGGTGCGTGAGGCTCAGGAGGGTCACACACACCCCCCTCAACTTTTTCAAAATTATACTTTTGCCTCTAACAAAAAATATATTTTATTTCAATCATTTCAAGCAATTTTTTAAAAATGTTATATCACTATTTTCTCTTCGTTTTTTTTTTAAAGAAAAATATGTTTAATTTGTCATTTTAAATGTTTAATTATACTAAAAAAGTTCTTATAAATTTTGTATTAGAGAAATATTATATGTCACCAATTTTTAGACATTATTTTATACCACCTCTTATATGAACTCATAATTGATTCATTTGTTTACAAATAATTATTATACAATTAATGACAACTAATAAAATATTATCGTGCAATTTAGTTATTCATAACTGTGAAAAAAAAAAAAACGAATGATATATAGAAACCATTATGTATTATGTATTCACCTTTTTTTTGGTGTGCATCTCAATGAAAATTTGTTCTCATATTTTATGAGGACATGTGATTATTTTTTAAATTGTGACAATCATCATACATAAAATTAAATTAATAACAATAAAGATAATGATCAGTTAACTTGAGCTTATAAAATAAGTTTAAAAAATAGGTTTATATATCATTTTTGTTAAATATAACTTTTGAATCATACTAGTTTTTAATTCTACTATCAAATAAAAAATAAAAAATTAGATTAAATTAGATTACAATTTTTTGTTGAAATTTCAACTTTCAATAGTACTCATTCTAAACTAAAATCTGTCTCCGTCACTGGCCATCACTCTTGGTCAGAATGCTGTTAAAAGGTTCCAAACAAGGCTCAACAAATCAAATGATTAAAGTTCTTCTGATAAGATTGATTAATGCATCAATGTAAACTTTATATTAATGACAGGTTTTGATTCTTTGTCTTTTTAAATAAAACAAAAATAACATAAACTAAAATCACAGTACATAGACCATCTGTCTAATCTCTATTGGAGGGCTTTGTCTTAATCTATGCTCTCTACTAAGTGGACACAAGCCAACAGTCCATCTTCAACAACATTATACTAAAAGGTTATTAGTTTTGTAATATCTTCTATGTGGTCTTGGGTGACTCTAAAGATTAGTTTTTAGGCCCTCTTGCGTGCAATGTTAATGTCCAACTTGGACTCCATTTCCATATAAACAACTCAAATGACCTCATTTCTCTTTTAATAGTATCAATTCTAAATAGAAGTAAGTATGCTACCGACAAAAAAACATGTGACACAAAATAAAAAGTGAGTAAACGTTTATAAGGATTGAATCTGACCAAATTATTTATGAGTCTATACCTTATAATTGTTATTATGTGTTGATAGCATTTATCATTTTCATAATAATTAATATTCTTTATAGGGTATGGCCTTCACTAGACCTACATTAAACCCAATAGAGTAAACCAAATATATCGATTTTTTTTTAATTGGCAAAAGCGTATAATAATAAAATTTTAAAAAGAAGAGAAGAGTAAACAATAAGTAAACAGTTGAATTTTCACATTAGAAAGACGAGAGAGGAAGTGACACCACAACCACCACTACACACCCCTTCTTGACTTTTTATATTCCAAAAAATACAATTATTGTTCTATTTATAAGAATAAATTAAAAATATATTTTGAGATTTATTTAAAATATATATCATTCTTTATAATTTAAAGAACTACAAATATTTCTTTGTTAAAATTTTTTATTTAATAGAATTAATTAAAAAATAAAATTTCTAATTATACTTCTATATAATAATAAAATTATTTGAATTATTAATTGAAATAAACTTATGATATGATTAAAAATTGTTAATTGATTTAATAATTTATTAATAAAATGTGTTATTTGTTATGAAATTAACAATTTCAAAAGACGAAATATAATTTTTAAACCACAGAACACAATTCGTATATTAAGTAAACCTTAAGAATTGTATTTGTAATTTACAATATTTATTAATGACTTGTAGTAACTAATCATCATCATCATCATCATCATCATATAACTTAAAATTTTCTCCCAATATTATTGTAATTTTGCTATTTTGTGTTCTCCTCTTCGTATCCATCAGCAAAATTTACAATTCAATAAAATTAAAAAAAAAAAAGAAAAATAAATAAAAATAGTAACGACATTAATTTATATCCATAGAGAGAGAGAGTAGCAATACATTAACGGCGTTAACTGAGTCCATTCCATCACACAGTAACACTGCAACTCTGAAAGATCTGGTACTTAACGGCGTCACCGACGACGACGCCGGTGCTCCGACTCCCAAAAGTGATGACCGCGGGACATTTAACGAAGAGAGGATACTGAGCGGAGATGAACGTTCCGACTTTGAATCGAACTCGACCGTCGATTTTGAACAAGAGATTGACTGTTCCATCGGCCTCGTCCTGGCTGAGAGCGACGCCGTTGTACGAAGCCACAGGGACGGTGGTGCCGGAGACGAAGGGGGACCAGACGTTGACGCTCATGTGGCCCTGATAGGTCGGAGGAATGGCGGTGTAGTATGTGATTTGCTGGTTCTGGTACGTGGCGTAGACGTCAAGTTTGTCGTAGTAGACGCCGATTTGATCGTTGGGGTTGCGGGAGGAGATTGTGATTTGGATTGCGGAGGTGAGGAAGTTTGGGGCGGTGATGTTGAACGAGTAGACAGTGGCGTCTTGGAGGCTGAATTGGGGTTTTTTGGGTTGGAGTATGGCCCAGATTATCAGGACGATTATGAGGATTATGAAGAGGGTGATTAGGATTCCGGCGAATATGCGGCGGAGGAGTTTGTGTTTTTTGTGCTTGTGGAGGCTGCACTCTTTTTCCGACATGATGATGGTGGTGGTGGTGGTGGTGGTGAGGATTGGGAGAGAGAATGGGGGTGGTGGACACACCTTTAGGACACCCTTAAATTACTCCTCCTCCGTTATAGATGAGAAACTATTTTATAGAGCAAGTAAAGCTACCCAACAAAATTTTTTCAACTATACCAACATGGTTGGTTGTGGTAAGGTTTTTGGGTTCTTTATTTAAATTTTGGGTTAAGTCTTTATAATTTTTTAGAACATTAAGGTCCCATTTGGCATGTGTTTAGTTTAGGTTAAAAGTAAAAAATTATTAAAAAAAATAAAAAAAAGTCTATAATATATATCAAAAAATTTAAAAAAAAAAAATTCTTTTTACTTTTTGTATATCTTTTTATAAAAAATTATAAAATTATTTTAAATATACTAAATTTTTTTACCTCATATTTTGGTCAAAAAAATTATTAAAATAACATGATATCAAATAAGGCCTAAATATATTAAAGCCAAGTTTGGCTAAACTAAAAAAGTGCACTTATTTCATCTTTTTATCTTTTTTGAGTCACATCAATCAACATCTCCTCTCTACTTTTTCTACACATAATATAAGAAAAGTCAAAAAGTGCACTTATTTAGTCTTTCCAAACTTAGCATCGAAAGAACAAGAACGTTTGAGGTTCGTCTCTGCCGTAATTGCAGTATGGATCCTTTTAAATAGATTAATTATTATTTTTTAAAATGATTCAATAAAAATTGGTTAATAAATTTTTTTTTAATTATTTAAAAAAATAATATGAGAATAAACTTCACAAGAGACGTCTTGTTAAAACTTTTTTTTTCCTTAATATATATATATATATATATATATTTGTATACTAGTCCTCAAAATGTCTAAAGTAGATGGTGAGGTTTGCTATAAAGTAATGATTCAGTTGGATCATACGTTATTGTCCACCGAATCAGAATTCTCTCCTTTGAGTTTTTTCTTTGACTTCCTATTTATTGGATTTTTGGATCCACTTTTAGGCCTAATTTTGATAATCTGAACTGTTCACATTTTAAGATTTGTTGATTATATCATACTTGTAAAAAATCAAATTGATTGGATATTAGAAAATATGTGTTCGGTCATCGAACTAAAGACCATTTTTTTTAAAATTTAATAAACAGTTTTCCGAATATATGCTTTCTGATATCCGATCAACTTGATTTTTTACAAGTATGATATAATCAACAAATTTTAAAATATGAACAATTCAGATTATTGAAATTAGACCTAAAAGTGGGTTCAATAATCTAACAAGTAAGAAGTCAAGAAAGAAATCCAAGGGGAGGATCCGGATTCTATGTCCACCTTTCAATATCTAGGCAGTTTTGCTGACATGTTAATTTTCGAATGAAAATTGTTATACTTTTAGAATTTCTATCCATAATTATTCATCAAATGTATGAGTGCTACTTTCGATATTAAAAATCATTTTAATAACTCTTTATTTTAAAATGATAGGTCTATGATTACGCCAAATCATAGTATGCATTTTCTATATGAAAAATGCCTGGTAGCTCAAAGTTACCAGGCTCGAATGGCTCGAGAGGAAGAGAGGGAGAGGGAGAGGGAGAGAAAGAGAGGGAGAGGGACTGGTCCGTCGTCGCCTTCCGCCGCCTCCGCCGCCGTCCTCATCGTAGCTCCTCCGTCGCCTTGCTGCCGCCGATCGTCTCAGCACCAGCGATCGCCAACCTGCCTCGCCTCCGCCGCTGCTGGCCTCGCCTCGCCACCGCCATTTTAATGGCCCTCCGCCTCCTCCTCCTCCTCCTCCTCCTCCTCCCTCCTCCTCATCTCTTCCTTCTTCCTGGTCTTCTTCTTCTGCAAAAAAAAAAAAATTAGAGAAGATGAAGTCGAAAATAAGAAAAAGAAAAGGAAAAAAAAAAAAAGGTCAAAACGACGTTGTTTTGACCCTCGAGCCACATTCGGGCCGTAGCTTTCGAGCTACCAATCATGACCGTTTCTATATATAGATTTTGCAGGCGTAAATTTTTTTTGCTATTTTAATCACAAAAAAAGATTAAAAAAATAAAAAAAAAACTAAAAAAATTAATAAGTCAAACTGTTACATTCAAATCATAATTATTTTTTTTTTCTCACAAAATTTAGAAAATTATCTCAAACGAGACTTTTTAACCCTAAACTGAAATAGTCAAAAAGGTAAAAAATCGACCCACATCCCAAACAAAGGCATTATTTCATGAAACTAGCTATGCTATGAAAAAATTTATTTGCACTCTATTGATTCATTTATAAATGCACTTTAATATTAGTCTTTTTAATATTCATTGAAAATTGTATTATGAAATATTTTAAACATTAAAAATAAATTTTATTGGGTATTTATAAAAAGTTTACTAAAAATAGCAATTTCTCTATGTTAGTATTTATCACAAGTAGAGATGGTCATTTTGTTCCACTCTGTCTTGCACAAATTTTTTCCATCCCGAGTAAGAAATAGGGCGAGGACAGATTTTGCTTCCTCTCGTTTTATTCGAATCCGGTCTCAATTGTATTTGTTAAATATATTTATATGTATATAATGTATAATTTAATTTTTTTATTATAATAAAATAAAAATATTAAAATATTATACTTAATATTAATTTTTTCTCATTTATTTTCTATCTTATATCTTATAACTTATAATTCTCATAAAGTATAAATTATTATCCGTAATATACTATATTATCTATAATTTTTATTAATATTTTTATTTTTTAACTTATAAAATTAATCCATTCTCCGCCACACACTTGCCCCACTCTCGCCACTCCTCGATTTGTCCTTTCCCCGATATGATACGGAATGGAAATAGATTATCATAAACCGGTGTCCAAACTCAACTTGTGACTATCCCTAACATAAACAGTGTTAGAACAAAATTCAGTTTAGTTATTAAAAAATGTTTGGTAGCTCAAAATTTTATGGCTCAAATGGTTCAAATCTGTCAAAACGACGTCGTTTTACACTCATTTATACTCAAAACGACGTCGTTGTAAGTGATTTGAACCATTTGAACTATAAAATTTTGAGCTACCTAATATTGTTGTTATTTATTAATATTCAAAATCAAACTATTGCACGGCGTTTTATTAATATATAAATATATATGTAAAGAATATAGAAATTAGTGTAGATTAAAGTTTTGAGTATAAATTAGTGCAAGTCAACGGTTACAATTATTTACACATTAATCCAGGTTGATATAGCATGTGTTTTAACAACTCAAACGAATCGATCTATTGTTTGTATAATAATATTCCTATGTTAAGTGGAGTGATAAATAACTGATTGTCTGAATAAATACGAATTTTATATAATGTATTGATCACCCCCAAATTAATTTTTTTTTTAATGAATTTTGTTTAAAAATTTAAAAATATTATACATTTTAGATGAAAGCATGTACAATAAAATATATATATATATATACAAATAAAACTCTCTTAACATGTCACATTGACAAGACCCTTTTTTTGCTTAAATTGATATAGTACTAAATAGTTGTCACACTTTGAGGTTTTTTGAAAAGTTGATTAAAATTTATTTTTTTTTTTTAATTTTTTTGTGAGAGAGGAAAGTAGATTAAAAGCTGTGAAATGGCTTTTAACTCACTTTCTAAAATAAACGTCATGTGGGGTTGAATTATAATCAAATTATTAGGATAAATTAAATTGACTTTATTTAAAATTTGAAAAAAATATAATGAGTTTTATAATTTTGACATAATTATATTGAATTCAGGTATCACTTGGCTTGCTTTAATAGTGAAATCTTAAGGGAAAGAAATAATTTAACTTTTTTTTTTTTGCCGAAATAATTTAACTTGTACTAGTGGAATCTTCAGGAAAAGATTAAGAGCTCAATTAGTTGGGTACAAATAATTATTTGGTACCATTTTAATGAATAAATAAATATATATATTTTTTTATCTGCAAAACAGAAAAATAAAATTTAATATGACAATTTTGTTTAGTAAAGTTTGTTTGAAGTGAAGAGTAATTTCCGGGGGAAAAAAATATTTGAGGACACCACATTTCTACGAAATAATTTTTAGTTAGTTTTTGAACTCATTAGCTTTCAGAGACCTTTGTTATCGCCGCCCTTATAGAATTCAGTAAACTCTTCAAAACTGGTGTGGTAGAGAGAAATCGATTGATATTGAGATTACCACAAGATATGGGGAGCTCAGCAGCAAAAATGAGTCCATTCTTATCCTGATCATACATCTTAAGAGCGTTCTTAAACTCTTGGAGACCTCTCTTGTTGCTATCAGAAAAGGTGCGCGCTATCCATGCAGCAATTGACGAATTCGTTGAGATTGATGAGCAAATGCAATTTGACAATTAATGTATTTAATGGTTACAATTTTCTTTTATTAGTATTTTTTTAAAATTTTTAATAATGCCAGAAAAATAGTTAGAAAAATTAATGAGCGGCGTCCGACAATAGTCGGTTGTGACAAGTGACAATGGGTGGTGGTGGTGATATGAACAAATAAGTAAATAAAGTGAATAAATAAATGATACGTGAACAGATAGATGAATGACATAAATTTTTTTTGGAAAATGCTTTACAAACAAAAAAAAAATTACAAGCTTTTCTTACAAATTAATGTGGTATGGAGTAATACAATTTTAGAATGTGAAATGAGATCTAACTTACTAATATTTTGAGTGACACATCAGTTTATAAGAAAAATTTATTTGGAAAATTTGTTTGTATAGCAGTGCTTAATTTTTTTTTATTAATTAATAATAATATAATGTTAGTGTCTGTTGAATATTTGCTTCACAATAACGGCCCAATTACCAATTTCTACGTGTTCGGTCATCATTAACCCCCAACTGGCTAGCCTTGCTCGTGGAGTCGAAAACATGGAATGGTTACATGTATACATATATTTATAATATTATGTGGTGTTTTGAGAAGTTAGTAAAGAATTAATTTTTGAATTTTTTTTAATTTTTTAGTGATTTTTTTGGCTAAAAAAAAGTAATTTTTTTGTGTAAAAAAGTTAAAAAATTAAAAAATTGACTTTTTTAGCAACTTTTGAAAAGATCCCTATATAATATAGTTGGTGAGAGCACCAGTTTATTTTGTGTGAATTTGATTAACTAATTTTACAATAATAATAGAGAGTTTTAATTTTTGAATTTTAAAGAGAGTTTTAGTAATGTGACAAGATAAAAAGAAAAATAAAAATAAAAATATAAGCACACACATCACATTTTATGTGAGTCTCACTCTTTATCACATCACTAAAACTCTCTTTAGAGTTTCAAAATTAAAACTCTCAATCTTTATTCCTAATTTTATTAGATAATCATTATAATAATGATAACAATCTTGTTAACGTGACCCCTCAATATCACAATATTAACCAGTGTAAAACAATTATTATTTTAAATTAATAGATAGATATAGAATACATAATTATTTAAATTTGTTAACTTCTTTTATAAGGCGTTGTTAAAAAAAAATTATAATAATGATTAAAATTATAACAATGATTATAGAAAAAAGAAAAAAAAAAAAAAAGAAGGGAAAATGATAATTTTTTAAATAGACATTCTACATCAGTATTAAAATTTTAATGGCAAACATCTACCATTTATGAATAAAGTTTTTTTTCTTTTTTTACTTGGACTAGAAGAAGTTTAGTTATAGAATTTGAAGGACAAGATTATGAAAATTAATTGTAAACCCACCAACAACCTTCTTCCCTCAATTATTATTATTATTATATGTCATTTTTGTCACAATCATAATTTATAAGGGAATATATATATATATATATATAAAAGAGAGAATAATTTAGGTAAAATACTGTTTTTAATAACAAAACAAAATAACAAACTTATACTAAAAACATTTTTTTAGGGGGAAGGGGGGGAGGGGTAGGGGCGTAAATCTGGCCCAAACTGGCTTATCTGGACTCAGGCCTGGGCCTGCCCATGTTAGATCTCGTGGACTCTCGCCAAAATTCAAGCCAGGCCAGATTGACCCACAGGCCAAAAAATTAAGCCCATTCCTAGGCCTAAGCCCAGGGGTATTCGGACCTTGGACAGGCCGGTAGACAAGGCCTCGGGTGGGCCCGATGGGCCTGGCCTCAGACTTGGGCCGGCTTGATAATTTTTTTTTTTGTTTTTTAAAATTTTTTCTATCAAAATTTTATTATTTTTCATAAAAAATATACTGAGTCTCGGGCAGGTCGGGCCTTGAGTGGGTCTTAAGCGGGCCAATGGGTCAAGCCACGAGGTTGGGCTTTAAAACGATGGCCTAGGCCCTAGTCTAGGGGCTTGGGCCTAAACGAGCTAAGCCCATTCCAAGCCGCAGGTGAGTTTTGGGCCGCAGACTATTTTTACACTCCGAGGGGGGTTATGCTCAAACCAAATGGCCTTAAGTGACCGAATTCCCATTCGTTTTTAGCGAAAGAATAAAGATTAGGATCCTCTTTCCCCCCCACCCCCATTGACCCTATTTCTTTTTTGATTGGTCACTTTTTCTTTTTCTTTTTTTTTTCTCCTCCAATCACCACCCGCCATGTGTGTGTGTGGGGGTGGTGAGGGTTGAAGTTTGAGAAGGTCTAAATCACTACTGATAATATCTTGTTATGATCTATTAAAATTAATTATAATATTATTTTAATTATATTTTTTGTAATGTTTGATTATTACTTATTTTATTTTATTTTTTAATTACGACTCCTATAAAATTGAGTTGTGACATTTGTATAATCAACTCATGAAATCGAAAGTGTACACCATAGCATTACTTTCTAATAAAATATTCACATTTTGTCAGCTAGCTAAACTGGCCCCTCTCTAAAATTTTTACACTTCTTTTATTTCATCTTCGGAGACAAATAATTTTGTTATAGATACAAAAGTATATATAATAAAAATCAAAACACAATATCTTTGACGAAAGTGAAAATAAAATCACCTTAAATTTATTTAGAGAAATTACTATAAAAAAAATCTCAAAATTTGAGCTTTATAGCAGAATAAACTCCAAATTTTTAATTTTATTAATTTAAATATTAATATTTTAATTTGTTTTCAATCTAATAATTTGTATTTTTTTCATTAAGTAAAACTGATAAAAAATGATAATTTAATCATTAAAATTTATGAAAAATTTTATTTTAGACATTTTGCATACACCTACATTACTAAACTACCAATTTAATTTTTCGTTAATTTTACATAAAGAAAATAAGCAAGTAGTTTAGATTGAAAATCAAGTAAAAGATTAGAATTTAAATTGATAAAATTAAAAATTTATTTTCTTTCAAAATTCAAATCGTGAAAAAATGGAAAAAAAAATTATTAGAAAATTCTCTTTCAAGTACTTGTATCTCCCAATTAGTCCATAAAATATTCTTGTATTTCAATAAGTCATATTATTTTAAATATTTGATCTATCAAATCTTAATTTTCATATTTAAAATATTTTATAAATAATTTTATCCATACAAATATTTTATAAACTCTTAGCAGCTTGGTGATGTGACATTTACATTAAATAAGTTTGACAGGGTGAATGTTCACCTCATAGAGCATTTGTATCAATGTGAACATTAATGTGCGTTTCACGCTGTTATTATTAAGGATATTTTGATAACTATTGTGACACTCTAATTGTTTAATTAATAAAAATAAAATAAAATGAACTAATAAGAATAACAATAACAATAATAAAATAAATAAATAAAATATTGAAATAGTGTGTGCAAAAGTGTAATCTAATTTAGCAACATGAGTTTTATCAAAAGATAAAATGTAATGTAAATAAGATAGTTTAGGCCTAGTTTGGCTTATACTATATAAGTCAAAAAGTCAAAAAGTTACTACAAAATCTAAAAAGATATCACTATTCACCCAAAAAAATAAATAAATAAATAATTTTTTTTAACAAAAAGTGACCACCGAAGTGACCACTGTGCAGCTGCTGTGTTGCAGCAGTGGATTAAAGATAAATGATTGGGTGTGGTTTGCACACACACCGCTGTTCGTCCCATGGGGCCATCACGGGTCCCGTTTTGATAATCTAAACCGTTCAATATGTAGAAATCGTCGAATACTATATGTCTGCAAAAAATCACATTGATCGGATATCGATAACTATATGATCAGATCAGTTATGTACGACAAATGGATGGTGTTATAATTAATGATTGAAAAATAAATAAATCTGATCAGATAACTATCGATATCCGATTAACGTAATTTTTTATAGGTGCATAGTGTTCGACGAGTTATACACATTGAACGGTTCAGATTATTAAAATGGAACCCGTGATGACCCCCATAGACCAAACAAAACCGTGCAGTGCTTTGTACAAAAAATAGCCAATAATTTCTAACTCCCATTCACACCTTCTGATTTGTACGACTGTGGGCCACCTATCACTATTCATCTCTTACACATTTTTTTTATACAATTTTTTAATATATATTTTTTTTATAAAAATTTAAAAAGTTAACCCAAACCTTCATATTTTTTTCTTAACTTTTTTAATCTAAAAAGACAAAAAATATATTTTTTTAGAACATCCCAAACTAATAATTATGTTAAAATTTGGGCCCAAAAGATAAATAAACAACTATCTAAACTCATCCATGGGAAGGATAAACTTCAAAAGTGTAATAATAGCTATAATATAGAGAGATTACGTGGGCTGTTACGTGTCATCCCAAAACTTGCTAAGCAAATGTTACACCATAGTATATAAGGAGGTGTGGAGTTGTGAACGAGAATAAGAAAAACAAACAAGGAAATGGGACGAAAATACTGTCAAGAAGGTTTTCATGGTAGAAAGAAAGAGTGGGTTATTAATTTTAAAGTACGTTATATTATATTTTAAGTTATCATATATTATACGTATATTTTGAATTATTATAATTTATTTTATACAAATCATGTTTTATAACTTATATTTATATTTCAATTATATTAATTATTTTCTGAATTTCATTTGCTTATATTGAAACTAGGGGTGGGCGCGGGTCGGTTGTAGCCATGGAACTTTCAATCCGTCATCCGTCCGCTAGATTGGTGGATTAGAAAATTAATCAAGATTCGCTCGCCAATCCAGGATGTGGATTGAGCGGATTGGCGAATGGATGAGAATCGGTTTGGCTGTTTAAAATTTTATAAATTTTCAACATAATTCAACTTGTGCATTTTCTCCACAAAAAAAAAAAAAAAAAAAAAAAAAAAATTACAGTCAATAACTTAATAGAGTATTACAATCACTGCATGCCTTATCTAAAAAAAGAAAATTTGAAACTTTATCCACATATTACAATCACAACATGCCTCATCCACATAAAGTATTATAATCTGTGGTTCTTAAAATTAAAAAAAATTCAAACCACCAAAACCATGAACAAAGCAGTAATAGAGATTATATGCCTCTGTATTGTTACATTCGTATCTGTTTTTGAAAACAAAAATCATCCAGCATATATAATATTTTTTATTTATTATTTTTAGAGTTAGATTTAAAAACTAAAATATATAGATAAATAATACATTTATTTTTTTCAATTCAAAAAATATATTTAAGTTGAAAACTCTTTTTCAACATAATATATTCAATATAATATTTAAACTCTTTTTCAATTGAAAATACAAATAGAATATATAAACAAATTGAAAACACAAGGTCTTACAAATTACTAGAGGTACTTGGCGGTTTGGCGGTTCGGTTGTGGCCAAATGAATCTCAAATCCGTCATCCGTCCAAAACTTGGCGGATTGGAAAAAATCAATCCGCAACCGTTCGCTCGTCATCACGCATCCGTCCAAAATGCAGCAGATCAGTTCGGTTCGGTTGG
The DNA here is from genome assembly GCA_025200525.1 of Camellia lanceoleosa. Classification (NCBI taxonomy): domain Eukaryota; kingdom Viridiplantae; phylum Streptophyta; class Magnoliopsida; order Ericales; family Theaceae; genus Camellia; species Camellia lanceoleosa. The sequence goes on from CM045770.1 coordinate 88,826,641, forward strand.
TTTGGGCAGATCGGTATATTCGCTGTTCACCCCTAATTGAAACCCATGGATATATTTTTTTAAATTTTAGAAATTATTTGACAATGATTTTGTAAACAATTATTTTCTGTAAATATGGGAGTCCCATGCCTTGGAGGATTTAAATAACTATTAGCCTCTATTTGGCCTCTATTTGGCCACTTTGTGATCCTCTGTTTGTCATGGATCCATTGACCTTTGTTCTAACTATCACTTCTGTGACCTTTGTTCGGTTCTGTTCTATACTGTGATTATGGTTATTTATTTATATAATTTACGTATTTCAGTTTTTGTCAGTTTAAATAATTTGTTTATTCAAATTAAGTTATGTAAATGTTTTACCTTAACTATCTATTCATAGTTATTTTGTGTTCCCTATACTCTTGACATAATATTTCTCACTCTGCTGTGTGCTTATAGCTGTTACCCTTTCAAGTGATGAGATATAAGGAAAACCTATAATCTTGTGTAGTGAAACTCGCACAAGAATTTAATGCTGATTCGTTATTTTCTTTATTTTCTTTTCTTTTCTTCCTTTTTTTTTGTTTTTGTTTTTGTTTTTTTTTACTGAGGAACAGTCACTGAATAATAAAATAATAAAAGCCCTATAGATGTATTTTCTTTTATCAAAATAGTAAAATGAAGTAAATTTTCTTCCATTTTACCTCTGCCTACGTCATTTAAATTGTTACGATTTGAATTATTTAGTAAGTTGCGATTCCAGTCCTAAGCCCCTGGGGCTGGGCCATAACAAAGGTAGTATCAGAGCAATGATGAGAAATAAAAAATAAATATTTATCTGCGACGTTAGCCCTTTAATGTAAAATCTCATGTTTGTACTATGACTAATTTTGGTGATGTAAGAATGTCCGATTTGAATCTTAATAAGGCTTTTTGGAAGGAGCTCAGGGCAATAAATTTGGAGGACATCTTAGCAGAGCACCACACCCCCACCTTACCGGAAGGATGAGGTGACTCGGAAGATATAGTTAGGAGACTACATCCGCACCTTCCCAATTGATGGGTCGTCCAATCTATATATAGATCGATCCTCTTGATGTACCATACTTATTATGGAGGTAGAGCCGCACCTACACGTGCGGACTATATCTCGGACCCATTCACATTCTCACCTTGTCTCAGATATGACCGCACTACATCATTAGCCCTTTGCTCCAGATTTTGTTGCAAGAGGAAATGTGTACCTCGAGAATTACATTTTCACCAATGTCCCTAATCCATTGGAAATTATTAATATTCAAAATGTTGATTTTAGCAGTGGCTTATCATACATCAAGATACCTAGTTGGATTGTTGATCGAGCATTCTGGAGGTACATACCGTCTGGCCCACAATCTAGGCGTGGATGTGTTTTGGAGTGGTACGATTAGGGTGAGAATTTGAGCTTTTATGTAACACTACTTTTCATGGTTGTTTGATCCACCCATCTAGACCTTGTAAAGAAGAATTCTTTTTGTGTGCTAACCATGATCGGTTCTGATCCTTCTTTTGTTTTTGTACCACAGGGATGAGACACTAACACAATTTTTGATTTTTGGAACAAGGATATACCATTTCATTTGCAAAAATAGTAAAGTTGGTATTTTATATCTATACTACATTATAATATATATGCTGTGTTAGTGTGTGTGTGTTTATTTAACTCATGGTCTTTTTGACTTTGGCTCAACTCATTCTTTTGTTGCACCACACTTTGTTTCCAAGTTGGCATTGGCACCCGAACCCTTAGGATACATATTGTTTGTTTCTTTTCCTTCTGGTAATTCTGCATGTAGTACTGCTGTATACAGATTATGTACTATATCCTTAAAAGGCCAAACCTTATACGTAGACTTGATTCCCCTCCGCATTGGAAACTTTGATGTGATCTTAGGGATGGATTGGCTGGTTACCAACCACACCTCTATTGATTGTAAAGCCAAAAAAGTCTCCCTCCGGCTACTAAACCAACTTGAGCTTGTTTTTTAAGGAACCGAAATTTCCACCCCTCTCTGTCTTATATCCTCTATGGCAGCCCATCAACATCAAGGCACCCAAGTATTCTAAAAAATTGACTTGCGTTCTGACTACCATCAACTAAAAATTAAAATGGAAAGTATCGAAAAGACTGCCTTCAGAACTCGTTATGGGCACTATGTGTTTCTTGTCATGCCGTTTGGCATCACAAATGCTCAATGACCTTCATAGATCTCATGAACCGAGTGTTCAAACCTTATCTTGACAAGTTCGTTATTGTCTTCATTAATGACACTCTCATATACTCCAAGTCACCAAGAGACCATGAGCAGCACTTGCGAACAGTTTTACAAACACTATGTGATCACAAACTTTATGCCAAATTAAAGAAATGCGAATTTTGGATCACTAATATACACTTCCTCGGTCACGTCATCAACAAAGATGGCATCTCAGTTGACCTATAAAAAGTTACAACAATTGTGGACTGGCCACGATCTACTAATGTGTCAGAAATTTGAAGTTTCTTGGGTCTAGCTGGCTATTATCAACACTTTGTGCAAAATTTTTCAAAAATAGTATCACTCTTGACCCAACTAACTCATAAGAACATGCCTTTTGAATGGACTGACAAGTAGGAGCGTTGCTTTTAAGAGTTAAAAAGCATACTTGTGTCAACTCTTATACTAGCACTTCCCGTGGGAACAAATGGGTTTGTAATTTACAGTGATGCCTCATATAATGGTTTGGATTGTGTTCTTATGAAAAATTCATTGCTTATGTTTCACGTTAACTGAAGACTCACGAGAGAAATTACCCAACCCATCATTTAGAATTGGCTGCGGTAATCTTCACCCTCAAGATCTGGCGTCATTATCTCTATAGGGCAACCTGCGAGATTTACACTGATTATAAGAGTCTTAAATATCTGTTGACACAGAAAGAACTAAATATGAGGCAACGGTGGTGGCTAGAATTTATGAAAGACTACGATGTAGAGATCCATCACCATCAAGGCAAAGCTAACGTGGTGGCAGACGTATTGAGCCAAAAGACGACCGGAAGTTTGGCATGTACTCTTGTTTCTCGCAAGATCAATGGACTACTCGCCAACATAACCGTGGAACCTACCTTAATTGAAGAAATTAGGGTACACCAATGTGAAGATAAACTTTTAAAGAAAAAGTATGAGGAGCAAAGAAGTGCACCCTATCCTGACTTCATTATGAACAATAGGATGCCAAAATTTTATAATCGAATTTGCATACCCGACATTCCAGAACTCAAAAAGAAAATATTGGTAGAAACTCATAGATCAAGGTTTCCAGTCCACCCTGGTAATACAAAGATGTACTATGATCTAAAAGAACACTACTAGTTTACAGGAATGAAAAGAGACATAGCGAGCCATATCTCCAAATAGCTGTATTGTTAGAGTGTTAAAATAGAACATTAGAGACTTGCAGGAATGCTGCAACCACTCCCTATTCCTGAATGGAAATGGGAGCACATTGCTATGGACTTCGTGGTCGGCCTACCACAGTCGGTTTCAAAAAATGATGCAATATGGGTTATAGTAGATTGATTGACGAAGTCGGCTTATTTTCTACTAATCAAAATCACGTACTCCCTTAACAAGTTTGCCACTTTATACATCAAGGAAATCATTCGGTTACATGGTACTTCAGTTTCAATCGTGTCTAACCGAGACCCTGCATTTGCGTCTCACTTCTAGAACAAATTGCAAGAGGCTTTGAGGATTACATTGAAGTTTAGCACTGTTTATCACCCACAAATTAAAGAGCAATCCAAAAGAATAATCCAGACTTTGGAAGACATGCTACGCGTGTGCGTATTGGACCTCAAGGGTAATTGGGATGAACATCTACCTTTAGTGGAATTTGTCTGTAACAACAGTTACCAAGCAAGCATTGAAATGGCACCGTTCGAATTACTGCATGGAATGAGGTATTGATCACCTCTGTGTTGGGCAGAAGTCAATGACAGGAGGTTATTAGGCCCTAAAATCATACAGATAACGAGTGATAAAATTCAACTTATCCAGTAGTGAATTTGCACTATCCAGAGCCGCTAGAAAAGTTATGCAGATACACAGAGACGGGACTTGGAATTTCAAGTAGAGGATCATGTGTTCCTCAAGATCTCACCAACAAGAGGAGTTATCTGATTTGGAAAGTGAGGAAAATTAAACCTGTGTTATATCGGGCCATTCGAGATATTAGAAATGATTGGTCCTATGGCATGTCACCTTGCACTGCCACCTAAATTGTCCAATATCCACAATGTGTTTCACGTTTCGATGCTTCGACAGTACCTTCGAGATCCAGAGCATGTTGTTGATTACGAAGACTTGGAAGTTCAAGAAGATTTCTCTTATGAAGAACAATCAATGCGGATTCCCAACTGTCGTGATCAAGTTCTCTGAAACAAGACCAAGTTGCAGGTAAAAGTCTTATGGTGGAACCATCGTATCGAAGAAGCGACGTGGGAAACTGAAAGTCAAATGCGAATCAAATACCCACACCTCTTCGACAACCAAGGTATATTAAGTTTGGAGATAAACTTCTATTTAGGAGGGGAGAAATATGACACCTTAATTGTTTAATTAATAAAAATAAAAATAAAAATAAAAATAAAATGAACTAATAAGAATAACAATAATAAATAAATAAAACAAAATATTGAAAATAGTGTGTGCAAAAGTATAATCTAATTCAGCGACATGAGTTTTACCAAAAGATAAAATGTAATGTAAATAAAATAGTTTAATTATGTTAAAATTTAGGTCCAAAGATAAAAAGTAACAACTATCTAAACTTATCCATTGGAAGGATAAATTTCAAATATAGTGTAATAATAGCTGTAATATAAAGAGGCTACCTGGGGTGCTACGTGCCACCCCAAAACTTGCTGAGCAAATGTTACACTGTAGTATATGAGAAGTTGTAGGGCTGTGGACAAGAATAAGGAAAACAAACAAGGAAATGGGGCGAAAATGCTATCAAGAAGGTTTCGGTAGTAGAAAGAAAAAGTGAAATATTAATTTTAAAGTGAGTCATATTATATTTTAAGTTATTATAATATATTTTATGTATATTTTGAATTATCATAATTTATTTTTATACAAGTCATGTTTTATAACTTATATTTATATTTTAATTACGTTAACTATTTTCTTAACTCCATTTGCTTATACTGAAATCTATGGATATATTTGTTTAAATTTTAAAAATTATTTGACAATAATTTTGTAAACAATTATTTTTTATAAGTACCACCACGGGAGTCTTATGCCTTGGGGACTTAAATAACCATTGGCCTTTGTTTGGCCACTTTGTGGTCTTTTGTTTGTCATGGATCCATTGACTTATGTTATGTTCTGTTCTGTACCGTGGTTATGATTATTTATTTACATAATTTTCGTATTTTAATTTTTGTCACTTTGAATAATTTGTTTATTCAAATTAAGTTATGTAAATATTTTAACTTAACTAACTATATATGGTTATTTTGTGTTTCCTATACTTTTGACATAATATTTCTCACTCTGCTATGTGCTTACAGCTGTTACCTTTTCAGGTGATGAGATGTAAGGAAGATCCGTAACCTCGTGTAATGGAACTTGTACAAGAATTTGATGTTGATCTGTTATTTTCTTTCTTTTTTTCTTCCTTCTTTTTTTTTTACTGAGAGCCGGTCGCTAAATAATAAAATAATAAAAGCCTTATAGATGTATTTTTTTTAGGTACTGTTATGGTATGCAACTTACGCCTTACACTTACGTCTTTTCTGTTTGCAGTCCTGTTTTTGTTTTCCCTTCCACTTACACTTTTTGTGTAAGTGGCACAAGAAAATTCCATTTTCTTTTATCAAAATATTAGAATGAAGTAAATTTTCTATTTAATTATTTTCTTACTTTCATTTTGTCTTCGCCTGCATCATTTAAATTGTTACGATTAGAATTATTTAGTAAATTACGATTTCATCCTTAAACTTCTGGGTTGGGTCGTGACGGCAATGTCACCTATAAAACTTATTGGAACATAAAAAATAATAATTTGAATTAAATAAAATATATGTAGATAGAAAAAAATTTATGAATAAATTATTCAAAACAAAATTGTAATTTCCTCAATTTATTTTATCATAGAAGCGAGGATAATGATGTGTGAAAAATAATATATATATATAAAAATGTTATCATGCAAAAGAAATATGGCTTTTTCTATCCACTGTCTCAGTGTCTTTTATGATATTCTTATCTGCTAGTACTGTCCTACCCACCCTTTTTGTTCTCTCTCTCTCTCTCTATAAGAATCCCAAAAATAAAAATGGGATAACATATAAAATAAAGTGAACCAACCGAATTTTTGTTTGCATTAGAGTAGGATGTTTAATCCAGGTCATCCCATTACTCACTCCAAGCAAGAATCACAGAAGTGTTGCTTGGGAAATTTTTAGAGTAGTCCTATATTTATTTAGTCCATATGTGATAGCAATCTTGCTGTCCTGTTCATTTTTATTATAAAAAATCTTCTCTTTTCCCTCTTTTAAAAAATAAAATAAAATAAAAAATCTAATGTTTGGCCAATTAGTTTTAAAATGTCAACCTTGCTGGGTACACCCAGTGGGGGTTGACCCCAAAGGTCAGCTTTTCCTTTTTTTTTTTTTATTATTTCAGGCCAATCACCCAGTGACACGTGGCACTGGGTGTCACTGGGTGTAGTGTTTACTGGGTGTATGAGGCATTTTTGTTAAAATGTTGGTCTAATCGCAAGAACAATTGCAAAAATGAATAAATAAATAATTAAAAATGCAGACACGGAAATTACAAAAGGAAATTTAAAATTCAATAAATTATACTTTGTGGCCTTAAGCTTATCCAAATTTCACTTTAATTTCTCATATTTTAATTTGTAACGCTCTGGGAAAACACTTTTCAAATCTTGTTTCCCTATCTCAATCTGCATAGATACAACAAGTAGATAAAGAAATAATAATACAATTCTGTAACATTTCTTCACCATTGAACTATTTTTGAAAACTTCTATACAATCTGCTTACATCCAGAGTTAAAAGGAAACAGATCCATAGCTATGAAGTTATACAAAAAAAAAAAAAAAAAAAAAAAGAAAAAAGGAAGCACTCTATCAAAAGTGTTCATGATTTAAAAATAAAATCCTTGACATTTACATAAAATAGCCCCAAAGCTGCAACACAAAACATCAAACGAGTGAACATTCATGCTTCATCCAAATTACTTTCCATAGTAAATCATTTAGATGGTTCGTCAACTTCATTTCCTAAAAATTGTTAGTTTTTAGGGTGAGTGAATGCTCAGTAAGAAGTATATTTAACAGATTATATGATTAATTGAAATACACATGATCAAGCAATGCAAACATTTGATAATTTTTATTATGTATGCATACAAATATCTTTATGCATTAGTATGAAATGAGCAAATGTTAAGGTTAAATAAGCATTTCTCGATTTTTCAAGAGCGGTAAATATACTATGACATTCCAAGTAAGAGCCATAATTCAAAATACATACATAGATATAGATTTTGTATACTGAAAATAGTCGCACATTTGCTGACTCCAGAAACGGCGGGGCAATCGGCACCCAAAAATATTTTTCCCTTCTACATTTGCCGACTCCAGAAATGGTGGAGCTGCAGATACCCAAAACAATATTTTTCCACATTTGCCGACTCCTGAAATGGCGGGATCATGGACACCCAAAAATATTTTCTCACATTTGTCCGGCGTTATGTGCAAACAGGGTAATTGGGCACCATGACTCCCCGCGCGGGGACTAAATATAAGGCACAACTCAAAACCACCCGACTCACTATCCGGACTCATAGACTATTTACCCCCTCTCAACTTTCCACCGTTCAAATCGTCATTATATTATAAAAGAAATTCAATAATGCATTTGATGCATGAATTTGTAAATTCTCATTTTCCCCCAAAATGATTTCAATGCACAACAATTCAATATTTCATATGTTAACAATGAGGAGATTCTTCAATTCATAACCATCATCATCTCTAGTTTTAGTGTAAAAATCTCAAAGTCTAACTTTTCAATATCAAAGTTAAGTAAATACACTTAATTTTATGTTCTAGAGGCCAATTAGGCAAAATCCCCTTTTAACTCTTCCAACCATTCATACACATTAGTATCACAACAATCCAATAATTCATATTTCAACCTCAAAGTCGAATAAACATGCACAATTTCATGTTTTAAAAATTAATTGAGCAAACCTTCTTTATTAAACAAGTTTCAAAACTAGGGTTTGTAGAAAATTAGGGATTTTTTCTCTTTCATAAATTAGAGACTAATTTCCATCATCAACAACACTAATCCTCAATAATAGACATACTTCCATCTATAATCATGAATTATTGTTCACACCCTTCCAAATCATTTATTAGTAAACACAATATATATATATATATAAAGGTGGATATCTAACGAAATTACCATATGTGGGTCTCAAATTAAAGATATAATAAGCTAAAGATATCTCTACCTCAAGAACGGAAGCTTAAGATGGAAACTCACTTGAAATTTCAATGAAAATGCAAAACAATCGGTAATATCTTGAACTAAACTTGTTATAGGGTGGATTTAAGGGAAAAATTGGAGAAATCAAGGGTGTGTTTGGTTTGCTTTTGAGAGAGTGATTTTCAAAAAAAGTTTTGGAAAGAGAGTTTATAATTTTTTTTTAGTTTGTTTGGTTGTATATTTTGAAAGTAGTTTTAGAGTTTGGGAGTTTAGGATGATTTGATTTTTTGTTGTAACTGAGTAGATGTGTGTGAGAGAAAAAGTGATTGAGAATGAGAGAGAAGAAGAAAAAGTTATTGATTGATGTGTAAGAGAGAGAAAGTGATTTTGAAATTTTTTTTGAGAAAAATCTCAAACCAAACAAATTTTTTTAATTTTTTAAATTTTTTTTTCCAAAACTTTCCTCTCAAAGCTAAACCAAACACAACCTAAGTGTTTAAAGCTCTAGGGTTTTGGGTATGAAGGAGAAAGAGAGAGAGAGAGAGAGAGAGAAGAGATGAAGAAATGATAATGATTTTGGGCCAAAAACTCACTTAAAGGTATCTGATATCGAATAGACTGCTTGAGCGGTCAAAGCTTGGCTCGAACGGTGAAAAGAAGCTCTCAGAATCTCTAAAATTCATTCAGACCGCTCGAGCGATCAAAAGTTTGCTCGAGTGAACTTGCTTCCAATACGGGTACTCAAATTTCAAACAGGCATAACTCCTTCGTCCGTACTCCATTTTAGGTCGTTTTTGTATCCAAATCGAAACTTTGGAAACAAATTTTCCAATATTTCTAGCCTCACATCCAATTCAAAGTGTGAAAGAGAAAATGTCAAAAGAGTGAAGACTACTTGTGGGACAATTATCCGAATCAATATTTTTGGTTCAATCTTACTTTACAATGATGATACACCTCAATCAATATCCCAAAATGAACCAAAGAGACTCCAAGTATAATAATAATAGTGTCAAGAGCAATCTCACTAGCTCAAGAAGTACAAAGTGTTGCAACATTTTAATCTTGTACTTTTAAGTCACTATAAGTGTAACAACCCCAAACTATGATTAGCCAAAATCATGATTAAGAATGCCTGATAAATAATTAAAATGAAATTCTGAATTGATTGCATGTGTGTTACATTATTTGTGAAAATCCTAAGTGATTTGTGATTAGTTTAAAATTTAATTCCACCAATTCCCAATTATTCAAAACACATAATCTAAATCAACAAGCATTTACGAAAGTGGTTTAGATTGTTGTTTTCGAAAAACAATAAATTAACACAAACGATTTTTACGTGAAAAAACCACAATTGAAGCACCTCTAATTGTGATAAAAAAATCACGGACAAAACGCCACTAATCAATCCATTACTGATGAAAGAAATATTACAAAGATAATGAAAAAATTACCAAATGCATCAAATTTGTCTTCAAACCTTCTGTAACTCTTTCACTACAGCCTTCGTTTCGGAATTGATCAGTATGAAGTTGAATCCACAACCTCTAATGTCGAATCAACGACTACGCACAGTATCAAACTCCTTTGATGCTCCACGCTTGAATCTCTGGATTCCACCGAAGAAGAACACTCTTAAATATGAAGAAACAAACTCCTTGATGTATGTATCTCAGATCATAAGTTTAAAACCCACACAAAAATATCAAGGAAAACTAGAAAACTACTCTCAAGGAAAACCTTAGAAAACCTTAAAGTGGATCTCCAAAAACCTAATCCTAGTTTAGGATTAAAACAGATATTTATAAAAATCTGGAACTGCGGAGCTCACTTGAGCGAAGATTCTCTTGCTCGAGCGAGGAGCTTATCTTGCGTGATTTCCATAAGTGGCTTCGCTCAAGCCACGCACCCTGCACTTGAGCGTACATTCATCACATTCAGGTTTTTGTACAGACACACTTCTTTGCTCGAGCCAATAAACCTGCGCTTGAGCGTACATTCATCTCTTTCAGGTTTTTACATAGACGCACTATTCGCTCAAGCGAGCAATACAAAATAGAATAGAAAATTACAACTCAACAACTCAAGTTTGTTCGCAGGATTGACAAGACTAAGGGACCTAACAATCTCCCTCTTTGTCAATTCCCGAACAAAACTTTCTAACACAATTTCCTAGAAAAACAAAAGAACTAACTAAGCAAACCAACTTAACAAAAAACGAACCAATTACCAAACCAATCTTGATGGAAAAACAATCTGCACAAAATAAACATGGAGAGAATTGTTATTCAACATAAGAAACCATCAAGATTTAAAAACTCAAATATCAACATTTATAAAACCCAGTCAACCATATAGTCCATACAAAAACTAATCCAATGGTGCCTGCAAAAAAACTTCATGAGTATGTCTAGTCAATCATATAGTCCATACAAAAACTAATCCAATGCTGCCTACAAAAAAACATCATGAGTATGCCCAATCAATCATATAGCCCAACATATATACCCCCCAAAAATCTCCCCATTTTTGTCCGGGAGTGACAAAAAAAACAGTTATGAATCTGTCCATACAAACCAAAAAACAGACTGTCCAAGAGGATAATAAAAACTGTCCAAAAACCAAAGAGTCAAAAACTAGGAATCGAATGAAGGTGGTGGCTATTGCATCTAAAGCATAGAAATAATCTGAACAAGCATGGTACTCTGCTGATCAAGTCGGCTATCAAGGGTATCGAGCCAAGCATCCAACCGATCAATGCGATGAGTGACCGACTGCTCAAACTGCTGCAGCTAGCCATGAAATGACCTAGGACGCATCTCAAGTAGATCAGGTGCACCAGCAGGGGCTGCATCAAACTCCTCCTCCTCAGCAAGTGGATCATCACCTATATTAGACATCCCAACTCCTGACACACCTCCCCTAACATGTGCTTGACTTTGAGAAACAGTTAACTTGGAGATGGGTTTAATAGGATGGGCAAACTCATCATCATCAAGAGTGGGAACACCAAGAGAAGAGAGAAAACGAGTGAGAAAACACCCATACGGAAGACCCAAAGACTTGCGACCCTCATAAATCGCAATCATTTTGGTAATTATCATGGCCGGTAGGTCAATGGGAAGCCTGTGATCGATACAATACAACACATAACCCTGATCTTGGGTAATGTGTGAGGAATGAGTGGTAACATGAAGATTAGCACAAACAATGATATTAAAAAGACGAAACCTAGGAATAAGCTCATTTTGTTGAATGAGCACCCTGGCAATCCAAGTCCCGGAACAACCACAAAGCTCAGACGTAACTTGATCAAAATCAATATCAGAATGAGTAAAGAGAGGAAAATAAAAATCTGGGACTTCGGGAAGATCAAGAAATAACCGAAAAACATTGCTAGTGATGTCTAAAGGTTTCTTCCTAACCCAAGTGCGAAAGGAGGAAGGAATTTCTTTGCGAATAGAATGTATGTTGCAATAAATTCATGGACTAAACTCAGATTTTGAGGCCCGGAAAAAACCAAAACTTGATCACCCCCTAAAGAGTCAAACAATGAGCGGATAGGGAGCAACTCAAATGTACTAGAAACGACATTCCTTTCAAGATGAACTTTCCTAGAATCATAAAATTCCTTAAACTTTTTGGACTTCAGTTTGGACTCAAATTTTTCAGTGTTGAAACTGGGGCGAGACACAGTGGTTTTACAACGCTTTGAGGGCTCAGCCATGACTAAACAAACCACAAGAGCAAGACAAGCACAGGGAAAACCTAGCAACTCACAACACAAGATACCCAAAGAAAAATTAGAAATCCCCAAATCCAAACAACAGAGCACAGCAAAGACATTAGTAATCCAGCAGTGTGGCAAAAAATAAAACTCATACCCTTAGCAGAATATAGATGTCATGAAAAAACAGAGCTAGGTTAAAATTAACAAGCATAGAGGTAGCCATGAATAACAGAAATGATTAGTGGCAGCAACATTCATACAAATCAAATAGGCCACATAAATGAACATATGAAACACAGGGCAGTATATTTAAAAAAATAAAAAAAATAAAGCCCCAATTTAAACCCTAACTGACAAACCTAGCAAAAATGGTCCAATACCACCAAACCAAGATGCAATAGAGAGATAGGAAACCAGAATGTACAATGAAGAACCCTAGATAGACACAACTAGACCAAAGCAACACACATACCGAAGAAAAACACAAAAAATAAAACAAAATGACTGTAAAACTTACAACAATGAAGATGCAGGACTAATGAAGACAAACACACCCAAAGCAAGTGAAACCCAAGGGATGAAGCAGCAATGGAAGTGAAATCGCCAAAGGAGAGAGATAGGGACAACAATCGAAGCTAAAAGGGCAAAAATGAAATGAAGAAACACAATAGCAGCATTTAAACCACGACAGGTCGCTCGAGCGAAGATTCTCTCGCTCAAGCGAGAACACTTATGCGCACGAGGTCGCTCGAGCCTAAAAAGCACGCTCTCAGGTCTAACTCAGAAAAAGCACACTCAAGCGAGAACTCCTTCGCTCGAGCGAAGAAGAAAAAAAAACAAAAGATATGAAAAAAACTTTTTTTTTTTTTTTTTTTTGAGCAAAACTCCAATACTCATACCAAGAAGTGGAACCTGAAACGCAAGTGAGTGAGCACAATAGCATGAAGGTGATACTAAGATAAAATAATCTACACACCATGAAGCCCGCTAACTTGCAATTTTGACAATATGAAACATATAATCATGCGCAAATCAGATAAAATATAATCAATGATCATAAGCTACAAGAGAATGTACAACTCAGAAACCAACATGAGAGCTCGCAAATATAATGTGTGTGTGTGCAATCCATGAGAGGCCACAGAACTAGAGTTAATCCTTGTAGTGATCGGATGGCTAGACCTCCGACAAGAGTAACTGAACATTACAAAGAAAAGTCAAACCACTAGGAATCACGGGGTATTTGTTGAGTAAACGCAGAGGCTCCGCCTCAATCAATGATTCCTTTTTTTTTTTTTTTCTTATGGGCACTCACTGGTGGCATGCACGCTCAAGAGTATGGAGACCAAACCAGAGAAGAATGAAATAAAAAAAGGATGGCTTGGTTGGTGCCTCTGAGGTAGCCTTTTCCTAATGCCCGAACTTCAATGAACTCAGAGAGAAACCGTGGAAGTGAAAAATGATGGTAGATGGTAAAGAGACTCAACATCACCTATGATATACTAGTATAGGTCAATTCCTCTGAAAAAGTACAAGAAACACTATTAGTGGTCCATAGAGAACTTTGATAACTTGTGCGAAAACTCCTGCAACAGTTTATCTCAAGGATGTGTACAGAATGAGATCATGAAGTAAATGAGCATGGACATTCAGAATGAGCTGTGAACAAAGACGAATGAGATCTTGTAAGCAACATGAGCAGTGTTCATATATTTCTAGATGCAAAGATGACAGGAATCAATGACAATGAGATTATAACATCCAAGTATACAAAAAGCCAACCACTTACACCCATTTAAAAAACAGGACCACCCTAGTTCTTGAGTACTACACCCAAGTTCTTTCTAAGAAACTCAAACCGAAGAAGATCAAGAGGTTTTGTAAAAATATCAACTTTTGATGCTCGGTGGGTACATGTTCAAGAACAACAAGGCCTTCTTTCACTAACTCTCTAATAAAATGATGACGAATGTTAATGTGTTTGGTGCGAGAGTGTTAGACATGATTTTTAAAATGTTTATGGCACTTGTATTCTCACGTAAAAGAGTTAGAGTGTTTTGTTCTATCACATAATCATGAAGCATTTGTTTCATCCACAACATTTGTGCACAACAACATTCTGCAAAGAATGTACTCGATCTCTATAGTCGAAAAGAGAGATGGCATTTTGCTTTTTACTATGCCAGAAACCAAATTATTCCCAAGGTAAGAACACCCTGGATGTACTCTTCCTATCATCAAGACACCTGCCTAGTCAAGATCGTAAAAACTAGTAATTTCAGCTATAGTATCAGTAGAAAACCAAACCCCATACCCCAATTTCCCATTAACATATTTAATGATGTGTTTGACAATAAGAAGATGAGACTCTTTTGGATTGGCTTGGTAATAGGCACAAACACCTACACTGAAAGCAATATCAGGACGAGTGGCTGTGAGGTAAAGAAGACTCCCTATCATATTCCTATAAATGGTAGGATCAACATCAATACTAGATGAATCTTTGGAAAGGTGAAGACTGGTGCTCATGGGAGTGCGTGCATGTTTGGCAGACCCAAGACCAAACTTTGACACAAGATGTTTGGCATACTTAGTCTGAAAAACAAACATACCTGAAGGAGACTATTTAATTTGTAGACCCAAAAAATAAGATAACTCTCCCATCATGCTCATCTCAAACTCATATGTCATGTAATCCGAAAAATATTTCACAAGATGTTCAGCAGTAGATCCAAACACAATATCATCAACATAAATCTGAGCAACAAGAATATGAGACTTAGTATGTTTCACAAATAAAGTCTTATCCACATTACCCCTTTGAAAGTCATTATCAAGAAGAAATGTAGTAAGTCGATCATACCAAACCCAAGGGGCTTGTTTCAATCCATACAAAGCCTTGTCTAACTTGTAGACATGATTTGGACATTTAGGATCCTCAAACCCTTTTGGCTGTTCAACATAAGCCTCTTCTTTTAAGTACCCATTCAGAAAGGCACTTTTCTCATCCATTTGATACAATTTGAAGCCAAGAAAACATACAACACCAAGTAAAATACGAATAGATTCGAGACGTACAACTAGGGCAAACGTCTCATCATAGTCAACACTCTCTACTTGTATGTAGCCTTGAGCAACCAACCTTACTTTATTTATAACCACAGTACCATTCTCATCAGATTTATTTTTAAAGATCTACTTGGCACCTATCACATTCATGTCTCTAGGTCTGGGAACTAGAGTCCAAACATTGTTACATTCAAATTGACCTAATTCTTCATGCATAGCATTCACCTAACTATCATCTAGTAAGGTCTCTTTAATATTCTTAGGTTTAATTAATGAAACATAACACATATATGATACCTCATCCCGAATTTGTCTTCGGGTTTTCATTCGATCCGATACACTTCCAATCACCTGTTGAGCTGGATGATTCAGTTTCACCATTGCGAATGGTTTGTACTCAGGACTTGTGGTGACAGTAGCATCATAAGTGGTGTCTCTCTATGCACTCTTGGGACTCTGACTTACCTGTGAAGATGGTGCTGCCTCAACTTCTTGTGCTTGGACCTCAGCTTCTTTTTGACTTTGTAGTACAGTATCCAGGATTGGAGACTCACCATATTCATTCTCATTTGTTGCTGGAGTAAGAGAACCTATGTCATCTATAACCACATTGATCGATTCCATTAAAGAAGAAGTTCGTAAGTTATAGACTCGAAAAGCCCTACTAGTGGTTGAATACCCTAGAAAAATACCTTCATCACTTCGGGAGTCAAATTTGTCCAAAGGCTCTCTATCTTTGAAAATGTAACACTTACTCCCAAAAGTTTTGAAGTATTTTACATTAGGTTTCAATCCCTTCCACAATTCATATGGAGTTTGTAAAGTGCCGGGCCTTAGCTCAAAACTTTGGAGGAAGTTTCTTACTAAGGAGCATGACCCTAGCCATCTCTTGAACAACCCTGTTCTTCCTCTCAACCACTCCATTTTGTTGTGGGGTAATAGGTGCAGAAAATTCATGCTTAATTCCATGCATATCACAAAAATCCGAAAACGAACTGTTTTCAAACTCATGACCATGATCAGTTCGGATTCTTATGATAAGCCTAATGAAAACACCTGTTCATTTTGGATTTTAAGGACTAAGGCCTGGAAAGCATCAAAGGTATCAGATTTTTCCCTCAAAAAATTTACCCACGAAAAATGAGTAAAATCATCAACAGTTAAAAAAATGTATCTTTTACCTCCAATGTTTTCAGTGCGAGTAAGTCCCATTAAATTCATGTGAACCAATTCAAGAGGACATTTGGTTGCAAAGCTGTTCACCTTTTTATGAGGGGCATGGGTTTGTTTCCCAAGTTGACATGGTCCACACACATGATTTAGATTCTTACCCAGTTTAGGTACTCCTCTCACAAGCTCTTTGTTGGCTATCTTGGTTAGGTCTTTGAAATTCATGTGACCTAATCTTTGATGCCACAAATCAATGTTATTTATGATGGCTGAGTGACAAGTGAGATCATTAGTAGTAATAATCTCATAGCAGTTATCAGATGTGCGAACCCCATGCAAGACAGTATTTCCTTTTTTATCCAAAATTTCACATTTATTTTTTGAAAACAATACTTCATGGTGGGAATCACACATTTGACTGATGCTCAAAAGATTTGCTTTAAGACCATCAATAAGTAAAGCATTTTCAAGCTTGGAAAGACCAACAACACTTATAGAGCCCTTATCAATAAGTAGGATTTGTTACCTGACATGTGACGAGAGTACCCACTATCCAAATACCACATGTGTGAGTCATGTGCTTTTAGAGTAGTGTGAACAACTAAACAAGTTAAATCATTTTTTCTCACCCAAATCTTTTTGGTCTTAACAAAACCAAGTCTGGTGGTCTTGGTGTTGTGAACACTCTCATGAATCTTGGTATTTCGCCTAGACATGTAAGGTTGTCTCCTAACCCAAAAAGTATTCGAATTTCTACCCTTTTGAGACACCTTACTAAACAATTCAAAGTAATAAGGACGAATGTGGCCATGCCTACTACAATGATGACAAATAAAAACAGGTTTTACCTCATTTTTGTTGATCTTACCTCCGTTAGGTAGATGAAGAGAGGGATCACCGTGGTTTACCTTCAACTTTCCCTTTGCCGGAGTCTTCAAGTCATATGATGTAGAAACCTGTCCCTTGTGAGCTGTTGCACCATAGCCTAGCCCATTTTTGTCACAACCCATTTGTTGAGACTCGAGGATGTCATCTAATGATTTGGAACCTGTTCCACATGGCAATTGTGGCTCTAGCAATTCGGAGTTCTTCATCTTTATGACTGACCATCTCTTCTAATGTAGCTTGTGACATCTCAAGACTTTCAAGCTTCTCTTCATATGTGAAATACACTTTCAGGAGTTCATTCCTTTCAATTTCACAGGATAGAAGTTTCTCACATAGGTCTTGCCTGTCACTAGAGATCTTGATGACATTCTGCTTTGCTATTACAAGTTCTCCTTTTAGCTTGACATTCTCGCTTTCACATGCTTTGAGCTTGAGAGTGAGTTTGTCATTGATTTTGGACAAATTCAGAGATTCCTCGTAAAGTTTTTCGTAAGCTTGTTGTAGATCATCACCATTAATCTCATCATTGTCTTCTGATGTTTCATCATCTTCTTTTTGCTCCTCATTCTCCTTGACCTCATTCAGTCGAGTAACTAAGGTAGGAAAGGTGATAGATGGTGGTGAAGATGATTCTCTACTTTCATGAAATTGGCTCAGAGTGTCCCATGCATCTTTAGCCTTTGTGCAGTGAACAACCCGTTGCTGTTCTTCATCAGAAATTGCTCCATGAATAGTGATCAAGACTCTCTAATTGCTCGGATTGTCAGCACTTTCAACATCCTCTTCAATGGCTTGACAGCCTTCTGGGTCAAAAGCTTTCAAAAACACCCTCATTCTGATCTTCCAATACAAGTAGTTACTCCTATCAAAGGTGGGAGCACGATGCAGATTCTGACCACGAGCAAGTTCCACTGGCTTTGGAAGAGGTTGTGTGAAAGTGGACCAAAATGCCATGAAAGCACTATTCCTGTCTTTACCAAATTCAGTTTCTTTGGGTTCTTGCTCCGACCCGCTTTTATCATCCCAAGTTACTGTGTAGACTTTCTTCCGATTCTTTTTTGAAGGACATTCAAGGGTAATATGACTAAACCCTTGACATTCATAACACTTGACCCCTTGCCCCTTTACAATCTTCTTTTAAGTTTTTTGAGCAAGTTTTGGTGGAAAAGTTTTGGGTTTATCATTACTCTTGTCTTTTGAGTTAGGGTCTCTGAAATTAGGCTTCTTTTTCTTTAAATTTTTTTTGAACTGTTTAGTAAACATAGCTGTTATCTCAGACTCTAAATCAAACTCAGTCTCAGGAGTTTTTGCAGTCTCATGAGTACTAGTGAAAGCCACACTATCTTTTTGTTTTTTCTTAGAAATCTGGTGGGCTTCATAAGTCTGCAAGTTTCCAACCAACTGATCAAGCTTGAGGGTATCAACATTCTGAGCCTCCTCAATGGCTGTCACTTTTGATTGGAACCTCTCAGGTAATGACCTCAAAATTTTTCCAACAACTTTAGCTTCAGGGATTTTTTCACCGAGTGTGAAACAGGAATTCACGATCTCACTAAGTTTAGCATAGAAATCATCTAACGTCTTATCATCACACATAAAAAGGGTTTGAAAGGCAGAGGTGAGACGTTGAAGTTTTGACTTTTTAACAGAAGTAGTACCTTTGTGAATCGTTTCAAGAATATCCCAAGCCTCATTTGCTACCTCACACGTGCAGATACGATAAAACTCTTCAGGTGTGACAAAGCAAAAAAGGGAATTGAGAGCCTTACTGTTCCAACTCGAGTTTTGATAATCGGTTGTGTCCCATTTATCAAGGGGTTTGGGAATCTCAATACCATCAATGGTGACAGTAGGTTCATTCCACCCATAGATCACACAGTGCCAAACTTTCTCATCAATGGATTTTAAAAACGCTCTCATACGAGCTTTCTTTTTTTTTTTTTTTGATACATACGAGCTTTCCAATAGAAATAGTTTGTACAATCAAGTAACGAAGGTCTATGGGTCAAGTTACATTCACGAATAGAATCCATATCACCAATCACACAAAATCACACTCCTATGGTTTTTGATAAAAACAAAGAGTGACCTACTCTAATACCAATTTGTGTTTATATTTGTCCATTGTAGGAATATTTGTTTGTGTTTTTGTTTTGTTCTACGACTTAAAGGCCTTATTGGCATCCGATCATGCAATTGACTTGATATATGTGTTATTTGGAATTTTTAGGAATTTATGGTAGGTTCAATGGAAATTTGATTCGGAATGAAATGATTAGAATAATTAATACTCATTTGATTAGTGGTAAGCTTAATTAATTAATTTTCTTAATCAAGCCTATAAAAGGCTTATACACCACTTTGAGTCACCTCTTATTTATCATTTTGAGCCTACACAAAACGTGAGAGAGAGGAAGGAAGAGACTAGGAGAGTTTGATATAAAAACTTGAGATTGGAAGGAGTTTGCTAAGAATTAAAGGAAATTGGTGGAATTGGGTAATAACTAACTAGGATTCAAGGAATTGAGAACTTTAGGTAAGAATTTCAATCTTTAAGCTTTGTGTTTGACTCACTCATACTTGAATTCAAAAGAAGTTAGAGATTAAGAAGAAGAGTTAAGCTTTAAAACAAGAATTGAGAATAATCCATGCATTGCATGCATCATATATGGAGTTTTGAGTGTGATTACAAAGAATTCTCAGATGCATGCATTGATCGTAGCTTGGTTTTGGAAATTCATTGAGTTTCATACCATTTTACCTTATTTGATCATGTTTTGAAAGCTTTGAAGTCAAGAATTTCATGCATGTTATGTTTTTAACATTTCAAGCTTGTGTTTACACGATTGACTCTCTTGGGCCTTGATTTTGCGAAATGATTTTGAATTCATGACGTTTTCCAAGTTTCCTTAAGTTTTTGGCCCAAAAGAACTTGATTTGCAGCTTCGGGATTGAGTTTGAAGCTGGGAAGCAAATCTGAAAATTTCAGAATTCTATTTCTATACTCGAGCGACAAAACCTACGCTCAAGCGACCACTCTGTGTTTTGCACACTTGTTTGAGCGACCAAAAGTTGGCTCGAGCATAAAATGCATGCTCCCAAAAGTTTACCATTTTTACAGATTGCTCAAGCGACAAGAGTTACACTCGAGCGAAGACCTCAATCACACGCTCGATCGACCGTCAAGCGTGTGCCGAGCGGAAAAATCTAGCAACCAGTACTTTTGCAAAGTTTACAGACTGCTCGAGTGAAGGAAGTTGCGCTCGAATGACCACTCACATGTTTGGACGTCCGTTCAAGCGAAGGAATTGCGCTTGAGCGAGGCCCCTAGTGTCAGCATATTTGCCTAAGTGTTTTTAAGTGCATTTTAACATCTTCATCACATCCTAAGCATTCCTAGGCCAATATTAAGATGTAATAATGAGGATAAAACTTAGAAACACACGAAGAACGAGATGAAATAAGTTAATTACGATCCAAGCATGTATTTCAGTAATGTATCTATTATGTTTATGTAGGTCACGTGCCGTGAGCTGTTGATCCATTGGTTGTTACAAGCTATCTATGCAATTATCTGTGAGTAATGACTTAGTAAAGTTATGTTTTATATGAAATATGTTCTAAACATTATGATATGATATGAATTATCTTTGAATGATACAACAGGCTAATTTGTGATTCCATGAATGATGATCCCTATTTTTTAAATGAATTTGTGATATCCTTAGTAGAAGCCCTCGTCTAAGAGACATAATACTGTGGCTCATGGTCATGAGGCCTTCGTCTGGAGGAAATAATACCGTGGCTCAGGCCCTCATTCGGAAGAAACAATACCGTGGTCCATGTATAAGATATGTTACCCGGTACCGGAGATTCTTTTATGGAACTTAATATGCTTGACCAAAAAGATATGTTAATGCTAATGGAAGTACCACACATGATTTGAACATGTATATGAACATGACTCTGTTTAATATGACTATGCTTATGTCTGATTGATATGATATGAAACTGGACATCATTCATTAAAATTTTTTCTCTGTTATTATTTATTAGGCTTTCGTTCACTATTTGTGATATGTATGTAGGCGACTAGACGTGCGACCAGGCTCAGAGTTGAGGACTTGGAGTCTCTGTTTTGTCGGCCAACCAATGTGCCTCCCGAGAAGGTTCCAGAAAGAGTTCAACAGTCGAGTTTTGTAAACCATGTCATAAGTTAAGACTTTTGTTGTTTTGTGACCAGTTCTTTGCTTTATTTTGTATATATGACAAGGTTGGATGGATGTCTATGACGTCATATATAAACTATATATGTATAGTTTTAAATTTCTGTTCCATGTATGTTTGCATAGTTCTATGGATTATGTATGTTTCTATATTTGCTTCTACAGTCCCTTATTACGTGATAATCTATTTAGAGGCCTTTGGTAATCCAAGGATTACTGGCTGGTTACGTTGCTAAACCTGTAGGGACGGGTTGGGGTTATGACAGAGTGGTATCAGAACACGTATTATACCACACACACGAGTCCATATGAGCTATAAGATGTCCCAGAAAAGAATTATGGACATTTCATCAGCATTAGTGTGTGTGCTAATCTCTGTAAATGTGAAAAACTGAATCTGAGCATGAACATATGAACTTGACAAGAATGATTTGGCACTAAAAGCTTCAAACATTGTGAAAAGAATTATCTGCCTATGTTTATAAGTATTCTATTTACCTATGGCAAATGGAAAATGCAAGAAGTGACGGAATAGTTGAATCTTCTGAGGCTCGAATGAGTCGAATAGAACAAATGCTCGCAGCCTTAACTAAAGCAATGATGCAGCAACAAAGACAACAACCACCGCCTCCTCCGCCTCCTTCTGTGGTGTTTACTCTAAAAATTTGGTTCAACTTCCACCATTTATAAAATAGTTTTATGAGAAGTCTTTTCGTTAGTTTTGGAGACAATTTATTTTCAACTTTACTCCTGAATTTATTTGTTAACTTTTTTTTTTTTTTTTATATCTATTTGACTTTCTCAACTATGTGTTCAAATTTATATCTATCAGTTTAATTTTTTTCTATCTATTTAAATTTGTTGACTATCTATTCAAATTTATATCTATCTGTTGAATTTTTTCCCCTTATCTGTTCATTTTTTTCTTTGTATGTTCAAAAAATATATATCTATCTGTTCAAAATTATTAATTATCTATTCAATGTTTTCCCTTTATTTGTCCAAATTTTATTATGTGTTCAATTTTTTTTATTTATCTATTTAAATCTATCTATCACAATTTTATTATCTGTTCAATAACAAAAACAACAAATCTATCTGTTAAAAATCTAACAACAAAAAATCTATCTGTTGAAAATCTAACGACAATAAATCTATCTATTAAAAATTTATATCTCTTTCTACTATCTATCTGTTCAAATTCAACAACTCCGACCAATCTTTTCTCACAAAAAAATCGCCCACTATCTATTCAAACCAAACATATGGATCTACAATGTTTTATCATCAATAACAACACATAATCATCAACAACAACTAAATTTGTTTTTTTGTAAAATCTCAAGGCCCAGATCATAGCACTATAATGGCAACAAAAAAAATGTTCAAAAAATCAAAGAAAAAATAAACCTAGGGTTTTAACTTATGGTTGTAACACTGTCCGGGGGGGGGGGGAGGTATCTACGCGCGTTGAACAGTTCGGACCCTCGATTTCTTTAATCTAGTCTTACAAGTACAATGTGAAACATAGATAAGAGTCCAGATTTGGTAATTTTTATAGAAAATCTATTTTATTGCAAAAATATTTGCTAGAAATGGATTACATCATCAAATCTCAAAGTCGCCACTTAATATTTTGAGAAAATTAGGAAACCTGTGACTCATACCAAGGCCACTGTTCGTTATAACTAAGGATGCTTGGCTCAGAACCTTAGGTATGAGGGGTGAATGTCATTAATTGAGCATCCACACTCATCCGATCAAAAGATTGACCTCTACTAAGCCATGATATAAGTTTTATTAACTTTATATCTTCATGTTATAATTTATTTAATAAATCCTAAAATTTACTATGTGAAGCAAAACAAGTATAGAGTATATCATTCATTTTGGAACAAATTAATTCTATGTGTTTTTGAAAGAGTTTGGAAGATGTGCAACTCAAAAGAAATCAAGCTCAGAAGTATGAAATCAATATTATTGCAAATTAAATGACACAACCTTCATCCACTGCCATTCATAGAGATATATCACATAAGCAACTAACTGTATGGTAAGATACTAAACATAGTATGAAAAACACACAAAAGCGAGATGCTAAAGTATAAAAACTCACATATTTACCAACATCTCACGAATAGTTACAAAATAAAGTTAGGAAATATGCATGATCTTATATACAATATCCTAATACAATACATACACAAAATACAACTGGAGATTCGATTACTAAAACATGAAATGTGAGTCATCTCAAGACATAATATAACGCACAAAATCATATAAGAATTAATTAGATTTACAGGTGCAAATGCATCATATCTAAATAAGATTGGAAGATTATTAACAATATGAAAAATAAAATATGATGTTATGTACATAATATGAAAAACGAGTAAATAAAAGGGATAGAAAGAAATTGGGGTTGGAAGACAAACATAAAAATATGTAGAAAGAAGCGAGGGTTGGGAATTATTACAATACTAAATTATTACAAAACTAAATAAAAAGACGTGAGATTGGAAGATTATTACAACACAAATCGAATCTAACAAATCATACAAATAAGATATTAAAAAAATAAAATCTAAAAAGTTACTATTCATTTGCCGGTTACTATTCATCCAGCAGAGTACTATTCATTCGCCGGAAATTATTCTGTTTGTTGTTAAGTGACTGCTCTGTTTCGTCCAAGAAAACTTATTTTACTAGCGCACTATTCATTCAACGAAGTACTATTCATCGCCGGTAGTACTATTCACCACGGTAATTATTATTCACCCTCCTCGGTCATTCTTCATCTTACCGGGCATTTTTCCTCTGCGGTTACTATTCATCGTAGAGATACTATTCATTGTTGGGGTTACTATTCACCGCCAGATGTTACCATTCACCACCGGTCACTATTCATCCGGCGGGGTCACATTTCTATCAAATTAGATGGTTTCGACTGACTATTTAAAATGATAAAATACAACAGTTTAGTTAAAACAGTAAGTTATAACAGTTTATTTAAAGCAATAAATTACAATAATTTATGTACAACAGTAAATTAAAACAAATATGTGGGTGGTGCAACCTTCCCTTTAAAGTAATAAAACAATTATGAAAAGCAATAAATTACAACATATATATGCGGGTCGTGCATCCTTCCCATTAAAGCGATAAAATAGTTATATAAAAAAAAACAGTTAATTACAATAGATATTTGGGTGGTGCAGCTTTCCCTTTAAAGTAATAAATAAAGCGATAAATAAAGCAGTAAAAGAATTTAAACAAATCATATTACATTTTTAAATTTAAATGAAAGTTTATGAAAATTCATCTTTTGGAGGAATGACAAATTTTCTGATTTACAAAATTTCTTTTGATTATCCTCAAGGTTATAGAATGTGTTCTAATTTCTCAACCCAAAATTTAGAATTTTAACTTTAATGGTGTTTGGTATATTGGTGAAAAGACAATAGAGAGAACAATAATGATACATCCCACTAATTTGGAAGCACTAATGGACCACTAATGAGGTGGAAATTCAAAAAAAAAAAAAAAAAATTTAAGACCAAAACATCACATCGGTCAGTGAGACCCACTCTCTAGAGCTCCTTTAGTGCTCCCAATTTAAAGCTCCCAAACATTTTTCTAGAGAGAATGGACAGAAAGATTTGGTTAAAAAAAATACAATATCTAAGAAAATACATTTCCTCTCTTAATTTTTTTTTTCTTTCCCTTCTTTTGTATTTTTTTTCTTCTCCGTTCTCTCTCTCTCTCTCTCTCTCTCTCCTGATTTTTTCCTTTTCTGATCTCTTCTTTCTCTCAATCTCCTCTCATTCCCCCCCCCCCCCCTCAACAATCCTCTGCCTCTTTTATAGAATATAAAATGGAAAAAAAAGGACAAAATAACAGACGGTGAAAAACGATAGATTTTCAAAGGATGCACAATATGTGCAAACAGTAAAATTACTATGTTGACAACGGTGGAGAGACTTTTCAAAAGGTAAACAGTAATATTACTGTATACTTTATAATATAATATTATATAAAAGATATTATTTGCTTAAATATACATACAAATGTCAAAAAATATATAAAAACACATAAAAATATATAAATTTATAAAATAAAAAATAATTGAACTAATAAAATATATTTTGATGGACCAAATATGCAAAATTTAGGCTAAAATTGGTTTAAAATAACGTGGCCAAAATAGGTGAAGGTTGGGATTAAAGTTTAAATTTTATCTTTTCACTGAAAATTTTGTAAGATAATACATTCTTATTTTCATTATTGGGTAATAAAAAAAAAGGTAAATTACAAATACACCTCCGAGATTTGTTTAAAATACAATTGTCACTGTGATTTGAAAAATTACAAATATCTCTCTGGGAGAAATTTTCATTTAATAAAATTAATTGAAAAGTGAAATTTCTAACTGTTCACCTATACAATAATAAAATTATTTAAATTATTAATTGAAATAAAATTTTGACATTGTTAAAAACTGTTATTAACTTGATGATTTATTAATAAAAGGACCTATTTGTTATGAAATTAGAAATCTTAGAGGGCATAATGTAATTTCTAAAACCACAATGAGGTAATTTGTAATTTAAGTAAACCTCAGGGGATGTGTTTGTAATTTATCCTAAAAAAAAGGCACCCATGTCTTAAGAGCGGTCAAAAGGGGATGTCTACAATAGTTTCAACTCAGATGTATTTACAACCTACGGTTTCTTATGCTGTGTTGAGCCTTTGTTCAAACCTAGAAGCCCTTCTCTTCTTCTTACTTCTGATCCCACATGCATTGCACAATGACTGCAATTAACAAACACAAACCTAGACCACACAATCAAAATCAAAACCTAGAACCCTAAATCACAGATCAACTACATAGAGAGCGAGAGGAAGAAAGAGTGTCACGACCCAACTCGGGGTGCTTAGGACTGGATTCGCAACTAGCTAATTAATTCTAATTTTAACAAATTAAGTGGCACAAGTGAGGACAAGATAAAGTAGAAAGAAATTAAATAGGTGAATAAATAATCGAAATACTCAATAATTAAAATTAAAAAAAAAACATTCCTCGGGTCTTTTATTTATTTTATTGATGATCGGACAATTATTGCAAAAATACAACATGCTCGCATTAAATCCTGTGCTAGTCCCACTACACAAGGTTACTACTTTTCCTTACATATCATCACCTGAAAGGAGACAACAACTATAAGCACATAGCAAAGTGAGAAATATTACATTAAGAGTATAAGGCACAAAATTATCAAAGATAATTATTTAAGCTAAAATAATGTACCTTATTTAATTGGAGTTAATCAATAATTGAAATAGCAGAAGTGAATTTCATAATACAAATAGAATAGCCATAACCACGGTATAGAAGGAAAATCAGAATAGAGGTCACCGAAGTGAAAATCAAAACAGAGGTCAATGGATTCATGGCAAATAGAAAGCCACAAAGTGACCAATCAGAGACTAATAGTTATTTAAGTCTCTCAAGGCATAGGACTCCTGTAGTGATTCTCACAAAAATAAATGTTTATATACTCATTGTCCAATAATTTCTAAAATTTAAACAATCATATGCATGGATTTTAATTGAAACAAATCAAGTTCATAAAATAATTAACGTAATAAAAACAAGAATATAATTTATAAAACATGAATTGCATTAAATAATTTATGGTAACTCAAGATATATGTAAAATATTTTATGGTGACTCAAGATATAATATTACTCACCTTAATATGGATCCCTAATTTTACTCCTGTTTACCACACCCAGCCTCCCTTATTTTTCTTTTTGTCTGTTCCACTGAGCTCCTTCCATCACTACTTTCTACTTTTGTTTGCTTCATTAACTCTTTTATATACACGAGCCCAAGTGACGAATCACCGTCCCTGTGCTTACCTTATCTATGCTTGTCTACCAAGTGGTGATTCACCAACCCTACACGTGTTCATTCACTGTCACCATATATTGCATATGGTGCTCCTTTGGTCATTCTAATCATATCATACATTAGCCGTGTTTGGTGCAGCTTAAAAGTTGCTTATTTCAAATTTTCAAATTAATTTAAGTTTATTTTAATGTGTTTGGTTTATAGCTTATAGCTTTTGGAAGTCGAATCACTTATTCTTTGAGCGCAGAGATGCTTAATTTATAAGTCAAAAATCAGCTTATGTTCATAATTATAAACTATAAGCTGTTTAGGCATAAGCTATAAGCACTTTCCCACAGTTTTACCAAACAGGGCCATTGTGCTTATCTATAGGTGGCTTATTTGCAACAGTGAATTACATTTCGATAAGTCCAGCCATTACCACATTCCTCCCTAATTACATTTTTGTCCAAAAAATCCATTATATTACAATATTTTGATAAACATAATGACTCCATAATTAAATTACATTTTAACACATATAACTATTAAATTAAACATTAATTAATCATTTGGGGTGTCACAGAGAGAGAGAGAGAGAGAGAGAGAGAGAGAGAGAGAAACAATAGAGATAAATAGACTTTAGGGCCATCACAAGTCTTGGTGGTCCGCAATGAACATGGTGTTCAAATTATTCAGAGGATTCTTCTTCATCGGAGCCCTCTTCAGTTTTTTATTTTGAAGATTGGGGCAATGCAATATATATATATATAGAGAAGATCAAAATTCTTCAAGATTTTTCAGATCTAGAGCTTGACAGAGTTGAAGAAGGGAAAGAGGCACCAGATCGGTCTTTGTTTAGTTATTAGGAACATCACCGGTGAGAGGAGAGAAGAGGAAAAAGCATGGTTATAGTAGCAGTGGACAGTGGAGATTTGATTCACTCAGATCCATAGGGATAATCGCAAATCTAGTGGCGATGAATACTGGTTTTGGTTTTGAGAAGGCGACGGCGACACCGCCAACTAGTGAGAGAATGAAGCGGTGGTTCTAGTGGCAATGGACAGAATGAAAGCGTCGTCAGGTCAATTTTAGAGAAAGAGAGAGAGAGTGTGTGTGTGTGTGTGTGTGTGTGTGTGTGTAGGGTTTGATTTTTGATTCACGTGTATATCATATATATACTTGGGTAGTGTAGTCATTTTGCATAGGCTTGTCCTTATGGACAAAGAAATTAGTGCCTGGATCTCTTGCTAATAAAAATTCAATTTTGGACTTTTGGCTCGATTTTCCTTTTTAAATTTGTTTTTCATTTTTTGTTGTTCATTTTTTTATTTTTTCAGTTTTGGTAATTAAAGATAATTGAATTTCTTCATATTTTATATTTAAATTATACCTTTACATGAATATTTAATATCTAATAATCTAAATAGAATTAAAAAGTAAAATATTAGTAAAAAAATTTATAAATTCGAACATGTACTTGATTTTTTATTATTATATTTTTTGTTATTGTTGTTATTATTATTAGGGCAAATTACACTAACAGTCCCTGTAGTTTGAGACTTATGTCACTTTGATCCCTGACTTTTTAATTGTAACACGTTTGATCATTAATTTTGAATCTTGTTCCAAATAAGGACAATCAAAGATGTTTTCTTTGTAAATGGTCCATTTGAAGGCCAAAATTGTCATACAACTTATTTTGTGTTGGTTAACTTGTATGTTGTTTGAAATGCAATAGCTTTTTTTTTAATGAATAATGCTGACACTTTCTTGGTTATAAAGTTCTATTTGATTTAATTGTTAGAATCTATTTTCAGAAAATTTTTCTAAGAAACTAAAAATTAAATTAGTGAAAAAAATTAAAAGCACATCATTTTTATATAATTTTATCTTTTGGGAGGATAGAAATAATTTTTTTAAATAATTTTTTTATATTTATTTTGGTTAAATTAGTTTTTGTCTTTTTAAAAGTCAAATATGGTGACAACTTTGATATAATTATTAAATCAATCCATTAGGGTCCGTTTGGGAAGAGTTATTCCAGGCTTTTTTTTGGCTATTTTAGCCACAAAAGACAAAATAGGCTATTTTAGCCACAAAAAACAAAACATCACATCCAACTCATAATTATTACACTCTTCTCTCACAAAAAAAGTCAGAAAAGCCAAAAAGTAAGAAAGCCCTTCCCAAACCAAGTTTTTTAGCCTAGGCTAAAATAGTCAAAAAAATTAAAAAACCAAAAAGTCAACCCACTTCCCAAACGGAGGCTAAATAAATAAAAAATCATAAATAAAAATATTTCATATATTAAGCATATCAATTACACATTAAAAACCTAAAAACCAACCATTACATGATAATCATCCAAAAATATCTATTAACAAAAAAAAAACAACCATCCATTACATGATTATCAGCCAAACACATACTAAAAATTAATTTGGTAAAAAAATAGAAATATAAAAGATTTATCATTTTTTATATACTTTTATGTTTGGTGAGTAGAAATGGTTTTTAAAATTTTAAAAATAATTTTTAACATTTATTTTTATCAAACTAGTTTATATTTTATTAAATTGATGACTTTGCCCTTGAGATAGAGCACTGTATCTTCAATTGTCCTTATTTAAAACGAGATTCAAAATTCAGTGTCAAATGTGTTACAATTAAAAGGCTAGGGACCAAAGTGGCACAAGCTCCAAACTACATGGACCGTTAATATGATTCACCCTTATTATTATTATTATTTAATATTAATAAATTTTTTTCAAAAAGAATACACAACAAATTATTTTCCAAGTGTATTTAGATTAAATGAATCTAAATCTAAAAGAAAAATTAAAAATAAAAAGTATTATTAAATTAAGCAAATCTAAGCAGAAAATAAAATTATTATTAAAAAAACAGTGTCAAAGATTTAAAAAAAAAAAACATGAAAATTCAAAAATTCAAAACAAAAGTTAAAAAAATAAATAAATACCAAACCAAACCAAACACTGTAAACTTTTCTTTTTCTTTTTTTTTTCTAAATCTTTCTTTTCTAATCTCTAATTCTATACAAATTATTCACAAATTCCTTTAAATTTTATGTGAATTTAATAATATAATTAAAAAATAGTGCCAACACACAAAAAATACAAAAATATAACACTAAATATCTACATTATGACCAACTATTTAATTATGAATAATTAACTTCTCATAATTACTTGTATTATATTGTTGCAAAATGTTTCGCATATTACTTTTGTGATATCTTATATATATCATTGTTTACATATATAAATATATAAATGTAAATTTATATATATTATTGAATTCATACATTATTAATCTGTAATGCTATATTATCATCGAATACTTTAATTTTCTAACCTGTATCACTTTAATAATATAGTTTTATTTGTTAGGAAAAAACTACGTAATTGTGTATTGTTCTCATATTAACTTATGTTCAAAACATATATACATATACATCATACAAACAAATGTTCACAATGAACACTTTCAATAACAAATCAAAACTTTGCAAAACACCTCAATCATGACAATAATTATACTTTTTTCTCTTCATAGAAAAAATCACATTGTTGAGGGAATATGAGTTTTGAAATTCAATATGATATAGCCTTAAACTCTTACTCATCAAAATATTTTTATTACAGTGAGTTATCATGGTGAGCAAGAAGGAAAACAAGAAAATGGTGAAACAAAAATTACAAAAGATCCATTGCAACATACTCTTTAAATAAATTTAGACAAGCTAAAACATGAATTGTCATATTTGTTGTGAAGTTTAAGAAAAATAATGTAACTCATACACACATTTTAGTCAAATTATAAGGAAAAAAATCAAATGATACTCAAACATTATCGCAGCAACTCAATGATGCAGAAAACAAGTATATCAAATAGAAAGCTTTGATGCTAGTCCAAAAAAAAAAAAAAAAAAAAAAAAACTTTGACTAATTTTTGTCATATGCTGATTATTAATAAATGACATAATAAATTATGTAACTTGATAATTTCATGAAAGTGATCATGTAAACACTTATAAGTACAAATCTATAAATATAGTGAAATCAATTATGAAATTTCTATATCAATCAAAACATTAAGGTACAATATCATTCAATTTTCTTAAAAAAATCAATTTAACATTTTCTACATAAATGAAAATATACCAATAACTAATGTTATATTTTTTATCATGCAAGATATTCGAGACACATAAAATGAGACTCAATAATTCTTGATGTATAAAAATATATTATATATTAATATTAATGCATTCATATACCAATAATATGCAATAGTGGGTTTAATAAATTTGTATTATGAGGTGAACTATTAACCAAATTTGTGTAATTGTGTAATTAATTTCATACCTTCAATTATATTACATGTACAAATTATATAAAATTGAAGTGAGAAGTTGATAGAAAAATATTTGTAGAACACTACATATTTAAAAGATTTGTTTATTATTTATTATTTAAGATAAGATTGTAATCTCAACCATTTAGTTATAAATTAATGTTTTTGTTTATAAAATCTATCTTTGTCATTTAAAATTTGAACCGAATATGTATTCATTTCTTGTTTTTTGTATTTTAAATACAGATTAATTTATCCATACAAGTCTCTATAACTTGAATACATATCACATATCAATTTGAGTGACACGTATAATTACAGTACTAACAGTTAATAAAAAATTACGTACTACGTACAACGCACATGCCCAACCACTAGTTAACAAAAAAAAAAAATCTCATTTTATGCGCTTCAAGTTTTACCTAAATTTTAGATTGGCCATTTAAATTTTGCCTTTTGAGTTTCACTTAAGAACTTTTTTAACAAAATCAAAATTAAGAACTAAAATATTTTTAATGCTAAATATAATTTTTTTTTTTAAATAGTTGAAATAAGAAAATGAAAACTATATGAATAAAATATTTCAATTGAGATAATAAAAAATAAAAAATAAATAGCAACAAATGATATTACTTTGAAATACTTTCTGATATACTTTCTAATAACAAATGATATTACTTTGAAATACTCTCTCTAAAACAAACACATTATGATCGGGAATGGATCTAGAATTATTACTATGCGGGTATAAAAATGTCAAGTCCTCAAAATAATACATATAAACCAATCATACAAGACATCCATAGCCATAACAGAATAACACATAATTCCATTTATCAGAGTATTTAGTACAAAAAATATTACATGTTGACTACAAAAGTAAATGCCCTACGAGCTTACAACTTTCTAAGCCAACACTTAGTTACAAAAAGAGAGTTCTAACTCTAAACACATTAAGCCCTTGACTTGAATTTACATGTAACACCAGAAATAACAAAAATAACCAAAAGTGTCTTCAACTCCCAAAACTTTCCAAACTAAGACCTTAGAGGCGACATATCACCTGTATCTAAAAATGATGTTCCATATAGGGTGAGCCAACGCGCAGTAGAGATATGCTAAACATAATATGAATGATAACTAAAACATTAGCATTTGATAGATGTTTAACTCATTTAAACAAACGTACATCTCTTTCATAACCAATCCATATTCACAGATATATTTCAATCCCTTTCCGTTTCATTAACCAAACCAATTCATAGTTATGGTCCTCTGTTCATCCAGGCAGTTTATAATGAGACTACAACTCATATTAACAATACTTCGATCATAATCAATTTAAAATGTGACTACAATTCATATCATTAATACTTCAACACTTCAATTCATAATGAGACTACAACTCATAACATTAATACTTCAACACTTCAATCACCTACGTTATACAAACGTAATTAAGATTTCAGGACTTTCACCCTGGACACTCCAGCCAACTTAGTTATCAACGGAGTCTATCTTCTATCTCCTCCGAAACAGGTTTGAGAGTACATCCCCTATCTCCTCCCAAACAAGATACATATGCAATGTATTTAAACACTTATCATATACAATGATTAAGCAAAGCACATATTCAATGTGTTATTCCCTCCGTCATATTCAATGACATACTCAATTGATTAGTTTTAATTCACCTAATCATCATGCAGTGTCTACAACAATTAAGACTATCCTCCACTGATAGCCCAAAACAATTATTTCTAAACAGGTAATAAATTCATCAAACAGATAAATTATCAACATTTTCATAAGTAAGTGATTAACTAATCCAACTACACCATTCAATCTCATAACTTTGCAATTTCATGATTTTCTACTCAATTTCATATTCCCATAATAAATTTCATTTATTACACAAATGACCCGATTAAACCCAACTAAGGCATTTTTTCCCTTTTCTCAACATTGACCCAAAGGTCCAATATCATCAATAAACATCAATAACCTCATTTTAAGACCCATATACACATGTATAGTTCAAAAGGAACAAAACCACTCTTTATACATTTCAAGTTTTGAAACCTTAACACCCAAAATTTCCTAACTTCAACATTAAATCAAAATGACTACATGTTTATGTCAAAGGCCATAAATATGAGTAGTTATCCCTACCTTAAGTGAAGAGACTCAAAGGAGATGAAGGTGAAAACCCAAGATGCTCAAAACACTAACTTTTTCGAATCAAAACGAAGATCACACCAAGCTCCACACTTTATACAAAGGAACTAGGGTAGAAGATCACTAGAATTAGATGTATTTATAGAGAGAAGATGTATTATAGAGAGAGAAGCTCTCAAATGAGGGTTTTGAAAAGCTAGAGAGAGAGAGAGAGAATCGAAAAAGTGATTCAAAATAGCTTCTCACGGACTGATATACATCACAATTCGCTCGAGTGTGGAACGCCCCACTTGAGCATCAGCCACAGACTTTCGCTTGAGCGTGAAAAGCGCCGCTCGAGCGTGGAATGCACACTTCCAGAAGTTTTGCAAACGAAGGTCCCCGCCGGCGTAAAGTGGACGCCGAGCGGCGTCGATGTCTGCGCAGAAAGAAGTATCAAGGTTGAAGAATCCCGCTTGAGCGTCGAATGCCGCCGGCGG
Organism: Camellia lanceoleosa; assembly: GCA_025200525.1. Classification (NCBI taxonomy): domain Eukaryota; kingdom Viridiplantae; phylum Streptophyta; class Magnoliopsida; order Ericales; family Theaceae; genus Camellia; species Camellia lanceoleosa. The sequence continues at coordinate 88,861,199 of CM045770.1, forward strand.
AGGAGCAAATCAAAGGGCAGCCGGCGTGACAAGCCCTGCTCAAGCGTGAAGGCCAAAATCTGAGTGGAAGCTATTTGTTTCTAAACACAACCAACTTGTTTCAAACCTGCCCAACATATCCCAAAACTCAAATACAAAGAATTAAAGGATGGAAACGCGATACGGACAACAACAATCATCCACGGAACCGAGTCTGGAATATAATAAACAATGGAGGGAAAATCGGGATCGCTATAGAAAATATGTTTAGGAATACAAATCTTTATAATTTTAAATTATTCTAAATTTTCTAATATAATATATAATATTTTTCAAAATTTTGGAAATGCAGTCGCCTCCCACCCCTAGATCCAACATTGATTATGATAGTTTATATATATATATAGAAAAATGAATAATTATTACTGGCTTAGCAAAATTGATCTTCCATATAATTTGATAGCAAAAATTGATGGAGGTAAACATTATAATGTGATTGAAAGTTAATGAGTAGTACTGTTACAATTTAAAAAATTTAGGAAGTAAAATAAAATTTAAGTAAAACTGGGAGGATAAAAAATGTCATCAAATTAAGGGCAAAGTAGTCAATGCATACATGACAACCAAGTGACAAATTTCGGTTTTAAAAGTATGAGGCAAGACTAATGCAGTTGAAAAATGAGAGATAAATTTAAATTTAAAAAATTAGAGAGTAAAATGTGTAATTAGCAGTTTAAAATTGTATCCAGCTCAAATTGTTTTTCATGTGCCAAATACTTCGGCATAAATTTTTTAAAATAAAAATAAAATCTATTTCAACTTTTTAATAATTAATTCTTTTTAACTTATTTAGATTATTTTTAATTCATATGAAGCTATAAATTAAAGAAGCACCTAACATTTTATCATAAATTTTTAATATAAATATACATATATAAACACTTCATAAAGTGCACCAAATAGAACACTACAAAATTTTATTTGTACATTGCCCACTCTTATTCAAATTTCATGTTTGTCTCTCATTAAATAAAAATAAGAAAAAATAAAAATTTAGAGAAATGTTAAATAATGTATAGTAAGATATCTACAAAAAATTTGCTTTTTTGTGACAGCAAAATGCCATCGCAAATACCCAAAATGACGTCTCAAAAGTTTTTTTTGCAACGACAACTGGCTTTTAGCGACGACAAGTGGGGGGTCGCAACAAAAGGGGTTGCTAAAGGGTTTTAGCAACGGTATAACGCCGTCACCTAAAAAGCCTTTTTGCGACAGCAAAAATGCCTTTTTGCGACCACAAAATGCTATCGGCATTAATGCGTGGAAATCTGAATTTTTTGAGACGACACTGTGTTGCCGTCGCTAAAAGGGTTATTTGTGACGACAAAAATACCGTCACTAAATGGTTATTTGAGACCACAAACATGTCGTCTCTAAAAATATTATTTGCGACAGTAAAGAATACCGTCGCTAAAGGTCTTTTGTTTCAACTAATGCCAATATCTTTTGCGACAGCTATACTACCGTCGCAAAAAACCTGGTTCCAATTTTTTTTTGAGACAATATGGTGCCGTCTCAAAAAAAAAAAAAATGCAATAGAATTATTAAAAATATGAAAATTACCTGTATTAAATGAAAAATAACTAAAAAAGAAACCAGTAATTACATAATAATATAAAAATTTCAGTATATAAATAAAAATTCATCCATAATTAAAATATTCTTCCATTCATAACAACACATCAGCAAAATTATCCCACCACATAATATTACATAATACATACATAATGTTGTTCACAAATCTAAATAACGTGAATCAAAAATAAAAGTTTTCGTCATGATTCATCCATGGGTTACAAAAACAAAAGTTAGTCGCAATTTTCACACGCCTGCATTCCACAAAAAGCAAACTGCTACTCAGGAAATATTTGAAAATAAAAAATAAAAAAAATTAATGACAATATAATTATGTATTAATATTTTAATTACAAAAAAACATAAAAAAAAATTAACTACTACATAATTACAAAGATAGTTAAGTAAATAATTTTGACTAGACAGAAATTCGGCCCTAACTCCCAAACTAGGAACCCGATTCAAGCCCCGTCTTCTCTCACAAGTCTCTCATGCTTAGACAGTCGTGCGTGCCAAGTTTCGTGCTAAACTGATACTGTTTGGTAATTTTGGAGCGTCAACATCTCGAATTCAAATTTCTTAAGGAACTAGTTTGCCTAGACCGAAATACAACTCTAACTCCCAAACCAAGAATCCGATTGGAGTCCCATCTTCTTCCACAAGTCTCTCGTACCTAGGCAGTCGTATGTGCCAAGTTTCGTGCTAAACTGATGTCGTTTGGTGATTTTGGGACGTCAACACCTCGAATTCAAGTTTCTTAAGGAACTAGTTTGCCTAGAGTGATATCCGACTCTAACTCCCAAACTGGGAACCCGATTCGAGCCCTGTCTTCTCCTACAAGTCTCTCGTGGCTAAGCGGTTGTGTGTGCCAAGTTTCGTGTCAATCCGACCTCGCTTGGTAATTTTGGGACGACAACAACTTGAATTCAAGTTTCTTAAGAAACTAGTTTGCCTAGAGTGATATTTGACTCTAACTCCTAAACCGGGAACCTGATTTGAGTCCTGTCTTCTCTCATAAGTCTCTTGTGCGTAGATGGTCGTGTGTACCAACTTTCGTGCTAAACTGACACCGTTTGGTGATTTTGGGGCGTCAACACCTTGAATTCAAGTTTCTTAATGAACTAGTTTACTTAGACCGAAATATGGCTTTGACTCCCAAACCAGGAACCTTATTTGAGCCCCGTCTTCTCCCACAAGTCTCTCGTGCCTAGGCGGTCATGTGTGCCAAGTTTCGTGTTAAACCGACGTCGTTTGGTCATTTTAGGGCATCAACACCTCGAATTCAAGTTTCTTAAGGAACTAATTTGCCTAGATCGAAATCCGGCTCTAACTCCCAAACCGGGAACCCGATTCGAGCTCTATCTTCTCCCATAAGTCTCTCGTGCCTAGGCGGTCGTGTGTGCCAAGTTTTGTGCTAAATTGGTGCCGTTTGGTAATTTCAGGGCGTCAAGACCTAAAATTCAAGTTTCTTAAAAAACTAGTTTGCCTACAGTGATATCCGACTCTAACTCCCAAACCGGTAACCCGATTCGAACCCCATCTTCTCCCACAAGTCTCTCGTGCCTAGGCGGTCGTGTGTGCCATGTTTCGTGCCAATCCGACCCCGTTTGGTGATTTTGGGGCGTCAACACCTTGAATTCAAGTTTCTTAAGGAACTAGTTTGCCTAGAGTGATATCCGACTCTAACTCCCAAACCAGGAACCCAATTCGAGCCTCGTCTTCTCCCACAAGTCTCTTGGGCCTGGGCGGTCGTGTGTGCCAAGTTTTGTGCTAAACCGACGCTGTTTGGTAATTTTGGGGCGTCAACACCTTGAATTCAAGTTTCTTAAGGAACTAGTTTGCCTAGACCGAAATACGACTCTAACTTCCAAATTGGAAACCCGATTGGAGTCCCGTCTTCTTCCACAAGTCTCGTGCCTAGGCGGTCAAGTGTGCCAAATTTCGTGCTAAACTGATACTGGTTTGGTGATTTTGGCACGTCGACACCACGAATTCAAGTTTCTTAAAGAATTAGTTTGGCTAGAGTGATATCTGACTCTAGCTCCCAAATCGGGAACCCGATTCAAGCGCTATGTTCTCCCGCAAGTCGCTCGTGCCTAGGCGGCCGTGTGTACCAAGTTTCGTGCCAATCCGACCCCGTTTGGTTATTTTGGAGCATCAACACCTCGAATTCAAGTTTCTTAAGGAACTAGTTTACCTAAACCGAAATACGGCTCTAACTCCCAAATCGGGAACCCGATTGGAGTCTCATCTTCTTCCACAAGTCTCTCGTGCCTAGGCGGTGGTGTGTGTGCCAAGTTTCGTGCTAAGCGACGCCCGTTTGGTGATTTTGGGTCATTAACACCTTAAATTCAAGTTTCTTAAGGAACTAGTTTGCTTAGACCGAAATACGGTTCTAACTCCCAAACCGGGAACCCGATTGGAGTCTCATCTTCTCCTACAAATCTTTTGTTCCTAGGCGGTCGTGTGTGCCAAGTTTCGTGCTAAACCGACGTCGTTTGGTAATTTTGGGGTATCAATAACTCAAATTCAAGTTTCTTAAGGAACAAGTTTGCCTGGAGTGATATCCGACTCTAACTGCCAAACCGGGAACCCGATTCAAGCCCTGTCTTCTCCCATAAGTCTCTCGTGCCTAGGCGGTCGAACTCCTCTCAATTTTTGGTGGTAAATGTAAAATTTTAGTTCATGAAAATAGGTGATTAATAACTATAAAAAAGGCTGATCACTGAATATTCATAATAAACCCCTTTTTTTCTGTCGCCCTACTTTAAAATCTAACTCTTAGAATCATAATAAAACTTAACAAAAAGTTTATCAGAGTTTTAAAATCATAGTTTTTAGATGAAGCACGGTTTTAAAATCTAACAAAATAAACCACAGTTTTAATAAACCACAGTTTTAAAATCATAGTTTTAATAAACAAAATGAAGCAAAAATCTAACAAAAATCATTTCTGATGATAAAAAATCTAACAAAATGTAACATTGAATATTCATAATAAACCACAGTTTTAAAATCTAACAAAAATCATTTCTGATAATCATAGTCTTTAGATGAAGCAATGTTAACTCATACTTGGATCTACAAATCAACATACATTTATTTCAACATTGAACATAAACATAAAGTTTATCAGAAAGCTTATCGGCATTCAGGAGAAGAGCAATATGTATATATATATATATATATATCAGTTTGTGTGTGTGTGAGAGAGAGAAAGAGAGCATGCTGATTGAGCTCGTGCGAGAGAGAGGTATCGTAATACGTCATCGCCGCACCACCGCTAGCTGTCGTTGCTTGTCGACAGAGAGATCGTCGGTGAACACGAACTCGAACTTGTCTCTAAGATTGGGAACTCGAAATCTCTGTGATTGTGAGGGAGAATGGTGTTAAGGATTTGGGATGAAATTTTGGGGGTTTTGATCAAGCGCCAATTAGGCTAAAGGAGGGAGATGAATATTTCAGTACCTTTTGCAATGGTATAGATAAACCGTCACAAATGATAAAAATCCATTTATTAAAATGACGCCATTTTAATAAGGGTTTTTTTGTGATAGAGAATTGCCTCACAAATGCCCACTATTTGCGACGATAAATTTCACCCATCTCAAAAGAATTTATTTTTGTGACGGCACACAATGCGTCGCGAATACTTCCGTGTTTAAGGCATTTTTTCTTCTGTGCTTATTAGTGACGGGGTGATTACCGTTGCAGAAGACATTTATTTGAGACGGCTTCAAATGCCGTCACAAAAGACCACTTTTTGCGACGGGATACACGCCGTCGCAAAAAGTTCCGTGTTTTAAAGTCACTTTTCTTGTAGTGATAGTAGTAAGATCCTAATATATCATTGGGTCTTGTTAATAGAGGTGATGATTCGAATTAGTTCGGTTTGGAATAAAATTAGGATCAATTCGTTGTTCTGATTCCATAAAAATTGAAATCAATCCAATCTATTTAAATCATGAAATCAATCCAAATCAAACCATTTAAACGCGATTTGGTTCAATTTAGAATCACGAATTCACATAATCTATTAATAAAGAAAAATCATATAACATTTTCATTTCATAATTTTTCGAAACATAAACATAACGGTATATATAATTTCGCAATAGCAGCAACATATATAGTTTCATAATAGTAGCAACGAGCAAAGTTCAAGGCCAATTCATGTCCAAACAGAGTTAAAGGAAAAAAAAAAGAAAGAAAAAAGTAGCAACATATCAGTGCTTCAGTTCCACAATAGGGTTTTGGTTTTATTATATATATAAGAGATATGACAGCATGTATGTGGGTCTATGATATGAATATAGTTTAATTTGTATATGATTTAGATCGGTTTAAGCCGAAACTGTGAAGTGTAATCCAGAACTGATCCGCGAAACATGATTTCTAAATTTCTTAATTCAGAACCCAACTACGGATTCAAAAAATCAATCCAAACCTATTGAATTGGACTTGACCAGATCGGTTTGCAGATTTAATGGATTCCTTACTCAAGTTTACTTGTTAACAAGTGTCTTAAGAGTACACAAAAAAGACAAAATAAGTGAGAATTCAATACACTTTTCATTAGTTTTATAATATTTTTCATTCATATTAAAATACTTTTTCACCATTTTTAACACACTTTTTACACTAATCCTAACGTTAAACAGTCGACACTTGTTCATATTTGCCTATATCCTTCTATATATTTTCATCAATAATAATATTATAATAATTCTATTTTTCTTATTGTGTTGTAACTAAGCGTGTAAAAATGGCTCATGACTCGTGGCGGCTGAGCCCGATCTTGGGCCTCTGTAGATTATTTTGAAGCCCGGCCCATTTGGGCCAGTCTATCAACCCACTCAAGGCCTGGTCAAAACCCGACCTGAGGCTCAGTGTCATTTTTGTAGAAAAGAATAAAATTTTGATAGAAAAATAAAAAACAAAAAATTGATCAGGCCCAGCCTAAGCCCTAGCCCTAGCGTAGGCCTGTTGGCCTGGCTCGAGGGCTTTCTAAGGCCCAAATATCCCCTAAACTTGAGCCTGAGCCTAAGCCTAAGCCTAATTTTCTAACTTGTGGGCCGACCTAGTTAGGCCCGAATTTTAATGAGAGCCCACGTGGCATGACATGGACCTGCCCGAGCCTGGACCTGAATGGGAGGATCAGGCCAAATTTACACTCCTAATTGTGATCAATATAATGTGTTATTATTGTATTATTCACAAACATGAATGTTGTACTTAATTAAATTAATACAATAATAATAATAATAATAATAATAATAAAATGATGAATTACTTATATTGTCAAGCATAACATAGGTTTCGTTTGGAAAGTAAAAATTGAGATTTTTTTTAGTTATTTTAGTTACAAAAAATAACACAGGTTTTTTAGTTTAATAAAATAAAATATCATATTTAATTTATAATGATTAAATTATTTCTTTCACAAAAATTAAAAAAATTTCCCAAACAAAATTTTTTAACTTTAAATTAAAATAACTAAAAAAATAAAAAAACTAAAAGATCAAGCCACTTTTCAACGTAGGCAGAATTTCAGTAGGCACAGGCAACCAAAAGGCTTGCTTTTCTTGGTCTGACATTTGAGTTGATTATCATATCATTATATCCCCTACATATTGTTGTACACTCATAAAAGTCCATACAACATCATCCTCGAAGCTTGAGCCTCTCAGGCCCTTTAGGGTTGGTTTGGAAAGTTAGTTGATTTTTTGATTTTTTAATTTTTTTATTATTTTAGTTTGGATTAAAAAGTTTAATTTGGGAAGAATTTTTTTGATTTTTTAATTTTTTTTGACTTTTTTTTGTGAGAGAAGAATGTAATGATTATGAATTGAATGTAATGTTTTATTTTTTATGACTAAAATAGCTTATTTTATCTTTTGTGTAGCTAAAATAGTCAAAAAAGCCCACTTTGGCTAAAATAGTTTTCTTTTGGTAAATTACAAATACACCTTGAGATTTTTTTTTTAAAATATAAATTATCTCTTATAATTTAAAAAATCATAAATATCTCCTTATTAAAAAATTTTATATAACAAAATTAATTTTAAAAAAAAAATTCATAACATAATTAAAAACTGTTAATTAACTTGATGATTTATTAATAAAATAGTAGATTTGTTATGAAATTAAAAATCTCAGGAGATTGAATGTAATTCTCAAAACCAGAGAAGTGATTTGTATTTTAATCAAACCTTAGTGGGTGTATTTATAATTTACCCATTTTCTTTTGTGATTTTTTATTATTTTAAGTATATTTTGATGAATCTTGTTAATATTTGTCTTAAGTTATAAAGACTTAGGTCATAGATTTAATTTTTATATTTATTTGATAATTATTTTAAGTGTTCAATTCTTAACATCGTAAGGTTATAATTTTTTTTTAAGATAGATTTATCTTTATGTTTATTTTGTATTAAAAAAGTTTGAAATTTGAAATTTTAAATTCTACAAATTTATTTTTTAACAAAATTGATATTTATAGATTCGTCTTTTCAAGATATTTCAAATAAAATCAATATTGAATTTGAAATTTCAAAACAAAAAAAGAAGTGAGTAAATTGATTTTCAATCAATCTAAATAGAGAAACAACATTTTTCTTTTTTTGTTTTTTTTGGTGAAAGTAAATACTCAAAACCACTTTCGACAATTTTTATATGGATAGATATCAAAAAAATTATATGAAATCAAAAAACAATTTGTCCAAAACAGATTCCTCCCTCCAGTCATCTTCCTAGGCCACACTTACCCACAGCCACAACATCATCGACACAATCCAAGGGCCAAAATTAATTACCTAGTCAACATCAAAAGTTATAAAATTGCAATACCTACTTTCTCAAGAATTAGTCACTTATTCTACTATGTAAAACTAAATAATTTAAATAATAGTAAATAGTCATTGTAAATAAATAAATAAAATAGATGTAGAATTTACAATAAAAAGAGTAAATAGAATAACTCAAGAAATTTTACATTAATATCTTGAGTATAAAAAAAAATAAATATAATAATAATAATAAATTTAAAAACAAAAACAAAAACATAAATATAAAAAAGTACGGACAAATATTTGTTTTCAAAAAAATATAAAAGAATTTAGAACTTTGTGAAGATAGTAAGAAATATTGGGGTCAAGCTGTAATTAATGGCCATGATTGGAGGGAAGTTCTCTCCAGCACCACTGCAGAGGATCCAGATCCAATAGAAGGAAAGAAAAGAAAATTTGTTAGTGAAGACGAAATCCAGATAGTGATAGGAATAAAGCATGGAGAAAGCTACAGGAAGATTCTTACAGAGAAGAAAACTCCAATATGAAAAGATGAGGTTGTGAAAAGAAAGGCATGGAAAATGAAAGAAAATTATCCGTGGAATCAATATGGAAGTATCTGTACATAAATCAAGATCCAAAAAAATCTGATTATTAACTATAAACAAACAAAGCTTACATAAAGCAATATCCAAAAAAGCTGATTATTAAACAAAGTGTGGTTAATATTAACTATATCAAATGATTACAAATTAGAGGGTGATTAGAAAAAGCACCAAAGATCATCTCCATTAAGGTAAACCTTGTCCAATTGCATCACACAAGGCAACTCTTTAGATTTGGAATAAATTTTTAATTTCTTAGGCTCCGTTTGGATAGGTGGATTGATAATTGGACGTAAATTGATAATGCTGAAATAAAGGATGACAAAGAGATAGAGAGATGCATTTTATTAATATTTTAGAATCATTCATGGAAAATTTCAAATAACTATATTCACCAAGTTAATTATTTCAAATCCGTTATTCTAAAACTCTCCAATCCAATGCAGCCAAATATATTCATTTCGAATCCATAAATGGAAACGCAACCATAGTTTTGTCAAACATTTTCATCTGAAAGCAACTTAAACAAGAAATCTGATCTCACACACAGCTAACACTTTTCCTTAATTTGAAACAATCACTTTCAAAGTAATTAAAGTTTCCATTAACCTGACCCAAGAAACAGTGCTACCTCGAGACAATAAGTCATCACAATGAGTAGAGGTGAAAGATTGTTCTTCAAAGCAACATCTGAACCTGAAATATCAGATAAAATAAATAAATAAATAAATAATTTTTTTAAAAAAAAAAAAAAGGAGGAACATAAACAGAGAAAAATACCATTGTTGCATCCAAATGTGGCATAGCAGCTCCTTGCTTTTAAGTTGTTCCAGAATTGTGCCCTAGAGCTTAAGGGATGGAATCAAATATATAGTTTTAATACATGAAATAATTGCTAAATTACATGCAAACACTACGAAAATACCCTAGTTAATGAGACTTTAAAGCTTCTTCCAATCCGCGAGTTTTATATTTGATGCAAGTTGATTTTTAAAATGACATTCACAACAAATCACATATAGTCTATCATTAGGAGTGATTTTTGAGTATTTAGTTTAAAGAAAATCACATTAGGGAGATGATCAGTTTAACTTACAAGCTACCAAATGCATAAGGCACTAAAATAAGTCTGTTTCAAGGCTAATTGTGCAATTAAGTGCCTGAGATTTTAACAGTCATTAATTAACTAGTGCAGCAAAGTTTATGAATAGTAAAAAAGACAAAATATTTTATTAAAGAAATGCTAAGTTCACATAGGTTTTGGTGCACAAGAATGCACAACCCTCTCACATGTGGGACCCACATGATGTGAGAAGGTTGTGCATTCTGTGCACCTAGGCATTGTTCAATATTTTATGATTGTAAGAAGAGACTAAATTTCCAAAATTATTTTACTTCCATCAGTAGATGAATAGGAAAATAATTGCCTCTCTCTTACGCAATGAGATTATGAACACATCAATGAATAAATAAATATTATGTATATACATAAAAAGAAAGAAATATAACACAATTAAGATAGATATTCTTCCCCTTAGCGCAGCCCTGAACAAGAGATTGGAAACAACATGAAATTGAAAAGAGGATTTACCTAAAGGGCTGACATGATATACGAGGTGAGGAAGATGAGGCCAACAATGCTTTCACTCAGTCAAATTAATTCCCTCAATGTAAGCATTGACATGTACACCGTAAGCAGGTGAAACTTGACAGGAGCAACTACCTACCAGAAAGCCTGCTAGTAGAAAATATTTACAAAGCAGCATAATCAACTCCCTTACAAGTGAGGCATAAACGAAACAAGCAATCAGTGAAACTAAACAACAGAATCAGTATATGGCCATGCTGACTTTACCTATCGTGAGATCCATGCCATCCAGCTGTAAAATCACAGGTAGGATTCCATCTTGCATGCTTGTATTATTTACTCTAGCTTCAACACTTGATCTTGTTGAACATGGTTCATTCTGTACATTAATACAGCCAAATGTTCTGATTAATCTAGACTTCATCTAGAGCTGTGCAAGTGTCTAAGTGAAACTCCACATAGATTGATTACGAATTCATTTTTGAAAACTACTCCAAAAAAAGGCTCCAAAGTGAAACATAAAAGAGGCATTTTCATTTGTTACCATAGAAGTGAAAACACTCGGATAAAACAGCAAGCCAAAGCCTATTCACATTTGAACTCTCAAGGAGGAAAAAAAATGTTTCCTGTTATTAAGAAAGATTCTCATAAAAAAGCACAAAACTACACCTTCATATCTATTATTTCCCGCAAACATGAAATTCACGCACATTACTGTCCTATAGTACTGTCGATCATCCCAACCTGTTAGTGATAAAATGAATAGTCTATTGTTCACAATCAAGAATGATTGATACTCGGTCAAGCAATACAAGTAGCAAGGAGTTTGATTTTGTGCTCTATGCTTTAGTAAAAACTATCCCATATCTCTCCATTTCATGAGCGCACAACTGAAGCATGGATACTCAACTCTTGCTGTTTCAGTCTTTCTCTTTGATGATACAGATTGCAGGAATACTCCAAGTCTCATTAGCATGGTCCATCAATGTAGAGCTGTCATTGATAAGTGCATTTACAAAGCCATTCATCTCAGCTTCCCTTCACAAGAATAATATAGTTTAAATAATCGCTGTTCCTATTTATTGCTGACACTTAACATTAAAATTTCATCATTTGTTATTGAAAATAACATTTTCTATTAGATTGTTGATCACTAATATATAGCTATGTTAGATCATTTTGTCATTTTATTTATTTATCAAAATGTGTTTATATGTTGATATCATATGATGTTCTTGATCGTTAACAATTCTAGCTTAGATTCTCCACATACGTTATCATTAGAAACCTGCCTCTAGCTACTTTCAAACTTCCCTATAGTATAACCTGGGCCAGTGAATGAGCCAATAATTTGCAGATAATTTTATTCATAAACTTAACTGAAACAGAGAGCAAAAGACATTAAATTAACTAGCAGTCTGAATATTGTTCATTTTACTTGTGAAGAAAAGAAAATTATCCACAAGATTCTCCACGTGCTAAAACTACAAGAAGAAAAAAATGACCTCTATTTATTATGCAACCATCAAGAGGTCCATAGGATACTAGCAGTCAATATATACCCTGTTATTGTTGGGTTCCTTTTCTAACAACTTAATATTTTGGAATTAGTGATGCTATAATATGGTATATGAGCTCCAGGTAGGAGATGTCTTGGGTGTATATATCTCCGTCTACGTTTGTTTCCCCATTTGAATTATGTTTCTGTGCATGTTTGAATGTTTTCATCTCCACATGCAAGACAATATCGTACATGAAGGAGGGTGTTGAAGAGCTTGATATGCATTGTTTGACCCCTTTCCTAACCCGACATGATGAATGGCACCAAGCCTATAAAATATCCCCACAATAAGAGGAAACATAAGAAGAATAGAACTGATCACTAGAGATGCTAAATCTTTATTTCTATCATCCCATTTATAAAACTGATTGCAGCACTTCATTTTCAACCCAACAGAACGTAAAAAAGAAAGAGAAAAAAAATAAAAATAAAAATAAAAAATGAAGGAAAAATAAATAGAAGATAAAATACATATTGAATATTGAGAAAAACACAAAATCAATATAGTTAAATTTAAAAACCACAGACTAGGTAACCAAAAAGTCAAAAATTCCTTAAGAAGCAAATTTGAGTCTCAAACTCTTATGGGAGGTCCTAGTGTGGCCACCTGCTGCCCGTGTACATAGGGCCCTCCCATATCACACAGAATGTCAAACTGGTTTTCGAGATCCCCTGAATCTTTACTCAATACTATTACTAGAACAAGCAGAACACTATACTATTAAACCCCAACCTGTTGAAGTTCATTGCTTCCTAAAAACATCACTATAAATTGTTGCATCTTTCATGAATAAAATTTATAATCCAAATACCTGCAACCCTTGGTCATCAGCCAAACACATAGAAATGCACAAGAGAAGCCCTAGAACCAGTAAAGAATATTTTGGCAGTAAACTAAGAATGTCCTGGAAGTGAGAAATTACAAACTAGAATTCAACAGGTTGCAAAATGATATAGGTCACCCAATATAGAGTAATGTGTTCTAGGCAAAGCCATATGAACAAATTTTAAAACAAGAACAGGAAATGAAAACTACATTCTGAGCTTATTTAATAATTTGTTGTCAAACAAGCAAATTGAAATTTAGATTACATGGACTGTGGGTCAAAGTGTGGATGCAAGTCTGTATGTAAGACTTGTTCATTCCTTTTACAACGGTTTTCCATCTTTTTCAATTGTTGAGTCACTCATACTCCATGGGGTAAAACAAAGTCTCCTAGCAACAGTTTATGAGATGTGAATGCATATTTGAGTGTGAGTATCATAGTTAAATTTCCAAATATCTGCACTGAAATTCACCACGTATAAGCAACATTTTACTTGAATATTGAAAGATGCTATCTACCAACAATAGAAAGTGAGAAATCTAATTCTGCATGAAATTTTCTCACCTACCGACATCGTAACTTTTGCATGAATTTCCAAATACGACACCAACCTACTAAGTAACCGACTATTAAAGATTATTAATTACCAACCACAGAATCTTACAATTGTCCACAAATCCTGAGGCTCCTAAAATCCCGCACTAGGTAACCGACGTTATGAATTCTAGTTTGACGTCCAATCTGTTATAATTCTCTCAACCCTACCAAACCAAAAACAGAGGTCCATCTAATCACAACACTTTATTATTACCCGATACATCAATTAGAAAAAAACAGCATAACACGTGAACCAAGCCGACAAGAAGAAACCAAAAACTATAGTTAATTGATTGCTACTCTTAGTTATCAACCCATCAATAGGATTCAATGCTTCAAAAAAGCATCCCTTAACCGTTAGACAATCACATCCCAACAAGAAGTAACCAAAAACTACGATCCGATCAGACACAAATGGTGCATGTCAACCCAACACATTGACGCTATAATTCAGGGGAAACCCCAAAAAATGTTAAGAGTAATAAATCATCAACGAGAAACAAAAAACTGTAATGCAATCTATTTACACATCCAACTGCATTCCACTATGCAGGGGCAGGTGCAAGACCCCTAATTCATCCTATATGATTGAGCAGGTAACTTTAAGCAAGTTACCACGCATATTATCCATCCGGCCACAACACCTAATCATCAATCTTGAAGTTGAATTTGATGCTCTTTTTGAGAAATGTAGGATCTATTTACAAATACACCCAAATAAATCAAAAACATACATGTCCAATGGCCACATTTATGAACCAAATGATTAAACAAAACACAATCACCAACACCACATAAGCAAGAAAAGAAAAAGAACATAAATAACAGTGTTGCACAAGATCAAAAGTAATTTATGTAACCTCTTTCTATTAACTAGAAAGATTTTATTTTTATTGCTTTTAATATTTAAAGATTGACAAAACCTTACATTCAGTAAGTTTATATGTCAAAGGTCAACCTCACATTCTTTAGATGGAGTCAAGAGAGACCCCGACCCATCACCAGCACTAGCCGAATGCCCAATTTCGACATCGTAGCAGTAAACCCTCATGAGACGCTTTCTGGTAAGCCAACCACCACTTCGAAACCTAACCACAGCCAAAACCCTAACCCCAAAACTCACGGTACCATTCCTCTTATCTTCCAAAATCTCCTTCACCACATTGTTCCCCACATTGGCTCCAACAATAGCCATACGAGCAGAAACTAGGGTTTGGTTCAATTTCGCCTGTTGAAAAGGAGCCAATTTGGATTGCGAAACTAAGAACCCGTCTCCGTAGAACACAGAGGCTTCAATCCGATCGTAAAGGATGCAGAACTTGGTGTTAGGGTTGGCGACGACGATGGAGAGGTCGAGGGTGGCGGAGAGGTCGGAGGAGGTGGCGTTGAGGGGGGAGGCGAAGGCGGAGGAGACGCGGAACTCAGGGAGGCGGGGGCGGACGACGGACCACGAGATAAAGAAGATAGTTCCGATGAGGAGGAAAACGAAGAGCATAGCGGATAGGAGGCGGAGGAGGAAGGAGGAGTTGGAGCGGCGGAGGGGGGGGTAGAAGGGAGCGGGGCTGACGACGGCGGCGAAGTAGGGGGAAGGTGGCGGAGGGGAGTAGAAGTAGGCGGAGTCGACGAGCGGAGACGCCCTGGGGTACCCGGTGGCGACTTGGCCAGCCTGAGATGGGTAACAGGTTACCGGCTTGTTCTGGTCACGCTCGTCAGCTCCGGTGTTGGAAGCCATAGAGAGAGAGAGAGAGATGGGTTTTTTTTCAGGAGACTGGAAGGAGCGAGTGAGGAGTATATAAAGGGATAGGGATAGGAGCAGGAGTGGGGGCAGGGATGAGTTCAGATTCGTTAAAATTGAAAATATCAGGTGAAATTGACTCATTAGTAGATTAAGAATTTATTTCGGTAATTTAAAGTATTTATTTTATATAATTAATTAAAAAATTTATTAATGAAAAAAATAAAATTGATCCAATATTAATGCTTATATTACTACAATATTTTTATTTAAATGCACTACATATTTTAAAAATTGACTAACCATCATTATTTATGTCTGAATAATTTAATTTTTTATATATATATATTTTTTAATTTATTATATGAGATGAACAATTCAGGCCATTGATCATGTTTGGTAAAGTTGTGGAAAAGTGTTTATAGCTTATGCCTAAACAGCTTATAGCTTATAATTATGAACATAAGCTGATTTCTGACTTATAAATTAAGCATCTCCTGCCCCACTCAAAGAATAAGCTGATTTCTGATTTTCAAAAAGTTATAAGCTATAAATTAAACTAAATACATCAAAATACCTTAAATTAAGCTGAAAACTGAAATAAATAGTTTTTAAACTATACCAAACAGGGTTATTATAACTTTAACTTTTAAGTGGCCTTGTTTGAAAAGTTTATGATTATTTGATTTTTTAATTATTTTAATGTGATTAAAATAATTGTGTTTGAAAAATTAATTAATTTTTATTATAGTCAATTTAATGACTATAAAAAAAATGATTATAAGTTAATATAATATTTTATTTTATTTATTATTTTAATTTATTTTGTCTTTTAATAAGTAATTTTAAGTCAACTCTCTTTCTAAACACGTTGGCGTCTTTAAATTTAGGAAATCCCAACTCTAGAAGGTGGTTGGTGGGAATGGGATGCACCTGATTGTAACTGTACGAACAGGTTTTGGACACGTGGCGGCCCATGCAGTCATCCAGGTACTGTGCGAGCGTTACTTACTTGGGTCAAGTTCAAGTGGGGTCCACTGTATGCAAGTCCAGATAAGGTCGGTAGATTTTAAATTACTGAAATAGGCCTGTGTGGCTTGGGTCATTTGAAAAACAAAGAGCGATGAAATGGGGATAGTGAAGTAAAGAAGGTAAGATACGAGAACTAAATAGTAAATTTATATTTGTGCATTTAGAGCATCTTCAATGCAATATTCTCATTAAGAGGATGAATATAATATTTTTTATTCAAAAAGTAAATATAGAGGAGGTCACTATTCATTTA
Source organism: Camellia lanceoleosa (assembly GCA_025200525.1). Lineage (NCBI taxonomy): Eukaryota > Viridiplantae > Streptophyta > Magnoliopsida > Ericales > Theaceae > Camellia > Camellia lanceoleosa. The sequence goes on from CM045770.1 coordinate 88,877,799, forward strand.
AACTCCAATCATAATCCTTCATTTTTTTCATTTAAACTCTATTCAAAAAGTATTTTTTATTCATTAATAAATATTTAATTTTAAAATTTTTGTAAAATATATTTAATATTGTACTCATTTTAAAGGTATGATTTTATACTTTTTAATGATGTCAATTTTATAAAAATTAAATTTATAAATTAAAAGTTATTTGTAATATAATAAGAAATACAAAATGAATAGTGTTTTGGAGGGCTCCTTCATTTTTTCATCCTCCCTTCAAATATGAAGGATGAACTCATTCTCCTCTCAAATAAAGATGAATTTAGAGGGTGGATTGGAGGAGACCATCCTTCATATTTGAAGATATGAAGGATGGGTTGGAGATGCTGACCTTTTCTGAAGACAAAGTTGCCCGCTGTAGTCAGGACTCGTCCTTGTATTTCTTATTTATAGGATTATTGGATTCACTTTTAAACCTAATTTTGATAATTTAAATTATTTATATTTTAAGATTTATTTAATATATTATATTTGTAAAAAATTAAGTTGATCGGATATAAGAAAGTATGTATTCAATTTTCTGAACACATGCTTTCTTATATCTGACCAACTTGATTTTTTACAGGTATGATATACTGAACAAATCTTAAAATATGAACGATTCGGATTATCAAACTTAGGTCTAAAAGTGAGCCAAATGACTCTGCAAGTAAGAAATGCAAGGAAAGATCTTGATTCGCTCGGAACGGCCAATCGTTAGGAGGCGAATAGTGCCCGAATTTTTGAAATCTTTAAAATTTAAGTCAAATTTGGCATATTGCAAAAAAGTCAAAAAGTCAAAAAGTTACTCAAAAAGTTAAAAAGTTAACACTATTTACCAAAAGTCAACAATTACGGCTGCACAACTCCCAATCCTAATTTTTCCCTACAAATCAATTTTTATAATTTTTTATTACACATTTTTTCATAAAAAGTCAAAAAGTTAACTCAAACATCCATATTTTCTTCCTCAATTTTTTAGTCCAAAAAGACAAAAAATACACTTATTTAGAACACCCCAAACAACCCCTTAGATAAATAAATGGATAAATTACACTAACACCCTTGAGGTTTATATTTATTACAATTCTCTCTCTCATCTTTTGAAAATTACATCTCTCTCATGAGATTTAAAGTTTCATTACAGATTCTCCTCTCAGCAATTTAATTTTTTTTAAATACCACACCCCTCACATTTTAGAAATTACAATCCCCTCCCTAAGGTTTAAAATAGCATTACCATATGCCCCCTTGAAAAAAAAATTAGTTGAAAAAAAATTTTGTTTGTAAATTTTTTTTAATTTTTGTTTAAAAACTAACGTAAACTTATTTTTTAAATTTACGTTTTTTTCCTCAAATTTACAAACTGAGACAAACCATTTATAAACCAAAAAAATTATCAAACAAGTTTTTATGATAGTTTTTAAAATTTTTGTAAATATAAATTGAAAACTGAAAACGCAATGGTTACCAAACAAGTCTCAGATGGTAAAAATATCATAAAATTAACAAATAATTAAATAAGTTATCAACGTAAGAAATGACTTATCAAAAGATTCTTAGGCTATGTATAGTTTGATTTTTAGAATTTTTTTTTAAAAATTAAAAATTAATTTGGTTAAGAAATAAAAAATAAAAAATAAAAAATAATTATCATTTAAGGGTAAAAAATAATTATCATTTTAACTTTTGGGCATGTTATATACATAGGTATGACTGTTTCAATTTAATTTGTAAAAAATTATTTCTAACCACTCGAAAGATAAAAATTATATAAAAATGATAATTATTTTTTTTAGTTTTTATTTCTTAACTAAATTAATTTTTAATTTTTAAAAAAAATTTTTAAAAATCAAACCATATATAGCCTAAGAATCTTTTGATAAGTCATTTCTTGCATTGATAACTTATTTAATTATTTGTTCATTTTACGACATTTTTACTATCTAAAGCCTGTTTGGTAACCATTTCATTTTCAATTTTCAATTTATATTTACAAAAATTTTAAAAATTACCATAAAAACTTGTTTGATAATTTTTTTTGGTTTTTAAATGTTAAATTTAAAAATTTTACTAACAAATTTTTTTTTTCAATTAATTTTTTTTCAAATGAATTTTTTTTCCAACTAATACTAACCGAGGGGGTAATTGGTAATGCTATTTTAAACCTTAGGGAGGGGATTGTAATTTCTAAAACGTGAGGGGTGTCAATGTAATTTACCTAGTGAGGGTAAAATTGGCATTTAAAAAAATTAAATTGCTGAGGGGGGAATTTGTAATAAAACTTTAAACCTCAAGGGGGGAGATGTAATTTCCAAAATGTGAGGGGAAACTGTAATAAATATAAATCTCAGGGGGTGTCAGTGTAATTTATCCTAATCTCTGAAATTTTTATTTCATATAAATTTTTTATTTACATTTGAAAAATTATGATAGTTTTGATAGAGTTTTAAAATTATAATTTGAGAATATATTTATATTTTGAGTTTATAAATGTTAGAATTATGATTTGACTGTGAAAAATTTATTTAGTTATAAGTTTTAAAAAGAGTTTGAAATTTTTAATGTGACATATGATATTTGATTAAAAAATTTACAACTCATAATCAAATACACAATTAATGTTCTATGCAAAACTTATAAAAAAAAATTTAAAATTTTCGAAAATATTTTTTATTTAAAATATAAAAATAACATGTGCCAAAAAAAAAAAAAAAAAACTGTTCTGGTCAACCAGTCGGACACCCGAGAACATCCGGGAGGATGACGAGGTAGACATATTTTCAAAAGTAGGTGTGGAATCAATGTTTGAAAATTGTAACCAAACAATGCATTCAACCACCAAGGGCTAGTTTGGCATGTGCTAAATAAGTTAAAAAGTCAAAAAGTCACTATCTTATTTAAGTCACATCATTTTATTCAAATCATATCACTTCTCTAACACATCACATCAAACCCAACCCAACCAAATATAAGTCAAAAAGTGCATTTTTTTAGGACATCCCAAACCAAAAGTTTCCAAAATTTCACCAAACACAGCCTATATTGTTCTCCTTAAAATTTGTAATCTCATTATAAATTACTTCATAAATTGCTAATATCATGTCCTAAAATTTTTTAAATGACCATTTTACCATTTTTCTTACAATTTCTTCTTTCTATCATCATGACTATATTCTACAATTTTTCATCATTAAATTTTATCTAAATATATTCTTATTAAGTGATGATATATAAATATAAATTTTATATAGAATTATTAAACACAATAATATAACTTAATGGTGACCTTTCACTTTAAAACAAAATATTCATAAACATGATTTATATTTATAGCAATATCACTATTACAACATTTTTATAATATTTTTTGTATAAATTTTATATATGAATATAATTTTTCATTAAAAGGTATAAAATTTATATAATTTTTTTTAAAAAAAATTTCATTCAATACAACAAAATAAGATATATATTGAATTTTTATATTTTTTGTATTTGGTGAATTTAAAAAAAAAATCATAAAATATTATATTTCTTAAGTATATCTAGAGAAAGTCTATCTAAAAAAAAAAATTACTTAAAATATTTTTAAAAATTCAATAAAAATAATATAAAAAAAACACAAAAAATAAAAAAACTTGATTTTTTTGTATGACTTAAACCAAAGAAAATGATTGTTATTTTTCTTGATATGACATGGATGAAAATTTTGAATTATTTAATTATTTTATATGTATAAAGGCTAAGGGACAAATATGTCATTTTAATCTGACAGGGAGATAAGTGTAATTTTTTAAATGTAAGGGAAATCTATAGGGAAATTCTATTTCTACACACTTAATTAGCTTAGTGTACATCTTTTCTCAATACACACTTATTAATTTGATTATTAACTAATTTTCTCACTCAACACACGGGCGTGTTTGATTCGTCGTATTAAGGGGGGACTATCCACTATTTGGATTGTAATCCAAATAGTGCTCCTTATCCGCCGTTTGATTTTTTTTTAATTTGCCGGACTCCTTATCCCCCATATGGGGGACTATTGTGTCCTTGGGGGGAAGGGGGTATGGGATAGTTTTTGGGGGACTATCCACGGTTAAGATTAGGTGGTCAAAATGACCATTTTGACCCTCTACTATTTAATTATGTATTATATTTAATAAAATTAAATAAAATTTAAATGTCTCAATTTAAAAATAAAATAATTTTATTTAAATTTTTATTGATGTTTTATTTATTTAATTTTTTAAAATAATTTTTTATAGATATTTTATTGATGTTTTATTTTTAAATTTTATTTATATTTTATTTTATTTCATTATTTAAATTTAATAGATGTTTTATTTAATTTCATTGTTTGATTATTATTATTTTTAAAAACAAATTTATTTAAAATTTTAATTAAAAAAAACGATATATATTTTTATTGATATTTTTTTTATTTATTTTTTAAAAAAAATTAATTTATTTAATTATGTAAAAAATAAAATAAAATAAATTTTTATTTAATCTAGCTAAAAATAATTAAAATATTAAAGATATGTTTAATATTGCTATTACATAGTAAACAATTGAAAAATAGTAAAATAGTCTTTTGTTCATTTATCATATCCAGTCCGTCCAACCAAACGTTAGATTCACAAAAATAGTCATTTTCAGACATCTAATCCTATGAAAAAACAAACACATGATACATATCCAATCCAACCAAATTGTCCGGGGGATTCACAGTCCCAAGACTCAAGTTTGATGGATTCTAATCCCCCCTTATCCAGTCCGTCCAAATCAAACACACCTTTGGGGGATTAAGGGGGCATTATTCACTGTTCGGATTGTTTATCCGAAGGAGTGAGTAGTCCATCGTTTGTTTTTTTTTTTAATCCGCCGGACATGGAGTCCGGCTGGACTCCCTATCCCCATATGGGGGATTATACTATCCTAGGGGAGGTGTGGGACAATTTTGGAGAGACTATTTACTGTTGGGATTAGGTGATAAAATGACCATTTTGACTCTCTACTATTTAATTATGTATTATATTTATTAAAATTTAATAAAATTTAAATGTCTCAATTTAAAAATAAAATAATTTTATTCAACTTTTTATTGATGTTTTATTTATTTAATTTTTTTTAAAATAATTTTTTATATATTTTTTATTAATGTTTTATTTTAAAATTTTGTTTATATTTTATTTAATTTCATTATTTAAATTTTAATAGATGTTTTATTTAATTTCATTGTTTAATTATTATTATTTTTTAAAAAACATTTATTTAAAATTTTAATTAAAAAAATAACATATATTTTTATTGATATTTTATTTATTTAATTTTTAAAAAATAAATTTATTTAATTGTGTAAAAAAATAAAATAAAATTTTATTTAATCTAGCTAAAAATAATTAAAATATTAAAGATATGTTTAATATTGCTATTACTTAGTAAACAATTGAAAAAGGGTAAAATAGTCTTTTGTTCATTTATCTTATTCAGTCCGTCCAACCAAACGTTGAATTCACTAAAAATAATTATTTCTAGACATCTAATCCCATGAAAAAACAAATATAGGATACATATCCAACCTAACCAAATAGTCTAAGGGATTCACAGTCCCAGGACTCAAATTCGATGGATTATAATCTCCCCTTATCCAGTCCGTCCAATCAAACACCCTTCATTCATAACCATTGTACACACACTACTTTACCCTCCTTTCCACACACTTTCTAAGACCCTACTTCTACATTTGCAATTCTGCCTACACAAAAGTGAAGACCAAAGTCAGTGAAATTTTTTCCATTGAAGACTTATATTGAACCTCCATTGAAAACCATTGAAAACCCTTGTTCAAGGAAATGGTTTTTACTCTATGGAAATAGTTTCTTTTACTTTTTATGTTTTTTTTTTTTTAAATTTTTTTTCCCCATTTTTGTTGTATCGTGTGCATGTCACATAAACATATTCTGGGATCAAGTCAAATTCCTCTTTTGAGATTTATACGAACAATTCTCTTGCATTTTCATTGAGGCAAGTCCAGGTCAAGTCTTTCACAGGTTGGTGGAGTCGGAATTTTGTATAGTGGGGTCAAACAAAGAACAAATTATCCTTGAGTTTTTACTTGTATAAAATTTGGGAGTTCATATTAGTAAGTTATTAATGAAAATGTCAAACAAACTATAAATTTCACAAAATTTTGGGCAACCTCCCCGCCCACACGCATAGCCAGTAATCTCCTGGAGAAAATTCAAGAGTAAATGGATCAAGTTCATAAAAAAAATTAGGGAAAAATAAATACTATTACAAAATTTTTAAATCAAGTTACTTCAATTGGCCACCCTAGTACACTTCAGTTAATGTTTGACAGTTTTGCTTGTACTGAAGTTTTAGTAATTACTGGCTGTATTCAATATTGCTGACCAAATTAGCTTTACCAGTAAAAATTTTATCGACAGCTTGAAGTGAGGATAAAAAATAAAAAAAAAGAGCTTAAAACACTTTGTTTAGCTCTTCGTGCAATTCTATTGTGTTCTTACTAGTTTTTTTTACCAAAACCTTAAACTAGCAGCCTAATATATATATATATATATATGACAATATTTTTTTCAATTGAACCTGTTAATGACTCAAGGCAATTGCAAAATAATCTGAAGTGTGCAATGTACACCATTCATTGAAAACCATTGAAAACCCTTATTTTGAGAGTATTGTTTTGCAAGCAATAGAGGAATATAGAGTATGTAACAAGCAATGTGATAACAATGCAAAAATTAGGATTTATTTATTTTTATCTCAAAAGGTGTACATTGAGATATTTTTGTTCTTAAAAGATGTGTACAGAGAATTTTTTTCATATAATATTATGGATGTTGCTAAATGTCTATTATGATCATTTTTATTTAAGATATAATTGTCATTAAATTAATATTTCATTAAGTGTGCGCTCTAAGCTAACTAGGTGTATGGAAATAGAATTTTCCAAATCTGTATTAAATAGAAACATTGGAGGGTGTAGTATAATTTACCCTTAAAATTTTGTTTTCTTTAATATTTGTCCAAAGATTCTATTTTAAAAAAAAAATTTCTCTAAAAGCACTTTCAAATGAAAAAATCTTTTCTTAACATCAACAAAAAGAAAAAAAACAAAAATCAAAAATCAAATTTTATTCATGACCTATCCTAAAAAAAAAAATTGTGGGTGTAGATTTCCGACCACACAACCAAAAGGGGAACTCAGCTGGAAAGTACTGATAGTATAGATTAAGCCCAACAACCTGCACAAGAAGATGAGAATCCGGTAGTGGTTCGTCCACCCGGGGGCACTCCGACGATCAAGTCAGTAATCAATATCTTTCAAAGATAGCAAATTGTGCTTAAACTCACGAGAAAGTACTTACCTCAGACCCACGAGAGTGCCTCGCTTTTATAATCAATAGTGACCTAATCTCCCTAGAAGCCTCACTTCAATGGACTCAGGCTCCATGCTCATCTTAGGCCTTCATCTAGATAAAGATAAACTCTTCTCAAGCCTTATCTCTATCCAAACTGAGGTAAGCAGATAAGGGATAAACTCTTTCTCTTTCTGTCTCTTCACTTCGCATTCTCTCTTTAAACTCTCAAACCTCCATTATTGCGTTTACGAGCTTTTTTCTAAACTATTTCATTCACCACTTTCGGTGAGGCATTCCCTATTCTGATCCACTTACTGTCATTGTTGGACTCCAGCGATCATTGCTCCGGCATCATTGCCCCGGCTTCAATCGGTAAGTTTCAAACTTATTCGAATTTCAGTCTTGCCATATGTCTACTTCATGTATGTTGCCATTTGAATTGCTATACGCCGTTTCTCTTCTATTTTCATGTTTTGGTCACCATGAATAATTTCTTGTTTCTTGAATCTGTGCTGTGTTTTGAAGTTTGTCACTAAAAATATTGATCGTACTTGTTTGTGATTCTTGCGCATTGCCTTTCACATACACTTATTCAGTGTTTTGCGGTTTTTATAACATTTTATGTTCTTGAATCTCTGTTGCTTTCTAAGTTCTGAACTACATTCATTTTCTGTTTTCTTTGTCTATTTTCCAGATTCTTGCTCCTAATTCTTGTTTTAGTAGCTCTAGGTTTTGGATTTGTTCTAGAACTCATATTCTTAGGAAAATTGAAACAAATTCCTTTTAGATCTTCAAAACCCTTGCCCCAGTGCCTGTTTAGGGTTTAGTCGAGGTCTTCAAATCAATACCAATCACTTTTTTCTAAAATCTTGTACCAACTTCATTAAACCAACATCATGGATATGTTTAGGTGGAGGGTAGACACCCCGGCCAAACTAGAGTACTTCCGACAAGAGTTCTCCATCCCGACCGATGTTGAAATTAGGTTGGCTGGGGATGAGGTCTCTAACATGCCTAATGGAGATTCTATGCCCTTCCTAGTAGTTGCTTTCATTGAGTGTGGACTTAGGTTTCCTTTAGACACCCTTTTTAGGGAAGTCCTCCACTATTACAAACTCAACCCTATACAACTAGCCATCAATTCCTATAGGATTATCGACGGTATAATTGCCCTAGCACGCTGAGAAAATGCTAGGATTACACTAGCCGACATCCAATTCTGTTACACAATATGTGGCCTTAAGTTTGAAAAAGGCTACATATATTACCTCAAGCCTAGATCCACTACCTATAAACTCATAGCCGACCTTCTAGACTCTAACAAGGGTGCTGGAGATGATTACTTGATCGTCTTAGGCAACTGGGAGTTTGCATCTGATGATGATCTTTATCTTTTTCCTTTGCGCCAAGCAGTGTTTAAAGAGGGTGACAGTAAGAACTGTGTCATCTCATAACTTACATTTACTAAGACTTGCTAGTTCATCTATCTGTACTAATGTCTTCTTTTTGTTTCTATTTTGCAACTCTTTCCTAGCCATCAAAGGATTTCTGCCAAACTTTTCGCCCCAGCCTTGATCTGAAAAGGCTTATGGGTTTGGATATTAATAAGCACAAAGCCCCTTTGCTGCTTGATTATATCCCGATCTACAAGTCTGCTCTGCCCGACGTTCCCCGTTGAAGTAAGACTTTCCCATCAGCAATCACCCCCACTAGTTGCTTCATCGCTAAGACCAGACTAGGCCTCCATGTTTGATCTTGTTGACCAGCCGTCCACTTCTGCCCTCCCGCTAATTCTTCCAACTCAGCGTCAGCACCGATGTTGAGCTCCTGCTAACGCTCCAGCCGGAAGAACTCGTAGCCGTAGATGCCGAAGTCCAGTTTTCTTGGCCATTGACCCATCTAATCCTCTCATTGCCATGCCAACAAATCATTTCGGCCCTAGAGTCACTGTTGCTACCACCACTGACGAAATGAACCGTGCCAAAATTGTTCCAGACGATATATCCTTGGCGTGGTATCGATCTATTCTTCTTTCCCATCCCAGTCTCAACAAAAGCCCAAGGCAAAAAAGGCAAAAAGGGTAAAAAGGGCTAATATAAAATAGGACTTGCTTCAATAATGTGTTAAGTGCCACATCAATGATTAACTTTATTTTTTTAAACATAAAATTTGTTAGTTTTTGCAACTTTACTCATTTTTGATCTCACTAAGCTTTCAGAGTGGCTATCTTCAAGTTGGGTGATAATTTAGTTTAATATCACTTTTGCTTATTATAATTTTCTAACTTTTGGGAATGGAAGAAAAGGATAGAATAGGCTTCAAGCCTATAGTGGACATATGTATGTTTACCCTAGTGCATTGGATTTGAGGAGAAATGGACAAAGAACTACAAACACCCAAGTGGGCCTTGTTAGATATCTTGCCAATCACTATACTTTTGCTTGTAATTTATTTTGAAGTCTTGTAATAATTAAACTTTCATTTACAAAGAGCTAATTTAGTTTGACTTTTTTTGATTTTTTGGTTAATTTAGTCTCACTAAAAAAATTTTCATTTGGGTAATCTTTTGGCTTTTTTTAGTTTGAATATGATGGTTGTAAGAAAAAAAATAAAATGATTATGATTTAGATGCGACATTTTTAACTTTTAACCTATTTTATTTTTTTGTAAAATAAATTAGACCAACCCTCTTCCCAAACGAAGCCTTAAGTTTGGTTATTTTGGTATGGTGGTTGGGTTTTTATCTCATTCTAAGGCCTCGTTTGGTATGCAACAGTTTTAGCCTAAAAGTTAAAAAGTTACTAAAAAAATTAAAAAGTCTATAACCTATACCAAAAAGTCAAAGATTCTTTTTACTCTTTACTTTTTACACATGTTTTTGTAAAAAAATCAAAAAGTAATTCCAAACATACTAATTTTTTTTATCTCATATTTTAGTAAAAAAGCCAAAAAGTTACTGAAATAATTTGTTCTCAAACGAGGTCATTCCTTAGATGTCTCCTTTTCATTTCCTTTTTTTTTTTTTGTCGTAAATTTCACTCATTTGTTCTAAGGTTTAGAAAAAATACAACAAGTCACACAGTTGACAAATAATAGTAGGTTCCTTTAAGATTGTAAATAACAAAAGCTTATTTTTTTTTATCAATAATTCGTTAGTCATATAAATAAAAAAAATAATATTGTCATCTTTTTTACATTGAAATATATATACATATATTATTTATTCTTGTTTCTTCATACTGTTTATTTGCATTAGTTTCTATCCCTTTTAATTTTACTAAAAGAAATGTTAATGTAATTAGTTAAAATTGTGAAGTTATTTATATTTTCTCCAAATTTCATGGAGGTCGGTATGATTCTTTGTCTATTTTTATCTTTCACTTTTGTGGATAGATTTTTTTAATTTTTCTTTTAATTTTTTACTTGGGTGTATGCTTTGAAGATGGAATGATGATATAAATGGAAACATGATTGAGAGTATCTCTAGTGAACCCTTTTTGTACAAGTTGGAACTGGGATCTCTCCTTTTATAAGAAAGCATAAGTTGACCTTTTTTGTCACCAATCTTGAAAATTAAAGAATTTTTCATTAACCAAAATAAATTCGAAAGCACTACTCTTACTTGTACTAATCCACCTAGTCTTGTCATAAGTTCTCTAAATATGAATTAGAAATTTGAAAAAAACAAAAAACAAAAAGGGTGTAATATAATTATATTTTATTCAAATTCCACCAATATTTTTATTTTTTTCATTTCCTTTCTAAATATCTAACAAATTAATGATCCAAACATATCTTAATGATCCTCAATCTCTAATCCTAACTCGATCAAATCCTAAATTCTAAGGATAATTTGAGAAATCTTGCATGGTTAACACTTTCAAGTCATTTCCAAAGGCATTTCATTCGCTTCTTTACAAACATTGTAAAAAGGACAAAAACGTCAAAAAAAGACAAACATTGTATATCTCTTATGTTAGTCTATCATTGGCTATTATGGGGCACTTTGAGAAGCTGGTTTAGGTCACCTCTCACATTGTTATCTACAAAAAGACAAAAACGTCAAAAAATCAAAAAGGCCAACTTCTAACTAACTTTTCAAAACACCCCTATATCAACAATTGCTCATTTGTTCGTCATTTATTTGGGCCAAACAAGTTTAGGATAAATACATCATTGTCAAGCATTCATCAAAAAAAAGCTAAATCTTTTTTGATGAATTCAAGATTGAAGATCTTAGATAAATTTTTAGAGAACTCGTTAAGAAGCTATAGTCTTCTCATTTGGCTATCTACGATGGACACAAAAGTGTGAGGGAGGGGTACATAGGAAAGGAAAGATTGAAATGATGTAGGTAGAAAATAATCCGATGGGGGTGAAGAGCAGGATTTTAGTGAGAAATTGGATTTTTATTACCAATTGGATGAAATTAGAAAGAATCAAATAATTTAGAAATTAAATTAAAAAAATTAATTTTAAGAATTGAATTATATTTTACGAATTAAAGGTTAATTTATCATGCAATTTAGCATAAATTACATTGATTTATCATACAATTAAAATTTAAAAAAATACAATAAGTTTCATAATTTTAACACAATGACACTGATTTCCTTTTTAGATAGATTAAATGGACAAACTAATACTATCAAAGGCGGAAAAATAAAAAAGATAATACATATGTTAATGTAAAAGAGATAAAAATATTATTATTTTTTATTTATGTGACTAATGAAATTTTGGTGATAGTAAAGCAAAGGATTATGTCAATTAAAATCCATGTCAAATTTGTAAGAGTCATAGTATTTTTTTCATGAGAATTCTTCCTTCGGTAAACATTTCTTATACATCTTATTACAGATTTTCCTAGTATATACTATGTGTCTTCTAATAGAGTTATGATAATTTGTAATTTTACTCATTTCTAATCTCACTAAGCTTTCAGAGTAGTTATCTTCAAGTTGGGTGATAATTTAGTTTAATATCGCTTTTGCTTATTATAATTGTCTTTGTTTTATTTTATGGCTAACTTTTGTGGTTATTGCTAGCTTTATTGTAGTGCTTGGGAATGGAAGAAAAGGATAGAATAGGCTTCAAGCCTACAGTGGACTTGTGTATGTTTACCCTAGTGCATTGGATTTGAGGAGAATTGGACAAAGAACTACAAACACCCAAGTGGGCCCTGTTAGATATCTTGCCAATCACTATACTTTTGCTTGTAATTTATTTTGAAGTCTAGTAATAATTAAACTTTAGTTTAGAAAGAGTTAATTTAGTCTAATTTTTTGGTTAATTTAGTTCGACTAAAAAAATTTCGTTTGGATAAACTTTTGACTTTTTTTAGTTTGGATATAATGATTGTGAGAAAAAAAAAAAATTATGATTTAAATGTGACATTTTATAAGTTAAATTAGTCCAATCTTTTTCCCAAACAAAGGCTTAAGCTTGGTTATTTTGGTATGGTGGTTGCGTTTTTATCTCATTTTAAAGAGATGAGAATGAGGTCATTCCTTAGATGTCTCCCTTTTATTTCTTTCTTTCTTTCTTTCTTTTTTTAAATTTTTTATTTAATTGTTGGAAATTACACTCATCTGTTCTGAGGTTTAGAAAAAACATAACAAGTCACACAATTGACAAGAATTTCGGGTGTTTTGGAAAGATGATTAAAAGCTGTTTTTTAGCTTTTTTTTGATTTTTTTGTGAGAGAGGGAAATGTGTTAAAAGTTAGGAAGTGACTTTTAACCTACTTCCTAAAATAGGTTACAGTAGGTTCCTTTAAGATTTCATAAACAAAACACTTAACTTATTTTTCATCAATAATTTGTTAGTCATATGAATAAAAAAAAATAATATTACGAATTCTTTCATATTAAAATGTATATACATATATTATTTATTCTTGTTTCTTCATAGCATTTATTTACATTAGTTTCTATCCTTTAATCTTTACCAAAAGAAACGTTATTGTAATTAGTCAAAATTGTGAAGTTATTTATATTTTTTCCAAATCGCATGGAGGTCTGTCTCTTTTTATTTTTCACTTTTGTGGATAGATTTTTTTATTTTTTATTTTTTATTTTAATTTTTTACTTGGGTGTATGCTTTGAAGATGGAATGATGATGAGAACCCTTTTTGTACAAATTGGAACTGGGATCCCTCCTTTTACAAGAAAGCATAAGTTGACCTTTTTGTCACCAATCTTGAAAATTAAAGATTTTTTCATTAACCAAAATCAATTACATAAGGTCTTGTGCCTTCGAAATCACTACTCTTGCTTGTACTAATCTACCTAGTCTTGTCTTAAGTTCTCTAAGATTGTATTTCAATTTATAAATTTGAGTAAAAATTTGAAAAGAAAAAAAAAAAAAAAAGTGAAATATAATTATATTTTATTCAAATTTTCCCTATATATTTTCTTTTCCTTTCTAAATATCTACTAAATCCATGATTCAAACATGGACTTTTCTTAAGTGTGCAACCCACTTACGGTTGCACACCATATGCAACCTCACAAAAGGTGTAAGTGTAAGGTGTAAGTGTAATGTGTAAGTGGGTTGCACACCATATGCAACCTCAAAAAAGGTGTAAGTATAAGGTGTAATTTTAAGTATAAGGTGTAAGTGTAAGGTGTAAGTATAAGGTGTAAGGTGTAAGGTGTAAGGTGTAAGTTGCACACCATAACAAGACCCTTCAAACATATCTTAATGATCCTCAATCTCTAATCCTAACTCGATCGAATCCTAAATTTTGAGAATAATTTGAGAAATCTTGCGTGGTTAACACTTTCAAGTCATTTCCAAAGGCATTTCATTCGTTTTTTACAAACATTGTATATCTCTTATGTTAGTCTATCATTAGCTATTATATCAACAACGGCTCATGTGTTCGTCATTTATTTGGGCCTAACAAGTTTAGGATAAATACATCCTTGTCAAGCATTCATCAAGAAAAAGCTAAAACTTTTTTGATGAATTCAAGATCAAAGATCTTAGATAAATTTTTAAAGAACTCGTTAAGAAGTTATAGTCCTCTCATTTGGCTATCAACGATGTCCACAAAAGTGTCACGGAGGGGTACATAGGAATGGAAAGATTGAAATGATGTAGGTTGAAAATAATCCAATGGGGGTGAAGAGCATGATTTTAGTGAGAAATTGGACTTTTATTACCAATTGGATGACATTAGAAAGAATAAAATAATTTAGAAATTAAATTTAAAAAATTAATTTTAAGAATTGAATTATATTTTACGAATTAAAGTGTAATTTATCATATAAATTACATTGATTTATCATATAATTAAAATTAAAAAAAAAAACACAGTAAGTTTCATAATTTTAACATAATGACGTCAATTTCCCTTTTAGATAGATTAAAGGGATAAACTAATACTATCAAAAGCGGAAAAATAAACAAGATAATATATATGTGAATGTAAAAGAGATGAAAATATTATTTTTTTCATTTATATAACTAACGAAATTCTGGTGATAGTAAAGCAAAGGATTATATCAATTAAAATCTATGTCAAATTTTTAAGAGTCACAGTATTTTTTTCATGGGAATTCTTCATTCGATACATATTTCTTATACACTTTATTATGGATTTTCTTAGTACATGTTATGTGTTTTCTAATAGAGTTATGATAATTTGTGATTCAAAAATAAAGTTAGTCATTTTTTTTTGTAATGTTATATATTTTGTGGTTAAAAACTGGTTCAATGAAAAAAAACATAGCGTTGCTAGGTAGCTTGAAAGGGAGCTGGCCCAACTGGTTCGAATTTCAAAATGACGTCGTTTTGATTTTTTTTTTTTTCTTTTTCTTTTCTCTTTGAAGATGAAGAAGAAGAAAGAGAGAAGAGGGAGCTAGGGAACCGAAAGAGACAGAGAGAAAGAGAGAGAGAGCACCAACATCAACAACAACACATCATCGTTAACAACAACCAACAATCACAACAACAACAAAAAAAAAAAAAAATTAAATTAAATTAAATTAAATTTTTTTTTTTTTTGTAGAATTTGAACAACAACAACAAACAACACCACATCATCATCAACACGTTTTGGCACCCTTTTTTTTCCTTTTTTTTTGCCCATTTCTTCTTCCTCAAACTTCCTGTATTTGTTCTTCTTCTTCTTTTTTTTTTTTCCCCATAACTTAGAATAGAGAGAGAGAGAGAGATAGATCTATACACACACAAATCTACACAGATCGGGGAACAGAGAGAGAAAGAGAGTGATGCACAGAGAGAGAGAGAGAGAGAGAGGTACATAGATCTATACAGATCTGTGTATACATACACAGATCTGCCTATATATACACATATCTGTGTATATACACAGAGGATGGCGGCGCCAGTGATGGGTGGAGTCTCTTTCTTCTCTCTCTTTTTTTCTCTCTTCATCTCTCTTCTCTTTCTTTCTCTTTCTCTTTCTCTTTGTAGCAATCCCGGTTTCAATCCTTCTTTTATGTTTTGCCACTTATTTGGGCGGTCGGGGTCGAGGCAACGCCTCTTCAGCGGGTCAAGGCGGCCAGGCTCAAGGTCACTGAGTCACCGCGGGTTCAAGGGCGTCTGAGAGGTTGAGGGCGCCCTCAAAAAAAAAATTCAAAATGCATTCGAAATTACTTGACCTATGTCCGCAAAAATTCACCACTTTATAAGCATTTGGACACGAAATGTTTCCTCTCTCAGCGATGTGGGACTCAAAGAGTGGACGAAAATGTTGTGCCAAACGATGTCGTTTGGTGCGTTTGTTGAAAGTCCCACATCGATTACAAAATACATTTTAAGGTGGACATACTTCTATATAAGTGCAAGTGCAGATGGTTAGCTCATTGGCTTCTATGGTTCTTTCTTGATTTAATGAGCTATTACAAGCCGAGCCCGAGTTATATAAATTTTAGTTGTGCCGAGCTGGATTTTGGCCATAGTTCCATTGGGATTTTGGCCATAGTTCCTTCGCCAAAGTTGTGTAATTTCTTGAGGGCTTTGTTGTGAGTGGTGGAGATCGAGTTTCATCGTCGTCGATTTTGAGGTTTTAACTCTTTTCATCTTCTCCATTTCAGCTCTGAATTTGAGGTAGGGATTCCTACTCATTCTTATGTGTTTTAACATAAATGTTGAGTTATTTGTATAGCTGGTTTGATTTGGGAACTTAAGGTTAGAGATGTGTAATGTTGAAAACAGGGGTTTTGTTCAATTGACTCATATCTGTGTGTTTTGGGTTTAAAATGGAGATTATTGATGTTTTTGATAATATTCGAGCCTTTGGGTTAATATTGAGGGAAAAAAAAAAGGAAAATGCCATGTTTGGGTATATTTGGATCATTACTGTAATTAATGGCAATTAATACGGAAATATGAAATTGAGCTGGAAATAATAAAATCGACTCAATATGAGGTAGAATGGTGGAGTTGAATTCATTAATCACTCACTTTGAAAATGTTGAGATTATATATATCTGTTGTAGCATTTATTTTCTGTTTAGAAATAACTGCTTTGAGCTATCGGTGGAGGATAGTCGTGATTGTTGTAGACAATGCATGATGCTTAGGCAAACTAATACTAATCAATTGAAATGTCATCGAATATGACGGTTGTGATAATACATCGAATTAGTGTATTAAATGAACATATATATGATGATGTTTATATACATTGTGTTGTGTGGGAGGAGATAGTGGATGTACTCCACGGTTTAAGGGAAGATAGGGGATGGACTCTTAAACCGGATTTTGTGTGACATTGATACAGCACTACAATGTGTATCAAGTGTTGATTATGAAGTGTTGAATTGATTTGATATAGCACAAAAATGTATATCTTTATCAATTGTGAAATGTAGAAGTGTTTCTATGTTATGTTGATACAACACCAGTATATCATATATGAAGTATGGAAGTGTTTTGTTTGAGATTGATACAGCAAATATGTGTATCTATTGTGAAGTACGAAATGTTTAATTTGAGTCTTTATCTTAATTGAAATGGAAGTACTGTTGATATGAGATGTAATCTCACTTAAAGGGTATGGTCAGGTTCTGAGCCAGGATTATGAATTAAGAAATGAAAATTATTATGAAACATGGATACATTTGTCATGTAATTGAAACGGATTATGAATGGATATATGTGAATCAAACATTTATCGAATGCTCACGTTTTAGTTATTGCTCATATTATGTTTAGCATATCTCTACTGGGCTGTTAGCTCACCATATACGGGAATATCATTTTTAGGTGCAGGTGAGATGTTACCTCCAAGGCAATAGCATGGATGGACTCTCGGGAAGCAAGAGTTTCCTAGTTATGCTTTATGTGTGCGTGAGTGTTATTTGTAAAGCCAAGGGCTTAATGTGTAATGAGCGAGACTCTATTTGTGTAATCAAGCAATGTCTTGGAAAGATGAAAACCTATATGGCATTTAATTGCTTGCTAAACAGTGAACTTTGATATATGAATTTATGTTGTTTCTTATATTTATTCCGCATATAAGTTATCTTTATTGAAATATTTCGGGGCGTGACACTCTTCTTCTCTCTTCTCTCTCTTCCTCCCTCCCTCTGTTTTAGAGATACAAAAGCGAAAAAAAAAAAGCCCAAAACGACGTCATTTTGGGCAGTCGAGCCATTTGGACCAAAGGCATTTCGAGCTACGAAATATTATCCAAAAAAAATATATAACATTACCACAAAAAGCATAACTTCATTTTTCATTTTTGAATCACATATTATCATAACTCTACTACAAAATTGAGTAATATTTACTATAAAAATATGTAACATGAACAAAAAAAAAAAAAATTGCATAATAAGGTACATAGGCCTCGTTTGTTTGGACAAACTAGATAGAGAGGGATTGCAATCGATGGATTATTAGTCCTAGAAAAAATAGTGCCTTGATTATTTTGTTGAAAATAATGCATACCTCATTTCTATTTTCTCATAGGATTGAATGTTTGAAAATAACTATCTTAGTGAATTTTGTGTTTAGTTAAAAAATTATAAAGAAAGATAACTAATTAAAAGACTATTTTATTATTTTAAAAATTATTTGACAATGTTAAATCTAACTTTTTTAATTTAATATATATATATTTTTTTTGACAAGCACTTGCAACATGTTTTGAAGTCCAATAATTAACCTAAAGTTTTAGCTCATCAATGAGCTCCTCCAAAATTATTAATTAAATATAAATAGAGTAAATTATATCAGTAGTTCACGTATTTTGATGATTGTGTTATTTTGATTTTTGTAATTTTAATTGACTAATTTTGATCATGAATTTATGATTTTTTTCAATTTGGTTGAATTGATTACAATTATTGGTGATTTTTTAATGAAAAATGTGCACATGGTGACATGTGTCATGTTTTTATAAATAAAATTGTATACTTGTTTAACTTAATGAGTTAATCTCAACCAACTTCATAACCATTTCCCTTCCAAAAATTCTAATTGGTGTAATTAATTAAATCAAATTGATCCAAAATTTAAAATTAAAGGTTAATATCCAGCTAATTAGAATTATAAGAATCAAAATAACACATGAGGCAAAATATAAGGACTATTAATATAATTTGCCCATATAAATATTACCCATTTGGACAAGTATGTTAGAAGTATTTGGATCTACACACTATCATAACCATCATTAATTCTGAAAATATTTCTCAAGAATATGTTTTCAATATTTAGAGGATGAAGAAAAATATTCATCTATTTACTCTCATTTTGGAATGATTGGCAACAAATGAACTATATTGTTTTTTTTTTGAACATTAGATCACTTATGGCGCTTTATGTAATTTGGTCTAATAGTTTTTTTTTTTTTAATGATAAAGATACGTGTTGAAAAGTTATCAGAAAAGTCGCTAAGTCGCTAAAAAATTGGAAGAAAAAGTCATTGGGAAAGTCACTAGCAGCTGATAGCAATGGCCGTTAGCAGCTATTGGTGGTGATGAGCTGGACAAATAAGTGATATAAATAGATAAGT
This sequence comes from Camellia lanceoleosa, assembly GCA_025200525.1. Classification (NCBI taxonomy): domain Eukaryota; kingdom Viridiplantae; phylum Streptophyta; class Magnoliopsida; order Ericales; family Theaceae; genus Camellia; species Camellia lanceoleosa. Next base: position 88,897,212 of record CM045770.1, read on the forward strand.
AAATAAATAGGTGAAATGTATATAAATAGGTAACATTTGGATAGATAGTTAAATAGATAGGTAACGCGTATGCAAATAGGTTATATTTGAACAGATAGATAAATAGGTAAAAATTTGAATAAATATGTGTCTTTTAGACCTAAAAAGATTTGAATTTATATTGACCCAATAATTTTTGAAGTAGATCTCTGGCCTAAGTGCCTATTAATCTACACATGGCTAAAGCCACAACCACAGAGGTTGGGTCAGAAAATACTGTGCCAATTTCCAAACTAGTTGAAATAGAGAAGACAACCTCTGTGTCTGAGAAGAGACCTGCCGAGGTTGAGGCAATCGACAAACCACCACAAAAAAGGTCGAGATTCGAAGGTGCTACTCACTTTGGTGCTTTCCCTGCTGACAAGCCCTGGGTTCCATCCATTAGGGTCGGAGACCAACCTTTGTTAACTAGGAACAGTGCCTTCGACAGTGTAAAACTCAGTGCCGCCATTTCTACTGTCGTTTTTCTACCGGCCGACCTCAATCGTATGGTCGAGCTGACTGAATATGAGAACTATACGCTAATAATGCATCACTGCGTCCTGGTAAGTCTCTTTACTTTATCTCTTAAGGTTTTCCAACACTTAGCCAAATTTTCACTAATCTGTTTCATTTCTTACAGGCCATCAGTAGGGTCACTCCTTCGTGGTCAAAACCGAGGAGTTTAAGAAGGAGTTAACCAAGTCGACTAAGGAGGTAGCCAAACTCCTTATTTCTCTTAATCAAGTCGAGGCTCGCGTTCGAGGTTTGCTGGACCAGGCAAAGACTGCCCAAGCAACCCAAGTTAAAGTTAAAAATCACGTCGAAGTGCTTGAGAATGTTGCCGAGGTCGCCCAGGCCATAGCAAAAGAAGTGAAAGAGAAGGAGGCCCTGGTCCAAACCGAGCTCCAAACTACTCTGGCTACTAAAGAGGCTGATCTCAAGGCTGCCGACGAGAAAGCCTACATCGAAGGGGGAGCCAATGTTTGTGATGCCTACAAAAAGCAAGTCAATCAGGCATGCAACAAGGGTTACACCCTTGGCTGGTTGGCTGTTTTAAAGGAGTTGGTCATCTTGTATGACTCACCTCTTTGGGATACAAGCCGACTTGTCATGTCGTTCCCTCTTACTCTAAGCCAATTTGAAGATAAGGCTAAAGGTGAGTAAAAAGCCGAGGCCAAAGCCGATGCTGAAGAATCTGCTAGGGCCAAGTCCCCAATTCTGAATAAACAAGTCCTGGACTTAACTCAGGGCGAAGAGGATGATGAGGTCCGCAAACATATCTCTGCTAAGAAAGCCACATCTAAGGTCAAGACTGCGACTGCCGAGAGGAGCCTGGACTAGACTTTTCTTTAGATTGACACCAAGATCGAGGCCGAGAATTCAAAGCAATTGTATGCCGAGGCCGAAACAATGGCAACAACTGAGGTTGATCAGTTCGAGACCATTGCCAAAGATCATAGTGCTTAGTTTTTTTTCCTTTTTTCCTTTGAACTTTTTCTCTTTTCAATACTTTTTTCTTTCACTCTTGAACACCTGTAATAGTTTGTTTGTTAGGCCGAAGTGCCATCTCTTATACTTGGACAAGTAATCTTTTATGCCAAGTCGATGTGCCTTTTGTATCTAAACAAGTTTCTTCTTTGAATGCACGCTTCTTTTTCTGTAAGTATTGAATGCTTCTTTTCATGTATGCTTACTGGTTTCCTTTTATGCCTTGCATGTTTCCACACTTAGAATATTTTTGTAATTTTTCAAGTATACCTGAACTGTGTAATCATTTCGGGTTAGAATACATATGACATGTATCGCCTCGGATCTACTTTATCTCGAGTGCACCATTAGTTAGTCACCTTGGACCAACTTCCCTTGGAGTTTACCTTTTACTGTGATCTCAGTCAAACAACACTTAAAAATATTTTATTTAAACATTTTTACAAGTGTTCTTCCTTCACTTGTACTTGCTATCTTTTATCTATACTTCATTCTTTTAACCCTTCCAAGCTTTGACAAACTGTTTGGTTATCCTAGGTGACAAATATCTCGGGTAACCCTTCAACTATTTACCTTGGCTGATTCCAACTTGTAAATTCCTTCAAAAAATTTTAACAAGTGTCAAACCTATTCCTGCTACCTACCCCCTAATGTAAATTTGAATACCACTTATATTCACATTAAGTAAGCAACTCCAATTCTTGCTGATGTCTGATTCAAATAAAATTTAGCTGAGTTTTGTGACCTCGATCTCTCTGTTAACCTAACTAGTAGGGGTAAAAGAATAACCGGAAGGACCGATCAAACCGACCGAACGGAACGGTTTTCGGTCGGTGTTTTAAGTTTTCAATAGGTCGGTTCGGTTCGATTTATTTTTTTCTGTACATTCGGTTCGATTTATGGTTTTTGATTTTTTGAACCGAACCGAACCGAACCGACTTATGTCATTTTAAAAATATTTAAATTGATTTGATTAAAATATTGATTTGAATTGATAAAAATATAATTTGAGAGTATGAGTTGTATTTTGAGTTTGTGAGTTAAATTAAAATATTTAAAAATATTTTTATAAAATAGAGTTTGAATTTATTTTTATAAAATATTTTAAAATTTAAAAAATTAAAATCACAATATTTTGAAATTAAAATATTTAAAAATATTCAAAAAATTAAAAAAATCGTAATATATTTAAATATTAAAATATTTAAGATCTTAACAAAATTAAAATATTTTTAAAATATTTAAATGTTTAAAAAATTAAAATATTGATTTGAATTGATAAAGAAAAAAAAAGTCAAAAAACCAAAAAACCGTACCGCACTGTAATAAACCGAACCACGCCGGTTTATGTCATTTTTCTGGGCGGTCGGTTCACAAATATGCAAAACCGAAATTATCAGTTCGGTGCAAAACTAGTGAAAAAACTGACCGAACCGAACCGATTTCACCCCTACTAACTAGATCAAACTTAGTTCAACTCTACTGTAGTGGCAAGTCTAAGCTACCCGTTATATTTCATTCGGAAACATCGCCAACTTAATTTGACTCTATCATACGGCAAGTATAATTCAACTCTTCCATTTGATAAGTCTAAGTTACTTGTTATGTTTCAATTGGAAACATCGCAAATTTAGTTCAACTCTATCATATGATAAGTCTAAGTTATTCGTCATATTTCAATCAAAAACATCGCAAACTTAGTTTAACTCTGTCATATGGCAAGTATAATTCAACTCTACTATATGTTAAGTCTAAGTTATTCGTTTTGTGTCAATCGGAAACATCACAAACTTAGTTCAACTTTATCATATGGTAAGTATAATTCAACTCTACTATATGAAAAGTTTAAGTTATTCGTTATATTTCAATCGGAAACATCGCCATGAGACTACTTCAGTCCTATCGCACAAATATCAACAATAAAAACAAAATCAAGCAAGAATTTTATTAAAACTTCATCTAATAAAGTCAGTACATAAATCTAATAAAAGCAAAAACTAATGATAGAAAAACTTTGGATTGCAAGTGTTCCAATGTTCTGGCAACTCCTTGCCATCACTGTCTGCTAGCCGATATGCTCCTTGCTGGCAACCAAGAGAACTCTGTGAGGCCCTTCCTAGTTTGGGCCAAGCTTTCCCTCCCTAGGATCATTTTTGTTGCTGACAACTTTTCTTAGGACGAGGTCCCCAACCTTGAATTTCATTGGGTTAACCTTCTTGTTGTAAGCCCTAGCTAGCTGTTGTTAGTATGCCCCCAGCCGAATTACTGTTATTTCTCTTCTTTCTTCTAAGAGATCTAGATCTCGGGCTAGGAATACCTCGTTGGTTCCATCTTTTACTCCCCGGGTTTTGATTCCTGGGATGCCAACCTCCAATGGGATGATTACTTCAGTGCCATAAGCCATAGCAAAAGGAGATTCCCCTGTTGATTTTCTCGGTGTGGTTCGATATACCTACAGAACATTGGGCAATTCTTGCACCTACTTGCTCTTGGCTGCTTCCAGCCTCTTCTTGATCCCATCTAAAATGGTCTTGTTGGTTGCTTCTACATGACCATTACTCTAGGGGAAACTAACAGTAGAGTAATAGGTTTTGATCTTATATTTTATAAAGAAGCTCTTAATCAGCTTACTGTCAAGCTGAGTTCCATTTTCTACTATAATGACCCTTGGGATCCCGAATCTGGTTATTGTTCTTCTAGATGAAGTTCTTCACATCGATATCTTGAATCTTAGCAAAAGGTTCAGCCTCTACCCATTTGGTGAAGTAGTCTGTGGCTACTAGCAAAAATTTTCTCTGTCCAGTTGCCTAGGGCAGTGGTCCTACCAGGTCCATGCGGCCAAGGACTGGATACTGGGTTCAAATCTGCTGCTAGTAAATGTATCAAATGTGCAAACCTTTGACACTTCTTACACTTTCTGTCATAGGCTTCAGCATCCTTCTGTATGTAGGGCCACCAGTACCCCTAAGTTATGGCCCTATGAACAAGTGATCTGCCCCCAGCATGGCTTCTGTATACACCTTCATGTATTTCGTACAGGAAGCCTTCTACTTGGGATGGGTGTACATATCTCAAAAAGGGCCCAGTAAAAGACCTTCTGTAAAGATGGCCTTCTACTGTCAAGCTGAGCCTGGCCGACTTTAATCTAGTCTTGTGTGCCTCTTTTCGGTCATCTGACAGCTTGTCATCCCGGAGGAACGTTACTATTGCATCCATTCAACTTCGACCCATTTCCATATACATCGCTTCGTACTCTGTGATAAGGGGCTCCACACTCGGGCTTGACAAATAATCAACCATTATTGTCCTTGCCTTACCTGATTTCATTGTACTAGCTAGGTTGGCCAAGGCATTGGCATGACTATTGTCATCTCGGTTAACTTGCTATAGCCGGTAATTTTCAAATAGTGTTTGTAGCTTGACAACCTCTTTGACATAGGCTATCATTCGTTTATTTTGGGCTACATACTCTCCCGTTGCTTAATTCATAATAAGTTGGGAGTTACAAAAAACTACCACATCATCGGTTTCCATGGCTGCTACTAGTTTTAGTTCTGCAATCAGCGCCTCATACTCTACCTCGTTGTTTGAGGCCTTGAACCCCAAACGACTAGATTGCTCAATTATTTGCCCATCTGGTGATACCAACATCACTCCTGCCCCTCCTCATTAGCGGTTTACACTTTCATTAACAAACAGGCAGAAGAAATCGCCGATGTAGATATCACAGGGTTTTGCTTGCTCTGTTTTCTTCTGTTTTGCCAGTGTGGTGTCCTTTGGCCCTAGTTAAATATCTTCTGGTTCTCCTAGACAACTTAAGCCGTAGCTTACCAGAGCCCAACGTGGGATGGCACTAGAGGTGAACTAGGCCACAAAGTCGGCTAGAACCTGGCCTTTAGTTATTGTTCTAGGCCTGAATTCTAAGTCATACTGACCCAGCACCACTACCCATCTGGCTACTCTACTTGTTAGATCTCCATGTTGCAACAAGGACTTCAAAGGATGCTTAGTCAGCACCACAATCTTGTAGGCTTGAAAGTAGTGATTCAATTTTTTCGAAACCATCACCAGGGTTAGTGTCAATTTCTCCAAGGGCAAGTACTTGGTTTCTGTACCTGCTAGGGCCTTACTTACATAGTATATCGTCTTTTGTTATCTCTCATCATCTTAGATAACTACCGCGCTCACTGCGTGTTCTGAAACTGCCAAGTATATAAACAATTCTTTTCTAGGTACTAGATTTGACAGAACTAGATCTGTTGTCAGGTACTTTTTCAAGTTGGTGTAGACACCCCCATTTTTCACCACCTTTAAGACTTGGGCGCCACTGATCATTTACTTGGTGATGAAAGTTGTGCAGTATAAAGGTTCGATTTCTTCGACAATAAGAGAGTCAAATCCCAACCTTACACCCCATTTTTGGACTAAAACCATTTTGACCAAAGATTTTAGACCATAAAACCCTCTCTTTCAAAACTTGAAAGAGAGTTCCTACGATCTTCCGAGGCTCGCATTTCGTTAAATGTTGCATTTTTCAGTAAACCAAGCAAGGATAAAGTAGGAATTAATGGAAGAGATGTGAAATCTTTGAAAAAATATTCAAAACACCTTATTTATGGGTTTGGGATTGAAGAAAATGGGAGAGGAGAGAAGAAAACTAGTTGAGGAGAAGTTTGGCATAAATTCGGGTAGGATCAAAACTGAACAGTTTTCACTAAAAGAGGCATAACATTTTTCACACTTGGAATTTTGAAGTGAAGCTAGAACCATTGGAAATAAGACTTCCAGGGCTTCAATTTAGGCTCAAGAATGACCTCCAAATGAGTCCAGATGAAGGAGTTATGTCCGGTTGAAATCAGGCCCAAAAAGTAGATTTTTCTGGCCAACCAGAGGTGGAGGATGCTGGCTATAAATGGGCTTTTCTGGCCATGTGCCGGCCATGAATGGCCTATGCCGACCCCCTGCCGTCCAATGGTGATCCATGTCGGCCAACAATGATGAAGTGCCGGCCATCAATGATGGCGTGCCGGCCATCGATGAAAAAAAACAGTTTTTGGCAGATATTTTTGTTCTAGCTGTCCCTTTTGGGATATTTTCGACCAAGGCTTGCATTCTTCTATATATAGAGGGCCTTCTCTAGTGTTTTAGGGGTTAGAAAGATTTTAGAAGTGAAATATTTTGAGGAGTCTCTCTCTCTACACTTCTCTCTCTCTCTTGAACCTTAGTACATACAAGTGTAGATACACTTCTCCTTGGCCTATACATCCTTGATCAAAGTTGTTGATCTTTGAGCTGAGGTTCTACAAGGTCTTCTTGGAGCTCCTTAAGGTGGTTTTGACTTGGCTTTGTTGCCTAAAGTTGTGTTGTGCTTCAAGAGGTATAACTCTCTCCCTTTAAGCTTGTTTTGGACACTTGTTTTGCCATCTTTTTCCACCATTTCAAGGCTGGTTTTGGCATGTAAAAAGTTCTATTTTTCAGTCCTAAAAATGGTGGTTTGAGCCTTTGTGAGTTAGGGGGTTGTCCCCCATTTTGGCTCTTTGGCTTGGGAAGCTTTTTGTGCCATCTTTCATCTCCTTTCAAACCAACTCTTTTGGCCTTTTAACCACTGAAACTCAGAGGTTTTTCAGTGACAAAAACCATGATTTAAGTTCCAAAATAGGAGGGGGTGCCTCCCCTCCTTGTGTCTTGTTTGCATGTGTTGATGGCTTAACATATGAGCATGTGTTTCTATCATTTTGTAGCTTAGTTCAAGCATGTTTTTGACTTTTTTTTTGACATGCTTCAACTCTGTTTTTGGCTAGTTGGGTCACTTCTTGCTTGCTTTTTGCACTTGTAGTGTAATCATGCTTACTAGCCGAACATGTTTAATGAGTTAGCCTATCATTCTAGATTGTGTTAGCTTAACTCCAGCACATTTTTGCTACTAATTTAGCATGCTTTAGCTCTATTTTGGGTGATCTTGGTCATATATGCTTTGCTTTGTATAGCTATTGTGTAGTTGGCCTCACTAGCTTTGTGTTTTAAGGCCTCCAATATGCTTTATTTGAGTTGTTTGCATGCCATGACATCATTTAGCATGTGATTTCAGAGTATATATCACTGTCACACTCTCACATATATCACTCTTTCATTGCTTTTGAGAGTTGTGCTTTGAACCTTGTTTGTGAGCCAATATGCGAGTATGTTTTTCTTGCCATTTATGCTTTCATTCCAGCATATTTTGGCCACTGTTTTGGCATGTTTAAGCTTTGTTCAGAGCTGGTTGGTCATTTGAGCTTGGTATTGCATGCCTCTAGTGTTGTGTCCTTCACTAGCTTTGGTGCTTTTGGCCCTTAACATGTTGTGCATGTGTTGCTTGCATGTTGTAGCACTACTTTTCATGCCATTTCAGCACTGAAAATTCTACAACCTCTCTTTGTTCTTCACTTTTGAATTTGCTTTTGAAAGTGGTCTTGAGCCCCTTGTTGGCTTGAGCATGAAATTGAGGCACTCATGCCTAATGGTTTTAATCTTGTCTTGAGGGTTTCTAGTAACCAACAGTATGAGCCCTCTTTCATGTCAAGGCACTTGTGGCTTAGGCCGTCTTTCCAATTAGAGGACTTTCACGTTGGACTCAACTGGGTAAAGGACTAAAGAATGGCTTGGTAATGCTGAAATAAGTAAATAAAACGAATCAAGTAAAACATAACCAAGATAAGCATGTTGTGTTTGCATTGCATTGTGTTCAATCGGACGTTATATTAAACACAAGGTAGATTGGTCCATTTCATACTTGAAGTGATGAAATGAGCCAATCTCCATTGTCTCCATTGCCTTTGATCACCCATGATAAGGTAGTGGACTTGAGTCTTCATTTTGTGCATTGATTGAAAGTGTACAACTTGGATCTTTGGCCATCATGCATTGAAAGTGCTTGATTGGTGGTTTTGGATCCAAGAGTGCCACTCATTTGATGTTTTGAGATGATAATGAGAGGGTGCAGTACAAACATGTCCTAGAAAAATCCTTCATTTTCCTCTATGTGTGCTCTGTTGCAGTTTGGTGTTACAGCACACCAATAGCCGACAGTGCTTTATTGTTGGCCGGCAGAACACTTCTTTGGCCAGCAGGTGGCCGGCAGCAAGTCATCATGGCCGGCAGGCCACTGGTGCACTCCCTAGCAGTGATTTGGTAAAATGGTGCAAAGAGTTTTTGGAGTAACCCTGCAAATAGAGCCTCTCAAGAGCAAACTAGAGAGCTTTTTGGGACGGAAACCGAGTGCATGCATATTCAACTTGATGAGGCAGCGTAGTTTGATGCTTTTCTTGTTAGTTAGCATGGTTTTATAATTTAATTAATGAGTGTGCTAATTGGTTAAGTGTTGTAATAATTAGTAAGTAGTTTACTAGTTATTCGATTGGTTTGTAATAATTAGTCTAATTAGTTTAATTAGATTAATTTGATTAACTTAGCTTAGTGTAGCTTAGCTTATTTATTCGGACCCTCCTTCACGAGGGCACAATGTTGTAATAAGGGTGCGTGCGTGTGTGCATGTCTTCCAACCCCACATCTTTCTCTCTTTTATTTAACTACTTTCGATAGTTAGATTAGGGCACGTTTTGATTAGCATACCTTATACTTGCATGTTTGCATTCATTCATTTGTCTTGCATGCACCGGGCTCGGCGCATCATTTAAACTGCATCGTATTTCAATACACTTCTTTGAATACGTGTATCAAATTGTTACATTCATATGCCATCTTAGATAGCCGAGCCTATTTAGTTGCATTATTGCATGTGTTGCATTAGGCATCTTATATAGTTAGGATCATGCATTGTTTCTAACTAGCTTTTGTTTTGACTCGGAGTACACTGTAAGTTTTACGCTTTAGCATACTTACATGAGTGCGAGTGTTGCCTTCATAGCTGTAGACACCCCATTTTGACCGGCCCTAAGACTTGGGTGTTTTCTTTTGATTACCCGATGATGACAATTAGAATGTGTTTCTCACAAAATTCTCAGTAAGAAAGATGGAATTTAAGTTTTAATCCCAACCTTCACCCATTTTTTGGCCAAACTATTTTAGACCTTAAAACCCTCTTTTCAAAATATGTTTTTTTTTTTGTTTCTACAATGTCCCGAGACTCCCATTTCGATTAAAATATTACACTTTTCAGTAAACCGAGTAAGGACAAAGTGGAAATAAATGGAAGGGAGGTGAAACTTTTTGAAAAATATTTAAAAAACATCTTCTTATTGGTTTGGAGTTGAAGGAAATAGGAAGGGATGAAAGAAAACTGGTTTAGGAAAAGGATGAGTATCAAATCTTTAAGAAGAAAATGAGTAGCCTTTACTAAATTAGGCATTTTTCTTTGTACACTTGGAATTTAAATATGAGACCACCACCATTGGAAAGTAGACTTCCGGGGCTTCAATTTAGACCCAAGAACCACGTCAGACCAAGTCCAAATAAAGGAGATATGCCCATTTGAAGTTGGGCTTAAAAGCAGATTTTGTTGACCCAGCCTGAGACAGCCTTTACTAAATTAGCCATATCTCTTTGTACACTTGGAATTTAAATGTGAGGCCACCACCATTGGAAAGTAGACTTCTGGGGCTTCAATTTGGACCCAAGAACCGCCTAAAACCAAGTCCATATGGGGGAGATATGCCCATTTGAAGTTGGACTTAAAAGCAGATTTTGTTAACTCGGCCCAAAACAACAATAGCCCATTTTTTCTTGGTTTTGGTTCGGTTGGGACAACCCATTTACCTATTTTCTAAGCCATTCAAGCATTCACTCATCCTCCATTATACCTAATCATACCCCATTGTCAAAAAGAGGTTTTGTTTGTTAGGTATACCTCCTTATTGGAGTGTGGGACCCAATTGGTTTTGGAAAAAGAGTTTTAATTTAGCTTGGTTTAGTATAATATATTTTTATATATTATATTTGTGGAGGCCCAATCCAATTTGGTTACAGTTAGGGTTTTGATAAAACAAACCCTAGAATTAACAATATAGAAATATATTGTTCATGTGAGTCGTTTTTGTCAAGGAGTAGCATATACTTGTCTTTGGTGAGATAGTGCTTCGGGTGGCTTTTGTGAAGCAGCATCAAAATTGATTTGAGTGCATCTTTGTTTGGGTGTTTTGGTGGAGTTGATTTGGTTCGTTATTTTGGGTCTTCTTCAACTCTGATTCTGAAGATTTTGGTTCATCTATTTGGTGAGGTCTTTCCTCTTTTTTATTTGTGATTATTTGGAATTCACCTAAGGGTGGTTTTGTGAGACCATTAGTGTCTCATTTGTAAGCGTTTGGAACTTATTTGGTTGATAGTGGAATCGGATTTCGATCCCGTGGACGTACCTCACATTGAGGGAACCACGTAAAAATTCTTGTGTTGCCTTTGATTTAATTTTTCCGCAATAGTTTTTATTCCCATTGATTGATTTACTTGTGGGGAATCATCGATTTTCCCTAACATTGTTTGCATTCATAAAGGAGTATCTCATGCAACCACCTTGAAAATTTGCCCTCCTATCACATTCTTGTCTCCCACTTTGTCTCCCACATTCTTTTTGACCTTTACTCTCCCTCATTGCCTATATAGAATGATCATATTGTAAGAGAGAAAAGGACCACGAAATTGAAGAGAAAGGAGTGAAAAAAGAGAGAAAAATTGAGTTTTTGAGCCAAAAATATTCCTATCTTCTATATACACCCCATACCTTCCATAGCTACTGAAATTCCTCATTTTCATACACCAAAACCACTCCAAAAATTCTGATATAGCCAAAGATCAATTGCCTTGATCATAAGGAAGAGTGTTTAGTGATTGAAAGTGAGAAAAACTAGAGAGTTAGCCACTTTCTATACCACAAACTCCATAAACTCCATAATTTTGAATTGAGGATTTGAGAACACACTTCCTACACTTGAGGGTGATCAAGAGGAAGTTTGGAAATCAAAAAGTTCATTCTTTCTTTGGAAGGTGAATTGTTAGTCTTTCATTTTCTTATATTTTATATCTTATAATTATTTTCATGCTTCTTATTTCATTGTGTTTTGTTATAATCTAAGTAGTTTGTTTATTTCATATTTATTTTCTTACTTTATATTTCATAGTGTATTGTTATAATCCTAGTAGTTTGTTGAGCTCATAATTATTTATTTATTTATTTATTTTTATTCGCATGCTTTAATTTCATATTAGTTTTGTTGTAATCTTGCATGTTCTACCATATATATATATATATATATTTTGTGTATTAGTCTCATATTAGTTCTGTTGTAATCTTGCATGTTTTATCTTATATTTATTTTATTGCTTTAGGTTTATGTTGTGAGTTTGCACTTTTTATTTTATTTTATATTTTTTTTCTTGTTTTTTTTTTTTAATCTAACCGGTAGTGGCTAGTTGAGCCACCTACATATTTTTTGTTTGTTCATTTTCTTAGTTTCACAACAAGACAGGCTTTGTTTGGCCTAGTTGGCCGACTGGTTAGCTTCTTTCGAACAAGATGGCGTAATCTCCCAATATTGATCAATTTCCGCCGGCGGTTCTAAAGAATATGAAGCTTTTATTTTATTTATTTTTTTATTTTGAGTGTATTGTAAGGTTTTTATTTTGTTGTAATATTCTCTTCATCTCTCTCTAATTTGATTTGTAATTATTCTTTAAAATGTTGTAATAATTCCCCGTTCCGCTTCTTTCTATCCCGTTCTTTTACTTGCTTTCTTTATTTGTACATAAACATCATATTTATTTTCATTATAGTTATGCTTTGCATCTATGTTTCATGCATCTTGATTCGGCTAAGTTTGCATTTGTGGATTTAATCAATTCCTATGTGATTATGTGCGCTACCTCATGTTCTTGAGATGATTCACATATCATATTTTAGAAGCCGAATCTTTAGTTGCATCTCATGAGTGAATTGCATTAGGATTTTGTATATAAGATCATGCATATTTTACTAACTTTGTTTTGTAGCTTGTTCGTGGGACATCAAACATGTAAGTTTTTATGCTTTAGCATCCCGTTTGTGTGTGTTTTTCTTACTATGTCTAGAATTCTACCATGAGGCTATTTGCTTATGTGATATAACTCTATGAATGCCAGTGGATGGAGGTTGTGTCGCTTAATTTGGAATGATGTTGATTTTTTCATGCTTGTAAACTCAATTTATTTGGGTTGAACATCGTCAAAACTCTTTCAAAATGCATGATATCAAATTGTTCCAAAATGAATGGCATAGTCTATACTTGTATGCTTCACATAGTAAATTTTAGGATTTATTAACTAATCAGAACATGAACATATAAAGAAAATAAAAGTCATATCATGGTTTAGTAGAGGTTTTGATCGGGTGAGGGGTACTCATTATTGACTTTCCCTCTCATATCTAAGGTTAAGCATCCTTTGTCATGGGTTTCTAATTTCCCAAAATATTAGGTGGCGACTCGAGATCGATGACCCATTTTTGACAAAATTGCAATAAAATGGATTTTCACTAAAAGTTTCCAAATCTGGACTCTCATCTACGTTTCACATTGCACTCATGAGACTAGATCAAAGAGATCTCGGGGGTCCGAACTGTTTAACGCGCGCGGGTACCCCCCCGGTGCATGTTACAATAGCATGCTTGCCATGAGGCTATTTTCTTAAATGATTAATTGCATGAATGTCTGTGGATGACGACTTTGTTGCTTGAATTTGGACAATTTAACGAATGTGAGTTTTAAACCCACTTTGCGAAGTGACAAATCATGTTTTAAAGTCCATCTTGTGAGATGGCAAATCCGTGCTTTAGCCCACTTAAGGGTGGCACATTCAAACCATTTTAAAAAACAAACATGAGTCGTTTTGTTCTAATTCTCGCGATTGAGTCTATACTTGTGTGTGTGCACGCCATGTAGTAAAGTTAGATTAATAATCAGAATAAAAACACATGAGGTTTATAAAACAATATATTATGCTTAGTAGAGGCCGATCTTTGATCGGGCGAGCGGGGGTGCTCATCCTAGGACCTTTTCCTCTCGTACCCAAGTTCCTGAGCCGAGGCAACTTTGGTAATGATGGACACGTGGTCTTTGGCACGAGTCAAGGTTTCTTAAATTTCCCGAAAACAAAATATTTAGGTGGCGACTTTGTAATCTAGCAAAGCAGTCCAGTTTTGGCATTATTTGATTTAAAATCTAATTTTCCAAAATGATTTGCCGGATTGGACTTTTTAGTGTTTATCAGTCTCATATTGCACTCTGTGAGATTAGATTCAGAATCGCGACAGGAATCCAAACTGTAGGAGACCAATTCGCGTCTTCTCCGAAAGGGGGGCGCAAGAAGAAAGCCGAGTCCATAGTTGGCCAAGGCGACTTCGCACTCTTCTGTCCACAAAAAATCTGTGACCTTTTTTAACAAACTAAAAAATGGTTTACACTTATCTGAACTTCACCTAATGAACCTGTTCAGAGCTACTGCCTTGCCGGTCAAAATTTGGACTTGCTTGGCTGACGTCGGGCTCTTTAAGTCAAGAATGGCCTTGATTTAATCTGGGCTTGCCTCAATGCCCCTTCTGGTGACCAAGTATCCCAGGATCTTACTAGACCTGACTCCAAATATACATTTCAAAGCATTTAGTCAGAGTCGATATGTTCTTAGGATATCAAAAACTGCATTCAAGTCGGCCAGATGATTCCCAGGTTCTCTGGTATTCACGACCATATCATCAATGTACACTTCTAATGTCTTGCCGATCAGATGTCTAAACATCTTGGTCACTAACCTCCGATAGGTTGCTCCTATATTTTTCAACCTGAAAGGCATCACTCTATAGCAATACAGCCTTTTTTGAGTGATGAATCTAGTCTTCTCCTCGTCAGAGGGGATACATTGCTATCTGGTGGTATCCCCTGTAAGCATCTAGGAAGTTCATCCTCTCATGTTCTGAAGTGGCATCCACTAGCTGATCAATTTTAGGTAGAGGGAAGCTGTCTTTGGGACAAGCCTTATTCAGGCTGGTGAAGTCCAAGCAGACCCTCTACTTCTCATTCTTCTTTTTCACAACTATTGTGTTGGACAGTCAGGTTGGGTAGTTCACCTCCCGAATGGCTTTGGCTTCCAACAGTTTGTCCACTTCGTTCTCTACTACCTCCACATGAATTAATGTCAACCTCCTTGCCTACTGAATGATATGCTTTGCTGACTTGTCTGCATTGAGCCTATGGCAGGTGACCTCGGGATCAACGCCTGGCATCTCATAGGGTGTCCAGGTGAACACTTCTATGTTTGCTCGTAAGAAAACTTCCAACTCATTTTTTTCATTTTTGGCTAAACCTGAGCCGAGAAGAAAGAAGCGCTCTTCATCACCTTGTTGAACTAGAATTTTCTTCAAAGCCTCCCCACTCTCGTCGACTGGTTCTTTGTCGACATCATCTAGGACCTCCATGTCCTCATCTTTAATTTCCACTATCTCTACTTCTCACACATTACAGGTGGACTTCATTGCTGTCATGGAGTAATTTTTTGCCTGCACCTGATCCCCTTTGACCTCCTCAATCCCATGTTCAGTTGGGAATCGCAACAGCTAGTGCAATGTTGAGGGAACAACCCTCATTATATGCAACCACGTTCTACCCAAGATAACATTGTAAAGGGAAGGGGTGTTAATTACTGTGAACTTCGTGCTTACCTTCTTCGTGCCTGCTTGTACTGCCAAATTCATGGCTCCTAGAGGCCATGTCAACATTCCATTGAACCTAACCATCGGGCTGTTGAACTGTTCCAGATCATTTGGGTAAAGGCCAAGTTCTTTGTAACATCTAACATACATGATGTCACAAGAACTACCTTGATCAACCTGTATGCGCCTTACCTGGCACTCTCCAATCTTCAGCGTTATCACCAAGGCATCATTATGTGAATGCCGCACCGTATCCAGGTCTGCCTCGGTAAAAAAGACCATTGGCCTCTAGAACTCATTGGTCCTAGGCTTCTTTTACTGGACCTAATACATATGCTACAAGTGCCTCATTCTCTGAGTCTCCTTACGCACCTCATTCTCATTGACTGTAGATCCGACTTCCTCCGCGCACCCCCATTTCGGAGAGGGCGTGAATTGGTGTTACTACAGTTCGGACTCCTGTCACGGTTTTGAATCTAATATCACAAAGTGCAATGTGAGACTGATAAACACCAAAGAGTCCAAATCTGACAATTGGTTTTGAAAAATCAATTTTGAATCAAAAAGCGCCAAACATGGACTGCTTTGCCATATTACAGAGTCGCCACCTAAATATTTTATTTTTGAGAAATTAAGGAAACCCTGACTCGTGCCAAAGGCCAAGTGTCCGTCATCACCAAAGTTGCCTCGGCTTAGGAACTTGAGTACGAGAGGGGAAGGTCCTGAAATGAGCACCCCCGCTCACCCGATCAAAGATCGGCCTCTAGTAAGCATGATATGTTGTTTTATAAACACATGTGTTCTTATTCCAGTTATTAGCTAACTTTACTATGTGATGTGCACAGCGTACAAATATAGACTTAATCACGAAAATTAGAACAAAACAACTCATGTTTGTTTTTTAAAATGGTTTGAAAGTGCTACTCGCAAGTAGGCTAAAGTGCAGATTTGCCACCCTCGGGTGGGCTTAAAACAACATGATTTCACCACTTCGCAAAATGGGCTTAAAACATACAATCGATGAATTGTCCCAACTCAAGCAATAAAGCCTTCATCCACAGGCATTCATGCAGTTAATCACTTAAGCAAATAGCCTCATGGCAAGCATGCTATCATGGCAACACTCACACTCATGCAAGTATGCTAAAGCGTAAACACTTACAGTATACTCCGAGCTAAAACAGAAAACTAGTTAGAAATCACGCATGATCCTAACTATGTAAAATGCCTAATGCAACATATGCAAAGAATGCGACTAAATAGGCTCGGCTATCTAAGATGGCATACGAATGCAACACTTGATAACATGCTTTGAAACACGTATTCAAGTAAGTGTATTTAAATACAATGCAGTTTGAATGATGCGTGGAGCCTTAGTGCATGCAAGACAAATGAATAATGCAAACATGCAAGCATAAGGTATGCTAATCAAAACATGTCCCTAAAACTAACCATCGAAAGCAGTTAAATAAAAGGAAGAAAGACATGGGTTTGGAAGACATACACATACACACACACACGCACACTTATTACAACATTGCGCCCTCTTGAAGGAGGGTCTGAATAAATAAACTAAGCTAATCTAAGCTAAGTTACTTATTTCAAACCAACTAATTAACTATGCTAGCTAATTAATTATTACAAACCAAATGAAATAACTAATTACACAAATTAGCTAAAATATTACGACACTCGCATAATTAGCTATGCTAACTAATTAAAGCGATAAAGTGGCCTCGCAGGCAAAGGAGACTTGCATGCTCGGTTGGCATTTGCTCGGAAATCCATTGCTTTGCCGTCAATTGCCTCTGTTTGTATGTGCCTTGGTTTCTGAACATTAAACCAACCTCCACACTATTTTTGCTCCAAAACAGGATCATTTCTGCACAAAATTGGACTGGTGGCCGGTCGGCCACAAAAAGTGGCTGTCGGCCACCTCAACTGGCCGGTCGGCTAGTAAAAGTGGCCAGTCGGCTATTTGAACTGGCCGGTCGGCAACCTGCTTTTCTAGGCTTCTGGTTTTGCTGCAACAGAGAACAACGGAGGCACATCAATGCATTTGCAAGAAATGTATGCACTGCCACACTCCTCATCATGTCTCAAGCTCAAAGGAGTATGGCACTCGATTTTCGAGCCACCAACCAAGTATCTCAATGCATGATGGCCCGAAAGCCAAGCTTGCATAAGTTTAGTGAATGCACACATAAGACTCAAAGTGCCTCCGCCCTATCATGCATGATCAAGGGAGTTGACGACCAAGAAATGCAAGACGTTTCATCACTATGAGTATGAAACGTACCACATTTCTTGTGTTTAGATTAACGTCCGATCCAAACACATGCAATGCAACACAAATGCTTATTTTGCATGTTTTACTTGATTCGTTTTGTTTACACATTTTAAATTGCCGATTAATCCTTTAACCGATTAAGTCCAATGTGAAAAGTCCACTAATGGGAAAGATAGCCCAAGCCACAAGCACCTTAAGCATGAAAGAAGTCTCATGCTTTTGGTTAGTAAAAACCCTCAAGAGAAGGCTAAAATCATTAGGCATGAGAGCCTCGATTCCAGGCTTAAGCCAACAAGGGGCTTAAGACCACTTTCAAAATCAAATTCAAAAGTGAAGCATGGGGGGAGATTGCAGAAATTCAGTGCTAATATGGCATGTTAAAGATACTAAATCATGCAATGAACATATGCACAACATGTTCGAAGCCAAAAATAACAAAACTAGTAAAGTGCATTACACTAGAAGCAAGCAATACCATGCTCAAATAACTAAACCAGCCATGGACAGACCTAAAACATGCCAAAACAGTGGCCTAAACATGTTGGAATAGAAGCTCAAAAGACTAGGAGAACATGCACACATGTTAGCTTATAAGCAAGGCACAATACACAACCCTTAAGGGCAATGAAAAAGTGAAGTATGGGAGGGTGTGACAAGGTTACATGCACTGAAATCATGCGTGAAATGATGTTATGGCATGCAAATAACTCAAGCAAAGCATGTTAAAGACCTTGAAGCTCAAAGCTAGTCAAGGCTATTTACACTATAACTATACAAAGCAACGCTCAAGGGACCAAGACCACTCAAAACAGAGTTTAAACATGGCAAAACATGAGCAAAAATGTGCTGGAGTGGAGCCAACACATGCTAAAATAAAAGGCTATAACATCAAGTAAGTTAGGCTAGCAAGCATGATTACACTACAAGTGTAAGAAGCAAGCAAGAGGTGCTCTAACCAGCCAAAAATAAAGTTATAACATGTTAAAATAAGGCCAAAAACATGCTGAGAACAAGCCAAGAGATGGTAGAAAAACATGCTCAACTATCAGGCCATTAACACATGCAAACAAGATGTGAGGAGGGGGGACCACCCCTTTTATTTTGGTCCTCAAAACCAATTTTCTACCACTAAAAAACCTCTAATTTTCAGTGGTAGAAAGGCCAAACAAAGAGTGTTTTAAAAGCTTTAAATGATGGCACCAAGCTTAGCAAATAAAGCTACAAATGAGGGTGGACTACCCCAACTCCAAAAGGGCCTCAAACAACTATTTTTAACACTTTAAAAAAGAGGTTTTTGTAGTTGACAACTAGGCCAAAACAGCACGCAAAGGTGGCCCAAACTAGTGTACAAAAACAAGCTTAAAAGGAGTAAATGCTCACCCTTGAAGCACAACAGCAAAACAGCAAGAACTCTGAGCTAAAACCAACTTTTTGAGCACAAACAAAACCTTCAAGAACCTTAGCTCCAAGGTAGTGGTGTTTGGCTAAAGGGGTTATGTGCAAAAATGCAAAGAAAACTTACTTTCAAGCAATATATATAGAGAGAGAGAGTTCTAGAGAGTGAAATTTTTGCTTCTAAAATTTTAGAACCCTCAAATAGGGGGAGGGACCTCCCCTTATATAGATCAAGCAAGCAAAAAGTTTGTTTCATCCCTCCATACATGTGTATGGAGGATGAGCTTCAGTGTTCAATAGCTGGCTTAAAAGATCTAAAAATATCTGAAAAAAGAGAAAATTGGTCGTCAGCCACTTCAGGTGGCCGACCGGCCACCTCCCCTAAGTGGCCGGCAAGGCCCTTCTCCCCTCTAAGCAAGAGGCACCAAAGCTTGTCCTAAAAACAAGGCCAAAACACAGAGTGTAAAGAGACCCAAAGACAAGGCACTTAACCGAGAACTTCGGACACTCAAAACGAGCACAAACATGCACAATCATTGCGCGCACAAACCATGACGTCTAAGTCTTAAGGTCAGTCAAAAATGGGGTGTCCACATTGACCTTCGAGTGAATCACATTGATCACCTGAAGGTCTATCTGCTTGCTGTGGTGGCGGTGGTAGAGGTGGTGTTGCCGGTGCCTAGGGCAGGCTTGCCTACTCTTCTCTTATTCTGGCCTCAGCTACTAGGTTTCTCAGGTGACCCTGTCTGACCAAATCTTCCAAGTGCGTCTTCAGAGCCTTGCACCCCTGAGTTAAGTGCCCATCCACATTATGGTAGGCACAATGTTTCCCAAGGCTCCTTTTCATACACTCGCTACGGATCTTCTCCGGCACTCTATAATATGGCTGGTTCTTGATTTTTTCTAGAACTTCGTAAACTAGGATCCGGAACAGTGATGACGCAGTCTGACCGACTCGAACTGTCTCCTACCTGTTAAAACCAGTGTTACCTTGGGCTCACTTCGGCGAGCGTTTTCTTTTCTCCTGCCTTGGTGCCTTTGCTTTGTGCGTGTCTTCTTCCGCTTTAGCATATTTCTCAATTCGTTCCATGAGCTCCTCTATACTTTTTGGCAGAGTTTTTGCGAGTGACTTTCAAAGCGAGCATTCATCCTCCAGGCCGTTTTTGAAAGATACGACTGCCAGCTCCTGGTTGCATGCCGGTATTCGGTTGAACACGTCATAATACCGTTTGGCATAAGCCTTGAGGCTTTCACCCTTATGAATGTTCAAAGCCAGCAAAGAGTCTACCCTTAGTGGTTGTTTGTTACAAACCTGGCCACAAATATCTCGGTTAGGCCTTCTCAACTTTTCATAGTTCCTTTCGATAGCTTGTGGAACCAATCTGATGCAATTTGCCCGAAGGATGAAAGGAACATCTTGCACAGCAGCTGCTCGTTCCCACTATACAAAGCCATTGAATTTAAATATAAGCTGACATGAAAGTTTGGATCAGACTTATTGTCATAAACCTAGAACCTCGGCATATGAAACATCTTCGGGGCCTTGAACCTATCTAACTCCACTGAGAACGACGTTCTTGGCTTGACGGGAGATGTGACCTTGGCGTTGAATCGCTTCCTCTAGAGGTAGTCTCTCAAGTCCTCCTTCGTTCGACAGAGAGTTTGGCTATCAACAGATTTCAGCTTTTTTAGTGCACTGCTCCCGGCGTCATGGTGTGTCATCTTGGACTTTTCTTCATTCACTGTATCAAAGGAAAGTCCCTTTCCTCGGACATGCCAATATTCTTTGACATAGATTCCCTTGGTACGAGGCGTCCTCTACGACTCACCTCTCACTGACTCTGCTCACCCGACATCTCGTGAAGGCTGATGTGAACATTCCTTCTCATTGTCATGCTGAAGGACTACTGGGATTGCTTTCTGCTCTCCTTTCTGGGCGTCAGTCTTAGCCACTGGTATCGGCGTGTCCTACAACAGGTACGGTGGTTGTATTACGTTGGTCTGCATTATGAAGTTGACAATTGATTGTAGGTCTGCCAACTTGTTTGCCATCCCCTTCATCTTGCCGTCCCTCTTCAGGCACCTATCTTTCTATACCCAGAGATCGCTTTCGTTGTAATACTTATTTCGTCCTACTTTCTTTGGGGCATCTCCCTCTTTGCCAACATCCTTCTCCCTAGGATTCTGATCTCGTGCTCCTTCATTACAATTTTCTTCCTCGATGTTAGGATCGGTATGTTTACCACTCCCACCTAGGACGTCATCCCCGATCTTTTCTCCTTGCCCGTTGTTGGCCATCTGTTCTCCTTAAGTTCCCATAGACGGCGCCAAATTATGGGTGTAGATTTTCGACCACACAACCAAAAGGGGAACTCAACTGGAAAGCACCGGCAGAATAAATTAAGCCCAACAACTTGCACAAGAAGATGAGAATCCGGCAGTAGTTTGTCCACTCGGGGGCACTCCGACGATCAAGTTAGTAATCAATATCTCTCAAAGATAGCGAATTGTTCTTAAACTCATAAGAAAGAACTTAACTCAGACTCACGAGGGTGCCTCGCTTTTATAATCAGCAGTGACCTGATCCCTCTAGAAGCCTCACTTCTATGGACTCAGACTCCATGCTCATCCTAGACCTTCATCTAGATAGAGATAAACTCTTCTCGAGTCTTATCTCTATCCAGACTGAGGTCCTTCCCTATTCTAGGACTCTTGTCCCTTATCTGCTTACCCTGAACTCCGGTATTTTCTTAGATAACCTCAGCTTAGCCGAGATCATCTCGGCAAATGATCAAGCTACGTAGCACCTCAACTGATACTTCGGCGTCACCTTAGCCACATGTTGTCATTTACAAAATATGTCCCCACACATGACCTATCCTAAAAAGATATTGTTATAGAATTTCAGTTCACAAAAACTCTCACATGAAGGTAGGGTCCACACATGTGGGATTGATGTGGGACCCACTCTTCTACGTGAGTTTTTGTGTATCAAAACTCTATACAAATAGTTTTCTGAATAGAAAAAATAAGATTCTTCCTCTGAATGTCGAATAAAATAATAAAAACTAAATAAAATTTTTTTGTATCAAAATTAATTCTTGTGAAAAAAATAGATACACTTAAAATTAATTCATTGAATCTAGATATACTTAAAAAAATATATAATTTCTAAAATAATTTTTTAAAAATTCACTAAATAAAAATTTTCACAAATATTTCACTTTGGAAAATGTCTCGTAGCTCAAATTTTGTGGCTCAAAAGTGGCTCAAATGGCCAAAACAACGTCGTTTTGGCCATTTGAGCCACTTTTGAGCCACAAAATTTGAGCTACGTAGCATTGTCGTTTCACTTTCGACCCTCAAATAAAAATAATTTTGTTCTTGAGTTTAATATTGAAAACAAATTTTGATAACTAAAACCTAAATAATTAAGACTTTGCATTTAATTGAGATCCAAAACGGAATCCCTCTTAAATGAGCAATATTAGTAACTCTTTGTGGTAGATGAGAGTTGGTTATTGAGAAAAATAATAATACAAATATTAAAAAAAAATTTGGATAATTTACTATTTTTTTTTAAATATTAGATATGACGGTAATACTAAGCAGTATTACCCTCCAATCAACAATCTTATTTTGTCGTAGGGACTAAAACAATGTTAGATTAATGAGTGACAAGACTTGCTTAGTCCCTTTATGAGTTTTTATTAGTCAGTAACACTCAAAAGACGAATTCGGATTCGAACTTTGGAAGGGCAAAAATTATTTGTATAATATACCTAACTTTTACAATTTTTGAGAGTGCAACTGAATCCCCCCATGCCCCTAGATCCATCATTGGTAACTGTCCACTGTGATACTCAATATTTTTTTTTCTTTTATAAGATTATTAATAATTTTAAACTTTTTTCTTCTTTTTTTTGTTTTTTATTTTTTGTTTTTTGTTTTGTTTTTTTTTTTTTTATTTAAAAAAGGATAGAAGCCCCCTTATCATAATTTTCATGTAAGTTTGTTAACAAAAATATGATTTTAATTTTCGTGTAAGTTTTTTCTCACTTTTTTTATTTCCTTTCTAAATTCTCATCTAAATTCAAGATTCAAACTTAACTTAAAAGTAATCATATACAAACATAATTTTTATAAAGAATTTTCATATAGAATTATATGACCTTTTGTGTTCTTCTCATTTTCTATCAAAATACCCACCATCATCATCATAATTTCAAAATTTTCATTGACATCATCCTAAATGTGTTTTTATATCTTTTGGAAATTGGGTCGGGTATTAGAATTGGATTTGGACGCCCATGTGGCATGACCTATCGCCCATTCAAATTACCCATGTAATTTGAATTTGAATTTCTAATTATGCTATTTGTTTGAATAACCCACTATCTATCTATATCTACCCTATCCTATTAGAAGATAAAAAATAGATGGTTATATATCTGATCTATACATATTATATCAGATACGTTATGTAGTGTGGTACTCATAACAATTTTTCTTATACTCTCTCTCTAACTCTCTCCCATCAGAGCACAATCAAGCCTTTGCACTGTGACTAGAATGAGTGATACTCATACTGCGGTATCACTCAATTGCTGAGTATTTTGTTCGTAGTTGTGAAGCACATGATTTATCCACAAAATTCTTTGTTTCGAATTCATTCATATAGGGTATGTCGAATATTTGTTTATCCAATGTGTTATAAATTTCCTATAATATCATTTTTCTATATGCAAATTAATTTTCTTTTATTGAAGGTACCCTTAAAAATCAAGTACATGTAAACATCCGAGATAACTTCATACATGTATGTAGCAATAATAATGTAGACATCTTCGTAGACTCCTTTTCTTTTTTCTTTTCTTTTTTTATGGGTGGTATAAAGGAGGCCGAATCCAAACACAACTAAACAAAAACAGATCTTGAAATCGCGAGGCCATCCCTGAAAATCTTTCTGAAGCAACTCCTCCACCGACCTTGACGCACTCCTTAGGAAGCCATTTTCGCTAAACAATCCGCACACTCGTTGGCCTCCCTCGGAATATGCATTATGTCACAACACCAATCCTTCTGCAATAGCTCTTGAACCTAGGGATGTCAATTTGAACTCGGCCCGACGGGGACCCGACCCCCCGACCCTAATTAGAATGGTTTTTTTCTCGAAAAATACCCCCTCGAGGACGGGGATGGTATTTGAAATTGAACCCCCGATCAGTTTCGGGCCGGGGACAGGGATAACTTTCACAGCCCCGGACCCCGGCACGGTCCTGTCCCCGATTCTCCCCGAAGTGAAATTACTATCATACCCCTATATATATATAAACCAACATAAAAAACACTTGGTACTAAGCCTCTCATCTCTCTCTAGGTTTATTCAATTTAGTCACACGGCCTCTCATCTCTCTCTGGGTTTGTCTCTCTCTCTCTAAAAGCCTTCCTCCTCCGCCGTTGTCTTCCTCTTCCTCATCGCCGATCTCCTTCTCTCCGCTGTCCTTCTCTCCCTCCTTCTCGGCCGTATTCCTGTCCGCGATTCTCCCCGAAGTGAAATTACTATCATACCCCTATATATATATATATATATAAACCAACACAAAAAACACTTGGTACTGAGCCTCTCATCTCTCTCTAGGTTTATTCATTTTAGTCACACGGCCTCTCATCTCTCTCTGGGTTTGTCTCTCTCTCTCTCTCTCTAAAAGCCTCCCTCCTCCGC
Source organism: Camellia lanceoleosa (assembly GCA_025200525.1). Classification (NCBI taxonomy): domain Eukaryota; kingdom Viridiplantae; phylum Streptophyta; class Magnoliopsida; order Ericales; family Theaceae; genus Camellia; species Camellia lanceoleosa. The sequence continues at coordinate 88,921,797 of CM045770.1, forward strand.
CGTTGTCTTCCTCTTCCTCACCGCCGATCTCCTTCTCTCCGCTGTCCTTCTCTCCCTCATTCTCGGCCGTATTCCTCTCCCTCCTCCCATCACCGTTGAACTTAGATCTGCAAACTAAGATCTCGTCTCGACCGTTAACGCCAAACTTAGCAGCGGGACCACCAAGTCTCCAATCTATCTCATGTTGGCTTGGATCTTGCTCCTCATGCCCGTCATACCGCTAGATCCCGTCGTGCCTCATGCGGCTTGGATCTCAGTCGCGATCTCTCTCTATCTCTCTTTACTTAGATATCTCGCTCAAATATTTATCTCTTTGTGATGTTAATGATGTTGTTGTTGATGTTGTTTGATGATGATGTTGATAATGTTGTTGTTGATGATGTTGGTTGATAATGTTGTTGCTAATCTGTTGCTGCAGTTTGTTGTTATTGTTTGTTTGTTTATTTGTTTTTTTTTTGGGTCCGGGGAATTTTAGGGGTTGGGGAAACCCAATCCCCGTTAGGGGACGGGAATGGAGACTGTGATGGGTTCCCCGTCGGGGATCGGGGACGGGAGTGTGATCTCCGGCCCCACCCCGCCCCGTCCCGTTGCCATTCCTACTTGAACCTGCCACCCCAGCTCAGCTTGAGGATGCACATTGTCTAAATTTAGGGCAAGACAAACCCTCTACAAAGAAGTAATATTCCACCTTTACTGTCGCCGCCACGCCACCACCATTGTAGTAATATCGTGGGAAAAATCAAAGAAGTAAATAAGTTGATTAAGTTTAATTGTCCAACTCATATTCTATTTAACCCAACCCATTAAGCTCGTTTATTAAATAAACAAATTTAAAATTAATTATTTTAAATGCGTAACCTGTTTTGCTTGGTCCAAAACACCGTTTACGATCTATACCTGTAACAAGTGAAGAACAAAAGGTTATGATCAAATAAACTAAAAATAGTTCTAATCTAAAAATTAAATTCATTTTTTAAACTCAATAATATAATAGTCTATTAGAATATTTACAACAACTATTTCTCTTATGTATTCTTTAATTATCAACGAATCATTTCTTTTATACATCACTAAATTTAAAAAGGGTCTGGCTTTGGTTCAGTCCACCATCGGACTGGATCATACTGTTGGGCCCGTGGGGCCTACCACAGGTCCCGTTTTGAAAATTTGAACCGTTCAATGTGTAGAACTCGTCGAGTACTATATGCCTTTAAAAAATCACGTTGATCGGATATCGATAATTATGTGATCAAATCAGTTTTGTATTAAAAAAAAATAGACGGTGAATAAATTAACGGTTGACAAAAAATTGATTTGATTACATAGCTATCGATATCCGATCAACGTGATTTTTTACAAGCATATAGTACTCGACGAGTTCTACACACTGAACGGTTCAGCTTTTTAAAATGGGACCCGTGGTGGGCTCCCATGGGTCCAACAGCACGATCTAGTCCGATGATGAGTTGGACCAAAGCCAGACCCTATTTAAAAATAAATTTAGAAAGTACACTTCTATAATATTTTCCCAATCTTAATAACATATTTAGAAACACTACTAGAAATAAGACTTTTTGCGTCTATTTTTTTGCGACTGATTATTTAACCGTTGCAAAAAATCATTTTTTACACCAAACTGTCATTTTATTTAAACCCCCAAATCGTGTTCTTAACTTAAACAAAAAAAAAAAAAAGAAAAAAAAAATCGATTTCGGTTCTCTTTCAATTTCCCAAATCGATCCTTATTTCCCTACAAACGATTTACCTAAGGACCGACCTCCAACGGTATCTATCCCGTATTTCCCAAATCGATTTCCCAAATCAATCCCTTATCTCTTTCAGCCCTATCTATCCCTTATTTCCCAAATCGATTCCACTCTCTTCGTTGAAGACCGACCTCTAACGGTATGAACTCTCTCTCTCTCTCTCTCTCTCTCTCTCTCTCTCTTCACTCATCACTCTTCATTCTCTCTCATTCGACTCTCTCTTTGGACTCTCCATCACAATTTTATTGTTCATTTGAAGATTTTGATCAATTGTTGATGAAGATTTGAAGGTTTTGATCGATTGTTGATGAAGATTTGAATATTTCGATTGATTCATAATGGGTAAGCCTAATTTCTATGAATGAATCCAACTTTCTCTCTCTATTATATCTATTAGATGTGTTTAATGATTTCAATATTTTGCGATTTGGAGGTTTTGGGGAGGTTTTAGTTCTCTCCTCTTCATTATTCTGTTGAATTTCAATATTCTATTGATTTCAATATTCTGTTGAATTTAATTCGTTTTTGAAAACAATAGAGGTGTTTGAACCTCTTGGAACAATCTTTATCTACTCTTACTGTTTTTACTGTGATTTCATCTGTGTTGTGTTGATCCAGAATTGTTGATCCAATTGCTTGTACACAGCTATGTTAGGTACTAATATCATGAGCACAAATAAAGCTTTGAGTATGTTGTTGGTTCTATAAGCATTTTATTTATTGTTCATTCTACATCATCGCAAAAGTTAAAGATGAAAAATCCTTCTGTAGTTTGTCAATATTTATTTAAGGAGTGCTTTTCTCTACAAAAGTTATTTTTTTTGTAAAATCCCACGAAGCCTTTACTCTCCCAATCTCCTCCTTTCCTCTTCATCTTTCAATCCCAACAAGGTATTTCAATTTCTCTATCTCTCTCTCTCTCACTTCAGTTTTTTTTTCCGAAACCCTAACTTTCTCTCACTAGAGATTCATTTATTTTTTTTTATTTTTTTTGTTGTCATAGATTTCTTACTGCTCAAATTCTCGGCGCCCTAGCTGTATGGCTGTCAAATCCCAAACGACAATGTCGGAGAAATCGATATCAGAAAATAGAATGCTGGTGAGTGTACTATCCTTTCGGTTGCTGAGAAAATGTTGGAAAATTGAAGGGAATGAGGGAAATTTCTGATTTCTGTTTGGCATTAGAATTCATGCATTTTCTCAGTAACCAAAGAGAGCATTTAATTCGATTAGGTTCTCATATATAATTGTGTTGGTTTTCAGGTGTTTGTTCCTCCACATCCACTGGTCAAGCACTGGGTTGCTGTTCTTAGAAATGAGCAGACTCCTTGCCCTATCTTTAGTGAGTGACCCTTCAAGTTACTGCATCTCTCTCTCTCTCTCTCTCTCTCTCTCTCTCTGCTATTTTATTTTGTACTACTGTTTGGTTGATTAGATAAAATGAGCTACAAATTTTAGTGACGAATCAATAACGAAGTCAAGGTCCTTTAACATTTTCAAATCTTGATGTGGCTGCAAATTTAGTTTGCATATCCTTGCTGTGAGCGTTGTCCTCGTGATGGGAATCATGATTCTTTACATTTGGATTCTTAGTTCTAATTCAAAATCACACCAATTTAAAATTCAAGTTTGATAGTTTAGATAAGGTACAATCAAAAGAACCATAATTTATGTAGAGTATGTTGTTGTAACAGATTCTAATTTTTTAAATTCGAATTCTTAGTTCTACGTAAAACATTAGTGTTTTGATTGAGTGGGGGGGAAATGAAGGATTTGAAAGGAAATTAATTTTGACCTTGTTTAGATTGTTTTTAAGGGAAAATCATTGAATAGTCTAGGAGTACCTTGTGGCATTGTCTATGTGGTGTGCCCGGAAAATGAGAAATTACAACCCACACTAAGTGGACCATCACTTGTCTCCCAACTACCTAACAAGTATGATTCACCATGTCCCACCAATACGATTTCCCACTACACTATTGGTTTGGACCACCACATAGACAATGCCACGTGGTGCTATGAGAGTAACCAATGATTTCCCATTTTTAAGTAGGGGAAGGGAAGAGCATGGAGGGGTTGTGGGGGGAGACAAGGCCCACATTTTGAGCATTTATCTTGCCCCCAAAATTGGGCGGAAACAGAGGAATGCTAAGAAGAACTTGAGTTGATGTGATAAGAAAGGACATGAATATCTTAAATTTAAGTAATGATATGACCAAAAAAGAACCAAATTGGAGTAAATAGATCCAATACATTTGTTGTGTATTTAGTATAGGAAGTTCCCCACAATACATTTGTTGCAAGCTAGTTGGGGTTCCTTTTTTAAGATTTGATGATAACAATGTTACAAATTTATGAATGTGACCTGCTTTAGAAATTATTTAATCTTGGAAGAGTATAGCTTTTCGGTAGCCATCATCTGATGCACTATTTATTTAGCTTTGCAGATTGTTCCTATCTTGAGAGCTGGTCTTGCTCTAGCAGAACATGCATCATCAACTGATATGGTAAACTGGGATCACTGGTGGAAGACATTGTTGTGGAGTATGTAACTGATATGGTAATCTGGGATTACTTGTGTCTACTTCATGAGTTGCTGGCAATTGATAGTAAAGGATTTCAAACTCCGTATCTCCTCCTCTTTCCCCACTAATGCTTGGTTGGTAGTAGAGTTAAGCATAGTCCTTCTCTAATTCTATTGGTGTTCCAAATTATTCTCTCATGTGATATGGAGTTTTCAAGATAGTATTAATGCAAAACCCTCTTTTTGTTCCCTTTGGGTGTCAAGTAGGCATTGCCTAGAGTACACTTTTGAGAGGGTTCATTTACCACTGTCTGTTAACCCCTTTGACTACCTCATATCAAATTCTTTCTCACACAATGAGATGAGTTTCTGTCATGTCTTGATAATGGAATGGCTTTCCAATTCAATCTTTTACTGTTTTGTTTATGCACGGTACAAAGTTGCATTATGTAGGCCTTTGTTACATGCTATTTTTGTGATTTTGTTGATTGTTCATCACTTGCAAGTGTTGGTATTTGGTTCATTCACCGAAGATGAAATCAAGTCCTTCCAGAGGCAGCCACCAAAGATTGATATAGAAATTAAGTTTGGTTCTTTGGATGCTGAAACTTTAAGATCCTTGGGCATTTTCAACAGTAAACTGACAGAATATGACTTTTCTACAGGTGCATAAAGCTCAAGATACTGCATCAAAAAGGAGAAAGCTTCTAATTGATGACTCTACGTTCTTAATAGGGAAGGTACCTTTCTTCCTTGCTCTCTCTCTCTTTTTTTACTCTTGTTTTTTTCACATGTAAACCAATGAAGCTTAGTATATCAGAGATCAAAATTAAGTGATCCCATAGTTAAGCCTAAAGTTGCTTTCAAGGTAATTGAAACTCTTGTTGCAAATCACTGATCTGCTATAGAGAGAGGTCACTATGACATAGTTTTATTTTGATTATTTCAAGCTAAATTAACACATTGAAGTGCATTAAATTTTCCGGTCAAGTTTGATATTTGTTTTTGCAGATTTTGTTGAGGGAATAGTTGATATGATCGAGCCGTTGATTTTGGGAGCCAAAGATTTTTTTTTTTTTTTGGAAAACTTGAATTTTTTAGTACAGTGTATTTAAGGATGGTTAATGGATAATGTCTATTATAAATTTAATTAATTTGTTAATTTTGTTATTTTTCATTTACAAAAAAATTGTTTGGTGCTTATAATTGATTTTTTTTGTTGTAGCAAACTCATATATGATTTTTTTTAATAAATAATTATTTGCGACAGTAAAATAATGGTCGCTAAAAGTGTTTTTTATTTTTTAATTTTTTTTTGCGACGGCAAAATAGCTGTCGCAAAAAATAGTTTATGCGGTCACAAATAATTTGCAACCGTTGTTTTGCCGTCGCAAAAAGTATTTGCCACTCCCACATTTACTTCCCCCATTTGCGGTCGCATAGGCCGTCGCAAAAAGTCTTTTGCAACTGTAATTTTTATTATTTGCGACGGCATGTGACGGTCACAAAAAATAATTTTTTTAGTAGTGAAAGTACATTTCTATAATATTTTCCATAAACTAATCGTAGTTTGTTATTCATGACTCGTGACTCATGACTCTTTCGAGCATGATGTACGTAGGTGATTGGTAAACATAGGAAAGGGTATGACAAAATTAGATTCGTTTTTGGTACATTTTCGTTTTCCAATTTTTATTTTGTTCCTGTTTTTTTAACAATTAAAAACAAAAATTACGTAATATACTTTTTAATTTTTAAAAATATAATCTATTTTAAAGATTTTATTTATAAAAAAGTATTTTCACTTATTTTAAAATTAAGTATTCAAAAATTTTAATAATAATTTTTCACTTACCACTGCTCACTGTTGACTGGATGGTCACCACACCTTTTATTTTAAAATAAAGAGATAAGAAAAAACTTTATGAATGGTATTATTTTTGTTTTTTTTTAAAGGTAGGGAGATTCGATATGTCAATTTGATATAAGGGAAAATTTTGAGTTACGTTTGATAGAACTTTCTAAATATGATTTAACAGTGGAGTTATATTTTGAATTTGTTAGTTTTGAAATTATGATTTGAGTGTGAAAAATTTGTTTAGTGAAAAAGTTTTGAATTGAGTAGAGAATTTTTGATGTGACATATGATATTTGATACAAAAATTTACAACTCATAACCAGACTTACAACTCAAAATTCTATTAAAGCACATAATTTTTTTAAAAAATTCAGAAAATATTTTTTTGAATATATAAAAATTAACATATGTCAATCGCAAAAAAAAAAAAAAAATAAAATAAAATAAAACTTGCACTGTTCCGGTCAACTGGCTGGACGACCGGTTAGGCCAAATTTCAAAAAAAAAAATTAAAAATCGCGTCTCATACAAAGTTTTCTACAGAGTTTTCTAAATGTTGTGGAAATATAATTTGAACATCCTATCCAAACATCATATTAGAATGTGTGGGTAGAATCATAGTTTAGAAATCGTTCCAAAAACAACCTTAATTTGCACTTCTATGTTTTATACCTAGTTTTACTTTTTCACTTATCTTTTAATTGTACCAGTTAACTCCTTAGATTTTAAATCAAGTTACAACTAGGTACAATCTTGTAATATCATTTCAAAAAGTAACAAGAAAACTAAAGTGTAGAGACTAAAATAAGATTTTGGCAAAGTTAAATTGTGCTAAGTACAAAAGTAAAATTTTAATAAAGGGTTGACTAGAATATTATGCAAAAAATTAAAATGATCGGATATCGATAAATTAAATTTGTATTACAAAAAATATATAACTATTCTTAAAATTATATTTGTCGTCTATTTTTTTCAAAATAAATATAATTCAAACATATAACTATCGATATCCAATTACCTTGCTTTTTTGAATGAATATTGTTGTCAATGAGCCATAAAAAGTAAATCGTTCGGATTACCGAAATCAGTTTCAAAATGAGTCTATCAAATTCAAATGCTCTCTCAAATTAATATGACAACTTGAGAGAAACAAAACCCTTTTTTAATAAAAGTACATGAATACTAAGAGTTATTTTGCATATGACTTATAAGTTGACTTTTTTATTTATTACGAAAGGACGTGCAGAAAAGTAAAGAGACCTCCAATAAATTGACTTTTTTTAGCACTATCCAAAAGACTCATTGAGACAATTAAAAAGTCAATAACAAAATAGGACTAACTGTAAAGAATAAAATCACAAAGTCAAATTTACCCTTGATATCATTAAAAACGTTTTTGAAGTTGAAAGTTTATTGAGCCTAGAAAATATGACTTTAAATATTGGAAAAATTACTATATAGTCTTATGTAGGAGATCTATTTCCCTTCTAATCTCACTATATTTTTCATAGACTAATATATCTACAGTTTTTTAAGTTTTGTACCAGGAGGTCTTATTTTTTATTTTCTTATTTTTTAAATGACTGTATTACCTTTTGATTTGATATATATATGTGTGTGTGTGTGTGTGTATGTGAAAAATCAAATATTCGCCTCTACAATCTCGATCTCTCCCCGTTATGCCGATTTCTTTGTGCTGTGAGGTTGATCTCGTTGTGTTGTGAGCTGGATCTGGTTGTGCAATCTGAATCTCTGTGTATAGGCAATCTCTGCGTACGCTCTCTCTCTTATTTTTTAAATGACTGTATTACCCTTTGATTTGAGATATATATATATATATATACGTGAAAAATCAAATATTCGCCTCTGCGATCTCGATCTCTCTCCGTTATGCCGATCTCTTTGTGCTATGAGGTCGATCTCGTTGTGCGATCTAAATCTCTGTGTATAGGCAATCTCTGCATACTCTCTCTCTCTCTCTCTCTCTCTCTCTCTCTCTGTGTCTATGTCTCACTTTGTCTCTATTTGTCGATACATACATGTATGTATATATATAGATAAGCAAATTTGCGTGATATCTAGTTTGTGTTTGGCAATGTTGTTATAGTTCTTTGTTTTGTGATAAACTTTGTTTGTTTGATACTTATTTTGTGATTTTTGTATGTGATATAGTGTAATGATTTTGATTTTGTTGATTTTGTTTGTTGTATAGTATAATGTGTTTTGAAGTTGTAGTTTGAAATTATGAATTCTGAAGTTTTGATATTGATATGTTGTAACTGTATACTTTTGCAGTTTGGAATTGTGAATTGTGAAGTGTTGATTCTGATATGTTGTAATTATATAATTTTGCAGTTTGAAATCTGTGAACAATTGTTTGCTGGTTTGTGATTTTGTAGTATGGAGGGGTATTTCATATTAATGTGCAAATACAGTAATTCTTGTGCTACTATTAAGATTAGTGAGAGATGTAGTTATTATGAAGTTGTTGAGAAAATATCTACGAAGTTCAAAGAGTTGAGTGTTGGTAACTTTTGTTTGTTTTTCTCTATTCCTGGATATGCTAATTGTATTGTTAAATGTGATGATGATTTGGAGAATATGATGTCAATGGTAGGTTGTAATGGTTCTCATATTGTTGATGTTGTTGTGGGTGATAAGAGAATTGTAGAGGTTGATGATAATTCTTCTAGGATTAATTCTGTAATTTGTGAGAGTTCTTTGGTTAACGATTGTGATGATTTTGATGGTTTGTTGCCTAGTTTTTATTCAGAACCAGAGAGAGTTTTATTGTCTGCTAGTTGGAAGGGGATTATACACAGTATTGGTCAAAAATTTGAAGGTGAAGTGCCGACGTTCCGCATTGCATTGGTTAAGTATACAGTTGAGTGTGGATTTGCAGTGAATTATTTGAAGAACGATGCAACAAGAGTAACTACTAAATGTATGATGAAGTTGTCTACGAGTTGTAAATGGTTTGTGCATGGAAGGGTGTTGATGAATTCCGGTATTTTTTTTATTATGAAGTTGGATAATGTGTATACTTGTGGGGTTGTTGCTTGTAGATCTTGTAGCAAAATGATTGGTTCTAGACTTGTGTCTGATATTGTGCATAATGATATTAGTGATAATCCATTGACTCGTCCTATTGAAGTTAAAAAAAAGTTGAAGAAGCAATATGGTATAGATGTTTCTTAGTGAGTTGAGAACGAAACCTGGAAGTGTGTTTGAATTAGATGTGGATGAAAGTAGTGGGTGTTTTCGGAGATTGTTTGTGGCATTTCATGGATATTTGTACTGCTTTCAATTTTGTCGTCTGTTGTTGTTTGTTGATGGTACATTCTTGAAGAGGCGTTACAAATGGCATTTGCTTGCAGCAACATCAAAGGATGGTAATCAAGGTATGTATTTATTTGCAGTTAGTATAGTTTTGGTTTGTCAGTGTGTTTTGGTAATTGGTGGATTTTAGTTTCTGTTATTGTATTGTGAGTTTGCTAATTTTTGAAGTTTTATGTTATTTTATTTTCAGGCCTGTTTCCTTTGGCTTTTGCGATTGTTGACGTTGAAAATCAAAATAATTGGATGTGGTTTGTTAAAGGCTGTTGGTTCAGGCAAGAGATTGACCTTTGTGTTTGACCGTCAACATGGATTGCTAGACGCTCTTTCAGTGGTTTTTTCTAATGCACATCATGCATATTGTTTGAACCATTTGAAGAGAAATTTGATTGACAAATTGGTGGGACTTCATACTAACTATAAGCTGACTTTGATAAAAAATATTAGTTAAATATGCTTATGCGCCAACTGTTGCTTCTTTCTAACATTATATAGAGAAATTGAGGCGTATTGCTGGGAATGGTAGAATTGATAATATGTTGGATGGTTTGCAAAATGATAAGTGGCCCAATGCATTTTTTAAGGAAAACGATACAGCGCGATGTCATCAAATACTGCTGAGTCTTACAATAATTGGATTGGTGGGGCCCGTGAGTTGCCTATTACTTGTATAGTTGATATGATTAGGGTTTAAATCATGACTCAATTGTCTAATAGAAGAGCTGAATCTAAAAGATGGATTACCAAATTGTGTCTAGTTATGGAAAAGAAGTTGGTAGACTCTTTGAAGCTAGCTAAGTCTTGGGATGTGATTGTTGCTAGTGATACTGTACTTGAGGTTCATTCTTCTATTTCTTTTTATGTTGATATTGGTAGACGGACTTGTTCTTGCCATGAATGGAAATTGAATGGTTTTCCTTGTTATCATACTGTGCATGCTTTGCGTAGTAATGGTAAAGATGTGTATGATTTCATTGATCCTTTTTTTCATGTGGATTGTTTTAGAGAGTCGTACAAGGAATTTGTTTATCTAGTGTCTTCAAGTGAGAGATTTGACTTTGATGGTGTCGGTAGTTCGATTATCAAACCTTCTATAATGAAGAAGCAGCCCGGGCGGAACAAAAAGAAAATGATGCCTTCTAGGGGTGAGAATATGAAGCAAATTAAGTGTGGGAGGTGCTTGAAATATAGGAATCACAATAAGAAAACATGCACGGCTGCTATTTGAGGTCATAGTCTATTCTTTTAGATTTGTATTTGAAGTTGAGGAATTATGACAATAAAATGTGATACTTGGTATTATGGAAGTAATGAATAAAATTGGTTGCATTTTTTTTTCTTTTTTGATGTGTTCTTTAGTTATTGAAGTTGTTTTGTAACAGTTTTCTTTTGTCTTTTTTTTTTTTTTTTTTTTTTTTTTTTTTTTTTTTTGTGTGTGTGTGGATTTGGTTGGTTTTATTTTTGTGGAATGCTAAGAAGGTTGTTGAAAATTTCTTATTGAAACTGTATAATCTTGAACTGCAGTTTTACTACATGATATATTTATTTCATATTTTGTAGTGACAAAACTATAAAATTTTGTAGTTTTATTTTCAATTTTGAAATGCAGTTCATCTATTTGTTGAGTCATGAAATTGGATGCATAATTGTGTAGCATAATTTTTGTTTCAGTAATGAAACTGCATAATTTTGTAGTTTTAAGAATTATTAGAAACAACCTGATAAAACTACATATTTTTGTAGTTTCAAGAATTATTAGAAACAACCTTTACTGCATGAAAATATATGCAACCACAAATGTGATGACAATAATAAGTAAAAGAAAACAAACAAGAATAATAAGCACAAGAAGAACAACAACAATAATAACAACAAGAAGAAGAGCAACAACAACATCAATGACAATAATCATTTTCACCATGATAACCACAAGAAGATCAATTTCCAAAAGCATAAAAAGTACTTGTCACGTGTAAAAAAAAAAAAAAGGTACAAAAATATGTTCACTTGAGTATTTGTATTGTTAAGAAGTTTGTTCATTGTTTTTATAGTTTGGTATGTTTTGTCAACATTTGATAGTGCTCGAGTTTCCAAGATCGGTTCTTATCATTGAGGAATTGACTAATGATTTTTGCTCAAAATTTGACCAATTCAGTTGGTCGAAGTGATTTTTGCACAGGTTGCCAGTTATTATATTGGTTGATAACATTGCAAACGGCGATTGCACAATCATTCCTACAAAATTTTAGATAAAGTTAATTAGTTAGGTAAAACTGTAAAATTTGGCATATTGGGACATTAGTTATTGAGTTTGTATCTTACGAGTGTGGGGTTTGTTGTGGGCATTCCTCAATTGGTGTAATTACTGTCTCGCACTCTTAAGATGATAACATGTTTCCTTGATTGCTGAATAATGCTTTATTCCATCTCAGTTGATGTTATTGCTACAAAATAGTTAGTGGGTGTTTTTGTTAATTATAGTGATGTGCTGAGATGTTTTGAAAAGAATGGAACTAAGTAGGAAATTTTATTTAACTTACAATTTCCTTTGCAATTTCAAAGTGCTTGTTATGGCAATGTTTTGCTGGCCTCAAAGAGTCATAGTGCCTCCATATCCCATCAGCATTGTCAAAGACCACAATTGTCTAATGGTTGTCGTGGTTGATTGGGAAATAGATATATTTGTTTTTCATTGCTTCTGGAAAATGGCTGTCTATCATTTTTTTTCTCTCAGTGCTTGATCTTGGTTTTGTAGTGGAGTCTGTAATTTATATATGTTTGAAATATGTTATAAAAGTATGTAGTAAGACATGTTAAGAAAGTAGAAAATTTTGCAGTTTGAATAATATTGGAAGGTATGTTAAGTTTTGTTTACATTGATGAGTGTTGAGAAAACGTAAGATCTTCCAGCGTATGGATTTTTTTGCAAATGCTAGATCATGTTTCTCAAATTCTTCAATTGATGGTTGGAGTGCTAATTCCATTTCTGCGAAGGCATCAATGACCTAAAACATGTTAGATATAAGACTATGTTAGGTTTGTGGAATAGGTTATTGAATATGAACAGAAACTGTAAAATTGTGCAGTTGGAGACCTACATTCCCATATAAGGTTTCCCTATTGGTCAATCTGAATAAATCTGAAAAATATAGGCAATTTTCATCTTCACTGCCAGACTAGACACAAGCACTTGATTGTGTGTTGTTGATAAGTTGAATTTGGTCTTGATTTTTTTGGATAAGCTATGCCAAACCTTGTTTGTTTTGCGGTATGAAATGGCGAGTGGCTTGTTGTGGATTGATTCTTCCTTGAAATCATCATCACTTTCCAATACTTGAACTTAGGCCTTCTCTTGATTGGCATCCTCTTTTTGGCTTGGTTTTAGCAGCACCTTCTTTCTCTTGGCAGATATCTCCTTTTATCTTTTCATTCCGCTACTGTTTTGCTTCATAAGCACCCTCTTTTTGCTCGGGTTCAGTAGCAGGTTCTTTCTCTATTTCGATTTCTTCTTTTTTCTTTTCATTCTTCTTCTCTTTTTCTTCATCAGTACCCTTTATTGGTTTGGGTACATCAGCAGCAGCTTCTATCTTGTTCTTTGTATCTTTTTGGCTGTTGTCATTGGTTGGTATTCAAAATCTAGCTTATATGCTTGTTTTCTTCACTTTTGTTTGATTCTCTTGACCATTGATCCTTGTTGAGGACTTCCAGTTTTTTTGGCAGACATTTCCTTCAATTGGTCTTTTTTTCTACGCAATTCAGCCATGAATTTTTGTTTCATTTCTTGTATTTGTGCTCTCATGGCTGCTATGAGTTTGTCCTTGTCGTCCTCTTTGGTTGATGTTTGTGCTTGGTCATGACCTATAAAAATGTTAGATTTTGTTTTGGTTAGTTTAATTAAATTTTGCAGTTTGGTTTAGTATTAGACAAGAGTTAACCTTGTACATGAAATGTGTTAGATTTCTCTTAGAGTTCTTCATGTTGTTCTGTCCTTTTTTCTTCTTATTGTTTTGCTTGTTCTTTTTTTTTTTTTCTTCATGTTGTTGTTGTTATTGTTGGTTTGTTTGTTCTTCTTTTTGTTCTTGTTGTTGGCCTTCTTCTTCATCAGTGTTTTCTTGTTGATCACCTTCTTCTTCTTCTTCTTCTTCATTGTCTTGTTGTTCATCAGCTTCTTCTTCTTCTTCTTCTTTAGTCTCTTGTTTTTTTTCTTCATCACTCTCTTCTTCTTTTTCATCACTTTCTGCTTCTTCTTGTGGTTTTTGCTTTCTTTTCTTTCTTTTTTGTTGTTGTTGTTGTTCTGATTCTGATTGGTGTTCTTCTTCAAGAAAGTCATCCTTATCACTGTCTAGAATTTTTTTTTTTTTGGTTGCTTATGTTTGTTTTTTTCCGTTTATTGTCCTTTTTGTAGTCATGTTTCTTTGCTGAAGAGTTTGTTGATATGCTTTGATTGATATGCAATAACTGTATTTCTTGTTCAGTTGGGGTTAAAGCACTTTGGTCAACCTGCATTGGAACAATGTGGCATATATCAGTAATACTGTAAAATTGGTCAGTTTCATAACATGATTTGTACTGTGCGTAATGTGAGTTAAGTGTTGAAAATATGTTATTTGAAACTACAAACTTTTACAATTTCATAATATGATTGTTAGTATAATGAATATGAAAGGATTGTTGAATAGATTTGTGCGTTGAAACTACAAACTTTTATAGTTTCATAACATGAGTGATAGGAGTGTTAAATAGGTGTGTGCTTTGAAACTGCAAACTTTTACAGTTTCATAACATGAGTGATAGGAGTGTTAAATAGGTGTGTGCTTTGAAACTGCAAACTTTTACAGTTTCATAATATGATTTGTACTGTGAGTAATGTGAGTTAAGTGTTGAAAATATATTGTTTGAAACTGAAAACTTCTACAGTTTCATAACATGATTGTTACTATAATGACTATGAAAGGAGTGTTGAATAGATTTGTGCTATGAGAGTGTAGAAGAGTTTGAATACTTTTTCAAAGTCAGCAAGGCTGATCTGTTTCCATTTGGAGTATATTTTGCCAAGGTTTCACTTCATAAACCTTGGGAAGCCTTCTTTGTTGGATGGTCGGAGGAATTTACTATGCTCACAGTACCAGTACTGTAAAAAAAAAAAAAAAAATTGAAATATGTTAGATAGTTCGAAATAGTTGGATGTTTGATATTTTTGTGTGAAGTAGTTGAGTAGTGTGTTTTCCAAGAGTAACATGACGCATCTAGTGATATGCCTTGGGTTGTTGTTTGCATTTGCCATTGAATTCATCTGTTTATTATTTATTGCCTCAACCCAATTGTATTTCTTGATGTTGTTGAGATTGTCAACATAGTTAAGGAAACTCCAACTGAGTGTATGGCCTGTTGTAAGCATGAGAAATTTCAGGCACATGTAAAGGGTGATAACCCTTGCAAGATTTTAACGATCATTGGTTGATTTTCCTTTTTTTTGTTTGTTGAAACATTTTGGTCAATGACTTGTTATCCAATCTCTTTACTGATTTGCATCTTCGTTTGTAAAATGCGAGCTCAAAATCCTTTGGTCTTGCATAGGATTTGGTGGTGATGTTGTCTTCTCCACAGTCGATACCAAAAATGAGCCTCACATCATTGTTTATGAATTTCATTTCCTTTTTGCCAAGTATAAATGCTCTTTTTCTTTTGTTGTCGAGTGTTGTCATTTCTGCTACAATGGAATTGTAGTATCTGCACCAAGAGGCCTTCAGTTGTGTTGAGAAGAGAGCATTTATAATGGGCCAAAAAAGGGTTTTTTGTAGCTCTGTCTGTTGGGCTGTGAATTTGGCCCCCTTTAATAGTTTGATTACTGTTCCGATGTTGGAACGGTAATTAAACTGTTGGACTCTCTTTGCAGGGACTATTCCTTTTTTCCGTTTTGATGGCTTGGTTTTTGTTTCGGGAGTTAATTGACTTTCTTAGAGCTTTCTTTGTTTGGTTAGAGGAGCTTCTTGTTTTTTCGTTGGCTTTCTTTTGTTTGTTTTTTCGGTGGTTGGAGGTGTGGTTGGTGTTTGTTGTGTGGGTGTGGTCTGTGATGTAGTTCTTGGGCTTTTTCTTGTAGATAGTGTGGTTGTTTTGTAGGTTTTTTTTTTGTTGTTTTTGGTTATGGTGGTTGGGTTTTTTGTGGAGGGGGAGATGTTGGTGGCATTTTAGTGGATACAGGTGAAAGACTGTCAAAATGGGAGATACTTAAATCCCTTATTGGATTTTTGGGCATATGGGTTTGTTTCTTCCAATATCTTCCAATAGCTATTTCTGAAAAAATGAAAGCGACAGCAGGGCATGAGTAATATAGTAACAAAACTATATAATTTTACAGTTTTATATGTAGTTTAATATGAAGTTATATCTATTTGGTGTTAATAGTTACAAAACTATATAATTTAACAGTTTGATTTGCACTTTATAATAAAGTTACCTATTTGTTTTGAATAGTGATTAAATTGTGTAATTTTGCAGTTTCATTTGCAGTTTGAATAAATTTAGATATGTTATTTGTAGAGTGATGAAACTGTCTGATGTTTCAATTTTATAAACACTATCAACAATAAGAACAGCCCTTTATATTTTGTAAACAGCAACAATAATAACAATAAGATTAAGTGTTCAACGAAATGTAGCAACAATACGAAGAAGAAAAGTCAATATTTAACAACAAGAAGAAGCAACAACAACAAAAATAAGAACAAAGAGTTGAATGTGTAAAAATAGGGGATTAGAATGTTTAAAAATAGGGGACTAGAATGTTTTAAAATAGGGGATTATATATAAAAGAGGGTTTATACATGTTGAAGTATGTAAAATGTGTTTTACAAGGTTTTTTTTATGAAAGAGTTATTGAAACGATATGATATATACAAAATATGAAAGAATAATGTACAAATTTGAATGAAAAATAATAAGTGATGAGAGATGTTACTTTTTTTCCCCTTATTTCTATGAATCGGAAGTCAGGAACTATGAAATTTCTTCAAAGTCGTGATGGTTCTTCGTGTTGTTGAGAGTTACTGATTAGAGAAGATGAACAGCTTGGTGTTGTGTTGGTAAGAGTCGACGATTGGAGAAGATGAACGGGTTCGTTTTATGGTTAGGGTAGGGTTTCAGTGGTAATGGAGTCGAACGGTGGAGAGATGGAGGACTGAGAATGTAGAGTCGAGCGGCGGAGATGTGACAGTGTACTGATTAGACTGAAATAATCGTGGGTGAAGGTTGCGCGTGTGTAAATTGGATGATATATTGTGGGCATTTTCATCTGATTGATAATTTGAGGACTTAATGGAGTATTGAATTTGCTTTGGGGCTAAATGGGGCATAATATGTTAGGCTTAGACCTTTGGGTCAGATCCCCTTAAATATTTAGTTGTGGGCTTGAATAGTACCTTAGAATTTTTTATTTTGTGGTGATTATTTAGTATTTCTGGAGTATGGACACGTAATACTCCATAAGGTTTTGATTGGTAGATAGGAGTAGGGGCCCACGATTTATGTTGAAGATAGGGGAACAACATAGGGCTAAGTAATTGTTGATTGGCTTGGAGTATGGCTACATGGTGTTCTAGGATTATTGAATAATTTCCTTTTGTTTTGTAGTGTATTATATCACAATCTGATAATCACAATCAAGATAATTGGTCGCTTATGTTTTTTTGTTTGTTTGTTTGGTTGGTTTTTTTTTTTTTTTTACTTTTTAGATTTTTATGAAAATTAGTGAGGCGCGTTGCACGCGATTTTCATCTAATTTAATATAATATAATGTAATTAATTTTTAAAAAGAGAAAATTAGTGAAACATCATTCTCCAACCCTGTATAGTAAGAGTCCAAGATGTTTTGTTTTTATTAGCTAAGGTCACTTAACATTTTCACAGAGAAAATTTGATTCAGAGAAATTTCGGCCCAGACTGAGAAAAATTTCAATTTTTATAGAGAAATTTTAAAATTTCTCTGTTATGATCATTGTCATGACCCAAAGCCGCCCCTACAGGTTTAGCGTCATAACCAACCAGTAATTCTTGGATTACCCAAGGTCTCTGTACAGAATAACATATAAGTATGAGGCTAGCGGAAGCAAGTAGATAAAACATATATAGTCCAATGAGCTATACTGACATACATGGGATAGAAAAATTTAAAACTCATATACATGACTTACATATGACATCATGTTCACATCCATCTTACATCGTCAGTACACATATAAGACAAAAGAACTATTCACAAAACAACAAAAGTCCTAAACTTATAACTAATTTACAAAATTCGACCACTTAACTCTTTCCAGAACCTCCTCGGGAGGCACAAAGGTTAGCCGACAAAACAGACTTTCAGGCAATCATCACTGAGCCTAGTCATGTACCTAGTTACCTACATACATAAATAATAGAGTGAGCGGGAGCCCAATAAATAATAACAAAGTAAAGATTTTAATGAATGATGTCCATATCAAATTCAAATTTCAAATCGGAAACGTAGTCATAACCATATTCAAATCATGTGTGATACATCCATTAACATTAACATATCACGTTGGTCAAGCATATCAAGTTCCATAATGGAACCTCTGGTACCAAGTATCTTATAACATATGTAGGTCACGGTATTGTTTGCCCCGGGAGAGGGCCTATGCCACGGTATTGTCTTCCCTTGGCGAGGGCTTCATGACCATAAGCCACAGTATTATGTCCCCTAGGCAAGGGCCTCTGCTAAGGATACCACAAATATTGAATTATCATTTATTCATATAAAACATAGCATTTTAGAAAACTAGGACATTAGACGGATGGGCCGCTGTTCTGATTCCTGTTATCAGAGGAGGAAGAGAGTTCTTTGTCAGTATATAAATTGTTGATATTATTTTTGTGTATCCCTAATCTAATCTAGTCGTTTTCCCTTCAAATGGAGAGACATCAATTTTGACATAACTCGTACTGTACAAAATTTTGACTTACAAACAAAATATTATTTTATGCCTATTTTTTTATTTCTTCATTTAAGAAAGGAAATGAATTAAAGGGGCTAGTATATGGGGTCTCTCTCTTTTGTAATGATCCCTCAAAAATGTTTTTAATTGGGGCTATTTTGTGACGTAATCGATGGGACATCTTTCTTTGCAGAGTGAAAAGAATTCTTTCTTCGTTTCTGCTTCTACAAGTATTCCCCACTAGAGTTCGTTTCTATTTTTCAAAGGACTTTTCCCCTTAGATGAAAATTCTCCCCATTCGACGAACTCACCCTCTTTCTGTATATACTGTCGACTTGTTGTTGGAGAGTAGAGTTTTTTTATATTTGGATGATAAATTCTGTCGTTGGTTCCGGTGAGATCGAAAAATCTCGAGTTGGTAGTTTGGATCTTTTTTGTGCATTGAACGATGGCATGAAGGTGAGGGTTTCCATCTTCATGGAGAGGAATATGCTTTTACAGTGGGATAAATATTGTGGTGAAATTGTTTTCTGGTACCTTGTTTCGTCCCTCCTTTTCAGTCTTTATTTTTTTTGTTGATTGTTTTGATATACAATGTTGTACTCCTTAGAAGAGTATCCCGAGAATTACGGGCAGTTCACCCAAATGTGTGTAGATCATTTTTTGATGTGCCAAATAGGATTGTGGGAAGAGAGGCGACGGTCAGTTTCGGCGAAGTTTTTTCGTGGGTACAAGGAGTAAAGGGAAAAGGTATCAAAGCTAAGGTGTCTGAACAGAAGGGTTTGCAGAGGTAAGAAAATCTGCAGCATTTGTAGGATAAAAGATTTGGAGTGTTTTATAAAAAAATAAAAGGAGGTATGAGCAGCCAATATCGGACTCCCCTTGCGTACCGCCGGTCAAGGACATCGACATCCAGTGGATATAAGCGTAGTTACCGTGGTCATGCACCTTTTAAGCCGGCGTACATTCGCAGATGGTATGTTCAGAATATCTCCCGATATATTAAGAAGACTAAAAGGGAAGTAAGGAAGTTACAATTGTACGATGAACAATTAAAGGACGTTAAATTTGATAATAAAGGTGTGGCAAGACTGCTTAACGGTATTGAGTTGGGTAATAAGAGATGAGACCGTCAATCAGACAAGATCGTGGTTAAGGGTATAAAATTAATTGGGAATGTTCAATTGGGACAAAATGCTAAAGACGAAGTTGTGGTCTACCACATATTGTTTTTCGTCATAAGTGATAATTGTCCGTCAGATTTCGTCCCCACACCTAACAAGATATTTATTAGAGTTGGCGAGGGTAATCCTAGGACCTGGATTGTTGATCTTGACCAATCCGACCGGTTTCGGATGTTAAAGAAAATGAGATTTAAGCTCGTTGGTGGCAAGGACAAAGAGTACGTTTGTCACGGGATAGAAGTTGTGGACCGGTTCTTCCCAATTGATGTTTGGGCGGACTACAAAGATATGTTGTTGGGAAATGTTGGAAGTATTCAAAGGGTGCCATATATTTAGTAGCTGCTACTGTTAGTGGAAAAAAAAATGCAAAATTACGTTAAAGAGTCAAATGTACTTTAAGGTCATGTTTGATTCACAAGACTAATAGTGAAGTATTAATAATCCTGTTAAATTAGTGTGGTATTCACTATCTAGTTGGATTAATATCCATTGGATTAATAATCCTACTCCTACCCCATTACTAATAATCCTATAAATTTGTTGAATTAATTATCCATTGGATTAATAATCCTAAACCAAAATGTTAAAACAAACATAGGATAATGGGGCCCACGGATTAATAATCTCAATCCCATGCTCTAATCCACCCAATTAAACATGCCCTAAAACTATTTAGAATTGTAATTTTATGTATTTTTATTTGTAATGTTCAGGTTAATGGAGGTGGACGATATACAAACTGGTATTGTTGAAGGTGTTTCAGCAAGTGATTTCAGTTGTATTGAACTTGCTTTACCTAATTTATTTTCTCAGTTGAGATTGAGATACAACAAAAAAGTATTAATGTTAATAAAATATTCCCCTCCTTTGCACACCCAATGCCAGTGGGTTTGTCAGAGTAAATGTTTATGATCGGAGGTTGGATGGTAATGACAGTCTGCAGGCGTGATTTTTTTTCCCTATGGATTGTCAATGCGAGTTAGTCTATTATGAGATTGGTTATTGTTCAATTAATGACAAACAGGTGCCATGGATGGTGAAGTATCGATTTGAAAATTCGAATATTAAAAGGGGGCTTACCTATTGTAAAATGAAGGGATATCTGAAGTATTCTACGAGTGACATGCCAGAAGATTCGCAAATAAGGGCCCCATCTGTTGTTGTGTTATCTAAAAAATATACTAATAAAAATGTTGATGTTTGGCATTGTCCTCCAATGAAGGCCATTCCGATTCTGACACGGACTAAGTCTGTGGGTTTACCGGAGAAGCGAATAGATTTGTTGTTAGGAGGTTTTGCGGAAAGTGGTTCAGTTATTTATGAACGCAGAGGTCGTCTGAGTTTGTCTGAGATTGATATATGCAAAAGTGGTGATGACATTAGTGATGTTGATCCTGATCCGTTGATTTCGAAGGTTGGTGTTAGCAAAGAGGAAGTTGATTTTGCCAGAGAAGTAATTGTGTCGTCCGAGACTTCTGACCTAGGTGGTTTTGCTTGTTCTTGAGGGTCCTTCGAGGTAGAGGAAGATTAGGCGGATGGGCCGCTATTCTGGTTTCTGTTATCAGAGGAGGAGAAAAGTTCTTCGTCAGTATATAAATTGTTGATGTTATTTTTGTGTACCCCTAATCTAATCCTGTCATCTTCCCTCCAAACGGAAAGACAGCAATTTTGACATAACTCGTATTGCATAAATTTCGACTTATAAACAAAATATTATTTTCTACCCATTTTTTTTACTTCTTCATTTAAGAAAGAAAATGAATTAAAGGGGCTAGTATATGGGAGCCTCTCTCTTTTGTGTTGATCCCTCGAAAATGTTTTTAATTAGGGGTATTCTGTGACGTAATCGGTAGGACATCTTTCTTTGCAGAGTGCAAAGAATTGTTCCTCCGTTTCTACTTCTGCAAGTATTCTCCTCTAGAGTTCGTTTCTGTTCTTCGAAGGACTTTTCTCCTTAGACGAATATTCTCCCTATTCGACGAACTTGCCCCCTTTCTGTATATAATGTTGACTTGCTGTTGGAGAGTGGAGTTTTTCTATATTTGGATGATAAATTTTGCCATTGGTTCCGATGAGATCGAAAAATCTCGAGTTGGTAGTTTGGATCGGATCTTCTTTGTGTATTGAACTATGGCATGGAGGTGAGGGTTTCTATATTCGTGAAGCTCTCTTGCGATAAGTATGTAGTATGGTTGACAGGCTAGTTGGAGAAGGGATTGAAGGAGTTGTAAGAGTTGTTCTTTTGGGCATGGGCATTGTGGGTAAGTAAGAAAAATATTCTTGGCATAACGAGACATTTTGTAGTAGTAAACAGTAAACTCACACCAGCCGTACAAGGCCTCCCTATTAGTTAAAAGGCCCGGTGTGAATGGTGTAAGTGGTGTGACTGGAGGGGGGAGGGGCGCTGTATTAATATTACTAGCGCCCCCCCTCTCGCTGATCAGGGCCGTCCATTATTGTACTTTAGGACATGTGTATGGATGAGGTTAAAAGGAAGTCACACCCGGGCCTAGGTGTGAGTGGTGTGAGTGCTTTTGACTCCTTTACCATATAGTGTTATACACGTGTCACTTTTCTGGTGGTTTCGTGGTTGTAAAGTCAATATTCTTGCAGAATGATAGACATAAAGCAATGGCAGAAAAATAAATGTGTTTGAATTATATTGAATAGGGTATCTTCGTCCTTACAAGCGGGCCACTTTGGCTATTTATTTGGTACCAGAAAACATTTTATGACAGAGAAGAATATGCTTTTGCAGTAGGATAGCTATTGTGGTGAAGTTGTTTTCTAGTACCTTATTTCATCCCTCCTTTTCAGTCATTTTTTTTTTGTTGACTGTTTGAGTATACAATGTTGTACTCCTTAGAAGAGTATCCTGATAATTACGAATAGTTCACTCAAATGTGTGTCGATCATTTTTTGACGTGGCAAATAGGACTGTGGGAAGAAAGGCGATGGTTAGCTCCGGTGAAGTTTATTCGTGGATACGGGGAGCAGAGAGAAAAAATATCAAAGCTAAGGTGTATGAATAAAAGGGTTAGCAAAGATAAGAGAATTTGCAGAATTTGTAGGATAAAAGATTTGGAGTGTTTTATAAAAAATGAAAGGAGTAATGAGCAGTCAAAATCGGACTTCCCTTGTGTACCGCCAGTCAAGGACACCGAGGGCCAATGGATATAAGCGTAGTTACCGTGGTCGTGTACCTTCTAAGGCGGCATATGTTCGGCACGGTACGTTCAGAATATTCCTCGATATATTAAGAAGACTAAGAGGGGAGTAAGGATGTTGCAGCTGTACGATGAACAATTAAGGGACGTTACATTTGATAATAAAGGTGTAGCGAGATTGCTTAATGGTATTGAGTTGTGTAATAAAAGACGTGACCGCCAATCAGACAAGATCATTGGTAAGGGTATAAAATTAATTGGGAATGTTCAATTGGGATAAGATTCTAAAAACGAAGCTGTGGTCTACCACATATTGTTTTTCGTCATAAGTGATAATAGTCCATCAGATTCCGTCCCTGCACCTGACAAAATATTTATTGGAGTTGGTGAGGGTAATCCTGAGACCTGGATTGTTGATCCTGACCAGTCCGACCGGTTTCAGATGCTAAAGAAAATGAGATTCAAGCTCGTTGGTGGCAAGGACAAAGAGTACGTTCGTCACGAGATAAAAGTTGTGGACCGATTCTTCCCAATTTATGTTTGGACGAACTACAAAGATACGCTGTTAGAAAATGTTAGAAGTATTCAAAAGGGTGCCATATATTTAGTGGTTGCTACTGTTAGTGGAAAAGAATACAAAATTACTTTAAGGAGTCAAATATACTTTAGCACTATTTAAAATTGTAATTTTATGTATATTTATTTGTAATGTTCAGGTGAATAGAGGTGGATGATATAAAAACTGGTGTTGTTGGAGGTGTTTCAACAAGGGATTTCAATTTCCCCAAAACCTCCTAACAACAAATCTTTTCCCCTCTCCGGTAAACCCACAGACTTAATCCGTATCAGAATCGAAATGGCGTTCGTTGGAGGACAATGCCAAATATCAACATTTTCATTAGTATATTTTTTAGATAACACTACAATAGAGCGAGCCCTCATTTGTGAATCTTCTGGCATGTCACTCGTAGAATACTTCAGATACCTCTTCATTTTACAATACGTAATCCCCCTTTTAATATTCGAATTTTCAAGTTGATACTTCACCATCCATGGCACTTGTTTGTCGTTAATAGAACAATAACCATTCTCATAATAGACTAACTCGCATTGACAATCCACAAGGAAAAAAATCACGCCTGTAAACTATCATTACCATCCAACCTCCGATCATAAACATTTGCTCTGACCAACCCACTGGCATTGGGTGCGCAAAGGGGGGAATATTTTATCAACCTTAATATTATTTTGTTTGTATCTCAACCTTAACTAAGAAAATAAATTAGGAAAGCAAGTTCAATACAACTGAAATCACTTGCTGAAACACCTTCAACAATATCAGTTTTTATATCATCCACCTCCATGCACCTGAACATTACAAATAAAAATACATAAAATTACAATTCTAAACAGTTTTAAAGTACATTTGACTCCTTAAAGTAATTTTGCATTCTTTTCCACTAACAGTAGCAGCTACTAAATATATAGCACCCTTTTGAATACTTCCAACATTTCCCAACAGCATATCTTTGTAGTCCGTCCAAACATCAACTGGGAAGAACCGGTCCACAACTTCTATCCCATGACGAACGTACTCTTTGTCCTTTTCACTAATGAGCTTGAGTCTCATTTTCTTTAGCATCTGAAACCAGTTGAATTGGTCAGGATCAACAATCCAGGTCTCAGGATTACTCTCACCAACTCCAATAAATATCTTGTCAGGTGTGGGGACAGAATCTGACAGACTATTATCACTTATGACGAAAAACAATATGTGGTGGACCATAGCTTCGTCTTTAGCATCTTGTCCCAATTGAACATTCCCAATTAATTTTATACACTTAACAATGATCTTATTTGATTAGCGGTCACATCTTTTATTACCTAACTCAATACCATTAAACAATCTCACTACACCTTTAATATCAAATTTAACATCCCTTAATTGTTCATTGTACAGCTGTAACTTCCTTACTCCCCTCTTAGTCTTCTTAATATATTGGAGAATATTTTGAACGTACTGTCGGCAAACATACGCCATCTTAAAAGGTGCACAACCACATTAACTACGCTTATATCCACTGGCTGCCGATGTTCTTGACCGACGGTACACAAGGGGAGTCTGATACTAGCTGCTCATTACTCCTTCTATTTTTTATAAAACACTCCAAATCTTTTATCCTACAAATTCTGCAGATTCTCTTACCTCTGCTAACCCTTCTGTTCAGACACCTTAGCTTTGGTATTTTTTCCCTCTGCTCCTTATACCCATGAACAAATTTCGCCAGAGCTGACCGTCGCCTCTCTTCCTACAGTCCTATTTGCCACGTCAAAAAATGATCTACACACATTTGAGTGAATTGCTCGTAATTCTCGGGATACTCTTTTAAGGAGTACAACATTGTATACCAAAACAATCAATAACAAAAAAAAAGACTAAAAATGAGGGACGAAGCAAGGTACCAAAAAACAACTTCACCACAATAGCTATCCCACTGTAAAAGCATATTCCTCTCTGCCATAAAATGTTTTTTAATACCAAATAAATAGCCAAAGTGGCCCGCTTGTAAGGACAAAGATATTACATTCAATATAACTCAAACACATTTATTTTACCGCCTTTGCTTTATGTCTATCATTCTGCAAGAATATTTACTTTACAACCACGCAAACCACCAGAAAAGTGACACATGTATAGCACTATCTGGCAAAGGAATCAAAAGTACTCACACCTGGGCCCGGGTGTGACTTCTTTTTAACCTCATCCATACACGTGTCCTAAAGTACAACAATGGACGGAGAAGTAATTGTGTCGTTATTTTCATATTATCGTAAAATAATTAAAGTCAAACATAACTTTATAGAGTTATTACTCATAGTTAGCTCCAAATATAGACAAACAAAGCATACCAATCAAATAGCTTACAGCACGTAACCTACACAAACAGATAACAAATGCACTTATTGAAACACACACTCAGATAGTACTTAACTTATTTCATTTCATTCGTAGTATGGTTCTAAGTCTTATCCTCATTATTGTATCTTAATTATGTCCTAGTAATGCCTAGGATGCAATGAGGATGCCAAAATGTACTTTGAAATACTTAGTAAAATTTTCAAAAACAGGGCAACTTGTTTGAGCGTTACTTCCTACGCTCAAGCGAGCCCTTAGGTCTACAAAAGTACTGGTTGCATGAATTTTCTACTCGATGGACGCTTGACGATCTCTTGACTGGAAGATTGAATAAACAGGCTCCTCGCTCGAGCGTAACTCTTGTCGCTCAAGCAGTCTGCAAAACTTGCAAAACTTCTAAGAGCATGAATTTTATGCTTAAGCGGAAGCACAAAACAAAGGATGGTCATTCGAGCACAACTTCGGTCGCTCAAGCAAAGAAGTAGAATTCTGGAATTTTCAGATTGCTCTTCCAACTTCAAAGCTCAAATTCAATCACACAAAACACATCATTTAGGGCCCAAACTTGAGAAAAAAAAGTCTAAACTTGGAAAACATTGAGAATTCAAGAGTATTTCATGAAATCAAGGCCCAAAAGCATGCCACTTGTTCAAAATCAAATTTGAAATGTGGAAAACATAATATGCATGTATTAATTCATGTTCTACACTTTGAAAACATAATCAATTAATGTCAAATGATGTGAAATGAGACCAATTGCCAAAACCATCCTAGAATGAACACATGCATGTAAGAATTCCTTAAAAACAACCTTAAAACATGATAAAATGTGCATGCATGCATGAATCATGTTCAATTCTACCATCTAAACTCAATTCTCTTTGAATCATGTATAAAGTAACTTAAACTCATAGAGTGTGAGTTAATTTCTTACCTAAAGTCCACAATTCCCTTAAATTCTAGGTAGGCTTGAATAACTATCACCAATTTCTTCCAATTCTTGATTAATCTTAGCAAATCTCCCTTAATCTTCTTGAATTAATCTCTTTCCTTGGTCGCACACACACACACACACACACACACACACACACACACACACATTTCCTTGCTCAAGAAATGAAAGTGAAGTGGCGTATGAAAAAGTCCTAGAGTTGTATTGGCCTTATATAGACTACTTAGTGGGGCTTAATTAAGCTTTGCTTAAGTTAATCAATTATCATTATTTTATTCTGGTTATTTGGTTCTGAATCGAATTCCAATTAAATTTACCATAAATTTTTTAAAATTTCAAATAACACATAAATCAAGTCAATTTCATGATAAGATACCGATAAGGCCTTCAATTTGCTTACTGAATCAAAGATATAGACAAATCTTCTTACCATGAATAGATATAAATGCAAATAATACATAACGCATATAATTGATGTAGAATTTCATCTTAATTACTTATTAGACATTCTTAATCATAAGTTATAGGCTAATCACAGGTTATAGGCTAATCACAAGTCGGCGTTGTTACAATCACATAGAAATTTTCAAATTTCTCTGTGAAATTGAAATTTCTCTGAGTCAAACAAAATTTCTTTGAGTCGAATTTTCTCTGTGAAAATGTTGAGGAACTTTAACTACTATAAAAATATTGTATATCATTTATCTTATAAAATCTTAATATCAGGGATCTTAATTGTCCTTATAATATAGAGAACAAATTTTATAATAGAATGAGCATACTAAACAATGCACCCCTTTGTAAGTATATTGTATAGACAATTTAAAAAATTTGTGAACAAATATAACATATATAAACTTTAAAAATACAATAAATAGGTTCTTAAATACATAATATTACCACACAAAAAAAAAAAAACGAATAAAGAGTTTTTGGGACTGGTTTCCTATGCAATGAACATCCTGCATATTGATAAAGATAACATTATTTATTAGAATCATTTATAGTTCATGCAGAAAATGTGTGAAATTTATTTTGTAAGAAAGTGAATTTTACCTTAATGTTTCGAGCAACCTATTGTTATGAGTGTTATTCAACTTTATTGATAATTTACATTATCAAAATCTTTTATACGAATCATAAGTAATTATATGTTAAAATTTATCAAAGAATTAATGTGATGGACTTACTTTTGCACCATTAAGTTCTGGTCTTGATGTTTGACCATCATTTGATTTATCCCTTTTATTATTGTGAGTAATATATCTATCCGAATAGAAAATAAAAAATAATAATTTTTTATGCAACCATATCAAATTACAAAGAGAGAATGAAAAGAATTTGCCTTGAAAGCAGAGTCTATTTATATATCAAATTCTGCCTTTTTTTTTTTTAGATAAATAAAGCATATCGATTGTAAGTTGTAACCGGTGCACTAGTTTGAGACTAAATTTAACCCCTTTCAGATTATATTATATATATATATATATAAATAGTGACCATATTTTTCTGGGTCAATTTGATAGGAGATATAAACAAAGACCTATTCAATTGAAGAAAAAAAAAAATGTATTAACCATACACTATTTGGTTTCAAACTCCAACAGCAAACTAACTTCTTTTTTTCCCAATCTTTTTGATAACGGTAAATAAATTCAAATTTTAAATTTGAATATGATTATAGAATAAATTATATATTTGTCAATGATTAAATTTGAGAGTCTAATTTCTCATTCGCTTCTTAAATAAATGAATGTTTTACGTGAAGGTAGTTGTCGTACCTTGGTTTCACGCAAACTTGAAACCCATCTCGAATCTAATTTTTTGGAGAGCACTTGAGAAACTCTTCAGCCAGTCACGCCAAGGAGGTACTGCTCGTTGGCGGCAATGTGGTACTTGTCGTAACAACTCTTGAATCAGATGACAATGTCGATACCATCACCTCTGAACCTCGCAATAGCCCCTCACCATTGATAAATCACCTTCTTTTCTTGCACAACTTCCTCTTCGCTCACTCACAACCATGTCGTCTCCACCTATCACAGCCCATCGAAACATCTCACCTTCACTTGAGATCTAAACTCCGACCACTATTAGAGGCAATTAGTTGATGCAATTTCCTTCAGCAACTTAAAATGCATGTCATGACCACAATATTCTAGCTAATCTTATAAAGTATTAACCAAACTCTCACCAACTAATTTGAAACCCATGCTCCAGTGCAACCATTCATACCTTCAATTATTTTCTCTTTTCATATTCAACAAATGTTTTTTTTTTTTTTTTTTTTTTTTTTTTTGAAATGTGGTGAAATGGGTGAGGAATAAGTGTATGGCAAGGAACGATGTTGCGCTGGTCATGGGTGTGGGAAGAAAGGGTAACGACAAGGAAGGACGTCGCCAAACATGATGCTTATGAAAGACAAAACCATGACCTTTTTTTCTTTAATGCAATCTGAACCATTAAATAGACAAGATGATGAAGTGGTATCATCTCATTTACAAGACTGGACAATCCAATTTTTTGATAAACTACAGATAAGCCGCTCTTTTATTATATGATCTATACATGCCTTTTCATTCAAATGTGGCAATGCTTCATGCTTGCCGTTTCATTCAAAATCTAATTATAAAGAGAGTATTTTCGAAACAAAAGAAAAGTAGAAAAATAATAGAATTATTAAAAAATAATCATATTATGATGTTTCAAAGAGCAGAATAAAAGTAACAGAATTATTTAAAAAAAAATCATATTATGATATTTGAAAGTGTTTGATGTTTGAAGGTGTTTGAATTCTAAAAGATGTTTCATTGTTTGGTAAATGTAGGTTGCTATGTGTAGACGTCCCCGAACGCCCCAGGTGGGATGAGTCCCGTTCTGTTCATTTTGGGCTCACTATAGTCTAGGACACCAATTGTCACGGTTCTCAATCTGAACCAAAGAGTCCAAATCCGGCAAATTGTTTTGAGAAAACAGATTTTTTGAAAGAAGTGTCAAACATGGACTGCTTCGCCAGATACAGAGTCGCCACCTAAATATTTTATTTTTGGGAAATTTAGGAAACCCTGACTCGTGCCTAAGGCCACGTGTCTGTCATCACCAAAGTTGCTTCGGCTCGGGAACTTGGGTACGATTGGGGAAGGTCACTTCATGAGCACCCCTGCTCGCCCGATCAAAGATCGGCCTCTACTAACCATGATATCCAGTTTTGAAAACATCATGCATTCTTATTTCGGTTATTAGCCTAGATTTATTATGTGATGCGCACAGTATACAAGTATAGACTGGATCACCTGAATGGGAACAAAACATTTCATATTTGTTTTTGAAAGATGGTTTGCTACTCGCAAATAGGCTTAAAATGCAGATTTTGCCACCCTCAGGTGGGCTTAGAAAAGATGGTTTTGCCACTATCTAGTGGGCTTAAAACTCACAGTCAATGCATTGTTCCAATCCAAATAACCCAACATTCACCCACAGGCATTCAAGCAGTTATATCACATAAGCAAATAGCCTCATGGTAAGCATGCTATCATGGCAGTCACTCACACACATGCAAGGATGCTAAAGCGTAAAAACTTATTGAGTACTCCAAGTCAAACTAGAAACTATGTTAGAAATCCATGCATGATCCTAACTATACAGAAATGCCTAATGCAACACATGCAATAATGCAACTAAGATAGGCTCGGCTATTCTAAACATGGCATATGGAATGCTACATCTAACAAGTATTCAACTTGGAATTGAAATACAATGCAGTGAGTTATGATGTGTCGAGCTCGGTGCATGCAAAACAGATGAATGAATGCAAACATGCTATCATACTGTATGCTAATTGAAACATGCCCTAATCTAACCATCATAAGCTGGTAAATAAAAGGGAGAAAGACGTGGGGTTGGAAGACATACATCACATGCACGCAAACTTATTACAATTGTGCCCTCACTCGGAGGGTCCAAATAAATAATACAGTCCCGAATGAATAGTACAGTCTGAATAAATACAAAACCCTAATTAATTAACAAATTAACTAGGAAAAACTGTAAATTGGCATGTAAGCCCCTGGACTGCCTCAGCTCTGTTCTGAGTGATGAATAATGCATGTTTGAGTTGCTTGGCGCGAAAATCCATCGTGATGCCCCGATTAGCCTCTGTTAACAATTAAGCTCGGAATATTGCGCGAAGTCCCAAGAGATTACCGGTTTCTGATTTGCTGCAATAGAGAGCAGGAAAGGGGCATGGCAATGTATTTTCACATATGTATGCTTGACTACTCTTCAAGGAGCGTAGTCCTCAATCCTCGTGCCACCAATCACGCATCTCGATGCATGATGGCCGAGGAGTCGATTTGCATGACTCAATATGGAATGAATGCACATGAAAACACAACAAGGCCTAAACTCCATCATGGATAATCTGGAGTGTCGACGACTGGAAATTGAGACATGTTCTGTTAGTCGAAGTACGAAACGTCCCTTGTTTCCCGTGCTTGGGCTAACTCCTATCCCAAACACAATGCAAATTAGATGGCATGCACCATGCAACTAATATACAACCTAGCATACACAATGCTCGCTGTAACACGACATACACGATGCTCTAACATGCAACCTAGCATACACAATGCTATGAAATGAAATGGCATACGCAATGCATAATGGACTTACACCAACATGAGTGGACCTCAGCCACACTCACATTAGTGGCCATAAGATGAAAATAAGATACTCGAGATGCGTGCACACATACACGCAAACCGAGGACCGATCTTAAGGCACAAATGCCACTCTAACAAGGCATGGCAAGGCATGAAATATGGTATACAAACATGTAAGTTCCAGCACTGAAATATGATGCAAAATGATCCCGAAACATGGATAAATGGCACCCGATGCATGAGATGAGCCTGAAACACAAAACTAGGCACATGTATTGACTTATAGCTATACAAAGCATGCATTATTTGACTATGAAACACAAAGACAGAGCCAAAGCAGTCCCAAAACATAAACATTTCTAGTTCAAAGCATGGCCAAAAGATGCTAGCAAGATGGCCTACAAATAGCATGCAACTTTGACTAGCAAACATGGTTTACATGGCATGTATATGAAGCATATGAAATTTCACCAAACCAGAAAAAATCAGTGAACAAAATATGTGAAAATACGCCCAAATAAATATGGAAATGCAGCCAATGCATGTAAAAATGAGGGGCTCCTTTGGAAGGGTATACAAGGGGTTATTAAGCACATGCATCAAGGACACTTAGCATGGAAAAATAAACTCCGGAAATAAAATATGATAGTCCTAAAACTCATCAAATTGGTCATGAAATCTATCAACAAAGAATGCAAGATAGGGCCTCTTTGGAAGGCCAAAAAGACCATCAAGCAAAACAAGGAGAGAGGGGGTCACCCCCCTCTGATTTTGGCCTTCAAGAACATACCTAAGCCACTAAAAATCCGCTGGATTTTAGTGGCTAAGAGGCCAAACCAAGGCCAATGCAAGTGTTCTAATGCATAGCCCTAATCATGAAGAGATGAAGCATGCATAGGGGGAAGATGACCCCAAACAGAGAATAGACCTTAACCAAACATGAAGATGATATCAAAACAAGACTTTTTCCAGTTTAGTTCAAGGTCCAAAAAGGCTCAAAAATAAGGCTAATGTATCATGCAAAATAAGCCCTAAAAGAGAGATTGAACAAACAGGACAGTAAAAGGCCTCAAACAGCAAAGAGCCCTTGAACAAAGTTTAAGAGGGGCTTAAAAACAGATACTTTACAGTTTATGTAAAATCTCAAATATGCTCACAAGCAAGGCTAAAATATGATGCAAAAATAGCCCCAAAAGAGAGATAGAGACCACGAGGTAGTAGCTGGCCTCAAAAAGAAAAGAGCCCTTCAACAAAGTTGAATAGAGGCTCAAAATAAGGCACTTTACAGTTTGGCTCGAAGCCCATAAATGCTCACAAGCAAGACTAATATATCATGCTAGAAATAGCCCTAAAAGAAAGATAAAGGGAAAGGGGTAGAAGATGACCTCAAACAAAAAAAATTCCTTAATCAAATATGAAGATGAGCTCAAAATAAGACTATTTTCAGTTTGGGTTGGAGCCCAAAAATGTAAGCAAAAGGGGCTAAGATATAGAACAAAATAGTGCAAAAATTAGGAGAATAGGAGCTTACCCTTGTAGCACAACTTTCCAGCAGCTTCTGGTCCAAGATTCTAAGCTTCCAACCTCTACAAATGGCCTCCAAGTTGCTGGAATGGAGTGTGGAGGTGGTAGGCTATGAGGTGTAGGGTGAAATGGCCAAGAACCAAGGTGTTTGGAGGCTTGGATGAGGGAGATATAAGGTTGTATGTATAATGGTGCCTCAGCTGGTTTCTAATCCTTAGAAATGAAGCTCAAGTGTTGGATTTATAGAGGAGAGAGGCCAAGGGAAAAGGGGGGAAAAACCAATTCAAATTTCCCCCCCAAAAGGGCAGACCCTCGGGCAGAGGTCTGGTGCAAAACAGTTGGCACAGTTGGCATGCACCAAGAGAGAGAAGAATGGCCTGCCAAGTTCAAGAGGTTCAGGTGGCCAGCCGGGCACCTCCCCTGGTCGGCCGGCCAGGAGTCAAAAGGGTCAACAAAGTTACTGGCCGGCCAGCCCAAAAAGGTGGCCTCCCATGTGTGTACAACACAGTTGTATGGTCAAAACCCAGAAAATGCAACCCAAGAGAGAGAAAAACCAACTTTTTAGAGGGGTTCAAAAGGGTCAAGAAAAATTTATAGCCGGCCTATCCATATTGATGGCCTCCCAGGTGTGTACAACACAATGGTGTAGTGGAAAGTCAGAAAAAGTGGCTCGGGAATGGGAAAAATCAACTTTCTAGTGAAGAAACGGGCGATGAAGGGCGATGAAGGAATAAAGTTGGTTTTCAGAACAATTGCTGGCCTCCCACCTTCCTACAACCTTTCTAACAATGAAAATAAGGTCTCCGCCAAAAATGAACTCAAACCGATGTAAAACGAAGGTTTAGGGGCCAAAACGCGCGGCCTGGGGCCCTGAAAACAAGCTGTTAAGCACCGGAGGTGGTGTTCGACCACGAAGTTGGTCTCTCGGGCCACAGTGTCCCTCAAAAGGGAGGAAACAAGGTGAATACCAAAAATCGGAGCAAACGGAGGTGGTTAAGCGGTCTCGAACCGAGGCACATGATCGACGGCTCCGAAAACCGGGAACCGAGCTCCAAACGGGAAAAATGGCCTACGACCACGAAACATAGCCTACGGCCGCTGAGAGATGATCTACGAGACCTCTCCCTCCCTTCGGGAAGAGAAAATGGAGAAAACAGGACCTGGTTTGCAAACCGAGGTAAGGCACAAAAGAGTCCGGAAGTCTAGAGGCAAGGCTCGCAGCTGTAACTCCACAACTTTAGAACGAGCACAATATGCAACATCACCGATCGCTCAGTTGGTGACGTCTGAGTCTTAATGTTGGTCAAAAATGGGGTGTCTACAGTTGCTCCTCTTTGACAAAACTCGAAAGTCATAAGTGACGGAAGTGAATGTCAAAGCCCAGATACGACCCAGTTTTGACAAGGCCGAAGACTTCGGACAAGCGGTGAGATAAACAAAAGATGTGCCTAGGCATGCCCATGACGAGGGGCAAAATGCAAAGTGACATTGCACAAAGCCGGATGTAACTCAATGATCATGCGAAGCAGCAAGCTGTAATGAAGTAAATATTCACAATAGATGCAACAGTTTTAAGCTAGAATGGAAAGCAATACTACATTTCATGCAGTTAAAGAATGCGGAGAATCATCGAATTCTCACCATATCTCACACGGAGAAGATACAATA
This sequence comes from Camellia lanceoleosa, assembly GCA_025200525.1. NCBI lineage: Eukaryota > Viridiplantae > Streptophyta > Magnoliopsida > Ericales > Theaceae > Camellia > Camellia lanceoleosa. The sequence continues at coordinate 88,956,311 of CM045770.1, forward strand.
CCTGTGCGGCATGTCTGGTCGCACCAGCCTCAAATGAACCGCACATACAATATCGTGCCTGCAAAAGGAAGAAACTCAACAAGCACAACATAGTTAGCAACATATGTTCAGTGTGATATCGAATGTAGGCAAACGCAGTGTTGATGGGTGAGTGCATCGTAATGCGAGAAGCGACGCACGTGACAACGCAAGTTAAGCACAAGGATATGACAATGCTCGTGAAACGTGCAGAACAATGCAAAGGGTGTGCATGAGAATACAAGTGACGTGCATAACAATGCAAGATAAGCGTAAACTCGAATGCACATTTCGAAATGAAACAACGAGCAAAGCAATGGAAGTTTCGACGAAGGTGGCTCAATCACGACCTCTGGTTTACCTCTTGGAGGGGTCACAACATATTCAAAAAGGATACACCTTGCTCTTGATGAGTAACGATGAGACACGCATCGAAAGTTGGAGTTGAAGTTTCTGCGGAGGGATTTCGCGACGAAAAGTGCACTTTCCTTGTACTTTCTTGGGTGCCGGGGACTCCAATTATCACCAAAATTTGCAAGGACCTTGGAGGCCACCTTGGAAAGGCTGCCGGCCATGTTTGGCCCAAGGGGGAGGCTGCCGGCCAAGGGTAAGGGAGAGGGATGGCCAGCCTGCCAGAAAAGGTGGCTGGCCGGCCACCTAGCCCAAATCCGGGGCAGTTTGGTCTTTTTGCTCTCTTTTCTTTAAATGTGCTTATCCAAAGCACTTGTCCTCATAACATCAGCTCCAAAATTTCCTCCTCTTCCTTCCTAGACCACTTTCTCTCTCAGATCTGTGCTCTATACGCGTTTTCCAATGCCCCACGCAAGTTATTTTCGTGAAATCTTTCAGTTTTCGTCACTTTAAACCGATTAGATTTTTGATTTCGGTGCTTTTTTCTTCACTTTCACCACTTGAGGTGAGTTTGTCTCAACATTTGGAAGAATTTCTCGGGGGTTGACTTTTGTTGACTTTTTCATTTTCCGAGAGTTGACTTTTGTTGACTTTTTCTAATTTTGGCTTATTTTGCTCGTTTTTACTCCTTTTTGCAGATTTTTTGAAATGCCTGGTCATTTCCCTCATGGTGGAGGTCCTCTGGGTGTCGGAGACGATCCTGATATTATGGCTTTACCCCCAAGGATTCGGCCATTCATTCCCGAGAGGTATGACCCTCCGGCGCACATCCTTCCGCAGGCAATTTTCTACCACTTTACTGACTTCGATGAGAGAGCACCTATAGATCTACTACTGTGGGAGCCAGAGTCCCACCTCTCTTACTAGGCACGTGAGGTATGTACTTCACTTCTGCATTTTCTACAATGTATTTTGCATTTTCCGCGCATTTCATGCTTTCGCTATGTTTATCTGCTCACTCAAGCACACAACTTGCTTTGAATGTTTAGCCTATAACACCGTATTCCGTTTGCATCTTGAACACACAGTTCAAACACTCTGACTTTCTGAACACGCAGCCCAATATATTGATTGTGAACACACCGTACACACTTGTTGCCCATACTTTGAGATGAACACACAGCCCACTGATTTTGAAATTTGAACACACAGCTCAAATACTTGACGTTGACGTTGAACACATAGCTCGAACTTTGATGATGAACACACAGCCCACTTTTCTGATTGTGAGCACATGGCACACACTTGTTTGAGAATTGAACACGCAGCCCAAACTTTGAGATGAACACACAGCCCACTGATTTTGAAATCTGAACACACAGCTCAAATACTTGATGTTGAACACACAGCTCGTTATTGAGGTGAACACACAGCACACACTGATTGAGAATTGAACACGCAGCCCAAACTTTGATGTAGAACACACAGCTCGTTGTTAAGGTGAACGCACAGCACACACTGATTGAGAGTTGAACACGCAGTCCAAACACTTGAATTTTGAACATACGGCCCATTGTTGAGGTGAACACACAGCACACACTGATTGAGAGTTGAACACACAGCCCACTGATTTTGAATTTTGAACACACAGCTCGAATTGATTATGAACACGCAGCACACACTGATTGAGAGTTGAACATGTAGCCCAAACTTTGATGTTGAACACATAGCTCGTTGTTGGGGTGAACACACAGCACACACTGATTGAGAGTTGAACACGTAGCCTAAACTTTGATGTCAAACACACAGCTCATTGTTGAGGTGAACACACAGCACACACTGATTGAGAGTTGAACACGCAGCCCAAACTTTGATGTCGAACGCACAGCTCGTTGTTAAGGTGAACACACAGCACACACTGATTGAGAGTTGAACACGCAGCCCAAACTTTTGATGTCGAACACACAGCTCGTTGTTGAGGTGAACACATGGCATACACTGATTGAGAGTTGAACACGCAGTCCAAACTTTGATGTCGAACACACAGCTCGTTGTTGAGGTGAACACACGGCACACACTGATTGAGAGTTGAACACACAACCCAAACTTTTGATGTCGAACACACAGCTCGTTGTTGAGGTGAACACACAGCACACACTGATTAAGGGTTGAACACGCAGTCCAAACACTTGATGTTGAACACACAGCTCGTACCTTGAATTTTCTAAACACACAGCCCAGATTCTGTATCTGATTTGATTTTGCACGCAGCTCATACATTTCATTTGCACGCAGCTTATTCATTTTATTTGCACCCAGCTTATTCATTTCATTCTAAAACTAAATATATGTGTTCATCTTGAATGCAGATGACTTCTCGTACTGCGCGAGGATATGGCTTCATCACGACGAGGGAGTGGTACGCGGAGCTCCCGGAGGCTGTCCAGGATTTGGTTGACGTGGCAAGGTTTGGGCCCTTTTGCGCTGGGATCTCCCGCTGTCCTGCTAGTAGGACGTTAATGGGTGCCTTAGTAGAGAGATGGTGGGACACCACCAACTCATTCCATTTCTCTACGACCGGGGACATGACTATGACCCCGTTTGACTTTGCCATACTGACGGGCCTTGATGTGGGAGTCTGGGCCATCCCATATGACGAGGACATAGGCCAGTGGGAGGCCGCTTGGATCTATTTATTGGGAGTTCGCCCGCCGGTTGACAGATCTTCGGGCAGAGTCCGATATACTTGGTTTTCTTCCCATTTCAGGAGGACAGAGATGGAGCTTGAGACTCCTGAGGAGGTGGCACAGTACACCCGCGGATTTCTGATGTTCCTTTTCGGGACCACTCTGTTCGCCAATAGGGGGAACACTGTCGGGCTTTATCTGTTGAGTGCTTTGGTGGACCTATCGCAGGTCAGCCGATATGATTGGGGTGGCGCCAGCCTGGCTACTCTCTACTGCTATATGAGCGCGACCTCCCGTGGACGGGGGAAAATGGTCGGTGGCTATTGGAGAGCCTAGGAGGTACTTTCTGCCCTCCTGATTTGCATTTCTTCTTCTTATTACTTGTACATTGCACACACAGCGCACTTTATATTCTTTACCTTACACTTTGCTCTCAGCATTTTGTATTTACATCCGGCACTCAGCATTCTGTATTCTGATGGCTACTGTTCTGTTTTCCACAGCTATGGATCTATGCGTACTTTCCAACGTTGGCTCCGGAGCTTGAGGTGGAGGTGCCCCTCGTGACCCCTTATTCACTCGTATTCGAGGGCCAGCACCGGCCGAGACCTCGAGAGTCTTTCCTCTACCTACGGCAGTACTTTGATATAGTGCGGCCGTCGGTATTCGAACTCTCGATTCTTCATGTTTTAGATCTTTGATTTATCTTGCACATTCACAATTTCGATTAGCTTATACATCGGTTATCCGAGATCTCGTGGCAACCACAGGCGCCTTTAGGCGAACCTCCGATTCGGTTCTTGAGCATGGGATGCCTCTCGGTATAGGATCTTGTTCGAAGGGCCAGTTGGTAGGGCCTGGTTTTTGGGGGATCGCTTCTTGCGGCAGGTATGGGGCTACCCTACTCAGGACCTTCCTTCAGCGCCTCCAGACGACATGCGGACCGCTGATAGGCTCTCTCATCAGGGTGTCGCTAGTGCTATGCAGGGTACCAATGCATTCTTACATCTGGAGCAGAGGGAGTATGCGACCTATCGTCACACATATTTGATGCCTCCACTGACGGGGGTCCGTACTCCGACGAGAGTCTTGAAGGCATGGTCCTACGGAGAGTCTTGAAGGCATGGTCCTATAGAGAGAGGCGTAGTTGTCCCTCAATGGTGTCCAGGTACCCTTTAGTTTTCTTGCATTTATCATACTTCTGATGACATGCTGATCTTGAACATTTTACTGCATTGATAGGCTGCCTGTGTAGAGCACGTCTGACACACACCGCACTTACGTACTGTACCTTCATGCACCCACTTCATGCAGCTTTCTTGTATCTATATCTGATATACATATTTCAAATTGCATTCTTCCTTTTCAAATGCTTCCAATATATACCGGGCCATAGTCTGGGCCACGTGGGCCTTCCCGAGGAGCTGGGCCATCTAGGCCTTCTCGAGGAGCTAGGAGAGGGGAGTCGTCTCGTGGACAAGGCGGACGCAGGGCGTACATCATAGAGGAGGAGCCCAACGAGGAGAAGGAGGAGGCTGCAGATCCCCAGTCAGAGACATCTGCTGACAGAGAGGGTGGCTCCGACCCCGGTTCCGGTAGTGGAGACAAGGTTGAGGAGGGTTCCGAGGATGGCAGCCCCGACTTAGATGACGGTGATGATGGTGCAGAGGCTGTTCTGCAGAAGAGGACGAAGAGGGCCTCTCATTCTTGCTCTTGAGAGCATTGATGCAGTTGTTTCATGCTTTATTTACCTTTTTACTAGTAGTTGTAGCACATTGTACATTGTTAAGCAGTTTTATTTTTTTGTAAAACTTGTACCCATGTTGTAAAAGGTTGTAACAAAGGAAGCATGATGAAGTGAAACAGCTTTTGAAAAAGTGTTGTATTTTATGTTCTTAGCATCGTATCGCATCATTTTGCACCAAAATGAGATTTGAATGGAAATGTGCATTGTGTATTTGCCAAGTCAGGTAGTGAACCGACACAACAAACTAAACAACCTAACTTACTTGGAAATAACAAAACCTTAGCAAGTTTACAACTCGATAAGCAAAACACAACAAAGTTGATGACTCGATAAGTAAGGCACAACAAAATTGTTTAAACAAAAGTAACAACTCAATGCACGAAACTCGACAGCTCGACAAAACTTAACAACTCGATAAACATGACATTTCAACCAACAAAAACAACTCGATAAGCAAAGCAACAACTCGATAAGCAAGACTTAACAACAACTCTATAAACAAAGTGCATTTCGGACGATCTGGTTGACGGAATGCATCCGAAACAGAGGGAGATGGCGGCCTTCGACACTCCCGATGCATGGAAATGCTAGGAACTTCCTTCTAGAGGGTAGAATAGGACCAAAGGCACACTTTGCAGCATGGCCGGCCACCTTTGGGAGCTGGCCAGCCAGCTTTTTGCATTGGAGGGGAAAGGGGTGGCCGGCCTACTGTAACAAGCCCGCAAGGGACCTCGGTGCTACAGTTCGGACTCCCGTTTTTGTTGTGGTTCTAAATCTGAACTAAAGAGTCCAAATCCGGCAAATCATTTTGAGAAAACAGATTTTTGAAAGAAGTGCCAAACATGGACTGCTTTGCCAGATACAGAGTCGCCACCTAAATATTTTTTAATGGAGAAATTTAGGAAACCCTGACTCGGTGCCAAAGGCCACGTGTCCGTCATCACCAAAGTTGCCTCGGCTCGGGAACTTAGGTGTGATTGGGGAAGGTCAGCTATGAGCACCCCCTCTCGCCCGATCCGAAGATCGGCCTCTACTAACCATGATATCTGATTTTGAAAACGTTTATGTGTTCTTATTCTGATCATTAGCCTAGAATTACTATCTTATGCGCGCGGCAAACAAGTATAGACTAGATCGCCTAATTTGGAAACAAGCATTTCATATCCATTTTGTTTTTAAAATGTTTTGGAATTTGCTACCCGCAAGTAGGCTAAAACACGGATTTCAATGAATTATCCAAACTCAAGTAATCCAACCTTCACCCACAGGCATTCAGGCAGTTTATCACATAAGCATCTAGCTTCATGGTAATCATGCTATTATATTAACACTCACACGCATGTGGTATGCTAAAGCATAAAATACTTACAATGTACTCCGTGCCAAAACAGTAAACTAGTTAGAAAACATGCGTGACCCTAGTTGATGTTAGAGTGGCTAATGTAATGCATACAGAATGTAATTAGGATAGGCTCAGCTAATCCTAAAATGGAATACGAAATGCACAAGTAGCATGTATTCAAGTTAGATTCAGAATACTATGTGGTTAGCATGATCTTGAGCCCAGCATGCATCGATCTTGATGAATGGCCGCGCATGCATAGCATAAGATATGCTAAAGTAAACATGTCCTAATACTAACCATCAAAGCAGGAAAGTAAAAGGGAGAAAGAAGTGGGGTTTGGAAGACATGCACACATTCACCCACACTTATTACAAATTTACCCTCGCTCGGAGGGACCAAAAGAATAATACAATTTAACTAACTGACAAGCTAATTAAATATTACAGACAATTAAATTAATTAAGCAAATTAATTAATCTAAGAAATCAGTAAATAGCAGCCTTGGGGAGAGGGCTCAATGCATGCGTGCTCGATTCCGCCTGGAAATCCACTGCCATGCTTAAGATGCCTCTGTTTTCCCTGCTCTACTCCTCTGAGGACTGCCAAAGTCTCAGGTTTTGCTCTCGGGATGCTAGGGAACACCACCGGCTGGAGAAAAACACCACCGGCCATAGAGAATGGTCACCGGCCACAGATTTAATCCACCGGCCAAAAAAGATGGCGGTAAACCTTTATGTTTAGCCGTGGGACAAAAATTCCTGCAGAATCTGGTTTGACAACAGCAGAGGGCAATATTTGGCATGGCAATGCATTTCAAGTAATGTATGCACCAATCATACCCCTTATCATGTTTATGACTCAAAAGGACATAGGCCTCGATTCTCGGACCTCCAATCACGCATTTCCATGCATGATGGCCCGAAGAATCAAGCATGCAATTTCAATTTCAAATGAATGCAAACCAAATAAACAAGCATAGGGGTTCAACCTCTATCATACTCATTTCAAGAGGTCAAGCATGCATGCTAATGCAATGCAACCTAAGCATGTTAACTAGGCATGCAACATGGCAATGCAAATGAGCATGCAAGACATGCAAGGCATAAAACAATGCAACCAACAAGTGTGCAAGGCTAATATAGGTATTCAAGCATGCAAACCAACATGTAACTTCATTCGATCATGCGATTTCAATCATGCGACAACTCATCAATATGCTACAGCATACAAGGAGTGCATGCAATAAACAAAAGGGATGGACTTAAACTAATTAGGCAACTCTCAAGCAAACCTAAAACAGTGGCCAAAGTACTCAAAGTGAAGGACTAACACACATACACACATGCACATGTTCATGGGCCACCACTTAAGCACAAAGAGGGACTCTCAAGTACACTTAAGAGAATGCAAACATGGGTGTATAGCATGCATGGAAAAGCTCTGAAGTCATGTTATAAGAGGTGCCAAACCAAGCAAACAAGACGAGCATAGCATGTGACAAGCAAAGCCAAGAACCCAAGACAAGCCAAGGGGCTTAAACCAAGATCATGTAACACATGAAGCAAATGACCAAGTTGGATTAAAACAGTCCCAAATCATGCCAAAACAGGGACAAAGGCACACCTAGATAGCATCTAAATGGTCTAAGTATGGAGGCATTCACAAATGCTTAACATGGAGCATACAACACAAACTTCTAAAGCATCAAAGAAGCATTGAAAGGCAAGCATGTAAGCATGATATAAGGACTAAAATTGCATGTTAAGTGGTTCCAAACCACCGAAATAAATTGAGCAACGCATGCTCAACACTTCACATATTTAAAGCCTACGAGCTAATAATGCAAAGGGGCTATGCAATGCATGGCAAGTATAACTCAAACAATTTAAAACAGAGCTAAAGCATACAAAAACATGCGCTAAAGCTTCACAAAGCTAGGCTTAAAACATGCTAGAATAAGGGCTTACAATCCTAAGGCATGTTAAGGCCTAAACATGGCATTACAAGGCATGTATGCTAAACAAGCATGGTGTACCTAAACCAACATACAACAATGCTATATTATGACATTATAAGCCTAAAAATCAGCTAAGGCATGGCCAACACACACTTAAACTAGATGCTCCCTCAAAAGGCAAAAAATGGTCCTTTTCAAGAACAACAAGGAGAGGGGGTGGCCCTCTCCTTCTTTGGACCTCAAGACACCATCCTCACCTCTGAAATCCCTCAAGATTTCAGTGGTGAGGAGGCCCAAACACTGTTGTCCCGAAGCTCACACAAAATAGCACAAAACAAGGGCCAAACAAGGCTTAAGAGAGGTCAAACAACCTCAAACCACAAAACACTCTTAACAAACTATTTAGAGGCCTTAAAAATAAAACTTTTATGTGTTATATGCAAAGCCAAAAAACAATTGCAAGATAGGTAGAAAAGCTTTGCAAAAATGGTGAATAAAGGGACAAGCTTCTTACCCTTGAAGACCCTCTTCAACAATGGAGCTCCAGCAACTTCTTTAGGTTGAAACCAGCTCCAAAACTCTAAAACAACCCTCAAGGGCCTCAGCTCCAAGAGATGGTGTGATGGTGGGTGTTTGTGAGCAAAAATGAGACAAAACACACACTAAAGAGAGATATAGAGATAGGATATGAACCAAACCCTAACCCTAGAACTCAAACCCTAAAAATGGCTGTCTAAAATGTCTAACCTTGTCTCACCTCTATGCCAAGAGAAGAAGCCTCCTCTTTATAGAGCTTTTAGTCTTGTAAGCTTACAAGACAAGCTTCTAAAGAGGGAGATCCCTCCATACACGTGTATGGAGGGGAGCCAAGTGCATGCCAGCTGCACCAAAATATCTGCAAAAGCAGATGCACAGTAGTCGGCCGGCCAAAAATGCAATTGACCAAAAAAATATAGGCGGCCGGCCATCTAGAGTGCCGGCTGGCCAAACATTTGGCCGATGGCAACAAAACACAGCCGGTAGCCTCAAGCCATGGCCGGTGGAGTGTGGGGATGGCTCACAAGCCCTTCATTGCCCCTTCAAGGCAAAACACAAGTGTTTGCTGCAAAACCAGACACGAAACAGTCGAGTCGAGAGATCCTGAGACAAGGCGCATAGCCGAGACCTCCGGGAACTCAAGACGAACACAAACATGGAAGATCACCGAGTGTCCAAGCGGTGACATCCAAGTCTTGAGGGCGGTCAAAAATGGGGTGTCTACACCTACCAAAAAAGGTGGCCGGCTAGCCACCTAGCTCAGCAATCACCAGTTTTTCGACACGTGTCCCTCGAATAGTGCCCTATCCTCTTTAAAAGCCCCAGCCTCGTAGTTGATTCATTTCATCTCAGTTTTGCACCAAAAATGGAGGCGTTTCTGGTCGAAAATCTCACAGCTTGGATCGCCTCTCTAGATGGCTCGGAAAAGTTAAACTTCCGGGGCTTCGGCTTGAATGCACTATTCACGTTGAGCCGTACTCCGCTGCACCTTCCCTTCCTTCGTGCCGTGGCGAGGTTTTGGAACCCAGTAACACATGTTTTTAGCTTCAGCGGGCAAGAGGTATGTCCAACTTTCAAAGATTTTCAAGTTTTGATGGAATCTGAACGCTATGAAGAAATTTTGCCTCAGTTTCGCTTCTGCCACGCTTAAGCTTTAGGGTGGATGTGTAGGCTCACCATGCATGATGCTTGGTCTCTGATCTGCAACGGGGAACTGGACATCCTCTGCTTGATTCATCGCTTTTCTGATGCCAGTGACCGTGGCAACCATTATTGGCAAGGTTTTCTGCAACACGCCCTTTGCTTGTGCATACTATCTCACTTTTTGCTTGCCCCAGGCTTCGGTGGATCAGTGGATCTAGCATTCGTCTGATTGAAGTTGCTCATGGCTTGAAAGAAGAAAAGAGCTGCATTGCCATGACATTAGCCGAGACACTAATGGGCTTAGATGCTTTTTATCGCCAAGAGACAACCAGATTTGCGGGGAGTCCGCTACTGCTGCAGGTAATGTTTCCCACCCAATCTCACATATATATTGCTCACATCACTCGGCCCTCGGGCTCGGTTTTTTTTTCTCACAAAACCCTTTTCTTACTTTTCTCTCATCGTACATCTCTCTATTCTTTATTCTCTCATTTTTTATTCCTTTCCAGGTATGGTTGATGGATAAATTACAAGTTGTGGACTCTTGCCCAGCCTACTCAGCTCGCGACTACTTCTTTTGACAATGCCTAGTCGATGCCCTTGATGAGGGATGGTGGTTTGACTGGATGTGCAATTTGTCTGGAGATCGCATTGCTTGGGGCTGTCCTTAGCTCAATCTCCCGGCAATGAGATATAGCATGTCCCGGCAAACTGGGATCCAGTTGATTGGTCTGACCCACTGTATGTTCTACTTTCCGTTCCGGTTCTAGTGCTAGTTCGGTCATGATCAGACTTGCCCGCCAGAGGGGATAGAGTATCCTGCCATATTCCCGGTTCGAGGCACACAGCTTGCCCGGTATGCCACAGCATGGAGGACTAGAGAGCTCCTGGCCCCTGCTCCCACTTTCAGTTACACTTTGTCTGACGAGTGCTTGGATTGGCTCAATGAAGAGGCACAGATTGGGCCCAGCTTGGCATCAGAGGCTTCGACCGGCTCTGGGAGGGGACGCAGGGACACCTGACTTATCTATGCCTCGGATTTATTGCTTTACCAGTACTTTCAAGTTTTCTTTATGAATGTAATAAAAAGAAACTTCAATTTGTATGCCAGAGCAGGAGAACTCTATATTGAAATCAATGAAATTGAAGGTTGTGGGTACTGAAAATTTTCCGCTTTGGTCCAAAAATGGTCTAAGTTGTAAAAAGATTAATTTGAACAAAGTCAACTTTAATTAAAATTTTTCAAAACCATTTTCGATATGGATCAGAACTGGACACGCCTGAGATCTGTCACTGAGATGCATAACCCCGAATCCTAGCAACTAGAAAGTTGCCCCTAGTCTGAATAGTATCAAGAAGATTGCACAAAGAATCGGAAAGTTGCCCTAGTCCGAATAGCCTTAAACCTTTCGGAGATCACGATGAATGCTGATAGACAAAGATGATTGAGATGATCAAATGGACAAAGTTGATCAGGGAAAAGTTTATGGCTGAACTCCAAGATGAAGTTGCCTACGTATCCCAAAGATGGGAATCAAGCCTTACGTAGTTCAGGCTCGAGTTCACTCAAGTATTTTCACTCTCCTTTTACGCTCTAACTTTTGCCAAGGCCGCCCTTTGCGGGTTTTCAACCTTGTGAGCTCAGTTTTTATGATTTCAAATTTTTTGTGCTCTGAGTTTTGCCTAGGTCGCCCTTTCGGGTTTTCGGCCTAGCGAGCCTCTCAAGGGTAATATTTCTTCAACTTGTCCATATTGATCGGTTGTGAGAACTCTAGGCCATCTAGATCCATCAGAACCACAGCTTCACCTAACCAGATAGACTTAATGATGTAGGGACCAGTCCAATTGGGTCTGAACTTGCCCCTTGGGTCGTGGATGGGAGCTCGGTTGTCCTTGAGCACAAAATCTCCTTCATTTAGATTTCTGGACTTAACTTTCTTGTTGAAAGCCCGAGCAATTCTGCGCTGATAACTTTGAACATGGTACAGTGCTTTCAGTCTTCTCTCATCAAAGAGCATGAGTTCCTCAAACACCTTTCTGTTGTCAATCTGCTTGACTATTTGACACTCGGCCCGATTACTATGAATAGCGGAACCTCAATCTCGATAGGTAGAACGGCCTTCATCCTATAAACTAATGAATACGGAGTCGCCCCAGTAAAAGTGTTGATTGAAGTCCGGTAGCCCCACAAAGCAAACGGCAGCTTATCTGGCCAGTCCTGGTAGGTTTCCACCATCTTCTACGATATGTGTTTGATATTCTTGTTGGTGGCCTCAACCGCTCCATTGGTTTGTGGCCGATAGGTAGATGACTTATGAAAAGCCACGTTGTATTTTTCCAACAAGTCAATCACTTCCTTCTTGAAGTGGGAACCGTTATCTAAAATTATCTCGTTTAGGACTCCGTAGCAGCAGATGATGTTGTTTCTGATAAACTTCGCAACATGTGAAGCTTTCAACATCGCATAAGATTGGGCCTCGACCCACTTCGTGAAATAATCTATCGCGACTAGGATGAACTCATGCCCATTTGACCCCTTCGGAGTGATAGCCTCGATCACATCAATTCCCCAGACTGAAAATGGCCATGGCGAAGTCATATTGTACAGTTTCGATGGCGGAATGTTCATGCGATTTGCATGAATTTGACATTTGTGGCATCGCCAAACAAAACTGATACAGTTCTCCTCCATGGTGGACCAGTAGTAACCCTGTTTGAAGATCTTCCGTGCTAGCATTACTCCATTCATATGCGCACCGCATTCCCCTCCATGGATGGCCTCCATTAGGCGCTTCGATTCTTCAACATCGACACACAGCTTATGCATTCCCAAATGACCTCTCTTATACAGCTTACCCCTACAGATGATGAACTGAACGGCCATTCTTCTGATTGCCCTTTTATCCTTGGCATTTACCCCTGCGGGTTTGCTTCATTCTCCAAGAAATTCCAAATGTCATAATACCAGGGGTTTTCGTCCTGAGCCTCATCTATAGCAGCAATCGACTCATAGGCTGGTGCAAATTTCTAGTCAATGATGACTGGACGCATCCAGACTCCGAACGGGATGTCTATCATGGAAGATAGAGTTGCTAAAGAATCTGCGTACCTGTTGTTCTCTCTTAGTAGATGAGCAAAGTTTAGCTTCTCAAACCGAGGAATTAACAAATCCAAGGTTTGGTGATACATCATCATTTTCTCTTCTTTGACTTTCCAGTCTCCTTTTGCATGAGACACAACAAGGTTCGAGTCCCCGATGACGTCCAACCGTCTTACCCCTAGTTCCAGGGCTGCTTCTAGACCGGCGATGCACGCCTCATATTCTGCTTCGTTGTTCAAGACTTTAAACCGAAGTTTAAAGGCTAGAGGGATACGGGAATTATCGGGTGTTATCAGTAACACCCCTATCCCATACCCGTACTGATTTGACGCTCCGTTAAAGTACATCGTCCAAGTTTCATCGTCGATGTGCAAAATGGCTTCATCTGGGAATAAGTACTCGACTGCTTCACCCCCTTCCACTGGATGGTCGGCTAAGAATTGCTCTTGCTCTTCCTTGATCGACTTCGTGTTACATATTTGGATCGAATCGAGAGCAACAATGAGCTAACCTATGAGTCTTGGTTTCTCGAAAAGATATTTGATGGGATCGAGTCGTGAAACCAACATTACGGAGTGAGCTAACAGGTAGTGCCGCAGCTTCCTGGTAGCCCATACCAAAGCTAAGCAAGCCTTCCTCAACGGTGTGTAGCGAGTCTCATACTCTAGCATCTTCTTGCTCAGATAGTAGATGGCTTTCTCCACTTTGTCCCCTGATTCTTGTGCGAGCATACAGCCCATTGTAGTCTCAGTCACTGAAAGGTACAATATCAACGGTTTCCCCGGCTCTGGCAGTGACAACACGCAGGTTCTGTAAGTATTCCTTGATCTGTTCAAAGGCAGCTTGGCATCGGCCGTCCCATTAGAATTTATTGCCTTTCTTCAGGAGACCAAAAAGTGGTTCACAAGTCAAGGTTATTTTTGAGATAAACCGTCTTATGAATTGCACTTTACCTAGAAAGCCTCGCACCTCCTTTTTAGTCCTTGGTGGTTGCATTTCTAAGATGGCCTTGATTTTGGAAAGGTCAACTTCGATACCTCTTTGTGTAATTAGAAACCCCAGCATTTTTCCCGCTGTAACACTAAACGTGCACTTCTGAGGATTCAGCCGCAACCGAAATTCTCTAATCCTTTGAAAGAACTTTTGTAAGGCGGTGTAGTGGCCCTCTCTTTCTTTGGATTTGACAATCATGTCGTCCACATACACCTCAACCTCTTTGTGGATCATGTCATGCAATATTGTGGTCGCGGCCCATTGATAAGTAGCTCTAGCATTCTTCAACCCAAACGGCATTACTCTGTAGCAGTATGTCCCCCACGGGGTGGTGAATGCAGTCTTTTCTCGGTCTTCAGGTGCCATCATTATCTGATTGTAGCCGGAAAAGCCATCCATGAACGAAAGCAAAGCATGCCCTGCTGTGAAATCCACTAATTCATCAATATGCAATAAGGGAAAGTCGTCCTTCGGACTAGCTCTATTCAAATCCTTGAAATCCACGCATACCCGGATCCTGCCATCCTTCTTCGGTACTGGAACAATGTTGGCCAACCAAGTCGGGTATTCGAATACCAGCAGAAAGCCTGCGTCGATTTGCTTGGTGACCTCTTCCTTAATCTTGAGAGCCCAGTCCAGGCGGATCCTTCTAAGTTTCTGTTTGACAGGTCGGGCCTTGGGGTCAAGGGGGATCCGGTGCTGTACAATCTTAGGATCGATCCCATGCATGTCTTCATAGGACCACACGAAAACATCTTTGAAATCTTTTAATAAAGCGACTAAGCGCTCGCGTTCCTCCGAAGACATTGTGGACCCGATCTGGACCAGGCTCGGGTCCTCCTCAGTACCAATATTCATGGTAGTGATTTTATCCATTAAAGGTTTAACAAATCTCTCCTGCTCTTGTTCAATTAACCGTTGCAAAACTGGAGAAATTTCATCCTCGTCGTTTTCATCAAAGTTTTGAAAGTCTAAGTTAATGCAATAAATCAAAGGCACAGAAAAGTACTCAGAAACCACAGTTACTTGATTCTCATTAAGCACACCCAAATCGTCCGATTCCTCAGTTACAACAAACTCAAAAGAGAAAGAAAAAGACGACTTGGATAAAACTGCGGCATCCGGGTTATCATCCCCAGGATTACCAGACTCAAACTTAGTCGAGCTGGAACCTGATTCCAACTCACAAGACTCGGTGGAATCAGATTCTGGCTCACTACCTGACCCGGTGCTGCTGGACAAAAACCCCACTTCGTATTGCCAAGTGAGAGAGGGTGCGATAGACGCATCCAAAATAGTTGCTGGTAGGCCCACAGCCGTTTCATTCCCAATCATGGAAACCGAGAAGTTATCCCCCAAGCACTTCTGGTCGATCAGAGGATCTGAAAGTAGACAAGCCAATGCTACCCCCATTTCAATTTCAGCGCTCTCGGAATCCACTTCCTTACCTTTGCTCAATCTCGGTGATGGGTGCATGCGCTCTTGACAACATCATCCCCGGATAATTGTAGGTCAAAGAAAATCTCGAAACCTGGCACGCGCTTCCTCTCCGCGTTCAGCCACAGCTCGGGGAAGCCACAAAACGGAAAGTTCTCTCCCTCCCGGATAAAACGTCCGTTTAGGGTACCCTAAATGGGCTTATGTATCAGTTCAAAAGGCTTCCCAGCCCGCTTTGCTCTCGCTCTTCTAACCATTTCCTTCCCCTTTCTTATCTAGTCTTCTTTGGTGGGCTAATAACCCAATCCAAAGGTATGGAAGTTGTGTGGCACTTTGGCCAATGCTGCGACGCCCTTCCGGCCGCTCCTTCCTAATCCCATCCCAGGGATGTGTTGTAGCTTGTTCATGAGGTATACAGATTGAGCACTAACATACACTCCCTCATTAACAGCCATAATATTTTGCACAACCCGAGCCTCAGCTAAGGTAAAACCTGACATAAACACGTCCTCCATACCGTGCTCAATTTCTAGTACTGGTGTAGATACCTCCGGAGGCGGATGGATCGATGAATTCCCGAAAACAATGGCTACTCCCTTTCCATAGGGGTATTTCACCATCTGATGCAGAGTGGACGAGACGGCCTTCACCTGGTGCAACCACAGTCGCCCCAAAAGCAAGTTGAAAGTTACGGGAACCTTCAAGACATGGAAATCTATCTCATGTTGTCCTGGCCCAACTTTGGTCTGGATCTTTACTGTCCCCATGACTTCTCAGCTTGTGTTGTCATATGCCCGAATTACCTGGGCTGTTGGTATAAAGTCCGCGGTCTTCAAACCAATGGCATAGGCTGTCCTTGCCGGACAAACGTTGATGGCGGATTCGGTATCAACAAGAACCACCGGTATCCATTTATTTCTACACTTCACAGAGATGTAGAGTGGCTTATTGTGGTTTGCACCCTTAGGTGGTAGTTCCTTGTCAGAAAAAGTCAGCATCGGGGTAGCTCCTCCCGGAAAGACTAATCCTACCAGTTGCTCTAGTGTGGTATCTATGGAGAGTTTGGCCTTGTCCATAGCAGATAGGACAGTCTGTCTGTGTACTCGTGATACCATAAGCAGTCCCCAGATGGAGATGTCTACTTGTATCTTCTTCAGCTGCTTCAATACAGCTTCCTCTTCAATCTGCTTCTTTTTCTGCTTTTCAGTTTCCTTGTCCTTTCCAGACGCTTCTGGTTGGTCTAGGTGTGGGGGCTTGAAGTACTGTCCGCTTCTTGTTATGTGATCAACTTCATTGAGATACCAAGTGTCGTCTGGTTGATTGCTCCCCCAATCCTCGTCTGTGTGGGCAAGACATAAATCATCATTTTCCAACCACATTCCGTTGGCAGCCAACAGACATCTGTCTGGCTCTGGCATGATTGTACTCGCAGCACTTTCAGCCCACATGCTCATAGCATCTTCTGTCCTTGTGCCCACAGCATTTTCAATCCCCTCATGGGTTTTGGCTTTCCCGGTTCTCTCAGAACCCTGTTGTTCCACCTGCGTCAGTGCAGTTTGTTGTTCAGTTTTCCCTGTATTCACAATGCTCCTGTCCTGAGCGAAATTCTTCATCTTGGCTCTCGGCAATGTACTCGACTTAGGCCCTTCCGCCACTGGCGATACCCTCACCCCTGCCAGGCCCTGTTGGAACTCTACAACATCCGGTTGATCATCTAGCCATCTGGTAGCCTCTGCTGATTCCTCATACTCAAACCAGTTGACTGCCGCATCCCCTAATTCTTGGTCATTGAAAAACTAGAGGTTGGTAAAACCCTCTTCTACGGCCGTTAAATCATCTGTTCCCTACTCAAATCCATCCTTCTGGATCACACATAGTTCTGCTCTCTCTGGCAATTCTACACTTGGCTCAGACTGGTCAGCTGACAGAATATAGTTGCTCGGATCGTAGGCTTCCCTAGCAAAATTCCCAGACTGCCTAAACCCTGACTTAACAGTTCCATCCTCCTCTGCAATCTCCCTTACACCGTCTTCAACAGCCATCACCATTGGCTTAGGTTGGGTTGTGGAGATATCCATCATGCACAAAAGGTCAGTGCAATCAGAAAGGAGCACCTCCGGCTTAGGTAGATGGGAAGGAGTGATATAGATGCTAGGATCGTAAGACACGACCCCAGTCTAGATAAAGTTAATTCTTTTGGGAGGTGGAGCTTGGTTGTGTGTAGGGAGTGGGTTGGTTATGACATTGGGTCTTTCTGGTGGCAAAATCACCTGTTTGTCAACGAGATCTTAAATCTCGTGACGTAACCTAAAACATTGGTCGGTGTCATGACCGTGTTGCTGGTGATATGCGCAGTATTTGGCTGGGTTGTGAGTGGGGGGGTAGTGGATTCGGTAACGGCCTCGGCTCCAGGGGTTTTAGATGCCCTTTTCTAATTAAGACCCCTAGAGCCTTGGACAGGGGCATGTACAATGGAGTGAAGGTTCTTTGGCCTCTGGGCTAGTATTTAGTGGTCTGTGTATTGCTTCCGGATGCACCGGAAAAGGGTGTGGCTGCCATGGGCCTTGGAAGGGGAGGGGGAATGGTGGCGACCATGCTCACCTCTGAAGTTCTTGCAGTTGCAGCGCCACTCAGGCCTGTATTGTTGTTACGGTTAAAGGTTCTTCGAGGTTGCTCCCTGTCTTGGTCAATCAGACCCTGTTTCATCGCATCTTCAATTTGTACCCCCATCTCGTGCAGATCTGAAAAAGTAGGGAAGAGGAGCACAATTATTTTTTGCATCAGTTTTGGCTGGAGATTGCGCACAATCATCCTGATATGATCTTTATCGATGGGCCTTAAAGTCATCATCGAGGCCTTCGCCCTCCACCGGGTCACGAAATCCGAGAAACTCTCTTTGGGCTCCTACCTTGTTGTTTCGAGATCACGAGTTGTAATCTCAATTTGGGTGTTGTAAGAGTATTGCGCAACAAAGGCCTCGGCCATTTCATCCCAACTCCGCTTGACATCATCCTCTAACTTCGCATACTAAATAGCGGCCACACCTGACAGGATCCGGCCGAATAGCGAAAGCTTCTGGGGTCTGGTGAGGCCCATTGGCCGTAATATATCTGAGAATAGCCGGATGTGGACCATGGGATCACCAGATCCGTCGAAGCGATCGATCTGCGGCATTTTGAATCTATCCGACAATGTCACAGCCACATCGGTATATCCGTCCTCGATATCCGGGATAACTTTTACCCCTGGGATTTTTTGAATAGCTTCTCGAGCTTGCTCAATTTCAGTGCTGTAGGGTCTACTTCGAACTCGAAGGGAGAGTCCAGGTGGTTCACGGGTGTATGTACTTTGGATAATTGAGGTGGAAGAGGGGGCGAAGCCGGCCCTGTTAGGATGTCTGTGTCCTCCTGAGCGACATGGACATTTGGCAAAATGTTCTGGGCATTTGGCGGGACATTCTGGGTAGTTGGTGTCTACTCGGGTAGCGGGACCCTTGGTGGGGAGGAATTGGATGTGAGGCTGATGCTCCGGCTTGCTGCTATAGCCGGGTAATTAGCTCTACCTGCTGGGCCATGATTATGGCCTACTGTTTAGAGAACTTCGCTTGGCGGACGGCGTCCTCCTG
Organism: Camellia lanceoleosa; assembly: GCA_025200525.1. Lineage (NCBI taxonomy): Eukaryota > Viridiplantae > Streptophyta > Magnoliopsida > Ericales > Theaceae > Camellia > Camellia lanceoleosa. The sequence continues at coordinate 88,975,251 of CM045770.1, forward strand.
TATTTGCTTCATACTCTCTTGGAGTTGGCGCATCATTTCTTCCATTCCGGCCATGTTCTGCTGATCCTGCTGACTGACTGGTATGTGTATTTCTATGGCAGAAACTGAGACCTCAGCCCGACTGTTCACTGCTAGGGTAGACCACTACTCTGGTAACCTCTGCTCAGACACACTACACTTTCTCGGCCTTCTTCTGACAACTGGGGGTAAAGAATGGAACACTGGTTGTCCGTCAACCAGATCCTCAGATCGATTGAGCCGACGACCTCTTGTCCAGAGTGCTTGGGGAATATCTGCTTGGTTTGAAGCAATTGTGCTAAAACTGTCCTAGCAAAAAGATAAATAAAGCAATAAGAAAATAAACAACCAGATAAACGAATAGTATAACAGCTTAAAATAAATACAAAACACACAATATAACAACACACGGTCGATAAGCTGAATACACATTGTCCTCAAACACTGATCACTATCCCTGAATCACTGTCCCCCAAGACTGAATCTGATACCCGCAGATAACTTATTCTCAAACATTGACTGATGCCCGTAGGCCTGATGCCCAAACTCGTAAACTGATACATGCATTTCTCTGTAAAAACGCACTCTAAAAGCACATAACAGATAAGTGAGAGCCAAAACACCCCTATGTTGGGGTAGGGTTTCCCTGTCCTATTTTGTCGGGAGCTAGGGTTTTACTACGCATGCAGCGGTTTCAAACAACCTATATCGGGTAAGCAACCTGTCCTAGCTTGGAATGGTCACTATGGATTCCGAATATGCACTAGGTCAAATGATCAAAAGGGTGCCTCGGTAAAACCAGGGTTTGTGTTCCCATACTGGCAGAGCCCGTAACCGGTAAGCCTTATGGCACGCAGCCTTTGGCAAACTGCTCAGGAATAGAAGATGGCAAACACGGTGTCCTAGGCGCACCAATGCACATGCAATGCAAAGAAACACACAAGTGTAATCAAAATAAGATATCATGAGTTCGAGTCAAGCTCTCTAAATCCCCAGCAGAGTCGCCAGAAACTGTAGACGTCCCCGAACGCCCCGGGAGGGATGAGTCCCGTTCTATTCATTTTGGGCTCACTACAGTCCAGGACTCCAATTGTCACGGTTCTCAATCTGAACCAAAGAGTGCAAATCCGACAAATCGTTTTGAGAAAACAGATTTTTTGAAAGAAGTGCCAAACATGGACTGCTTCGCCAGATACAGAGTCGCCACCTAAATATTTTATTTTTGGGAAATTTAGGAAACCCTGACTCGTGCCTAAGGCCACGTGTCCTTCATCACCAAAGTTGCTTCAGCTCGGGAACTTGGGTACGATTGGGGAAGGTCACTTCATGAGCACCCCCGCTCACCCGATCAAAGATCGGTCTCTACTAACCATGATATCCAGTTTTGAAAACATTATGTATTCTTATTCCGGTTATTAGCCTAGATTTACTATGTGATGCGCACAGCATATAAGTATAGACTGGATCGCCTGAATGGGAACAAAACATTTCATGTTTGTTTTTGAAAGATGGTTTGCTACTCGCAAGTAGGCTTAAAATGCAAATTTTGCCACCCTCAGGTGGGCTTAGAAAAGATGGTTTTGCCACTATCTAGTGGACTTAAAACTTACAGTCAATGCATTGTTCCTATCCAAATAACCCAACCTTCACCCACAGGCATTCAGACAGTTATATCACATAAGCAAATAGCCTCATGGTAAGCATGCTATCATGGCAGTCATTCACACACATGCAAGGATGCTAAAGCGTAAAAACTTACCGAGTACTCCAAGCCAAAACAGAAACTGTGTTAGAAATCCATGCATGATCCTAACTATACAGAAATGCCTAATGCAACACATGCAAGAATGCAACTAAGATAGGCTCGGCTATTCTAAACATGGCATATGGAATGCTACAGCTAACAAGTATTCAACTTGGAATTGAAATACAATGCAGTGAGTTATGATGCGCCGAGCCCGGTGCATGCAAAACAGATGAATGAATGCAAACATGATATCATACTGTATGCTAATTGAAACATGCCCTAATCAAACCATCATAAGCTGGTAAATAAAATGGAGAAAAACGTGGGGTTGGAAGACATACATCACACGCACGCACACTTATTACAATTGTGCCCTCACTCGGAGGGTCCAAATAAATAATACAGTCCCAAATGAATAGTACAGTCTGAATGAATAGTACAGTCTGAATAAATACAAAACCCTAATTAATTAACAAATTAACTAGGAAAAATAGTAAATTGGCATGCAAGCCCCTGGACTGCCTCAGCTCTGTTCCGAATGATGAATGATGCATGTTTGAGTTGCTTGGCGCGAAAATCCATCGCGATGTCCCGATCAGCCTCTGTTTACAATTAAGCTTGGAATATTACGCGAAGTCCCAAGGGATTGCCGGTTTCTGATTTGCTGCAACAGAGAGCAGGAAAGGGGCATGGCAATGTATTTTCACATATGTATGCTTGACTACTCTTCAAGAAGCGTAGTCCTCGATCCTCGTGCTACCAATCGCGCATCTCGATGCATGATGGCCGAGGAGTCGATTTGCATGACTCAATATGGAATGAATGCACATGAAAACACAACAAGGCCTAAACTCCATCATGGATAATCCGGAGTGTCAGCGACTGGGAATTGAGACACGTTCCGTCAGTCGAAGTACGAAACGTCCCTCGTTTCCCGTGCTTGGGCTAACTCCTATCCCAAACACAATGCGAATGAGATGGCATGCACCATGCAACTAATAGACAACCTAACATACACAATGCTATGAAATGGCATACACAATGCTCGATGTAACACGACATACACGATGCTCTAACATGCAACCTAGTATACGCAATGCTATGAAATGAAATGGCATACGCAATGCATAATGGACTTACACCAACATGAGAGGACCTCAGCCACACTTACATTAGTGGCCATAAGATGAAAATGAGATACTCAAGATGCGTGCACACATGTACGCAAACCGAGGACCGATCCTAAGGCACAAATGCCACTCTAACAAGGCATGGCAAGGCATGAAATATGGCATACAAACATGCAAGTTCCAGTACTGAAATGTGATGCAAAATGATCCTGAAACATGGATAAATGGCACCCGATGCATGAGATGAGCCCGAAACACAAAACTAGGTACATGTATTAATTTATAGCTATACAAAGCATGCAATATTTGACTATGAAGCACAAAGACAGAGCCAAAGCAGTCCCAAAACACGAACATTTCTAGTTCAAAGCATGGCCAAAAGATGCTAGCAAGATGGCCTAAAATAGCATGCAACTTTGACTAGCAAACATGATTTACGTGGCATGTATATGAAGCATATGAAATTTCACCAAACCAAAAAAAAATTAGTGAACAAAACATGTGAAAATACACCCAAATAAACATGGAAATGCAGCCAATGCATATAAAAATGATAGGCTCCTTTGGAAGGGTATACAAGGGGTTATTAAGCACATGCATCAAAGACACTTAGCATGGCAAAATAAACTCTGGAAATCAAATATGATAGTCCTAAAAATCATCAAATTGGCCCTGAAATCAGTCAACAAAGCATGCAAGATAGGGCCTCTTTGGAAGGCCAAAAAGACCATCAAGCAAAACAAGAAGAGAGGGGGTCACCCCCCTTTGATTTTGGCCTTCAAGAACACACCTAAGCCACTGAAAATATGCTGGATTTCAGTGGCTAAGAGGCCAAACCATGGCCAATGCAAGTGTTCTAATGCATAGCCCTAATCATGAAGAAATGAAGCATGCATAGGGGGAAGATGACCCCAAATAGAGAATAGACCTTAATCAAACATGAAGATTATGTCAAAACAAGGCTTTTTTCAGTTTAGTTCGAGGTCCAAAAAGGCTCGCAAATAAGGCTAATGTATCATGCAAAATATGCGCTAAAAGAGAGATTGAACAAACATGGCAGTAAAAGGCCTCAAACAGTAAAGAAACCTTCAACAAAGTTGAAGAGGGGCTCAAAAAAAGATACTTTACAGTTTATGGAAAATCTCAAATATGCTCACAAGTAAAGCTAAAATATGATGCAAAAATAGCCCCAAAAGAAAGATAGAGAGGAAGAGGCAGTAGCTGACCTCAAACAGCAAAGAGCCCTTCAACAAAGTTTAATATGGGCTCAAAATAAGAGACTTTACAGTTTGGCTCGAAGCCCAGAAATACTCACAAGCAAGGCTAATATATCATGCAAGAAATAGCCCTAAAAGAGAGATAAAGGAAAAGTGGCAGCAGATGGCCTGAAACAGAAAAAATTCCTTAATCAAACATGAAGATGAGCTCAAAATAAGACTTTTTCCAGTTTGTGTCGGAGCCCACAAATGTAAGAAAAATGGGCTAAGATATAGAACAAAATAGTGCAAAAATGGGGAGAATAGGAGCTTACCCTTGTAGCACAACTTTCCAGCAGCTTCTGGTCTAAGATTCTGAGCTTCCAACCTCTGCAAATGGCCTCCAAGTTGCAGGAATGGAGTGTGGAGGTGGTAGGCTATGAGGTGTAGGGTGAAATGGCCAAGAACCAAGGTGTTTTGAGGCTTGGATGAGGGAGATATAAGGTTGTATGTATAATGGTGCCTCAGCTGGTTTCTAACCCTTAGAAATGAAGCTCAAGTGTTGGCTTTATAGAGGAGAGAGGCCAAGGGAAAATGGACGAAAAATCAATTCAAATTTCTCTCCCAAAAAGGCAGACCCTCGGGCAAGGGTCTGGTGCAAAACAGTTGGCATGCACCAGGAGATAGAAGAATGGCCGGCCAGGTACAAGAGGTTTAGGTGGCCGGCCAGCCACCTCCTCTGGCCGGCCGGCCAGGGGTCAAAAGGGTCAACAAAGTTACTGGCCGGCCACCCCAGAAAGGTGGTCTCCCATGTATGTACAACACAGTTGTATGGTCAAAACCCAGAAAATGCAATCCAAGAGAGAGAAAAACCAACTTTTTAGAGGGGTTCAAAAGGGTCAAGAACAATTGATGGCCGGCCTATCCATATTAGTGGCCTCCCAGGTGTATACAACACAGTGGTGTGGTGGAAAGTCAGAAAAAGTGACCCGGGAATGGGAAAAATCAGCTTTCTAGTGAAGAAAACGGGCGATGAAGGGCGATGAAGGAATAAAGCTGGTTTTCAGAACAATTGCTGGCCTCCCACCTTCCTACAACCTTTCTAACAATGAAAATAAGGTCTCCACCAAAAATGAACTCAAACCGATGTAAAACGAAGGTTCGGGGGCCAAAACGCGTGGCCTGGGACCCCGAAAACAAGCTGTTAAGCACCGGAGGTAGCGTTCGACCACGAAGTTGGTCTCTTGGGCCACAGTGTCCCTCAAAAGGGAGGAAACAAGGTGTATGCCAGAAGCCGGAGCAAACGGAGGTGGTTAAGCGGTCCCGAACCGAGCCACACGGCCGACGATTCCGAAAATCGGGAACCGAGCTCCAAACAGGAAAAATGGCCTACGACCACGAAACGTAGCCTACGGCCACTAAGAGATGATCTACGAGACCTCTCCCTCCCTTTGGGAAGAGAAAACGAAGAAAACGGGACTTGGTTCACAAACCGAGGTAAGGCACAAAAGAGTCTAAAAGTCCGGAGGCAAGGCTCGCAGCCGTGACTCCGCAACTTCAGAACGAGCACAATATGCAACATCACCGAGAGTTCAGTTGGTGACGTCTGAGTCTTAATGTTGGTCAAAAATGAGGTGTCTACACTATGTAATATTTAATAAGTGTGGGAGAGCATTTTCGGGATACAAAAAAAGTAAAAAACATATGTGCTCTTCACACATTTAAAATAATAGTAGATATATACAGAAAAATAGAGAGAGTAATATGACGACTTGTATATTTTTTTGCTTTTTGACTTTTTTATATACAGTTGATGTGATTTGAACTCTTAGGCCTCATTTGATTGTCTGGATTAGATATAAAGGTTTGAGCAGGATATGTAATACCTAAGCATAAAGATGTGACATAATATGTTGTAGGATATGAGATGGATTATATATACTGTGAGGTCACTTATATTATGTTTGGTTAAGATAAGATATAGGATGAGATAAGAGGAAGGTGATTATTTTTTACCTTTGGATTCGATGGTGGGGGATATACAATATCATGGGAGATGGTATTGCATATCTCCTCCTTTTTCATCATATACTATCTAGACTCCTTATATCTGAAGCAATCAAACACATGATATAGGGAGATAAGAAAATATGTAAGACCCATCTCATATTACATCCGACTCCACCCTCATATCCGTCCCTTATATATGGTAAACAAACAGGGCCTTAAGTTCTTAATGAGGTGTAAGAATTTTAGTTAATGCGATTTTGTAAGATTGTACTTGGATTACAAATTTGGGTAGAAATTTGTAAAGAAAAATATAAGAAGGTAGGTGAAATATGAATGAAATGTTTATATTTCACCTACTTTTTTTCCTTTCTCTTTCTAAATCACTACCCAAATCTATAATCAAAACACAGTCAAACAGAATTCAAGTAGACTAATTTGAATCAAAATAAATCCTTAGGAATTAAGAACCCTTCATTATTATTATTATTATTATTTGTTTGACAAATTGATTTTTTTTAATCAATTTAATTTTACAATAGTCTTAACAGAGGTTAATTTTTAAATGTTAAGATTAATTTGGTAAAAATTTAGGGCTTGATTGGTTTTTTTTTTTAATATTTTATGGCCTTGAATGGCTTTTTCTTGAATTATAAGAAATTTAAATTTAAGGATAGTTACGTGCTAGTCTTATGGGCTGAATTTATTTATTAAAACATTTACTTTAATTTTTAGTAATAAATTTATCACTGCAAAAATATTTTTATAAAAATATAATTCAACTATTTACACTTTGCATATCATATTTCAATACAAATTAATATAAATATATTAAAAATAAATCAAAACTCACAAACAGAAGTCAAAATGTCTCAATTATTTATTATTTTGATAAATTTATCAATATTATTGCTAGTCACAAATTATCATTCTACAAACACAAAACATATCTAAAAACTTTCAAAAAAATCCATTATTAAAACAAAGGTGAAGCACATCTCATTTTCATCTCTGAGCAACTAATAAATCTTCCAAATAATCCAATGAACCTCTATTTGTGTAAAAATGACAGTATAACCCTAAAATTTACACTTGTGGATGCTAATTAATACCCATAAATGACCAAAATCTCCACTTTTGGAATATTTGAAAAATCTCACATTTTAAGTCATTCCAAATCAAAACACACAATTTGAAATTATATATTTGCCCAAAACTTACTAAGAAATTTTTGTACTGCTTTTGACATGTTTAAAGAAACTCACATTTCAAACATCCCAAATCAAAAAGATTCTCATATCAGGTTGTATATCTTATATTTTCCACACAAAAATAATAATAAAAAAATAATAGAAATAATGGTATAACCAACTCAATTTTCAAAATAATATATTAAATCCATCTTTCCAAAATCAATAAGACTAATTGGTCTATAAAAAAGCCGTTGGAATTAAACGGATCACCGTTCCTCAAGATAAGATTTATGAGTAAATTTTTCTTAAAACAAGGAATAAATTTATTTTAAAAAAATTATAATAAGTCTTATTGTTCTATTAAGATTACTATTGAGTCATATCAAGTTGGAATATGGACAAATAAGTCATATTTGTCATAAAATGTTTTTAAAAAATTCATTACTTCATGATGGTGCATGTTATCTCAATTTTACCATTCTCATTTAATATGAACAATAATTTATAAATAATTTAAAATTAATTAAAATTAAAAAAATTAATTGAATAAAATATTAATATTATATTAAAATACAAGTAACAATTGGATCAAAACAACTTTTGTATAAAATGACCCATTTTGTTATTATCTCCAATTATGAATTTTATTATTATAAAATTTTAAATAAATTAAAATTATTTATGAATTTTTTTTTTCATATTTTAATGAAAGATAAAATTAAAATAAAATATTTTGTCATGAATAATTGAACTTTTTTTTATAAGAATATATAAAATAAAAAAGAAAATATAACTTGTTTATCAATATTGAAATTCGATATAACTCAATAGTAATTTTTGAAATAAAATAAAACTAATCGAAAAAAAATTCATTGTGGTTTATAATATTTTAATAAAATATCACAATTTTTACAATTAAAAAAATAATTTTGCTTAGATTAAAAATACTTATGAATATATTTTTCATATTAAATGTGGGATAAGATTGGGATAGCATAGATCATTATAGAAGAATGAGCTTGTTGGAAATGTTTTATAAAGAAATAAGATTTAATTGTCCATATTAAAAATTGATAAAATTCAATAGTAATTTTAAGAGTAATGTAGGACTTATTGGTCAGCTTTGCACCAAAAGTGATTCTCCAATTGTTAAAGATGACAACTGCTAAATTTGGAAAATGTCAAAACTTGTGACAAATGCCATTTGTGTTAACTCACCCAAAACCAACCATTGATTTCCCTCTTTCCCTCCCAGCAAACTACCAAAAACAGAGCTAATTTTTTTATAAAAAAAAAAAACAATTCCACCAAATTAACAACAAAATTCTTTAGAAAGATTTTTTTCTTTTTTTTGGATCTGTTTAAACAGATTCATACCAACTTTCTTTTTAAACAAATTCACCAAAAATAACAACAACAATCAATTTCAAAAAAATTATTGGTAATCTCAAACAAATTTCAAGCAATCTCAAGCAAAGATTCCAAAATTTGAAGTAAATTTTAAATAAAAAATACATGTATTTCAATATGTTTACGAGTTTGGGTTTGTGATATGCAATCTACAAATATCGCTGCGAACTATAAAGAGGGTTTGTGATCTTTGATCTCGGTAACCAATGTTCACCAAAGAGGGGTTTGTGATGTTAGATCTTCATCGACTGATGTTTACCGGAGAGAAACGAAAAAGATGGAAAGAAAGAGGAGGGTTGGATGTTGATTGTGAGAGACCGATTAACGAGAAGAAGAGAGAAAGAGATAGAGTGAGAGGGATCGGCGACGAGAAGAGACCTTTGCTGATAGCCCTTGTTCATTGAAAAGAACAATGGAGAGAGAGAAAGAAAAAGAGAGAGAGTAAGTGAGTGAGTCTCACAGTCATTGATGAGAGAGACTGAAAGAGGTCCGTGGTGAGAAGGTTTTGGATTGGGAGAGCACAAATATGTGTGTTTGTGTGTGTGTGTGTGTGAGAGAGAGCGAGAGAGAGAGAGAGAGAGATATATATATATATATATATATGAGAGAATGCAAAAGATAGAAGGAGAGATAGAGAGACCGAGTTGTGTGATGATCCAAAAAATAATAATTTTAGTTTTGTAGGAGCTCCAATATCTCAATCCTAATTTTCTAATTTTTTGATTTAAAAAAAAAAAAACTCAACATTTATTGACTTCTCCCAATCCACAAACTTTTTTGACTTCTCTCATAATTACTACATCACCTTTTTCAATTTCTCCTATACACTATGGTTACACACAAAAATAAAGAAGATAAAAATTTAGCTATGGATCTCAAAAAGATATACCATCTAAATTTGAATTATGATTTAGTAATATAATTATCTATATTTTTTATGTATATCTATCAAAATTTTAAATCATTTAATGGGACAAATTATTCAATTTTCTAAAATTATTGCTTTTTTAATTTATAAAATAGATTAAAAAAACTATTCAATGATTTATTTATTTAATAACAAAAATATTTCATAATCTTTCCATCCTAATCTCTTTCACCGATTTTCAAAAAAAAGTATATTTAAACTTGCTTTCTTTTTTTCTTTCCCAAAGAATTAGATAATATTTTTCATGAAAATTATAAATATCTATCTATATCTTATATATTATATTATAACATAACCCCCCCCCCAAAAAAAAATCAGATATACAAACAGATAAAATTAATAAATTTGATTTTTATTTATTCAGTTAAAATCTTTCTTTTGCATCTCAATATCTAATTTTTAATTTTAAAAATCTTTAAAGTTAATCTAAACAAATCCAATTTGAAAATATCTCACACCATTATACTTTAAATCAATAAAACCCACATGTCTATCAGAAATCTAACTCACATCATAACTTAATAATAATTAAAAACAAATAGAAACCACAAATAAATTAAATTTTTAAAAAAAATAGAAACCGACAACTCCATCTTAAATAAATTAGAAAAAAAATCCGAATAGAAACCACACACAAAAAAAAGAAAAAAGGATAAGAATATAGATATGGATTTTAAAAAAAAATATATGACAATATCTAAATTTCAATTATGATTTAGTAATATAATTATCTATTTTTATGATGTATATATATCAAAATTTTAAATCATTTAATGAAACAAATTAATCAATTTTCAAATCTTATTTAAAGAATAATCTAATTAGTCATCCCAACTCCTAAACTTCATGGGCATTGACAGAGGAGCTAACTAATTGGATTAGGTGATGTTTAAGTTGTTGGAAGTAACATTCTTCAACTTTATAAATTTATTTGTTTTTTAATTTTATTTTTTCTGTATGTGATTCTCTTTCTCTATTATTGGTTTGCTTTTGGTTTCGGTTTTGTGAGATTTATGTGTTTGTTGACAAGTTTGCATGGTAGAGAAGAATTATTGGTGATTATAGTTACAATCGAAGTATTTATGTTCGTTTCATACCAAGGATTTTGATTGAATTTTGTTTTATTCAATGAAGACCATAAAATTGAAGTTAAAAAAAATAGGTATCAAATTTTTTATATTTTTTGTCATTTTATTTTTATAAAAATTGTAAAAATTTACTAAGAATTCAAGATTTTACTATAACATCAAATTTTTGTATAACCAGATAAATTTAAAACTTTCAAATATCATTGTGTTCTTTATTTTTATCATCTTTCTATCCCATTAAACCATTACTGCTATTTGTTAGTTTGTTAATTATAATTCAATTAATTGAAAATAAAATCTTAATATAACTTTTCATATATATTATAGTTAATTTGTTACTACTATACTTGTATATAATATCATAATATATAGGGATAATATTTAAATATAATTTCTGTTTTTTTATAAGATTAAAATAGTCCATCTTAATAGTATATAGAAGAGTTAGACAGTTTTTCTTTTATCTCTAAAAAATTCAATCTATTTTTTTTTTTTTACTTTTTAATTTTTTAAATTGAAACGGTCCATCTTAATAGTATATAGAAAGTGAGATGGCTTCTTTTATCTTTAAAAAACCCAATCTTTTTTTTTTTTTTTAACTTTGTAATTTTTTAAATTGAAAAATTAATTGTTTATTTCCATAAAACAAAACTGATAAACACATATAAAAAAACTACACATTTTTTTTCTTTTATTTTTATTTTTTTAATATGCAGTATATTTATAAATGGAAAATGTTTGACACCCCAAATTTTTTTTTTCATAATCCAACTTATAATGATGTAGTCATAAGTATTAATTTTTATACAAATATGAGAAGAGAATTAATTAAATTATACATTTCAACCAACTATATACTCAAACTTTGACTATTTCAAGATGTTATTTCACTAAATCAACTAGGCCTAGTCTAGTTGGTCACCATGCCTTCCTTAGGGCGTAGTCCCAAAAAGGTCATGGGTTCAATTACCATTAGGGGATTAAATTAAGGAAGTGCAAGCACTTAGTGCTTTGCCAAGAGTGGGGAGATTTTCTTTCATAGGTGTTAATCTAATAATTAACAATTGACATTTGCCGACAAAAAGAAGAAGAAAATGTTATTTCACTATAATTCAAATTAAAAGAATCTTCAACCCTTAATATATATTTTTATCAAATTGTAATTTGATAAAAATTTTAAAAAATAAAACGTTGAAAATTATTGTTTTTTCTATCAAAATTGGGGAAAAGACAAAAAAAAAAAAAAAAAAGGGATAAAAATGAAAGTTCTTTTAAAAATTAATAAAAATTTAATAAAAAGGTTAAAGTAATTCATATCAAATCAAAAATTTTATTCAAATTTAAAATCAAATTAGATAAAAAAAAATTAAAAGAAAATCATGAAAGTTTGAAAATATTTTGAAACCTTCTTATTTATAAAGACTAGAAATCCGTGTGTATATTATATTCGTATTGTATTTTTAGTTATGAAATTGAAATCAAAAGAAATGTAACTTAAATTATTTGATTAATAATAGAAACATCATTTTAATTATTGTTAAATATCACTTCACTTCATATTTAATAATAAAATTATATATTTGTTTTAATTATAATTTTTAAATTTGTATATTTTCATAACAAGAAAATGTATGTCATAACTCAGTTAATCGTTTAACTTTTTTTAAATACAAATTATCTAAATTGCACTAAATATATATATATATATATATATTTTTAAACTAATAATTTAAAAAGTTATAAACATAAAAGTTAACTTATAAATTTCATGTATATCGCAAGAAAAACTATTAAATTACTTCAAGATAATTATAATATATTGTTTTTAATTTGTAAACTTCCGTGCATAACATAGGTTACCACTAGTTATGACAATGACAATATTATTATGAGAAAAGTTAGGAATCATGAAATTTTTTTCATGAAAATGATCATGAAAAATTTATGATCTTTGGATTACCTTGATTAGTGTGTGGCGTTTTATTCTAAATGTAATCTAAGGGTTACAAAACTTTCATGATTATTTTCATAAAAAAAATTTCATGATATCTAGCATTATTGTATTATTATAGCATTTGGTATTAGAGATACTTTTATTTTCTCATAAATCTAATCCACAAGAACTATTAGTAATTATTCCTAAATTGAACCCCATGAAAGTCATGCAAATTTGGACCACTGGACAGGCCATTTAATGTCATAGAATACGAAGTGTTTTTGGGTCATGAGATGGGCCAATTTAATGCCATGGAAGGCAAAGTATTTTTGGGCCATTGAACGAACATTTTTTCGATGGCATTAGAAGCAAAATATTTTTGGAGCCGCCTAATTTTTAGACAAAATTACCATCCAGTTCTATTGATTGGAGTTATTAGCTAATAAATTCTAAGATTGTTATGGACATATTAGTCCTAAATATCATGCTTTTTTGTTGTTAAAAATCATTGGAAAATCGCCCGAAAAGTGGTGAATTTTTTTGAGGATTGATGTGAATTGAGAATTATCGATTAGTGAGTTGTATTGGAATAATATTAAGGCCATGTTTGTTTGGACGGATTGGATTAGCATTCCCATGACTAATAGTCCTAGGACTATGAATTCGTTGGATTATGTATCTTATCTTACCTAATAGTCAAGTTTAAAATAATTAGTTCGTACTTTAAATGTTTAACCAAACATCAGATTAATAATTTTATTGGACTATTAGTCCAATCCCAAGCTCATGTCCACCCAAACAAACATGGCCTAAATGTACTAATTGGTATATTAATTAGTCTAGTAATTGCTGATATGACATAATTTTAGAGGTTTTGGGATCTTTATAATTTGTATAATAAATGAAATTATAGTTTAAAATGACAATGTCATAACTATATTGGTACACTAATTAATATACTAATTGGTCTGTATACCACCACCGATTATATTGTGAGGGTAAAACCGGTGGTGCTATATGCACCAATTAATGTACACACTAGTGTTATGTCATTATTACTGACCCAACCAATTATACAAATTACAAATATTCAACCTTTAAAATTATGTAATATCATCTGCTAATATATTAGATAGTATATTAATTAATACATATAGTAGTATTTAGGTAAAACAAAAAACATGGATCTACTAATTTGAAACAGGACTTGTTTGTTATAGAGTCATCCCATAAGTCTTCCGATTTTTATGTGACGAAAGAGTATTTATGCGGGCTCACTCACATTGCCATCATATATATTTGTAGATTTTACACTTGACGAACACAATAGGAGAGTAGGGGTGTTCAAAAAATCAGAGACAAATTACACTGTTCGTTATCCTTATATTTTGTTAATTGTGTTATTTTGATCTTATACTTTCAATTAGTCATTCCTTAGTGTTTTTTTTTTATAGAAAATTATCACTAAATTTGTTAAGATTAACTTATTAAGTTAAGTAAGTTTATAATTTTACTCTTAAAAGCATAACATATATTATTTATGTACGTATTTTTTTTATAAAAAATGCTAAGAGACCAAATCTAGTCAAAATTATAAATTTAAGGTCAAAATCGAATAAATTGAAATTACAGTGACCAAAATGACGCAAGGACCAAAATACAAGGACTACTGCCACAATTTGTTCAAAAATTAATAAAATTAATAAATCGGTCAAATATGGTCTAATTGCTTATTTGGTTTATTTTTTTATTTAATTTAGTTTTGACTGTTGATTCCAAGGCTTTACTTTTAATTTTGAATCGAAGCATGATATATTTATTTATTCTATATATATATATATATTGTTTGTTTTAAACTGGTCTAACCAACTTAGTTTGATTACTAACATAATATATACTATATTTATTATTATATAAAAATTTTCAAAATTATTGAATCAAATCTAATTGAACCAAACCGATTTTTATGATTCAGTTTTGATTCGGTATTTAATTATGATTTCATTTTATCTCAAATCGTACAAACCAGTTTAATTCTTAATTTATTCTAAATTTGAACTAATTTGATGTGTGAATATCCTGAAGCAAGGTGGTTATTTTGGGACCGGTATGTGCATCTAGCACCATGCTACTTTTTAATATTTTTTTTGGGAAAAACGTTTTTTATTATTTATATATGTGCATTGCTAACACATAATATGGAGGATGTGATGGTTCTTTAATACAGGCTTTAAAACGAAATGAGTTGTTGAAGAAAATAGCCATAGGTCATGTTTGTTTTGCTGATTCATGGGTGGATTGTCTTAGGATTGAAGTGGACTCCACATGTACTTGTTTGATGGGGTTATTGGCTCTTGGATTGTTACTCCCTGGTAAGGCTGTTTGTGTGACTAAGATTCTGTGTCAATGGTGAATTTCTTTTCTTTTTTTTTTTTGTTGGGTGTGTGCTGTTGGAATTAAATATGTGTTATCGGAATTTCTGTTGATTTGTTCATTGGAATTAAATCTGTTTATTTGCTCATTGGAATCTCTGAGTTTATTTATTTATTTTATTTTTTTTGTTATTGAAATTAAATCTGTGTCAATAGAATTAAATCTGAGTTTATTTGTCCATTTCTTTTTTTCTTTTTTTTAAATCTGTTATTCAATCTGTGTTAAATCTGAGAGTTGGAATTGAATCTGTGTTATTGGAATTTTTATTTATTTGTTCATTGGAATTAAATCTGTTTATTTATTTATTAGAATCTCTGAGTTTGTTTATTTATTTATTTTCTGTTATTGGAATTAAATCTGTGTCAATGGAATTAAATATGAGTTTATTTGTTCATTTCTGGTTTTTTTTTTTTTTTTAAAATCTGTTATTCAATCTATGATTCAGTCTGTGTTAAATCTGAGAGTTAGAATTGAATCTGTGTTATTGAAATTAAATCTGTTATTGAATATGTGTTATTGAATCTCTTAGAAGGTGATTGAATATGTTATTGAATCTGTTATTAAATTCATTATATTATTGAAATTGAATTTAATTGATCTGTTATGTTATTACATTTGTTATGTTATTGAATCTGATTTTGAATGATTTTAAGATTTTAAATGATTTGTTTGTGTTAGGAATTGATTTTGTTGTGTTTTTAATTTTATAAGTTGTAATTAATTAATTATTAATGTTGGAGTATTTTAGAAAATTGGAAGAAAATGACCCAAAATAAATATTTACAAAATAGGGAAAAAAAAAAAAAAAAAAAAACTCAAAAATTAATTTTTGAAGGAAAAAATCCAAACCATCCTCACATCCGCAAACATTGTCTGTACAAACCGCAAACCGCACTATAGATGGTTGTAGTTTGACTTTTTTTAAACCACATAAGTGCGAGAGGAACAAAACCGAACCACAAACTGTACAATTCCTATCCGCGAGAACCCCTACTCCCAGGGGATTTTTAGTCCTACATAGTAGTAGGATTAGAATGCCTTGAATGTAGGTGAAATTGAAAAATCAATCTCACGATACAGTGTTTAAGACTTTTTTTTTTTACAGTATATTTGTAAATTTTTTACTTTATTTTTTCACTAATCATCTCTCATATTATTATCAAAACAAACTTTTATTTTATTCTCTCACTAATAATCTCCATATTAATAATTTGTTTACTAATCATCTCGTCACTAACAATTTCATCTAACCTAATTCACCAAATAAACATGGCCATAGAGTCTAATTTTTCCTTTTCTTTTTTTATTACGTACATCAAATTTATTTCTATTTAAAAAAACAAATGTTGACCCTTTGATTTGTATGAGACTGGCGGAGATAAAGTTCTCAGATTTGTTATTGAAGGTCACGGTATAATGAAGTTTTGGATGTGTTTGGCCACTTAAATTTGATTTTGCTTTTTTATTTTTTTGTTTGCTATAATAATCTTCACTGTGCAGAGATTATACCCTCCTTTGTGAGGATTTTTTCTCCTTCTTTATGGAGGTTAGGGTTCTTTCTCCTTCAAAAATTTGTTAAATCTTTTGCTATCATTGTATGAGACTTTTTATCGATTTTGCAATGAAATTTTTTTTTTTTGGATCTAAAAAATAAACAAATATATCTAAAATTTTAAAATTTTCAATAGAAGATTTCTAACAAAAACCAAACACTTGGATTAATTTGACACAAATTTAACGGCTAAAATTTATGTTATTAACACACAATTTAAAATCAATTGTAGTATAAGAGGAACTCTACATGTTTTCACGACAATTCGGCCATTGATGTTGCGAACCACGCGGTCTCATAGTATCAGGAATACTCTTCGGCTCAACAGCTAATTCATTGTCCCTCCGAGTGCAATTTCACACCCATCGAGTTGGTTACCACCTCAGGAAGGAATTTTCAAAATCAATTTTGATGGGGCCACCTTTAAAGATAAAAAAATGCAGTGGGCTATGGAATTGTTGTGCGAGATCACCGTGTCGGAGAAAGGTCTGTTCCCATTATCTGTGGACTGTGTTGAGGTTACGGCAGCTTTCAAAGCCTTACGCGTATTTGATTGGAGATTTAGAGAAGGGAAAAAAAAAGAAAATGATATGTGAAATGTGAATAAAATATATTTATATTTTATTTAGGGATTGTTTGGAATGATCTAAATAAGTGTACTTTTTGTCTTTTTATAAAAAGATGTGCAGAAAAATAGAGATGTGATGTGATAAAAAAAAAGATAAAAAGATGGATTATATGGGGATGCCAAATCACTCCTTAATTTCATATACATTCTCTTTTTTTCTTTCCCTTTTTAAATCATCTAACTAAACACAGCGTTAGTGTTTGTTTTGCTGGGAACTAGGATTGCATGATATTGCTTTGAAAGGTGATTCATTGGTTACTATTGCGTTTGGTTTAGGGATTTCAAAAACAGATTTGGAAAGGGATAAGAATTAAAAGAGAAAAAATATATGAAATATGAATAAAATATACATATATTTCAATTAGTTACACACATGTTTTTTCTTTCATTTATCAAATTTCTTTTCAAATTCCTCAATCAAATACAGTGTTAAGGCTCTCGATGCCACCAATGAATTATTGTTTTAATCTGGCCAAATTTTGACCCAGGCAAGCGTTCTTCACTCTATTCGCCAGTCGAGTGTCCAATTTGCAGATCAGGGAACGTAGTAGCACATCGGCTTGGCTACAACTTTGGAGGAACCGCGTGTTTTGTTGGAGGAGGTTCCAGATTCTTTCCACAAACTTGTACGGGCTAAAGCGGCATCATTATTTGGATTCCTGTTTATGCTTTAGTGTCTTATTTGTCTTGTTACTTTGTTTCTGCCTTCTGCTAGTCGCCTATCTAAAAATAAAGGGGATTATTCAGTACTTCCGAAATATGGAGACGTAATACTCTATAAGGTTTTTATCGGTGAAGAGACACAAGGACTCACGATTTATGTTGGGAATGGAGAAATAACATGAGGCTAAGTAATTAATGATTAATTTAAAGTATGGACACGTAGTACTCTGAGAATATTGAATAATTTTCCAAAAAGAAAAAACACACAATTTAAAACCTTTACAACAGTGCTGTTGATCCATTTAAAACCTCTACTTCCCCTTTCAAATTTCAAATAAAATCATGTAATTTGGCCAACAAATTTACTAAGGTGCCGTTTGGTAACACTTACGTTTTTAATTTTCTATTTATATTTACAAAAATTTAAAAAACTCAAATCAAAACTTGTTTGGTAAAATTTTTGATTTATAAATTAATGGTCTCAGTTTATAAATTTGGCCAAAAAATGAAAACACAAAAAATGTGTTTCCGCTAGCTTTTTTTTTCCCACCCAACACTAGCCACCACCCGCCACCATTTTCCACCACCGTCTTCCGCCACCCACCTCCTACCACCACCTGTTACCACCACTCACTACCCACCCGCTACCACCACCACCAGCCACCAGCCACCACCCACTCGCCACCACCACCACCACCACCACCACCACTCACCACCCACCTGCCATCCACTCGCCACCACCCATAACACGCCACTACCATCCACCGCCCGCCACCTACTTGCCACCACCACTCACCACCCACTTGCCACCACCACCAGCCACTTGCCACCCACTCCCCGCCGCCGCCACCACCACCACTGTCACGACCCGAACTAGGGGCTTATCGGAATCGCGACCGGCCAGCGCCTCGATTCGCACCCTAGACCTACTATCTACTGTCCAGTTTAGAGAACAAATAAATAAATTATTGCAAATACTTGGTGAGTTCATTTCACTAGAGCACTGTTATATTAGTCATACAAGTCATAAAGAAATGTTAAGTTACACAATAACTTGGCCCTATGCCAACAAAAGAGGTAATACATGACTTATATAAAACTAAAGGTCCAGAATCCATCCCAGGCCACGAGACATCACAAAAAGGCCTTTGGTTATCCTCTAAGCATTCTTCTTACCTGAAATGGGTTAGCAACACACCCATGAGCTATAAAGCTTGTGAGAACATACTTACACAATTTACAAGTTTGACATGGTTCAAACATAGTATTTCAAGTTGTCAAAGCCCAATGGCTGGAAAGGCAAAATAAATGCTCTTATATAGATATCAAAATATACGTACATATGTCCATTCGACTGGATATGTTGCCAGAGAAGTAGGGAGCAACCCATACTAATATCAAATGGTCATGATCATGCCAAGGGACGATGGCCGCGTCCCGACAACCACCCTTATAACGCCTCACCCGTTGGTATCTTTAATTTCCCCCAACGTCCGAGATGTTCCGTTCGAATGTACGCTATTACATTTGCAAGAGTTTCATAACAATGTCTTAACCATGGCTTCTCAAAAATAATATGTATACAAGCAATACATGTGAGTCAGCTTATCCCGTTAGCTCACGTTTTCTAAAACATAACATGATTTTGAAAATGTATTCAAGGTGCTTTTCCAATCATAGGCATACTTGCTAGTTATTCATAAATCAGTGCAATCTCATGCTCCTAAATAATTCATGGATCAAAGCATATCATTATATTCAAATACATGTAAAGAGTGTAAGTATGAACTCACCTAAAAGTACACGAAGTTTGGTAAAGTCAACTGGAACCGAGATCTAAACACAACGTATGAAAAACTACATTATAGTAGGTCTAGGAACCAATTCTAAGCATGAAATAAATATTCAAAACCATAATCCCAAAGTACCCAAAGTGTACAACTTAAAAGGGGTCCTCCTCCTAGGGTCCAGAACTTCTTAGTTTGCAGCATTCCAGATCAGAGGCTAAAATCCAAATCAAAACACTTTAAAAAATTCCGAAATTTTATAGGGTTATCAATCAAGATGTTATGAAACTTTTTCATGAAGGACTCGCCTCCCAAAAATGCTCATAAACAGGGTAAAAAGGCAGTAAAATAAAACTGGTTCAGATCCGTTGCAATTTCTAAAACATCATTTCTACAACAATCTAGCCGTTGGATGGAGTTGAAACAAATTGGGTTGAAAAGATAACGCTTTATTTTCACTCTCGTCCAAAAATCAACCGTTAAAGTTGCCTCAATATTTTTTGACAAATTTTCAAAGTAAACTGTCTGTTCAGGAAAAAAAAACTGTTTGCTGGACAAAATCCTTAGTTTGAGCTCTAGCCTCATGGCTCATTTCAACATGATATCAATGGAAGGAAATAAGTCTAAAACTATATTTTAAGGCTTAAATTCATGGTTCATTGCAACATGAAATCAAAGGAAAGAAATGAAGGCTTTAACTCATAGAATAGACATAGAGAGGGAGTTACCTAGACTTGAAGCTTGATGAACACTTATGGAAGTGTTTGATTTTTCTTTCTTAAACCCACAGAATTTCAGCAAGAAGATATAGTTTTTAGACATATAGGATATATATAGGAAGAAAGTGGGTAGGTAGGTTCAATGGCTAGGATTAAATCTTGGAGAAAACCTAAGACTAGGATTGAAAGGTGAATGTTGTGGTAAAAAAGGGAGTGAGGTGGATGCATATTCCATCTCACGAAAAATTCCAGCCATGGTGGCTGATTTTCCACCACAAATTGCACTGCTCGGATAAAACGCAGTGCGCGGACATCCGGGCTGTCCGAAAATCGGTTCATTAAAAATCCTATTTAATCACTGTTGACTAATTTTGACATTCTGAGTTCGATGGTGTGATCCGTTTCGCCAAAAAAAATATACATCTTTAGGAGTTTCGTTTTTGACACACTCGAAGAGGATTATCAATTATTGTTCTGTTATAGGTCCGCGCCGGATGGCGAAGTATAGATAATATTTATTAAAATGGCATTGAGAAACTTATTAAATATGAGATGTGACCTCTGTTCATTGTCGGTGTCAAACAAAAGGCGAAAAGTTGGGTCGGGTCTTCACATCCTTCCCATCTTAAGAAGTTTGGTCCTCCAAACTTGACCGAGGTACTACAGTAACGTGTTATATAAAAAAAAAACATTACCTTCTTCAAAAAAATACGAGTAGAGAGTTTGGAGGTCCTCCTCTTTTTCCCAAGTCGCCTCTCCGTTAGCATTATTGTCCCACCAGACCTTCATTAGAGGTATGACCTTGTTTCGCAATTGCTTCACCCTTCTGTCCATGATACGAATGGGCTTTACAATGTAAGTCAGATTCGGTTGCACTTCAGCTGACTCAGGCACTCGAACATGTGACGAGTCTGGCACATAAGGTTTTAGCATCGAGATATGAAAGACGTCATGAACTCCGGCGAGCTCCGGTGTTAATGCGAGTCGATATGCTATAGGTTCGACACGCTCAATGATTCTAAAAGGTCCCACGAACCTTGGATTTAACTTCCCTCGCTTTCCAAATCGAACGACCCCTTTCAGAGATGAAATCTTCACAAATGCTAAGTCTCCTACATTGAGATCAAGATTCCTCCTTCCGCTATCCGCATAACTTTTCTGTCTATCTTGAGCTACCTTCAGGCGGTCCTGGATGAGCTTGATCTTCTCCGTTGTTTCCTCAATGATGTTTGGTCCAATTTCTTCCTCCATGATCTGTTTCTCCCCGACCTCAGTCCAACATACTGGCGATCTACATTTCCTTCCATATAAAGCTTCATAAGGTGTCATCCCGATACTCGTCTGGTAACTATTATTGTAGGCGAATTCTACTAAAGGAATGTACTATTCCCAACTGCCTCGAAAATCCATCACGCAGGCTCTAAGCAAGTCATCTAGCGTCTGAATGGTCCGCTCAGATTGTCCATCGGCTCATGGATGAAAGGTCAGACCTTGAGGTTCAACTTTGTTCCCATGGCTCGTTGAAAGCTACTCCAAATCGACACAAATCTTGGGTCTCGACGGACACAATAGACACAGTACACCGTAGTCTAACTATCTCTGCGAGGTAGATGTAGGCATAACGGTCGATTGAGAACGTCTTTTTAACCCAGAGGAAATAAGTTGACTTTGTCAATCGATCGACAATCACCCATATCATGTTGTTCCTTTCAATGTCGTGGTAGTCCCAATACGAAGTCCATCGTGATGTGCTCCCACTTCCATTCACCATGGTAGGGTTGAAGTAGTCCCGCCGGTTTTTGGTGTTCGCTTTTATCTCACGACACCGAAACAACTCTCATATTTTGCTATCTCTCTTCATTCTCTCCACCAAGATACGCCTTCAAGTCTTGATACATCTTGGTGATCCTCGATGAATTGCAAGTCCGACTTGTGGCCGCTTTAAAACTGAGTTTGACCTCTTCTATGGCCGGGACACAGACTCTACCCTGAAACTTTAGAATTCCATTGGCGACTGTGAAATCTGGATGTGGTTCTGTTTCTAGTCCATCTCGAACTTTCTTCAATTCTGGATCCTCCTTCTGTCTTTGTCTGATCATTTCAGTTATGGCAGGTTGAGCAACTATGGCGTTGTACATAGTAATTGATCCTGGAATTATCACTTCCAACTCTATTTGATCCATCTCTTGTAAAAGTGTTTGTTGTGTAGTGAGTAGGCAATTTATCATTCCCGTCAATTTCCTGCTCAGAGCGTCTGCTACCACATTAGCTTTTCCTGGGTGGTACTGAATGTGGACATCGTGATCTTTGATTAGTTCTAACCACCGGCGTTGTCGTAAGTTAAGCTCCTTTTGGGTAAAGATGTACTTTAGGCTTTTATGATCAGTGTAAATTTCGCATGATACTCCATACAAGTAGTGTCTCCAGATTTTCAAGGCAAAAATCATCGCGGCGAGCTCGTGTCGTGAGTTGGATAATTCCTTCGTGTGTCTTCGTTGTCGTGAAGCGTGGCGATGACTTTCCCACGCATTAAAACACATCCCAAGCCTTGTCATGATGCATCATCAGAGATTGCATATCCATCGACGCCGTTAGGATGGGTAAGGATCTATGCCAAACCAATCTCTTCTTTAAGTCCCGAAACTTTGCTCTCGTTTCAAATTCAAACGAATGGTGTGCCTTTTTCGTGTTAGCTCACCAATGGCACAGAATCTTTG
The DNA here is from genome assembly GCA_025200525.1 of Camellia lanceoleosa. NCBI lineage: Eukaryota > Viridiplantae > Streptophyta > Magnoliopsida > Ericales > Theaceae > Camellia > Camellia lanceoleosa. The sequence continues at coordinate 88,998,403 of CM045770.1, forward strand.
AAAAGTCTTGCACGAATTTGCGGTAGTAGCCACTAGTCCTAGAAAACTTCTAACTTCAACACGTGGTGGGCCAAGGCCAATTGACAATTGCTTCGATCTTTTGTGGGTCCACCGAGACTCCATCTCATCGATGACGTGTTCTAAGAATGCAACATCGCTCAACCGTAATTCATATTTCTTGAACTTGGCGTAGAGCTTTCGCTCCTTTAGCGTCTCAGAGAACCTTTTTCAAGTGTTCTGCATGTTGCTTTTCAGCCTTGGAGTAAATCAGTATATCGTCGATGAAAACGATGACAAATTCATCCAAGAACGGCTTGAATACACGATTCATCAAGTCCATGAATGCAGCAGGTGCATTGGTCACGCCAAAAGGCATCACAAGAAAGTCGTAATGACCGTGAACGAATAATGAAGGTCAGTCTTCTCTATGTTCTCGGTTTCACCTTCAGCTTGATGGTACCCCATCAGAATCAATCTTCGAAAATACACATGCGCCTTGCAGCTGATCAAACAACTCATCGATTCGAGGTAGTGGGTACTTATTCTTTATTGTAACCTTATTTAGTTCCCGGTAATCAATACATAACCTCATTGTTCCATCCTTTTTCTTAACAAAGAGGACAGGTGCGCCCCATGGGGACGAGCTCGGTCTAATACCCTTGTCAAGTAACTCTTGTAATTGAACTTTCAGTTCTTTCAATTCGGCTGGGGCTATCCGATATGGAGCTTTGGAGATCGGTTGCGTACCAGGTGCAACTTCAATAGGAAACTCAATCTCCCGATCTATTGGCATTCCAGGTAAGTCTTCCGAAAAGACTTCCGAAAATTCTCGAACTACAGGAATAATAGATACCTTCGTATCTTTTACTGGTGACGACGAGATGCTGCACAAGAACCCATGACAACCTTTCCTCAGAAGTCGTAGGGCCTTAGCCGCAAATACTAAATACGGAGGTGGGACTATGCCAACCCCCGTGAAACAAAAGTCCACATGACCCGGGATTCGAAATTCAACACACTTACGTGCAAAATCGATAGTGGCGTTGTTGGCAGACAGCCAAAACCATGCCAAGGATAACATCGAAGTGACCCATCTCCATGGGAATCAAGTCGACCGTCAGATGATTATTATCGAAACACACATCACAATCTCTATATACAGTTGAGCAACAAATATTGCCACTCATGGGCTGAGAAACAATCAAATCATAACCAAGGGGTTCGGGTTTCTTAGGTAGTCTCATGGCAAAATGTGATACAATGAATGAATGTGTTGATTCGGAATCTATAAGAGCATAAGCCGATAATGAACAGATAAATAAGTTACCTACAACTACCATTTCTGTGTTCTGCGCATCACCTGGTATTAAGAAAAAAACTCTGCCTTGTCGTTGATTGTTCACTAATTTAGGTTCTGTCCCAGTTGCCTGCACCATGTTTCTCCCTAGTGGTACCGCATTCGCTCCAGTTCGCACCAATTTAGGACAATTCCTTTTCATGTGTCCCCCATCGCCGCAGTTAAAGCAAGTTCCAGCAGCTTTACGACATTCTCCTAAGTGGAAACTACCGCAAGTGTTACACTTAGGCACCTTATTGCCCTGATTGTTATTCTGCCTCCCAACATTGGATGGTCTCGTATTTTGTTTTTTGGGTGGAAAATCACTTAACTTCTTCCCATCGAAGTTGTCAAAATGACGCTTCTTCTTCTCAGTAAACTTCTTCCTGCTGTTGACATTCCTCTCCACGATTATGGCACGGTCCACTATGTCAGCGTATGTAACCAATCGCATTGGCAGTATGACATCGCGAATGTCAGGGTGGAGTCCCTCTTCGAACCTTCGAGCTTTTAGATTTTCATGCTAATCGTGTTTCCGTCTTGTGATAGCTGGTGAATTTCGCCAGATTCAACACCGACATCTATCCCCACTGTTTTAGTCGATAAAACTCCGCACACTTTGCATCCTGGACGGACTGTGATATGTATTTCTCTCGAAAGACGACCAGAAATCGGTCCCAAATCATTGTCGGCTCGGTCTCTTCCTTCATCTCCCACCATTGATGAGCTTCTCCTTGCAGTAAATACGTGGCTAGTCCGACCTTTTGGGTTTCTGTACAATGCATAACTTTAAATATCTTTCTCAGCTCTACGACCCAAGCATCGGCCCTTTCAGCGTCTATTCCTCCCGGAAAGGTTGAAGGTTTCAGCTTCAAGAATTCCTTCAAGTTGAGATCTTCCCGTTGAGGTTGTGCTACATTCCCCAACTGTGGGCCCTGGGCATTGTTAGTCGGTTGTTGCTATACTTGAGATGGTGGTGGAATTACTGGAGATGGGTTCTGTGGAGGTGGTGGTTGTTGCCTTTCAGCTTGGGCTGCCGTGAAGAATTGGTCCATCATTCTTTCTAACCGATCGAGACGGCTTGAGTCGCCAGCTCCAAGAGTTCTCGCAGGGTTCCCTCGAGTGTTCATCCTAAATGTCAATGTATGAATACTAAGGAAGCTAGAAACAAGAAACGTATAACAAAAGAGAGTCATCATAACTATGCATCCATTTATATATATATATACATATATCCATGAGTTGATGTACACATGGTCAGCTTTACATGGTGGTTACAAAATATGGTATTACGTTAGAATGACGCAGTTACCAAAAACACTTAAGCGCCACAAAGCCCAAACTAGGTTGCCAACATCCCAAAAGGGCATCAAAACTAATCTAGACTGAACATGTTGCATCAAGGCCCCTATTACATACAAAATATAAGTTTAGTTGCCCAGTCTATATTCCCCCCATCAAAACTAACTAGTCGTCAGATCCATCCAACTCATCGCAAGACTCAACGTCATAAACCTCAGGTTCGTTGGGGTTGAACTCAGGTTCTTCCTCAGGTTCTTCTTCAGGATCTTCTCCTATGTCATCATCCATTCCATCTTCGGCAGGATCCTCGGGTTCAAGACCTATGGGGACCACAGGTGCCACTTCTGGTACTATTTGATCTCCTCCATCTCCATTAACTTCCACGTGGTCAACTTCTTCTCTGAAGATCACTGGGTCATTACTAAATGCAAGCACTTCTTGCCAAATTTGCATGTGGATACGAACACGGTAAATAACTATCGCCCTCCTCATCTCTGGAGTGAAAAGAACTTCCTCTTGGCTAATGAAAGCGATTTGGTTATAAAAGCGTCGGCGTACTTCACGGAGGACTTCCTGGTAGTAACGAGCTTGGTCTCGCGGTTCGACTCCCCAATGGCCCTGCTGAGCCTCGCTCAATCGATACCCTCCAAACTCATTATAGCGAAGGATAGGCTCCATGTCTTGCAGTACACACAAGACATAAATCTTGTAAGTACCGGACCAAAGGCAAAAATACGGGTAATGAGGAAAACTATAGTAACTTAAGGCTATAGTCAGGTTTCTTAAGGTATCTACCCCAAACAGGTTACTGGATGAAACACTTAGACACGTAGCATGCATTGAGTGTCGTAGTGCAAGGGTCTTAATGCTCTATGGATTTAAGGTTCTCTAAACCCACAGCTCTGATACCAAGTTTGTCACGACCCGAACTAGGGGCTTATCGGAATCGCGACCGGCCAGCGCCTCGATTCGCACCCTAGGCCTACTATCTACTATCCAGTTTAGAGAACAAATAAATAAATCATCGCAAATACTTGGTGAGTTCATTTCACTAGGGCACTGCTATATTAGTCATACAAGTCATAAAGAAATGTTAAGTTACACAATAACTTGGCCCTATGCCAACAAAAGAGGTAATACATGACTTATATAAAACTAAAGGTCCATAATCCATTCCAGGCCACGAGACATCACAAAAAGGCCTTTGGTTATCCTCTAAGCATTCTCCTTACTTGAAATGGGTTAGCAACACACCCATGAGCTATAAAGCTTGTGAGAACATACTTACACAATTTACAAGTTTGCCATGGTTCAAACATAGTATTTTAAGTTGTCAAAGCCCAATGGCTGGAAAGGCAAAATAAATGCTCTTATATAGATATCAAAATATACGTACATATGTCCATTCAACTGGATATGTTGCCAAAGAAGTAGGGAGCTACCCATACTAATATCAAATGGTCATGATCATGCCAAGGGACGATGGCCACGTCCCGATAACCACCCTTATAACGCCTCACCCGTTGGTATCTTTAATTTCCCCCAACATCCGGGATATTCCGTTCGAATGTACGTTATTACATTTGCAAGAGTTTTATAACAATGTCTTAACCATGGCTTCTCAAAAATAATATGTATACAAGCAATATATGTGAGTCAGCTTATCCCGTTAGCTCACGTTTTCTAAAACATAACATGATTTTGAAAATGTATTCAAGGTGCTGTTCCAATCATAGGCATACTTGCTAGTTATTCATAAATCAGTGCAATCTCATGCTCCTAAATAATTCATGGATCAAAGCATATCATTATATTCAAATACATGTAAAGAGTGTAAGTATGAACTCACCTAAAAGTACACGAAGTTTGATAAAGTCGACTGGAACCGAGATCTAAACACAACGTATGAAAAATTACATTATAGTAGGTCTAGGAACCAATTCTAAGCATGAAATAAATATTCAAAACCATAATCCCAAAATACCCAAAGTGTACAACTTAAAAGGGGTCCTCCTCCTAGGGTCCAGAACTTCTTAGTTTGCAGCACTCCAGATCAGAGGCTAAAATCCAAATCAAAACACTTAAAAAAATTTTGAAATTTTACAGGGTTATCAATAAAGATGTTATGAAACTTTTTCATGAAGGACTCGTCTCCCAAAAATGCTCATAAATAGGGTAAAAAGGCAGTAAAACAAAACTGGTTTAGATCCGTTGCAATTTCTAAAACATCATTTCTACAACAATCTAGCCGTTGGATGGAGTTGAAACAAATTGGGTTGAAAAGATAACGCTTTATTTTCACTCTCGTCCAAAAATCAACCATTAAAGTGCCCTCAATATTTTTTGACAAATTTTCAAAGTAAACTGTCTGTTCAGGAAAAAAAACTGTTTGCTGGGCAAAATCCTTAGTTTGAGCTCTAGCCTCGTGGCTCATTTCAACATGATATCAATGGAAGGAAATAAGTCTAAAACTATATTTTAAAGCTTAAATTCATGGTTCATTGCAACATGAAATCAAAGGAAAGAAATTAAGGCTTTAACTCATAGAATAGACATAGAGAGGGAGTTACCTAGACTTGAAGCTTGATGAACACTTATGGAAGTGTTTGATTTTTCTTTCTTAAACCCACAGAATTTTAGCAAGAAGATGTAGTTTTTAGACATATAGGATATATATAGGAAGAAAGTGGGTAGGTAGGCTCAATGGCTAAGATTAAATCTTGGAGAAAACCTAAGGCTAGGATTGAAAGGTGAATGTTGTGGTAAAAAAGGGAGTGAGGTGGATGCATATTCCATCTCACGAAAAATTCCAGCCATGGTGGCTGATTTTCCACCACAAATTGCACTGCTCGGATAAAACGCAGTGCGCGGACATCCGGGCTGTCCGAAAATCGGTTCATTAAAAATCCTATTTAATCACTGTTGACTAATTTTGACATTCTGAGTTCGATGGTGTGATCCGTTTTGCCTAAAAAAATATACATCTTTAGGAGTTTCGTTTTTGACACACTCGAAGAGGATTATCAATTATTGTTCTGTTATAGGTCCGCACCGGATGGTGAAGTATAGATAATATTTATTAAAATGGCATTGAGAAACTTATTAAATATGAGATGTGACCTCTGTTCATTGTCGGTGTCAAACAAAAGGCGAAAAGTTGGGTCGGGTCTTCACAACCACCATCACCCACCACCCATTCGTCACCCACCTACCACCACCACGCACCACCCACCACCCACCACCACCACCCACTTGCTACCATCTACCACCCGCCACCGTCACCCACCCACCCACCACCACCACCCGCCATCTGCCACCCACCTGCCACCACCACTCGTCACCACCACCACCACCACTGCCCACTCGCTACCACCTGCCACCATCACCTACCTACCCGCCACCACCCACTACCACCAGCTACCTACCACCCACCGTCACCACTTTCCACCACCGTCTTCCGCCGCCACTTGTCATTTCTCACTCTTTTTTATATTTTTAAATTTTTTTAAACATTTTGTCAATTACCAAACGTAATTGTAATTTATATTTTTCTAAAAATAAACAAAAATCAGTTTATAAAATTTTTGTAAATATAAACTGAAAACGTAAACGTTACCAAACACACCTTAAGCAATTACGACGTGTTGTTTGAATTTTATGTTGGACTAATAGATCTAAAAAATGATATTTATATATATAACACTAATAACAAAAAAATAAAATTTAAAAATAAAATATATATATATATATATATATTATTGAATAGGTAGACAATCACGTGTTTCCTAATTCATATAATAATTTTTGCAAATCTACATATACAATCAAGAAGTAAAATAAAATTCTCAAATTTAATCGATAAAATAAGAGAGAATTTGAATCATAAATGGTATATATCTCTGACACTACTGTCTAAAAAAAAAAAACAATTTTTTTCAAAAAAAATACAAAAAAATATAAATTTATTATTACGGGATCATTAAATTCAAAAACTACCAAATTCAAATGAAGAATTTAATCATCACCCTGTAACCAAACCACCAACAGCGACAACAAAAAGAAAAAAACAAAAAAAAAAAAAAATGGTTCATTCAAGCATAAACCAAACACTCATTCCGATGATCTTTCCGGTCACTGGCGGCCACCAAAGTTCCGGCACCGGCCGGCCCAGCAAACTTGAAATGCAATTCTTCACAAAACACTCTCAAACTGGCCTGTCTCCTCCACAACGAGCTCGACCTAAACGTCGTCGTCGCCATCATCCTCAACGCGAAACTCACCTCCTGTTTATTCCGATCCCTCACCAAATCCGGATGCTCTCCATTACCACCTCCTGGTGATTCGAATTAGTCGCCGACACAAATTTAATATTAAATGTCGTTTCCCCTCTAGTCCCCACATTTATATGCTCAGCTATAGCCAATGCCAGCACAGTCTCTTCGTGTACGATCACGCCTTCGATTTTCTCGAAAAAAAGTACTAGTTTCTCGTTAGAGTTGCTGATGGTAATGTTTGCGTCCCAATTCGCTCTCAAAGCGTGCCCCGAGACGTTGAATTCCGGGACTGACATGGATTGTATGAAGAATTGTGGGACGTCTGCGCCGAAGATAAGGAAGGTGAGGAGGCTGAGGAGGAATGCGCCGAGGAATAGGGCGATCATCATGGTGAGGATGAATCGGACGAATTTGAATCGGCCTGAGGATTCATGAGGTGAGGCGGCGTATTGTTGGGAGTAGTAGGCGGCAGGTGGTGGGGCGGTGTAGGGGTAAGGGTTGTTGTGGGGTTGGGGTAGTAGGGTGGTGGAGGGTAGTTTTGGTATTGTGGAGGGTAGGGTTGAGGTGGGTATTGTTGTTGTTGGGGGGAGAAGCCTGGGACTGGAGGGTACCCTGGAACGGAGGCTTGTTTGGATTGATCGTCACCGGTGGAAGCCATGGGTGGTGTTGTTGAGGTGTGCGTGTTTGTCGATTTTTATTTTTATCTCTCTCCTCCTCTCCTCTCTCTCACATGGAAGAGGAAGAAAAAGAGGAAGAGAGATGGGGTGGATGATGATGGCAATGGGTTTTACTATGTGAGAAGAGATTTGGGGGGAGAGGAAGAGAGATGGGTGCTTTGATGAGAGAGTAATTTAGAAGGTGTGTGTGTGTGTGTGTGTGTGAGAGAGAGAGAGAGAGAGAGAGAGAGAGAGGGAGAGGAGATATGGGTGGTAATAGTTGACAATGAGGAGAAGCAAAGATTGGGAGAGAGATGAGGAATGTATATAGGAGACGTGCTTAATTTGTAATGAAGATTGCCTATATATGACATGGCTCACTTGGCAAATTATTGTTCTCACAAGCCTTCATGTAGGATGCCATTTGATAACATGATTAAAAATTACTCGATACTTTTCAAATATTTTGTTAAAATATTTGGTTATATTGTCAATGTGTTAGTTTCGACTAATAAGAATTCGTAATATTTATTAACTGAGTTTTTTTTTAATTTTATTTCTTAACTATTTAATAAAGATGAATTAATACTTGAATTAATGAATAACTATAGTGATATATATTTATATGGACACAAATTATTGTATGAAATTTTGAGTCATTTAGTGTTTGAAATTGTGTGCTACCAACATTATTCAAATAATGATATATGATACATGTCATTGGGTCTTCTTCAAGATTGTGTTAAAATTATCTTAATACTAATTCAACTTATTTACTATTTTCTATTATCGTATCGTATCATCTTTTTTGTCCGTGTAGTATTAACACGTAATATCAAAAGTTTTCACCATTATCTAAAAGTACCAAATATATGAAAAAATGAAAAACAAAAATTGCACAAGTTAATTTCTATTGAATAAAATTATTTATCAAAAAATTTGATTTCAACTTATTTCTATTTTTTTAATTTACAAAGAGTTTGGTTAACAAGTGTCCTAAGGGTGTTGGTTAACTTCGGAATCTCTTTCGTTGCATGTCATCTTCCTGTATCTTTAATTTCATGCTGTTAAATGAAATTTTTCTTTACTGATCAAAAAAAAAAAAAAAAAACAAAGTGTTGGTTAACAATGTTGAAATTGATTGTAGAGAAGTGATTAAGACCCCCTCCAATCACCACCCCACCGACTACACACACGTAGGGACTGGTGATTAGAGAAAAAGGGCAAAAAAAAAAAATTTAGCCAATCACAGCCAGAGGGGGTCGAGAGTGCCTCCCTATGAGAGTCCAAATCATTTTTGTTGATTATATATTGCACATTATGTGCAAGTATTTCAAGTTTCTTATCAAGTGCTCTAAGGGCACTTATTAACAAAATCTCATTTACAAAAACTATATCCTACTATAATATTTTTTTCACCCGACCAAATCTAAATTTGCAGACAAAAAATACATTATCTTTCAATTAAAAATAAAAATATATTAATTATAAAATCTTATTTTACATACTTCTTTACATAAAATATATATATATATATATCATACCACGCTTTAATAATACTATTAGTAAAGGATAAATTACAAATACATTATCTGATATTTGCTTAAAATACAGATTACCTATGTCATTTGAAAAATTACAAAAACATTATTGTCAGAATTTTTTATTTAACAAAATTAATTGAAAAAATAAAATTCCTAACTGCTCTATATACAATAATAAAATTACCTAAATTATTAATTAAAATAAATTTCTAAAATTTTTAAAAATTATTAGTTAACTTGATAATTTATTAATAAAAAAACTATTTATTATGAAATTAGAAATTCAAAAGGCAAACTATAATTTCTAGAACTATATAAGACAAGCAAAGTTTCAGAAGATATATTTGTAATTTATCCTTAAATAAATTATACATACCAGTTTCGTATCATACAAGTTGAACACTAATTTGACCACCTTTATACGAAGTTGTATATTCAAACATTTCCTAAAATGAGTGTTGGGGGAGTTATTATTTTAATTTTGGATAAATTACATTGACATCTCTTGAAATTTATATTTATTATAGTTTCTCTTTTTACTTTTTGAAAATTAAATCTCCCTCTCTGAAGTTTAAAATTTTATTACAGATTGCTCCCTGAAGTTTAAAATTTCATAACAATTCTCCCTCTTACCATAATGATCATCATATATAAAATTAAATTAACAAAAGTTGTCAGTGTAATTTTCTAAATGTGAGAAAAAAAACTATAATAAATATAAACCTCAGGAGGTATCAATATAATTTACCTTTTAGTTTTTAATTATTTTAGCAAGCTAAAATTTTTGTATCTAAAAACATAATTAATTTTTTTTATAATTAGATATGATATTTGTAAAAAAAAAAATGAAATGATTATCAATTTGATATGATATTTTAATTTATTAATTATTTTAATCTATTTTATTATTTTATAAATTTTAGCCTAAAACGCCAAAATATACCCTCTGCCAAACAACCCCAAAGACTTGTCAATTTCATTGGTACTACTAAGTACATTGCTTAAAGAGTAAGTTAAAGTTTGGAAAGATTAAATAAGGCCAAGTTTGGCATCCCAATATAAGTGCACTTATTTTATCTTTTTTTCTTTTTTGAGTCACATCAATTAACTTTTTATAAAATATGGGTTAGATTTGGATTGAATTTGAAATGATGTATCAGAAAAGTGATGTGACTTAAATAAAATGATGTATCTTAAATAAGATAATGTCTTTTTAACTTTTTAAATTTTTTTAAAGATGCCAAACTTAACCTAATACTGTTTACATAACAAAAATATAAGCCTTGTTTGGTTTGTATTTTTCAAAAATTTTTGAAAAAAATTCTCTACAAATAAGTTTTCAAAAGTAATCAAACCAAACAAATTTTTCCAAAAAAATTTCCCTAAACTTGTTTGGTTTACAAGTTTTTCAAACAAATCTCTCTCTTATACACATCAAATCAATTACTTTTTCCAAAACTCTCTCTCAAAATAATTTTTCAAAACATCTTTTGAAAAAACCAAACCAAACAACTTTTCGTACCTTTTATCTTTAAAACTCATCTCCCAAAATCAAACCAAACATTCCCATAACCTGCCATGTCTTTTTCAACAAACCCAACAGACAAAGCAATAGAGCTTTTATGTATGCTGCAAAATAAGCATTAAATTACTAGGAAAAGTCGTAATTTCAAAAAGTAAATAAAAAAGACTTCAAAATGAAAAATACAATATAAATTTCAATTCAATATAATGAAAGTAACATCAAAATAAATTTAATTCACACATTTTGCATAAATAATACAAGTCTACCAATGAAAAAGCAGTTAAAAAGGGTCTTTCAAAAAGATTTGATTATTCTATTGATGATGATATTACAAACAAGTTTGAAGTCTAAACTACCCACAAAAAGCTTCCAAACCCTTTATTCATTTCTACAAACATAGCTTGGCTAAAGCAAAACACACCTATATTGCCTACTACTAACTAATATTTTCTCAAACAAACTTCTAGTTCTTCTTGAACCTTTTATTTCATTATCATTGAATGCCACAAAGTTGAAACCTTTACATTGGTTATGGCAAGAGAAGCTCAATAGGTCCAATCCTGAGGCAAGCCCATATCAGGAGGAAGATGATAATGGCACTCTTCTTGCTTCCCCACAACATCCATTTTCATTGGACTCCCATGAGGAATGACTTTGGTCTCCTTTTTGTTTCTCACACCTGCCACAACATATAAAAGAAACTTAACTATCTTTTACGCTAGACTGCGTTTAAATTTTGAATTTCATCAAGAATTTGTTGAGTAAAAAGAAATTGGAAGGAAAAGTTACAAATTGCTCCACAAAAAATAATGACATACATACAAAAGAGAACAATGATATACAAATAGAAATTTTGTACAAAAAAATTCCTATAGATGAATGACATGGCAAAATTATGTTCATTCATTTCAAATAAAAAAAACCCAATCAAGTGATTTACAATTTTCAAAATGCCACTACTACATTTTTGTAAGACTTTTTGTATGAATTTTTTGGTTACAAATCATTTAGAATGATGTGGCTCAATGTAAACATTATTCTTGTAACATTTTTTCTATATAAGTTTTTTTATGACTAGAGTTTTTCCTCAACAAATCTTTAGATCAAAACACAGCGTTCATGTGTATTGAGTCTTGGATTTGTGGAGATACAAAAATAAAAAAATGAATTGAATGAAAGCTAAATTTTCAATTTTTCTTATATATTTTTTCCCTAAAAATTTAAAATCCAAATACAACATTAATTGATTGAGAGTATGAAGGAAAGCAAGCAAAAAATATAGAACCAAAAGCAACTAACTTAACTCAATCACATCCTAACAAATGCAAAAATATAATACACACACAAAACAAAAACAAAAAAACAAAAAACTATTTAGGGTTTGAATAGTGTAAATTATTCTTGTCCTACTCCAAATTTTCTCTCCTTATCTTTCTCATATATAGAGAAGACATTAATCAAGCACTCTCACAGTAACCAAAAGAAGCATTCTGAAATCTGCATTGCTTTTTACCAAAACCAAACATGTATCAACTGACCACAACCCAATATACCAGCCAGAGGATGGGACTGGACAAACCCCCTATTATTTTTAGCTGAAGAAGGAAATTCATTATTGGAAATTCATTATTCCCAAAGTTGTTTTGGTTTCTTCATATAAACTGGAAAGCATACAAATTGCATATTTTCATAAAATAACAGTGGACCCATAGAGAAGCAGAGCCTTAATTACATCTAGGTTAGGTATATCTAAAAAAATAAAAAATTTACTTAAAATATTAAAAAAAAATTCAATAAAAATAAAAATAAAAATAAAAACACGAAATACAAAAAATTGAATTCAAAATATTGGACCCGTTTTCTGGCCATTTTATAGGAACTCACACACAACCATGGTCTAAAAATTTAATGAAATTTTGGAATAAAACAGCTTCTAAACCATTAGCAAAATAAAAATAAAAATAGAAGAGGGAGTCCCTTTCCTTAACTATATATCCCAAAAAAAGGTGGGCCCAAAAAAAACATTGCAGGAGAAAATAATGGAAAAATGCAAAGCTACATATTCAAAAAAAAATTAAAAAAATTATAAAGTATATAAACAAATAATTTTAAATTTAACATGATGTGAGTTACATTCAACATAAATTTAATCACTACATTTTATTTTTTAAATAATTTTTAAAAAAAAAAAGGTTTTTGGAATGCATAGTATTCTTACAAAATTTGTATACATAATTTTTTACCAAAACAATATAAACATTAGCATTTTACAAATAAATATTATTTTAATAGTTATTTTTTATAAATTATAAATAATAGGCCTACACAAATAATACTAGTGTGAAGTGAAGAGTGTAAGTTCAAATCTTAAAGCTTATACAAATTGTGTTGTAGGTTTTGATTTGTGGCACTAAATTGGATGGCACTAATGCCCCTAATTTCCATATAAAGTATAAAAATAAAAAAAAAAAACAAAACAAAACAGTTACCAAAAATGGAAATTAGAGACATTAGTGCCCCCAATTTAGTGCCACAAAACATTTTCCATTGTCCCGAATGAAATGATTGACCCCCGGAACAGTCAAACATGACCCGTTAAATCTTAAAGCTTCACAATTACATATTTTCATCCCAAAAAAAAAAAATCATTATAAATTATCATAACACTCTTCTTACTTTTCATATGTCTTTTTATAAAAAATTAAAAAATTATTAAAACAACTTATTTTTAAACAAGACCTGAAATGTCCCAAAAGTTTTGTAAATAAATTCTGTTCGCTCCGTACTAAAAATATATATATATATAGAAAAATGCTTTGAATCTTTAATTTTTGAGCTCTAAAGGTAGCTCTAATGAGTTGGCAATGGGCTCCACCCACAGTGATGTGATGTTTTGGTCTTGATTTGTTTTTATTTTATTTTTTTTATTCATTGCCATGTCATTAGTGCTCCATTAGAGCACCAAAATTAATGGTCTGAATCATTATTGATATATATATATATATATATAATAATCATCCTATCCATTTTTCTCTTACCGACTACATTTCTTTTGCTTTTTACCCTTTGCCAAAACAAACATTATGAAGTATATGAGCAAATAACACTTTGCCCATTTTATATTTAGTTACTTTTTTTACTTTGATTCTGAAAGTTTATATTTTTTTAAATTTAGTCATTCATATTTAAGTTTTTCTTAATTTATTTCTAAAATTAATTTACGTTTAAAATTATATAAAAAATAAAAAAATGATATATTAATAGTCATGTATCATATAAATATTTTATTATATATACCTCACTACACAGATACAAACCTCAATATAATATATTTTTTATATTATATGATATTTTCCGTTTAATTTTGAATAAAAATTAATTTTAAGAGTAAAATGAAAAAAAAATAAAAAATTGAAACATAAACGGCCCAAAATGGAAATAAACAAACCCAAAGTGAGACAAACACCAAACAAACGTAAAAGGGGCAAAATGATAATTTACCGTAAATATATATATATATATATATGCATGAAAATATATTGAATGAGCAAAATTTTGAAATCTCAAAATTTAAACTAAACCAAACCAAATAGTAGCATTAAGTATATTAACCAAACAGTACTATACACACACTCAGCAATGTAACTAATTTCTTCAAAAAAAAAAAAAAAAAAAAAATTACTCACAAACAATAGCATTAAATATGCGAGGAACAGACAAAAAAAAAAAGGCATAGGAAGTGAAAAGAGTTGATGAAAAATGCATTACTTACTCTGTCGCCTTCTACCATCGGCGGTGGTGATGGGGGCGGAGACGGCAGCGCGTGGAAGAAACACACCAGTTCCGCCGTACTCTCTCACAAAACCGCCGCCGCCGCGCATGCCAAGCCCGGTTCTCTGCCGGTTTTCCAACAGCCGGTTCTGCAAAAGCCGGTTCTGTTCTTTCTGCAAAACCCTAGCCCTTGTTTCCATAAAGCTCTCAACCCGCTAAAAAACAAAAAAGAAAGACCACCCATCAGCATCAACAAAAGCTGAAAACGCACAAACCATGAAAGAGACAAACCCAGTACTACAAACAAAACAAAACATAACAAAGAAAAAAAGACAGCGGTTTTTACCTGAGGTTGAACAGGGCTTATAATCTGATGTGGGTAATAAACCGGCCTAGAACCCACCCACAGGTTCAACCCATGAAAACCAAGTCCATTACCAACCCCAAAACCTCCATCGATGGTAAGATACCCGGTCGGCAAAGAACCCATCGAATCGTACCGAACCGGTCCGAACCGCTAAAAACCCACAAAAAACAAAAATCAGACCGCCATGAAAACAGCTTAAAAACACGACAGAGAGAGATGGGTACCTGGGTTTGGTTGCGGTGATGATCACGGAAAGCCAAGGCAGCGAAGCGATGAGCGAGGTCGGAGGGGAAGTATGGTCTGGTAAATTTGGAAGGGATTTCCTCGAGAGGGAAGATATCAGAAGGAAGCCATAGCTCTCCATCGTCCAAATTTGGAGGAAAGTCCGCCATTTCTAGAGAGAGAAAGAAGTGAGTGAGAGTAGTGTAGTGTTTGATTTTGGAGAGAGAAACAAGGGGGGAATTTCAAGGGTCTAAAGCGGGATGTTCTTTAGAGAGAAAGAGAGAGAATGGTTGAGAGAGAAAGAAGTTTGCCATCAAAATGACGTTACGAGTTTTCTCTCTCTATAGGTAAATTACACTTTCTACCCTTGATATTTGATATTTTTATTTTGGCCTTTAAATTTTTTTTTTTAAACTTTAACTTTATATATTTAAAAAAAAATTATTTTTAAAAATATATTCTTTTTAAATTAGAAAGAAAATATCAAGTTAATTGTTACCTCACATATTAAAAAAATTATGTTTGAGTTTGAATTTGTGTCGAATAATAAAATATTTTTATATTACCTAATTGTCAATATATTATTTTCTGTGTAATTTTAAAAGGGTACTTTTCCATAAATCTCTTTTTACTTATTTATATTTCATTTGGTCCACATTATTATTTTATATTCTAATAAGTCTTATGAGTGAAACAATTATCAAAATGCCGTGATATGAATGTTCACGCCGTTAATATGAATGTTCATATTCTTAATGTGAAAGTTAACATATCAATGTGAATGTTCACACTATCAGTGTGAACATTTACACGTCAATGTGAATATTCACCATGTAAAATATGAATGTTTACATTACCAAATTGCTAACCGTTCAAAAAATAATTATAAGGGTAAAAATGTCCATAAAATATTTTAAATATGAAAATTAGGATTTGGTAAATCAAATGTTCAAATAATATGATTTATTGTAATATAAGAATATCTTATAGACTAATTAGGATACAAACACTTAAAAAAAGATTTTCTAATTAAATCTCTCAATTTTAAACATAAGTTAGTTTGTTGGAGTAAATAAAAAATGATACAACTTATCTCATGTTAAGATCTCAACAAAAGAGAATTTTAGAAGCCTATAAAGTCTACCACGGATCCCATTTAATTATCTGAATCCTTCATTTTGTATAACTCTCAATGTATATTATTTATAATAAAAAAAATTAGTTTGATTCAATAATTATAACTTTTTTCATTTTATTGCATTTGTCTTTGAAAAAATTAACGATAAACATATTCTTAAAATAGACCATTTATTTTTTTAAAGATAAATGTAATAATATAAAAAAGTTACGGTTATTAAATCATCCTAAATTTTTTTTATAAATAATATATATTAATAGTTTTACAAAATAAACGGTTTAAATCATTAAAATGAGACTAATTGGGCTTCTTATGGGCCCTTCAAGTTTTCTTATATTGAAATTTTAATTTGAGAGAAACCCAACCCATTAACAAAATTTGAAACATAAAGACTAAAATGAAAAAAATAAAATTTAACGGCCAAAGTATACAAAAATAAAATAAATTAAGTTTTAAAAATTAATATGAAAGGGACAAAAGTGTAATTTACCCCTCTGTATAACATGGACCTTCACGAGACCACTCGCCAATGAGAAATCGGGCGTGGGCCGTATTAATCGGCGCTCGTCTCCACTACTCGGCCGTTTTGGCTTCTCACACTCATACCATACCATCCCTTCTGTCGCACTTTTCTTCTGATTTTCTTAGGAATTGTTTTGATTCTTAAATAGATGTATTTTTTTAATTTTTTTTAGATTAAAAAATTAAAGAAAAAAATATAAATATTTAGGTTAATTTTTTATGAAAATTTTTTTGTATAAATTAGTGTATAAAGAAAAATTAGAATTGAGAGTGTGTAATTGTAATTTTTGATTTTTGATAAATAGTGATAATTTTTTAATTTTTTGAGTAATTTTTTGATTTTTTTTTTAATTTGTCAAACTTGGCTTTACTCTCGCGTGTATGGAAAGCGTATCTACTCGCTGGTTCGTAGTGACACCGTTCCTGTTGGACTAAGTGGGCGAAGTGAGTTTAACCTGGGATGAAGGGTGGCAGAATTAGAGGGCGAGTATAATGATTATCCGTACTTGACGACGTAGGCCTTGGCTGTGTGGCAAGGCTGCTATGATATGTTGCGTTGGCAGAAAATCAACTGATGCGGATGCAATCTGACACGTGTCAATTTGTAACATGCCATAAGCCGCGATGGTAGTAGGACTGATTTTAAAGGAAACAACAATGCTATAGACCTCTAAAAGTAGAGTTCTAAAAGAACTCTAATGAGTTGGCATGTCTAAAAAAAAAAAAAATTTCAAGCCAAAACATCACATCTATTAGATTTTATTTTAGATCTCTCAAGCATTTTCTTAAAAAAAATCTTATTAACAATATTTTGTCTTCATTTGAGATGTATTATGATTTTATTTTTATGATTTAAATCGTTATTTTGTAAGATTTATTGAATACTTTATGTCTACCAAAAATCATATTAATTGAATATTAAAAATTATATAATCGATAACCAAAAAAAAAAAATAAGTTTTTCTTTTGAGAAATAGCATAAACAATATACAATTCGATCATATAGTTATTAATATTCGATTAATATGATTTTTGGTAGGCATAAATTACTCAACAAACCCTACAATATGAACGGTTTAAATCATAAAAATAAAATTATAATATACCTCAAATAGAGACACCACAATCACTAATGTGCTTTGAGCACAACAGAGACCTGTTCCTTTTAAAAAACCCGAAAATCCAAAAACTGGTCCGATTCAAATATTTGATTGATAAAAAAATAAAATAAAATATTTGATTTGATTTGATTTTCTTTAATTGTTAAAATAAATAAATTTTATTATGATTCTATTTTAATTGTTAAAATAAATAAATCATGTTTCACAATTCAATTTTATAATTATAATTTAAAATTGAATTAGACAATTTAAATATATAAATATTAGCAGCTGAAGCACACACAATGCATATACAAATTAAGAAAAAAGTTATATTATGCTATTAATATTTTTCTCTAATGATGTACATATGTATCATTAAGACAATATAATATAGATTGAACATTTCTAATTATGTGCAAGGTAACATTTGATTTTAATAGATATTTTATAAATAAAATATGTACAACCTAATACATATAATTCTTTAAAAAAAAATACAACGTTTACTAATTTGCACGACAAAATAAAAGTTAAAAAAATTATACATTATAAATTCATAAAATATTTTAATTTGGTAGTGACATGAGACTAAGAATTACAAACGCTGCAAATAATATATAAGATATAAAAATAATAATAATAATAAATTAATATTATTTTTCTTTGTTGTACGAAGATTAAAATAAAATTTTATATTATTTTAATAAACAGACATACTTTAATTAATAGATTATAAACATAATTACTAGTTACAAAAATAAATAACAAACCCGATTTAATTTTTTTTTTATATTATTCTCTCTATGTTTTTTTTTAAAATAAAGCGGTCAAATTATTTAAAATGAACTAAAAAAAAAAATGCCCAATTGCAAAATAATATATAACTGTACACCCCCAATCGATTGGCAAATGATAAAGAGTCCTTTTGACCAAAATTCTTAAAACCAAATACCATGACAACTCCAACTATGTGGGGCGTGATTTATAATTAATTTTATAATTTTTATATACTTGATCTCATAGTTATCAAATATGTTGCTTAACATAGCAAGATAAACTCCTCTCAGCTATTTTGTGTTGTAAACGTGATTGAATCAGTTGAGTCTTTTACTACCATCTTCACATCATACTTTATATATATATATATATATAATAAAAATAAATATTAATATTATTATTATTATTATTATTATTATTGTATTATATTATATTTTTTAGTTATTAATCAAAAGATAAATACCTTATTATAGTTTCAACATTATGATGTTTGTAATGACAACAAATATTTTTACCATAATAATCTTCAACCTTCACATAATAGGTCTTGCATAAATCAACCCACAAATTATCAATATTTATTTATTCAACAAATCCAACAATACCAAAATGTTGGACCTGCACACAATGTTAAATTTATTAAATATTGAATATATTATATATCAATATTTTTATAATTTTTGTTGTTAAAGATTAAGAAATCTTATATTAGGCATATGTACAAAATTTCGTATTCAAATTTTTTTAGCATTTGATATTGATAATGACTGTGAAATTGAGATTCATTTCCCCGATTCCAAGAGGCCAACTTTCAAGCACATTCTTCTGCAGTAAATTTTTTTAACATAATATATACTAACGGCCGAGGCACACGCGATGCATGTGCAAATTGAGAAAAAAGTTATATATAAGTGTGAGTAAGTTTCTGACCACACTGCCAACTCAATATTCAACTGGAGAGCACTGGCGGAATAAATAGCACCTGAATGACCTGCAACAGAAAGAAGAGATTCCGACGGTGGTCCGTCCACCCGGAGGCACTCCAACATTGAAATCAGTTATCTCAAAGATAATTAATAGTACTTAACTCACTGTTCAGAATATAAATTGCGTACCTTAGACCCATGGGGGTGCCTCTCTTTTATAGTTTACACAATCCTATAGAAGTCTAACTTCAATGGACTTTAGCTCAATACTCATCTTGGACTCTCTAATGGATAAAGATAAACTCCATAAGAGCTTTATCCTTATCCAGACTGAGTTCCTTCTTCATTCTAGGACTCTTGTCTCTTATCCACTTATCCCGGATCCCAATACCTTCGGAGATAACCTCGGCTTAGCCGAGATCACCTCGGTGTCATGACCAGGACACGTGGCACCTTGACTGACACGTCGACGACACCTTGGCCACGTGTTGGTACTTAGAAAATATATCCCCACAACTGCCCCCTAGTTTCTATTACCTCGGCATCCTGAGGTAATGGAACCTATATCATTCATGTCGGCTATCTTGCCAAGGTCATAATACACCGGCTTCTCAAATCAGGTCCTGTAGTCTGTCTCATCAAGGTTTCAGAATTTTTATCCAAGATTGTCCAAGTTTCTCAGTCGAGATCATCCTCCAGGCCAAGGTACTGTTCCAAAAAATCAAGAATTCCAAGAGCTCCCTCACGCGTATGAGCTGTCATGCAAAATAAACCAACCGTTTCTGCCACTCGTTTGTCCCTCACTGGACCGTGTCTGAGACGCGTGTAGATACCCCATTTTTGACCGACCTTAAGACTCAGATGTCACCGATTGAGCGCTCGGTGATGTTGCATATTGTGCTCGTTCAAAGGTTTCAGAGTCTCGACTGCGAGCCTTGCCTCCGGACTTCCGGACTCTTTTATGCCTTGCCTCGGTTTGCGAACCAAGCCCTGATTTCTTTGTTTTCTCTTCCCCAAGGGAGGGAGAGGTCTCGTAGGCCATCTCTCAGTGGCCGTAGGCTACGTTTCGTGGTCGTAGGCCATTTTTCCCGTTTGGAGCTCAGTTTTCGATTTTTCAGAGTCGTCGACCGTGTACCCCGGTTCGGGACCGCTTAACCACCTCTGTTTGCTCCGGTTTTTGGCACACACCTTGTTTCCTCTCTTTTGAGAGACACTGTGGCCCGAGAGACCGCCTTCGGGGTCAAACGCCACTTCCGATGCCTAACAGCCTATTTTTAGGACCTCGAACTGCGTTTTTTGTCCCCCAAACCTTCGTTTTGCATCTGTCTTGGTCCATTTTTGGCAGGGACCTTATTTTCATTGTTAGAAAGCTTGTAGGAGGGTGGGAGGCTAGTAATTTTTCTAAAAAAACCAGCTTTTTTGGTCAAAAGTGGTTCAGCATAAACCTAGGAAGGAGGAAAACATCTGCGCGGTTTCACCGAAACGGGCATAACTCTTTGCATAAAAGGAATTAAGATATGAGGCCACCACCGTTGGAAAGCTTACTTCTGGGGTTTCATTTTACACTCAAGAATCTCCTAAGGACAAGTCCGAGCGGGGGAGATATGATTGGTTGAAGTAGGAGATTAATCCGGTTGGACCGAATCTACGCGGCTTCACCAAAACTGGCATAACTTTTTCCACAGGAGGAATTTTAATGCAAGGTTTACGGCATTGGAAAGCTAACTTCTGGGGCTTCATCCTAAGAGGTGGCTGGCCACCTTTGACCTTTTTGACCTGGTCGGCCGACCAGGTAAAGTGGCCAGCCGACCACTTGAACCTTTTGAACTGGCCGGCCGACCAAGAGAGGTGGTCGGCCGACCACCTGGCCCTTTTGCACCTGGTCGGCCATTTTTGTCTCCGTGAGTGTATTCCAGCTGTGCCAGCTATTTTTCACTTGACCCACTGTCCGAGGGTCTCCCTTTTTGGGGGAGAAATTTGAATTGGTTTTCCCCCCCCTTTTCTTTCCCTCTCTCCCTCTATAAAACCAGCACTCAAACTTCATTTTCAAGAGTTAGAAAATTTGGTTAGAGCATTATACATACAACTTCCATATCTCCCTCATCCAAGCTCCAAAACCCTAATTTCTTGGCCATTTTTACCATACAACCTATAGCACCACACCACCATCATCCATTCTAGCCTTTTGGAAGACATTTGAAGAGGTTGGAAGCTCACAAATTTGGTCCAAAAGCTGCTGGTATGCTACTCTTCAAGGGTGAGTTCTCTCTTCCTCTTTTCTAGTCTTTTCTTGCTTCATCTATAAGTCATATTTGATTACATTTTTGGGATCTGACCCAAACTGGAAATAGTCTTATTTTGAGCTCATCTTCATGTTTGATCAAGGAACTTTCTCTGTTTGAGGCCATTTGCTACCCCTTTCCCTTTATCTCTCTTTTAGGCCTATTTCTTGCATGATATATTAGCCCTGTTTGTAAGCATTTCTGGGATTTGATCCAAACTATAAAGTGTCTTATTTTGAGCCCCTCTTCAACTTTGTTGAAGGTCTCTTCACTGTTTGAGGCCAGATACTACCTCTTACTCTCTATCTCTCTATTTTGGGGCTATTTTTGCATCGTATTTTAGCCCTACTTGTGAGCATGTTTGGGATTTTTCATAAACTGTAAAGTGTCTTTTTCTGAGCTTCTCTTCAACTTTGTTGAAGGGATCTTTACTGTTTGAGGCTATCTACTGTCCCTTGTCTCTAATCCCTCTTTTAGGGCCATTTTTTGCATGATATATTAGCCCTATTTGTGAGCCTTTTTGAACCTCGAACTAAACTGAAAATAGTCTTTTTTTGACATCATCTTTATATTTTATTAAGGTCTATTCTCTATTTGGGGTCATCTTCCCCTATGCATGCTTCATTCTTTCATGATTAGGGCTATACATTAAAGCACTTGTGTTGGCCATGGTTTGGCTATACATTAAGGTCTATTCTCTGTTTGGGGTCCTCTTGGCCATGCTTCAGTGGCTTTGATGCAGTTTTGAGTCTCAAAATCAGAGGGGGGTGACCCCCTCTCACCTTGTTTTATTTGTTGGTCTTTTTGGCCTTCCAAAGAGGCCCTATCTTGCATGCCTTGTTGACTGATTTTAGAGCCAATTTGGTGAGTTTTAGGGCTATCATATTTGATTTTCAGAGTTGTTTGTGCCATGCTAAGTGTCCTTGATGCATGTGCTTAATAACCCCTTTGTATGCCCTCTAAAAGAACCCATCATTAGTGCATATGTTGGTTGCATTTCAGAAGTTATTTGGGCATGTTTTGGTATGTTTTATTCACTAATTTTTGCTAGTTTGATGAGTTCTCACTTGCTTCATATACATGCCATGTAAATCATGTTTGCTAGTCAAAATTGCATGCTATTTTAGTCCATCTTGCTAGCATCTTTTGGCCATGCTTTGAACTAGAAATGTTCATATTTTGGGACTACCTTGGTTCTGTATTTATTCTTCATGATCAAATAATGCATGTTTTGTATAGCTATAGGTCAATGCATGTGCCTAGTTTTGTGTTTCGAGACCATTCCATGCATCGAGTGCCATGTTTCCATGTTTCGGGGTCATTTTGCATCACATTTCAGTATTATAACTTGCATGTTTGAATGCCATATTTCATGCCTTGTCAGAGTGGCATTTGTTCCTTAGGATCGGTCATCGGTATGCATACATGTGTGCACGTATCTCGAGTGTCTCATTTTCATCTTATGGCCACTGATGTGAGTGTGGCTGAGGTCCACTCATGTTTGCATAAGTCCATCATGCATTGCGTATGCCATTTCATTTCATAGCATTGCGTATGCTAGGTTGCATGTTAGAGCATTACGTATGCCGTGTTACATCGAGTATTGTGTATGCCATTTCATAGCATTGTGTATGCTTGGTTGTATATTAGTTGCATTCATATATGTCATGCATATTGCATTGCATTTGGGATAGGAGTTAGCCCGAATACGGGGAAACGAGGGACGTTTCGTACTCTGAGTGACGGAACGTGTCTCAATTCCCAATCGCCGACACTCCGGATTATCCATGATGGAGTTTAGGCCTTGTTATGTTTATGTGTGCGTTCATTCCATATTGAGTCGTGCAAATCGACTCCTCAGCTATCATGCATCGAGATGCGTGATTGGTGGCACGAAAATCGAAGACTACGCTCCTTGAAGAGTGGTCAAGCATACATATGTGAAAATAAATTGCCATGCTCCTTTCCTGCTCTCTGTTGCAGCAAATCAGAAACCAACAATCTCTTGGGACTTCGTGTAATATTCCGGGCATAATCATAAACAGAGGATAATCGGGGCATCGCGATGGATTTTCGCGTCAAGCAACCCGAACATACATCATTCATCATCCGGAGCAGAGTCGAGGCAGTCCCTAGCTTGCATGCCAATTTACTGCTTTCCTAGATTAATTTGTTAATTAATTATGATTTTGTATTTATTCGGACTGTAATTATTCATTTGGGACTGTATATTATTTATTTGGACCCTCCGAGCGAGGGCAATGTTGTAATAAGTGTGTGTGCGTGTGATGTATGTCTTCCAACCCCACGTCTTTCTCCCTTTTATTTACCAGCTTATGATGGTTAGAATATGGCATATTTCAATTAGCATACAGTATGATAGCATCTTTGCACTCATTCATCTGTTTTGCATGCACTGGGCTCGGCGCATCATAACTCGCTGCATTGTATTTCAATTCCAAGTTGAATACGTGTTAGCTGTAGCATTCCATATGCCATGTTTAGAATAGCCAAGCCTACTATAGTTGCATTTTTGCATGTGTTGCATTAGGCATATCTGTATAGTTAGGATCATGCATGGATTTCAAACATAGCTTCTGTTTTGGCTTGGAGTACTCGGTAAGTTTTTACGCTTTAGCATCCTTGCATGTGTGTGAGTGACTGCCATGATAGCATGCTTACCATGAGGCTATTTGTTTATGTGATATAATTGCCTGAATGCCTGTAGGTGAAGGTTGGGTTATTTGGATTGGAACAATGCATTGACTGTGAGTTTTAAGCCCACTAGATAGTGGCAAAACCATGTTTTCTAAGCCCACCCAAGGGTGGCAAAATCTGCATTTTAAGCCTACTTGCAGGTAGCAAACCATCTTTCAAAAAACAAACATGAAACGTTTTGTTTCAATTCAGGCGATCCAGTCTATACTTGTATGTTGTGCGCATCACATAGTAAATCTAGGCTAATAACCGGAATAAGAATGCGTAATGTTTTCAAAACTAGATATCATGGTTAGTAAAGGCCGATCTTTGATCGGGCGAGCGGGGGTGCTCACGAAGTGACCTTCCCCAATCGTACCAAGTTCCCGAGCCGAGGCAACTTAGGTGATGACGGACACGTGGCCTTAGACAACAAGTCAGGGTTTCCTAAATTTCTCAAAAATAAAACATTTAGGTGGCGACTCTGTATCTGGCAAAGCAGTCCATGTTTGACACTTCTTTCAAAAATCTGTTTTCTCAAAATGATTTGCCGGATTTGGACTCTTTGGTTCAGATTAAGAACCGTGACAATTAGAGTCCTGAACTGTAGTAAACCCAAATGAACAGAATGGGATTTCTCTCCCGGGGCGTTCGGGGACGTCTACAACGCGCTTGTAGGCCGTCTTGTGTCTGGGCGCGCCGTCTGACCAATGCGTTGTTCTAGGCTTATCAATTTCCTTTCGCAGCCTTTTCGCATTTTTGACAAAACTTCCATTTTCTTCGCGTCTTTTCATTCTTCACCTTCGTTTCTGAGGTTTTCTCTCTCTCTAGCTTTTTTCCAAAAGATCTGCCATTGTTCAAGCTTTTCCTGGCTCTACAACTTGCTGTATTCGTCTCCTCTGGCGTGATTTTCACCACTTTACCATTTTTGCAACCGTTGTCTGACTTCGGCAATCCTCATACCAGCTTCACTTTTTCTGGTAAGCCACTATTTCTCCTGGTTTTAGTTCTTGTTGCTCTTCAAGAAGTTTTGCTTCAT
The DNA here is from genome assembly GCA_025200525.1 of Camellia lanceoleosa. Classification (NCBI taxonomy): domain Eukaryota; kingdom Viridiplantae; phylum Streptophyta; class Magnoliopsida; order Ericales; family Theaceae; genus Camellia; species Camellia lanceoleosa. The sequence goes on from CM045770.1 coordinate 89,023,884, forward strand.
TACTTGTTGCCATTGATGTTTTGCTCAAGTATTTGATTTATGAATCATGTATCTGAGTGTGTCTATTTCATGATTTTGCTTTCGCCCATGTCTTGAATACACACACTACTTACAATTTTCTTGCACTTTTGCCACTATTTTTGGCCTTTATACCCTTGCACTCACTTCTGGCACAGTGTTCTTGATAGTTCATCATTGTTCTTGATTCTGAAACACATTATTGCTTTTTCTGTTTTCTATGACTTTTCCAGATTCGTGCCTTCAATCTTCGTTTCCATAGATCTAGGTTTGGGATTTGTTTGTAGAACCCACGAATTTTAGAAAAAACTGAAATGATTCCCCGTAGATTTTGTGTATTTTTAAGCTTTAGCCGAGGTCCCTAAAACCCTCCAAAACACTCCCATCTGAAATCTAACTCTTCCAGTTAAGCCGATATCATGGGTATGTGAAAGCATAGGGTAGACACCCTGACCAAGTTAGAGCACTTTAGGCGAGAATTTGACATCCATGCCGACGTTCATCTAAGGTTGGCTGGGGAGGATGACTCTATAATGCCCACCACTGATTCTATGCCCTTCCCTGTTGTAGCCTTTATCGAGTGCGAACTTCAACTCCCACTCAATATCCTTTTCCGTGAGATAATCCATTACTATAAGTTGAACCCAATGCAGCTTGCCATCAATTCTTACCGAGTCATAAATGGTATAATAGCCTTAGCCAAACAAGAGAATGCTAGGGTTACCTTAGCCGACATCCAATACTGCTACACCATGTGCGGCCTTAAAAGGGACACAGGCTATGTTTACTACCTTAAATCGAGGTCCACAAAGTACAAAATCGTTGCCGACTTCCCAGACTCCAACAAGGGAGCTAGGGATGATTACTTCATTACCTCGGGGAACTGGGAGTTCGCTCCAAATGAGGACCTCCACCTCTATCCTTGTGAAGCCCCTGAAAAATGTATTCTCTTTAAAAACCCTAATGTTTGAATTATTTTCTTAAAGCCCCTTAGTTCCTTGAATTATTTCGAATCTTGTCGGTTAGCATTTTATTTTATTTTATTTTTATCAAAACAGGAATATCCTAGCCGAATTAGGTTCCTTAGCCTAATTTAATTTAATTCTACATAAGTAAGGTTCCAATACATGAGTTTAATTCAAAGCCCTTACTCTTTATTTAAATTCAAGAATTACCCCAAAACTAGTACATGTACTTTTATATTATAGGTACCATCAATCAAATTGAGATCTATATATGTATATATATATATATATATACATTGGGAGATGTGCCCCTAGTACCTAAATTGAATAAAAAATAAGCCCCATCACCCTTCCTAATGGCCGGCCACCCTAGAAAGATGTGAGGAACCTATTTTCAAGAATTGTAATCATGGTGTTCTAAAAACCCTAACACCTAGTACCCCTAGACCTAGGGTTTTGTTTCCAATACTAGATTCATTTCAACTAGAGACCAACTAGATATTGTCTAATCCTATGATTAAGCTCCCTAATCATTCCTATTCCATTAGACTCCAAGAAAATCCTAACTTTTCCACCCAATTCCAACTAGTGGGCTTTTATGTCTTTTTACAACAAAATTTGCCTATAAATACCACTACTCCCTAGCATGGCAAACACAAACAACACACTCATACACACATTCGGCCTAAAGGAGAGAAAGTAGAGCAAGAGAGAAGTCTTGAGAGAAAGAGGAAGAGGAAGGAAAAGGAGAGCTATCTTGTTCAAAGCTTAGCAAGTAAGCCACAGCACAACCTTCTCTTTCATTTTCGTTTTTTAAATACATGTTCTTAAAGGTTCTAAACATTGTTTTCAGATGTGTTATTAATGATTTCCTTGTGTTAAAAATGATAAGAGTTGAGCCATGATCCTACCTTTCTTATAGTTTCCCTCATTTTGGTACAAAACTATCTTTTTCATGCCAATCTCTCAAACTTTCCAAAGGCACACCTTCAAGCAAATTTTCTGAGTTTAATATATGTTAGTTAGCATGCTTTCATCACAAAAGAAATGAAAATTTTCCCTTAGTGGATCTCTTTTCTCACAAATCTTCTTGTTTTGGGTATTGTGCCTTAGAATCTGTTTTCGCAATGAACTTTCAAAATTTCTATAAAAATGTATAAAATTATTCTGGACCTCTATTTTATGTCAAAATCTTCCTTAAGGATTTTTCTTTCAACTAAAATTGGTTTCATGGAAAAACAGTGAGCGGTTTACAAGAAAATCAAATTTTCGTAACGGTCGACGAATCTGGACAGCACTGGTGTGTTTTCTAATTAACTTAAAATCTAGAAAAGCTATCCCATTTCTGAAATATGTTCTGGAAACTAGATTAAATTCTCTACAAACCATAGGAAGGCTGAGTCCAGTAAAAATTCTAAAATAGCCGTTTTCATTCTAATCCTTATGTGATATTGAATCTGGAAATTCTGTTGTGTATGGATGTTTTATGCCCTTGTGTTCCTGAAAATGCTTATTAGCTTATGATCATATCTTGGCATGATATTATATGTGTTATGGTTATGTTCTTTATCTTCTTCGTCTTAATGATGCATGCTTATGTGGATATTATTATCTTGTTAAGTTGGTCTAACCTTAATTTAAAACATTTAACTCAACGGAAAACTTAATTGGGATGGTATTGGGTTTTCGATCACTTGAGTAATGAAAAGATGATAATGTGTGATGTATGGATTGTTGGGATGCGTTCCCTATTTGGAAGTTGAAGTCTTGCGCAAGTGGTTTTCAGAACCCTTGAACGGAGCGGTTGTATTCGGACCCTAGATGGTTTGGTGTGAGGAGGGATTTGGGCAAGGTCCATTATTACTGTCTCTTTTGAGGCCCTACGGTTGGCGCAACGCAGTACATAACCGTTGGTAGACATCTAAGGTTAGTTCTGTAACAAAGTAGCAAAAGAGGGGGCATACCAAATAATCTGTGTCCGATTCTTGTGGTTGGGAGGACGAAATCTCTTTGGGAGATTTTTAGTTTACTAACATCTAACTTGTAACCCTTTATTTATTTAGTTGAGTATCATGCTTTACTACTTGATGTTATATTTGTGATTGTGTATTGGACTGGGAAAAAAGGGCTGGGTGTGTGTGTGTTTACTGGGCATTCAAAGCTCACGGCGTATCATGCCAGGTGTCGAAGAGGAACTTATAGCTGGAGACGACGAGCCTAAAACCTTCGAAGACTTTTGGCTATTTCAGGAAAGTTAGAAATTTTCTTTTGATATTTTGTAAGACTCATATGAAGATTTAAATTCTCTTTTGGGATGTAATGTAATAGAACAAGGTTTTGAAATTAAGAATATTCATGGTTATTATGTACTTATACTCTATGTATATATGTATACACCTTATCGTTGCTTATGAGACCTTGTGTCAATACCTTTTAAGATCTGTCAAAAGGGTAGTGCACTGCCTAAGAAAGCCGGACTTAGAAGGGAGACTAATTTGACTCATCCGACAATCTGGGATCTTACTTGGTTATTGACCATAGGACTCATTAGTGACTCTCCCTTGACTGCAACCAATAGTGTAGATTCAGGGCGTCACAATATGGTATCAGAGCCTAGGTTCAACCCTTACCCACGCGTTTCGACCTGCGGTTAGAGACTACCTTGCCCCGACTATGTTATATTATTACACTACCTATTCTATCAACTAAAAGACATCAAAAATAGAATCTTTCTTGACCTATCTTAGGGAATTTCTTCGACTTTCGGGCACACCAACATCAACTCATGAGGACCTACTTCAGGATCGTGAAATGGTTTTAACTTTGAGTGCGGCCTCACATCACGCAGTAGGGGTACTATTAGTTCTACGTGTCTTTTATCGATTGTCGTACCCTCATCTTGTATTCGTAACCTTTATTCAATGTCATCCTTTCTCAAGATTAAGTCTTGTCCATCTAGTCCTGTTTTATATACTATTATTTGTGAATTTAACCTTATTTGACCCTTGATTATTTTAGTTAGCCCAAGGCTTCTCGTAAATAATTTCATTTTCTTTACTTGGTGATGAATCTTGGATATTCAGTTTGAAACGCGGATGGCCAGCGTAGTTTCAAGTTAAATATCTAGTTTAGTCACTACATCTATAACCTTGATCACATTGAAGTTTGAAACCATTACATCATACCATTCATCCATATTTCAGTTAATCTTGATATTATCACCATAACTGCTTCGTATTCTTCGTCTTCCTTCAATCCAAATTTAAGAATCTTGTAATTATTGTTATGTATACATGAAGTTATGCTGTATGAACACCCAAGGATAATTAAACTCTAACTTAAGATTAGTTGCTTACCCATAAAGAATTGCCTGTGTAGTTAGAATTTGACTTACGCCTCACCCCATTCAAAGAAAAACAAATGGTGGACCATACTTCGAGACAAGTAATAACATGAGCTTGCAAGTAACAGTAGAAATACGGTACCAGGCAATTGAAACCTTAAGAATGGACTAGTAACCGTGGCTAAAATCCCGAACCCTATCAAGAATCAAATTTTGGAGGAGTCTTACCATCTTTGTGGAAATAATCGGCACAACATTGACTTCAGAATGAAAGGAGGTAGAATCCAAGAGGATTTGGAGCTTGTGGAAAGGAAACTCAACTTCATGAAGACACCCTACTCCGACCTCATCTTAAAAATAGATTCGTTACTCGTACCTTAACAATTATCGATAGTTTTCAAAAGAAGGAGATGACTTACCCATCCAACGGAGCATGTTTTCAGTTTAAGGGGGATAAACAAGACTCCATGACTTCAACGAAATGTAGGACACAGTGGCGCGATCAACTTGCGGGTAGGATAACAAGTCTGATTTTAAATGAGGAGAGCCAAGAAAAATTAGAACTTCCACACGTAGTATGCGAATATACAGATGCATTTCCTACGAAATTACCGGGATTGCCACCAACCTAGGAGGTAGACTTTAGTATTGAGCTACAACCTGGAACTACCCCAATATCCATGGCCCCATATCGCATGGTACCCACAAAACTACGAGAATTAAAGACACAACTACAAGAGTTGCTCGAGAAATGATTCATTAGGCCAAGTACTTCACCATGGGGAGCATCCGTATTGTTAGAAGGATGGGTCATTAAGGCTATGCATCAATTACCGTCAACTCAATCGAGTCACGATTAAGAACCGATACCCACTCCCAAGGATTGATGACCTTTTTGACCAACTTAGAGGCTCAAGGTGCTATTCAAAGATCGATCTATGGTGAGGTTACCATCAACTACGAGTCAAGGAGGAGGATATACCAAAAACTGCCTTTTGTACTAAATATGGCCATTATGAGTTTATAGTAATGCCCTTCGGACTAACCAATGCACCGGCAATATTCATGAGCCTAGTGAATAAGATTTTTAGACCATATCTTGACCAGTTTGTAGTAGTGTTCATTGATGACATCTTGGTATATTCAAGGTCTGAAGAACAGCATGAGCAACATTTAAGGATTGTCCTTCAAGTTCTTAGGGATAATCGGTTATATGCCAAGGCAAGCAAATGTGAGTTCTGGTTGAATAAAGTGAAATTCTTAGGGCATGTAGTATCGGAGAATGGGATTGCGGTGGATCCAACCAAGGTGGAGACAGTATTAGATTGGAGACAACCAAAAACCGTGTCAGAAATCTACAGTTCCTTAGGATTGGCCGGTTATTACCGGAGGTTCATCCAAGATTTCTCCAAACTAGCTAAACCAATGACTCGTTTGACGCAAAAACGAGTAAAGTATGAGTGGGACGGAGCTTGCGAAAATTCCTTCCAAGAGCAAAAGAAGAGGTTAACTAGTGCGCCAATTTTGACCATTCCAGAACGAAAAGTGGGGTACACTGTGTATTGCGATGCGTCTAAAGAAGGGTTAGGTTGCGTGCTCATGCAAAATGGAAAGGTATTTGCGTATGGATCCAGGCAGTTGAAACCTCATGAGCGTAACTACCCAACACATGACTTGGAGTTAGCGGTCGTAGTTTTTGCCCTAAAGCAATGGCAACATTACTTGTATGGGGAACAATTTGAGATTTTCACAGATCACAAGAGTTTGAAGTATTTATTTACACAGAAGGACCTTCACTTGAGATAGAGACGATGGATGGAGTATCTTGAGGATTTCTAGTTCACTCTCTCATATCATCTCAGTAAGGCCAATGTAGTAGTGGATGCTCTAAATCGCAAGAGCAGAGGGATGATGGCTAAGATCTCCGTCAAAGAATGGGATATGGTTAAGACACTCAATGAATTCAGGATCCAAGTAGAATCTCAAGATACAAAAGCATATCTTAGTGCACAGAAGGTGATGCCTAAGTTGATGAATGAGATCATAGAGGCCCAGAAACACGATCACGAGGTAGCCTATATCAAGGGACGTCTGGAAGCAAGAGAACCAATGCCTGACTGGGTAATTCACCCCGATAGGAGTTTAAGATACCAAGGTAGATTGTTTGTACCAAGTGACGAGTTGCTTAGAGAGAAGGTACTTAAGTAATGTCATCATTCTGCATTTGCAGTACATCTAGGAGGGACTAAAATGTACCAAGATTTGAAGGTGCAGTATTGGTGGAATGAAATGAAGAAGGAAGTGGCTAAATTTGTAGCAAAATGTCTAACATGCCAACAAGTGAAGGCAGAACATAAAAAAACCAAGGGGAATGTTGCAACCTCTACCAATAGCCGAATGGAAGTAGGAGTCTGTGATGATGGACTTTGTGATAGGGTTGCCTAAGTCACTTAGAGGGCGCGATGCTATATGGGTAATAGTGGATCACCTCACCAAGTCAGCACATTTCTTACCCTATAAGATGACCGACACTTTAGAGTCTATGTGCAAGCTCTACATTGGGGAGATTATTCGACTACATGGAATTCCGGTATCTATTGTGTCAGATCGTGATCCACGATTCACCTCTCAATTTTGGGGAAGTCTGCAGGAAGCTCTTGATACTGAGTTATGGTTTAGCACCGCCTTTCACCCGTAAACAAACGGACAATCCGAACGCAACATCCAGACACTCGAAGATATGTTGAGAGTTTGCGCAATGGATTTTCAAGGAAGTTGGGAACGACACTTACCTTTAATTGAATTCGCCTATAACAACAGCTTTCAAGCTAACATCGGTATGGCGCCTTTTGAAGCATTATATGGATGACCTTGTAGATCGCCGATTTGTTGGACTAAAGTGGGTGATGCAAATCTGATAGGACCTGAACTTGTTCTAGAAACTACTGAGAAGGTCAAATTGATCCGACAACGGTTAAAGACTGCTCAAGATCGTCAAAAGAATTATGCTGATAGAAGGAGAAGGCTATTGATGGTTGAAGTAAGCAGCCACGTGTTCCTAAAGGTGCAACCTAGACGTGAAGTCGTACGTTTTGGAAGAAAGGAAAAGCTATCACCGCGATATATTGGGCCTTTTGAGGCATTAGAAAGGATGGGCGAAGTGGCATACAGACTAGCTCTACCCCCGCAGTTAGCAGGGATACATAACGTTTTCCATGTATCTATGTTGAGGAAGTACATTGCCGACCGGTCACACGTCCTCAAATGGGAAGAAATCAGCCTGGTGCGGCTGCAGGCTTGACTGGGGCATCATTAGGATTTGCTGGGGCCTCGGGAAGAACTAGTGGAGGCGGCAGGCGAGCAGTGGTTTGACGCCAATGAGTTCTACCATAAAATAGGGGCGGCGGAAGCTGAACCTCAATGGCCTGCAGTGGGTATGTCCCTTGGGCTTTTATGAGCACTGTAATGAGGTTGGCAAAAGGGAGGGCCCATGTAGAACTACCCCGTGTATTGCGGATTTTGACTTCATTTAGGATTCTATACATCTGATTATAGATCAAGGTAGGGATGTCAATCCAAAACCCGAGGTCAAACCGATGCAAGGCACGGAGGAAGTCCCCTCTCCGCTCTTCCTTGTGGCCAATAGGAATGACATTCTTTTTCAGGACCACATCGAGGAAGAGAAGGCGACGTGGTAAATTAGCCCGCCTGATACTCGTACGGTTGTCATCCTCCTGACGCCCCTCATAAAACTCAGTCACCAATTCCGGGATGGTGAGTTCTCGAGTGAATACCGGGAACTGTTCTGCATTGATAGGGTCCATGGAATAATGGAGGACCTCGGCAATTGAAGTTGGATTGACCACTAACTCCACTCCATCAACAATGGAGCAAAGAGCTCCCGGGGCCTCGTCGCTGACGTACATATACTGATAAAAGAGGCGCACAATGCACGAGTATGCCGGTTCAGTGACAGTGCAAATGCCCAGGAGGCCCCGATCTTCAAGTTGTTGAATACTCCATGTAGTGTTTTGATGTCAACGAAAGAAGTCCACATCAAAGGATGTATCACATACCACCGGTTTGGTGGCCCAAGCATCTGTTGGCATATCCCTGAATGCAATGTTGGCAGTGCGAGACCGTTTGGGTGCTCGGCGGGATGATGAAGTCATATCTGCACAAAATAGTTCAACCAACACAATCAAAAATGTGGAACCATTATATTAACATTCATCAGAAATAGCATGTAGGCATAAATCATTCAAAACCGGATCATCCTCACACCACCAATTTTTTTATTTTTTATTTTTTAAGAAAATGAAATAAAATGAAATAAAAATTCATGAAATAAAATAATAATAATAAAAAAAAAACTAAACTACTTAATAATTAAATGAACAATTACATCATAGAGTAAAAAATAAAAAATAAAAATAAAATCACTAACTAAACAAACACAATAAAAATAAAAATAATCCACTAACTAATTCAACTAACCAGAATCACTAATGAAATTATTTAAACTAAACAAATGGAGGAAATAAAAATAAACTAAATTATTATTATTAATTTATTTTATTTTATTTATTTTTTTTGAATAAAAATAAAAATAAAAATAAAACAAAACAAATTTATTTATTTATTTATTTCAAATAAGTAAATAAGAATAATAATAATAATAAAAACAAAACATTGGGCCGCTCCAGCCAATAATTTATTTGTTTATTTTTTTATTTTGGGCCGCTCGTGCGGCGTTAAATAGTAGCCATCTCGAGTTGGACCGCTCGTGCGGCGAGCCCAACCGCTCGAGCGGTCTGTGCTGATCAATTTGTTTTTTTTATTTTTATTTTTAAACAAGCTGGGCCGCTCAAGCGCCCTATTTGGACTGCTTCTGCGGCAAGTTTGGGCCGCTCCTGCGGCAATTAGGCAGTATGCAATTTTCTTGGGCCACTTGTGCAGTGAGCCCAAGCGCTCGAGCGGTCTGGGCTGCCCCCTTTTTTTTTTTTTTTTTTAGTAACTCTCAACACTTAACAAAAGGCACCGGAGTTATGGCATAAAGTTGCCACTTCAGAATCCCCCAAGTAATAAAACCCAGCGTAGTTTATAGCATTCGGGCTAGTACAACCCAAATATACTTAACCATTTCTACCTTCAATTGACATCCGAAATAAATATAGCACATAAGAAAATAACGAAATGCCCACTAAAGGTATAATCTTCACGCGAAAACCACGGGTACTACTTTTCTCCCTAACTGTATTTGTAACTTTCTCTATTCTCCAATAGGGTGACAGGCTAGGTTGATTCGGTATCCAGAATCGAGGCGCATAAAGTTACCTCAACCTATGGGGCTGCCATACAGAGTTCAAGCCGAGGTAGTTTTGAAGCAATCTCCACACCCCTGGGTATTTAAACCAGATTCTAGTCTCGGAAATCCCAAACCTTTGTGTTCTAGGCTTTGCCATTGGAACTCTAGTTTCCACCGTCTCAGTTGGTCTCCTAGGAACTCACTACAAACACGGTTAGATGGCTATACCAGACCGTCAGATGCCGTTCGAACACGGTAAACACCAAAGGAATTACACCTTTAGAGGATTTAAAGTCTGCTAGACGCAAATATAGCATGGCGAGAACAAAAAAAAAACAAAATAACATAGAAGGGAAAGAAAAGAGAACAAGAAATTAATCTATCAATCGTAGTAAAATGGGTCCATCAAAGCAATGGACTCAATCATATCCCTATTCCCAATCCCCTCTATATATGGTTTCAATCTTTGGCCATTTACTTTGAAAGTGTAGCCAGTCTTTGGATCTCGCACCTCAACGGCGCCGTGAATGAATGCCTCAACAACTACAAAGGGTCCATCCCATCTAGATCTTAGCTTACCCGGAAAGAGTCTCAATTTTGAATTAAAAAGCCACACTTTTTGGTCGAATTCAAAGGATTTCCTATTAATGTACTTGTCATGGAATTCTTTAGTCCGGGCTTTAAAAACTCTTGAACTCTCATATGCATCATTCCGAATTTCCTCCAGCTCATTGAGTTGTAATTTCCGGTTGAGCCCAGCTGCGGCCATATCGAAGTTAAACTTCTTTATGGCCCACAATGCTCGGTGCTCAAGTTCAACTGGGAGATGGCTAGCTTTGCCGAACACCGCTCTATATGGTGACATCCTAATAGGTGTCTTATAAGCAGTGCGGTAAGCCCATAATGCATCAATTAACCGTTGTGACCAATCTTCCTATCCAGTCTCACAGTTTTCTCAATTATGTGCTTTACCTCCCTATTTGAGACTTCCACTTGGCCACTAGTTTGAGGGTGGTATAGAGTGCCAACTTTATGAGTGATAGAGTATTTTTTAACTACCGACTCAAAGAATCGGTTACAAAAATGTGTACCCGAATCACTTATTATGGCTCTAGGAAACCCAAAACGACTAAAGATGTTTTCATGCAAAAACTTGATTACCACTCTATGATCGTTTGTTCAGGTAGCTATTGCCTCCACCTACTTAGACACATAATCTACTGCCAAGAGAATGTACTCAAACTTGAATGATGACGGGAAAGGGCCCATAAAATCAATTCCCCAAACATCAAATATTTCTACCACAAGAATAGGGAACATTGGCATCATGTCATGCCGAGACATCGAACCCATTTGCTGACAGTGCAAACAAGTTCTACAAAATTGATGGACATCTTTAAAAATTGTGGGCCAATAAACCCACTCTATAAAATCTTGGCAGCTGTTTTATGCCCACTAAAATGACCGCCACATGCAGAAGAATGACAAAATGTAAGAATGCTATTCACCTCACTCTTCGGCACACACCATTGGATCACTTGGTCGGAACAATATTTAAACAACTCCGGATCCTCCCGAAAGTAATACCTAACCTGTGAAAAGAATCGGTCTTTGTCTTGCTTAGACCAAGTCTATGGAATTTGCCCAATGGCCAAGTAATTCACAATATGTGCAAACCACGGGGGCTCGCTTATGACAGCTCAAAGAGTTGTTCATCCGGAAACGAATCATGCAAAATAAGAGGGTCACTATTATACTCAACAAGGATTCGGGAGAGATGATCCGCCACCACATTCTCAGATCCTTTCTTGTCTCGGATCTCTAGGTCAAATTCCTGGAGTAACAAAATCCATCTAATTAACCTAGGTTTGGTCTCTTTCTTTAATAGTAAATACCGCAAAGCGGCATGATCAATGAAGACTATGACCTTGGAACCTAGGATAAGACCGGAATTTGTCTAAGGCAAAGACCACAGCTAGCAACTCTTTCTCGGTAGTAGTGTAGTTCAATTGAGCATCCGAGAGAGTGCGACTAGCATAATATATAGCAAATGGTGCCTTATTAACCCTTTGGCCCAACACAGCCCCGACAGCATAATCGGAGGCATCACACATGATTTCAAAAGGAAGTGACCAATCTGGTGATTTCATGATTGGGGCAGTGGGCAAGGCCATTCTCAGTGTTTCAAATGCCTTTAACCATGCCTCATCAAAGACAAAAAGCGCGTCCTTAACTAGTAAACTACACAAAGGACGTGATATCTTACTGAAGTCTTTAATGAACCTACGGTAAAAACCTGCATGCCCTAAGAACGACCTAATTTGACGCACGAAATTGGGTAGAGGAAGGCCTACAATGAGGTCAACCTTAGCCTTGTCAACCTCTATACCTCGAGGGGACACAATGTGTCCCAACACTATACCCTCACGAACCATAAAATGGCTCTTTTCCCAACTCAAGATTAGGTTTGCCTCAATACATCGTTCTAACACTCTAGTCAAGTTCCTAAGGCATTCCTCAAAAGACAGTCCAAACATCGAAAAGTCATCCATAAAAACCTCTAAGAATTTCTCCACCATATCGGAGAAAATGGCCATCATACACCGTTGAAAGGTCGCCGATGCATTACATAGCCCGAAGGGCATGCGCCTGTAAGCAAAAATGCCAAAAAGGCATGTGAATGTGGTCTTTTCCTGGTCAGCGGGGTACACCGGGACTTGATTATACCCCAAGTAGCCATCAAGAAAACTATAGAACCCCTGCCCCGCTAACTGCTTTAGGATTTGGTCAATGAAAGGTAAGGGAAAATGGTCCTTCCTAGTCGAGGAATTTAGTCTCCTATAATCAATGCACACTTGCCACCCAGTAGTGGTTCGTGTGGGAACTACCTCTCCTCCCTCATTCTCAACAACAGTGATGCCCGATTTCTTGGGCACCACTTGTGTGGGACTCACTCACTTGCTATCTGAGATGGGGTATATGATACCCGCATCCAACAATTTCAAAACCTTCTTCTTCACCACCTCTTTCATGTTAGGATCCAGTCTCCGTTACATTTCGCGAAAAGGTTTGGTGTCCTCCTCTAGGTGTATATAATGCATGCACACGGAGGGATCTATCCCTTTCAAATCAGCCACTGACCACCCTCTAGCACTCCGATGTGCCACGAGAACACTCATTAACTGACTCTCTTCCTTTACAGTCAAGTCAGATGCAATAATGACCGGTAAAGTATCTTGGGGCCCTAAAAAAGCATACTTGAGTGTGGCCGGGAGTGGCTTCAACTCAAGTGTAGGTGATGTGACCAAAGATGGTATGACAGGCTCTCTCGACAAAGGAGGAAGTGACTCAAACCAGGCTTTCTATGGAGGAAAATCCGGTGTAGAAGAGGAATTAAGTAAGACATTCACCTCCTCAACTGACCCATCTATATCAAAATTTTCAAACCCAAAATGAGCTAGACAAGCCTCTAAAGGGTCCTCTACAAGAATGGAGGGCAAAGCCTCCTCCACAATCTCATCCACAACATCCACTAATAAGCACTCCTCTCTCTCATGAGGATGTTGGGATGCTTGGAAAACATTAAGTTTCACTTGCATGTTACCAAATGAAACTTCCATAATCCCGATCCAACAATTTATGCATGCATTGGCTGTAGCCAAGAAAGGTCGACCTAAGATCACCGGGATTTGTTTCTTAGAACTGGCTACCGGTTCCATATCTAAAACCAAAAAGTCAATAGGAAAGTAAAACCTATCAACCTTCACTAATACATCCTCAATCATGCCACGTGGCACTTTGAGGGACCGGTCAGCCAACTGAAGAGTAACAGTAGTGGGCTTCAACTCGCCAAGCCCAAATTTCTCGTACACAGAGTACGGCAACAAATTAACACTCGCCCCTAAATCCAATAAGGCCCTATCAATGAAATGGTCCCCTATAATGCATGCAATGGTTGGGGCACCCGGGTCCTTAAGCTTAGGAGGTGTGTCATTCAACAAGATGGAGCTTACTTGCTCTGTGAGTAGGACCTTTTGGGACACATGTGTCCTAGATTTACGCTTTTGCGTACAAAGGTCCTTCAGAAATTTGGCATATGATGGTACTTGCTTAACCGCCTCCAACAGGGGGAGGTTGATTTTCACCTGTTTAAAGACCTCCATCATTGCCTCCATAGATGCCGTCTTCTTATTAAAAGGGGATGGTGTGTCAAGACATTGGGGAAAGGGTGCCTTAGGCATATATGGTGCCTTGGGCTCAAGTGAAGTGCTAGGGACTAAGTCATTCCTCTTTAGTATTTCCCCTTCACCCTTACTCTCACTAGGTAAACCAACCGTGGTCACCCTTCCTGACTCTAGTTGCATCAGACGCAACTGACTGAGGCTCTAACTCCCTACCACTTCTCAAAGCAACCACTGCCTGCACTTGCTCATGTTGCTTTCTATTCCCACCCGAACTCTCTGCCCCGTATTGTCCCTTAGGGTTGGCCACAGTTTGACTTGGTAATTTTCCCTCCTCTTTCCGATTAATGTTGTTAGCCATTTGACCCAATTGGGTCTCTATCTTGGCAATAGAGTGAGTGTGGGAGTGAACTATCGATGCTAACCCCTTAAGTTCTGAGAGAACTTCCAACACCTGAGTCTTAAAGGCAGAGTTGCCCTGAGGAACAAGCGGGGGTTATGGTTGTGGTTGCCGGTATGTTTGTGGGGGTCTATAAGGTTGTGGTGGTCGGTAAGATGATTGGTTGGCAAAATTATTGAAATTCTGCCTTGGTGGTGGAGGATTATAAGAAGTGCCTTGTGAACGGGGTCTCCATGAGAAATTAGGGTGATTTCTCTATCCCGGATTATGTGTGTTGGAGTATGGGTCATTACCTGGGTTGGAGAATCCTTGAGCCGCATTCACATGCTCTTGGACTAACTCCGAAAATTGTGATGCCGAAGGGCACTCACTCAAGTCATGAGCAGGACTCGCACAAATAACACATGCCTCGTGAAATTGAGGTTGATCTTGCTGGGTAGGGGCATGTCCTGTAGCTAATAATTGGTCCATCTTGCGGGACAATGTCTCTACTTGTTGGGCTAACTCTAAGTTTTACTCGACCTCATAAATACCCCCTCTTTTCGGGGCTCCAACTATTGATTGCCGAACTTGCCGGGCTGTGAAGGCATGGTGAAGGGAATTATCACTTAAGTTCTCAAACAATTGCCATGCCTCGGCATTATTTTTAGACATAAATGTCCCACCACAGGACGAATCCACCATTTGGCGGTGCGGCTCAGTTAAGCCATCATAGAATGTTTGAACAAGTTGCCAATCAGGCACTTGGTGATGGGGACACTGTTGGAGAAGGCCTCGAAGTCTTTCGCAAGTCTCATGGAATTGCTCGCCATCCATTTGAGCAAAGTTTGTGATGGCTCGCCTAAGTTGGTTGGTTTTACCTATGGGAAAGTACTTCTCCAAGAACCGTTGCTGTAATTGGTCCCAAGTTGTGATTGAATTAGCAGGTAAAGAATTTAACCAGTGTTTGGCTTTATCCTTTAATGAGAATGGAAACAATTGCAACATTAAGGCCTCATTTGTGAAATTCTGGATCCTCACTGTTGAGCAAATTTCTAGAAATTCATTCAAATGCTTATAAGGGTCATCATGAGTTAGTCCATGGAATGATGTGAGCATTTGTATAATGCTGGACTTAATCTCATAATGAACAGCAGTTGTGTTGGGTAATTGGATGCATGATGGGGATGTATATGTAGTGGGTGTAAAATAATCCTTAAGTTTCCGGTTTGGCACATTTGGGACATTAGGATCTGCCATCTCTAATCGCTCAATGTATGGATATGAATACTCAAGCCTAGGAACATGGGCAGAAGCCCTAAGTCTTCTAAGGGTCCTTTCTAGTTCAAGGTCCAAACACCACAATTCTGGGCGACAAGAACAACGCCCGTGCATACACTACCCACACACACACAATAAGTTCGACTCGGTGCACTAAGTTACGAAAGCAGAATGCTAAAAGAGAAATACTCACAGCGGTTTAACGAAAACGCTTTACTCGTCTTGCAAGTGCTTGGTGTGTAGACGTTGTCTCCAACCCCCAATTGAGCTTTGACTTTCGTTTTAGCACTTTGGTGCTTTGCTTGTGAGTGTTTACTTCTATTTACTCACTTTAGTATTGCAGTTTTTTTTTTTAAAGCTCGGCTGTGCTCCGCTTGCACTTCAATGATAGCTCCAATTTCAAACGCTCTACACACTTAGCAATACCAAAAGCATAAAATCCTAAACTAAAAATTAAAATAAGAATGTAACTTTAAATTAACTAATTTCGCCAGAAGTCCCCGGCAACGGTGCCAAAATTTGATGGGTCGTTGAACACACCAAAATTAAATACTAAACTATACCAAATTTAATCAGAATAATGGCAAGTCCAGGTATTAATCCACAGGGACTATTGTGAAATTAAATTAATTCAATCGCAAAATTCCTAAATTAATTTTGATTAAAAAGATAAGATTGATTCTATACCTAAATAGCAATTAAATAAAATTGAAGAATTATATTGACAATTAAAATCTAGGGTTTGAGATATTAATTTTCGGGAAAAATCATAAGGTAGAGAATTCCCCACTAACCACATGAATGAGACTTAACATCAACCATCAATCGCAATTCGGTTTGAATTATCCAATATTTCACAACTACAAGTTTGAAATATTGATCAAGAGGGTTGTTGCATTCAATGTACAGGCACGAATCATCCCGAGTAGTACAAGTCGTTTGCTCTAAACTATGTTAGCAAAATGACCCGTCTCTCATAGCATGACTCGTCTCGTACTTTGAATACAAACACAAAGAATACTAATGTATGGAAAACATTAAACAATCACAGAGAGTAAAATGCTTGAAGAGAAGAATGAAACAATTATTTATAAACTTCTAAAACATCCATACATTCATTCAAACTAAGTTACAATGAAAGCTCGTAAAAAATTCCATTACATGGCTAGGGTTTCATCAAAACCCTAGAAGAGACGACTAGCCACTCATGGAAGAGTGGAAAGAGGAAGAAGATGAAGAAGAAGCCCCCATGGAAGTGTTTTCCAAGCTTTGGTAGTGTCTCCCCCTTTGGAACCCTAGCCTCTCTTCTCAGATTCAATTTTCAACCCTAAGTGGATCGATTTTACGTCTTTTATTCGGAGCAAAATAGACCAAAAAGTCCATGCACGCGTCCCTAGGTGGGCCGCTCGTGCGGTGGTGGGCCGCACGTGGAGTGAAGCTTGGCCGCACGTGCGGTGGTCTAGTGGTCTCGGATTTTTCATCTCTCGCTCGGAGAATCTAGTTTTGCGCCCCCTTTTGATTGAATTTTCATATTTCCTACCAAACCTGTACAAGTGCACGAAACACATCATCTCCACCAAATAAATAAAATTAAAAGACCAAAAATGTAACCTAAGTGGCTTCAATGTGGTACCTTTCGGCTTACATCAATATATGTATAGATATAAATGTGTATAAACCGGAGATAGATACTGTATTGAGATTGTGAATAATGTGAAGGACATCGAATACTCGTGAACATGTTTCAAAATGGTAAACCAAGTGTAAGTTCAGAAAGTGGGAGAAAACGTAATGGGGTTTGTGAAATTATTTTCAGGAATTTGTTATTGTCATATGAATTTTGGGAAAAGGTAATAAGAAGAAAGAAAAAGTGAATTGCTTATGTTGTTGAATGAAATGAATGAATTTGAGAACAGGTCTTATATAAGTATATTTCTATATAAATCATCACATTATGTATATGATATGATTTAAAGCATTCATGATCATAGCTATCTGTATGTTATTATTGTTTAGGATCATATTGCGATCCCTACTGGACTTCATGTTCATCCCACGTTGTTAATCATTTTTCAAGTAGACGTCGAGAAGTGTTTCAAGATTGAGGATCTTCTTTATGTGTTGGTCACGGGACCTTTTATTTGTAGGCAGAATGCCATTGATGTAAAAGAGTTGAACCCCCTTTTTTTTAATTTAAAAGATATAAGCCTACGGGCAATTTATTTATTTTTAAATCATGTCGCATTCACTTCATATTAAAATGAGAGAACCTTTAATAATATTAATTGTTATTATATTAAATTTCTGCGTATGATCTCTAAAATTGTGTTATAATAAAGGATTTAGTAATGATATCCGTTGGCATAAAAAGTGGGGTGTGACAGGAAAGGTGAATGTGTTGGAAAATTGAGAATATGATTTGTGAAATGATGTTGTTGGTAGGTTGTGAGTAGCCATTAGAAATGACTTATGTTTGATGTGTTAGTTATAATTAAGAAAAACACTTTAATCTTAATTGAATTATTGGAATGGGATTGTGATGGTTGGAAGTGGTGCTTAGTGATGGCCATGGTTGTAAAGTGTACTCATATTGTACACTGGTATATGTGGTGCTCAGTGATGACCACAGTTGGGTTGATCAGATGTGTGCACGTATAAGGATTTACTAGAATTGGAATTGATAAAGGAAATTGGTTAATTGAACAAGGAATGCTGATAAGTAAAGAATGGTTTAATTGAACTAAGACTTGTATCAAGTAAAAATTATGAATTTGTTATATATGTATAGCATCATGAACATTTATGCTTGCGGGGTTGTATTAATTTTAGAAATGTTCCCTTCTAGGCTATATGCTCACTCTACGCGGCTGAAATCTTTTTCAGGTGTCAGTTACTTGACAGACGTGGAGATGAAGACTTGGATTATGTGTTTGGAGCAAGGTGAGGTTGCTCTTTATTTGTAGGCCTTCAGCCATTTATGTGTAGGCCAAGTGCCATTCTTGTAAGAGTTGTACCTTTTGTAAATGATATAAGCCTGTGGGCACTTTAATTAATATATGATATTACTGTTTAACTCTACATTGAGAACATTCATATTGCTTAGATGTTGATTTGGGGTCTATGTAATTGAATAACTCATGTAATGCATATCATTATTGTATCCATTTGCATGAGAGATAGCATATTTATTTCATCTACTATTGTCTTTTATTTATTGTTTGGTGGTTTATGAGCCTGAGTCAGATCTGGGAGATTCGGGGTGTGACAATAGCCATTCAAGGAACGTATGAATTGCTTGACCAGCAAATCTCCTTTAATTCCAGCACGACTACAGGTCTCCACGAAGTGCACAACATGTTGCTTTGGGTCACCTTTTACCGTCGAATTGTCGAAACTTTGGAGGTTGATAGTTTTTTTGTAACGACCCAGAACCGTATGATGTCATTTTCAGTAATTACTTATGTGTTTACGTGATTTAATTGAGAAAAATCTGTTCGAATTAGATAAATATCTGTTGGAAGTACGATTTCGGGACTGAAATTGACAACCATAATGGGTTCAGAAAATGAAATTGAGCACGTCTATGTGATACCGGGAATTTTTAGAACGGTTTGAGAAAATAAATTGAAGACTGAATTTTGTCTGATTCGTAAGGCTTGTTTGGCTCAAGTTTTTTGGGTATAAGCTATTTATTTGATATATATGGTTATAGATAAGGACTTTGACTCATTTGACTCCACAAGAAGAAAGAAAAATCTGGGAAAAGAGAGAGAGAAGAGAGAAGTCGTGGGAGAGAGAGAGACCAAGAGAGGAAGAGGAAGAAAGGGAAAATTAAGAACTCAAGGTAAGAAATTCTCTCTAACTTCATGAAATAGATTGTTGATTCTTGGTATCTTGCATGTTGAACTCAAGATTATGGCCTTAGATAGTGTGAATCATGTTTATTTTGTATATTTGAGGAAGAAACCTCCATGGATGTAGAGACATGAAGTTTGCATATGCATGATTATGATTTTTCATCTTAGTTATGGGTTCAATTTTGTATATGATTTACATGGATTAAAGCAAGTTGGTTTTTAAATGGTTTTGAGACTTAGATTTCATGTATTGGGAATGGATTTTGTAAAGGAAGAAGGAAGCCATGGATTCAAGAAAGAGTTTCAGATTTTCGGACTTTTGCCTTTGTCGCTCGAAGCGAGATAAGCCCGCCGGCGTGAAATCACCCTTCCAGAAGCTTGATAAGTTCTGATCCGCTCGGACAAGTGGGAGGTCGAGCGGGAAGGCTATTTTCAGGAAATTTTGGGAGAAATGAACTACATGATTTCTACATGTTAATGGCATCATTTATCACCTTATGAGCATGAAACGGGTATGAATTACATGAATTACATGAGATTGAAATGAAATGAATGAACATGAAATAAAGTAAAGAAAGGAATGAAGTGCATGATTAAGGATAATGTATGTTGAGAAATGTGCTATAATGTTATTGTTGCAGGTCAAATTGAGAAGACCGTGCCATCGGTTTCGGAAACCCTCTCAGAAGTGACATTTCAGAAAGATATGTTATTATGAAATTATGTTCTAAAAGTGCTATGATATGATACGTTTTGAAATGAGAATGTTTTCTGTGAACAAATGTTCTATTGCAAACCTAGTATGGCATCCATAGTCAGTTGAGTCATGGGGGCGAGAACATGTAGGCCCATGCGTCATGAGTCATGGGGGACGGCATGGAAGGACAAGCCCATGACCAGTTTACGAGATCTCGGTATGTGTTTAATCGGTGTCCGGGACCGGTTACTCTAGTCGTTAGTCGACACATGTTGTTCTATGGAGTATGCTATTATGTATGTTCTTATAATGACGAATGACTGAAGTATGTTTATGACTGTTTTATTATGGTTTTATGGAAATGTCAGACTTCGTTCACTAACCCTTTACTTTAATGTTACTTGCTGAGCTTTAGCTCATCGTTTGTATTTATGTATTTATAGGTGAGCAATCTGGGAGCCAAGTCTAGGCGGAGTCTCGGATCGAGCCGCCATTTTGAAAGCCTACCATTTTGAGTGCTCTGAGCCGGAGCTAGGCCTGGAAGGCCGTTTTGAGAGCTTTTCTTTTCTCTTGCATCTGTAGCATATATTTATGTTTTGTATATGACTTGGTTTATGTCCTGGGTAGTTGGTGGGTAAATTAACATTATTTTTGGCATGTAATGCTTATTCATATAAGTACACAGCTCTTGGACTATTAGTTTTCTTTTCGCTTCCGCGAGCCCCGTTTTATTTATGTGTTGTACAGGAAGGCCTGTGGTAATCTAGGATTACTGGCCGGTCTCGTTACCGAACTTCTAGGGGCGGGTTCGGGGCGTGACATTTTTGTTACCCAAAAAGCAACCTAAGAGGGGGGTGAATTAGGTTTTTGCAAAATAAAATTAATAATACCACAATAAAATTAACTACTAGTACAACAAATTATTAACAAGCACAATGATGAACTTAGCAGTAAATGATCAAGCAAAATAATAATGAATTATAACTAACATACAGGGTAATTCAAATGATTAACACATGAATATTAGATAGCTATAGCAGTAGTATGAAAGTAAAGAGATTAGGGAAGATAAGACAAATAGATTTATAGTGGTTCGGCTTCAACCAAGCCTACATCCACTCCTCAAGCTTCACTTGAGATTTTCTACTATCTTCTAGCTTCACAGGGGTGCTAGCAACCTCTTTACAAATGGAGCAATTCTCTATGGATTTTACACTGACTTCACAAGCCCAAATCTTTGCAAATCTTAGGTGATTCACAATCACTCTCAAGATTTCAAGAACACAGTGTTTGCAACACTTTTACAAGATGAAATGGTATTTTTACTTTCAAAGAAAGTTTACAATAAATATCTCTTAAAGATAGGTATATAAAATGAAACTTTGATTTTTCTGTAAATCTCACACAGGAAATATAGGTTTAAAGTTATAAGGCTCAGTGTATAATTTATGAGAAAAGATGTGAGTGATTATAGATCAAAGAATATTTTCAGGTTTTTTTGTAACTTGTTTACATTAGAGGCTTTGGTATATATAATGAAAATTATAGCCATTGTATTCATTTGAATTTATAGTCATTTATAGCCGTTGTAGTCATTTAAATTTATAGTCATTTATAGCCGTTGTACTTCCATCATTACCAATTTGAATATCTTCCATTCTATCATTACAAATTTAAATATCTTTCACTTGAACTTTTTGAACATGTTGGCCTTTTGAACCTTTATAGCCGTTTATAGCCGTTGTACTTCCATTATTACTAATTTGAATATCTTCCGCTTGAACCTTTTAGCATGTTGCTGTGCTAGGCTATTTGAACCTTTGTTTTGGGCTGTTTGAACTCCTGATTTAATCAAATATTAAATACATTCTAACAACATTTAGGATAAAGGTTTAGGTGAGAAATAATGGGACAAAATAAATTTTGATTCTATTTTTCTCTTTCAAATAAATCATCAAAATAAATTTTGATTCTATTTTTCTCTTTCAAATAAATGATCAAAATAAATTTTGATTAAAATATAATTAAATAAATTATCAAAATAAATTTTGGATTCTATTTTTCTCTTTCAAATAAATTAAACATAATTAAATAAATCATCAAAATAAATAAGTTTAACAATCTCCCTCTTTTTGATGATGGCACGCAATGATGTTTTGATTTGATTTGGGAGTAAGAAAAGCTCCCCCTCAAGTCATGCTCCCTAAATTCATTTCTAAATACATAGGTTAGTACATGTGTAATAAATAAGCTTTAATTAGAGACATGATATGAGACTAAAATAACATTAGATTAGTTTGAAAATAATACCATAATTTGAAAATAATACAATAATACATAACATCATAAGTTTTCTCCCCCTAGGACATTATCAAAAGAAAATCATGGGTCAAAATCTGAAGGAGGAGGAGGAAAATGATAGTGATAAATAACACCAAAAAATAGATAATCAAAACAGATATATACATATATATATATGATTCGCCCGCGTCTCTTTTTTATACGTCGAAAATCGCGTTGGACACGCGTCCTTGCTTTTGCGTCAGTCGACCGACAAAAGCGAGATGGGTCAATCAGTCAATCAACTACCTCGGCTCTCTCTCCCTCTTGTCATCTTTTCCTCCATCTTTTTCTTAATCACACACTTCCATTTTCTTCTTCACCATTCTTTTCTATCTCTTCTTCACCACTCTCTTCTGTTTCTTCTTTCTCAACAAGAGACAAAGAAACTGAACGGAGGAGGCCAAACCTCAGTCTGTTCACTTCTATTTCTCTGTAACTCATTTCTTTGACACTTCTCACCTCTAATCCATAGCTTCCTCATCCCGTTCCCTCACTCTGTTTCCGGACCTGAACGATCCCATAAGCTCTGCTGGACCGAGTGCCCCTACTCCTTCTCTTCCTGTCATTCCTTTGCCTAACCTTCCTATGATGTCGATTGAGCAAATCATGGCAGCTCAATCAGACATTGAAGCCAATCATTTCACATTAACGTCCTGTATAGAAACGGTGCCTGCAGTCACAAAATTGGCTCACCGATTACAGAACAGGACAAGTGAGCTCCATAAGGTCAACGCCCAACTCTCTCTGCTTCAACGCATGTACAAGGATGCGCGAGCAGAAATAGGTGCACTAAAGGCCGAAAATAAAGAGCTTAAACGGAAGACCACCTCCATGGCCCGATTTGAAGCAACGTCGTTCTTGGCATTTGATAGCCAGCAGAGAGTCGTCGCTCTCAACGAAAGCACGGGGGCAGGGGCGTCAAGGTTTGCCGCCCAAGGTGATAAAAAGAAGAAGAAAATAATGGAAGAGGCGAGTAAGTAAAATCGGCGTATGACCGGAAAAAAATGAAGAGTGTTTTTTTTTTTTTTATGTTTATTTTGATCGGCGTGTGGCCGTAAAAAAAATGAAGGGTATTTTTTTTTTATGTAAATATTTGTATTTTGATTTGTTTTTGTTTTTATATTTAAGTACTGGAAAATGAAATTAAAAAGCAAAAAAAAGAAAAAGAAAATTAAGCCCAAACAAAAAATAATAATGAGAAAAAAAAATAAAAATAAAAGAAATTAAGCCTAATAGCAAAATAAAAAAATAAAATAATACCAGCAGAAATTAAACTTAATGGGACGTTGGTGTTGTTGGAATGGTAATGTAAAAAAAATACCATGAGGGTTTAAAAAAATCAATGTATGCAAAGTTAATTTTACCTCAAGATGCAGATTTCAAAAAAAATTACACAGTTGAGAGTAGCAAACTGTTAAGGAGAATAAATATAAGAAGGACTTAAGAGCATTCAACTGATATAAATGTTTCCATATCAATGTAGCATCAAGTTTAGATAAATGCCATGGGTGCAATAAGGAGAAGTTTCAAAGGTCAAGAATGAGACACACATTTTAAGCATATGCATGATTTTTAGGCAAGAGCATCATCAAAGAGTATACATTGTAAATCATATGAAGCATAATCAATCTTTTTCATATCAAAGTAATAATAGTATTAATTAGGTTAAAGGATATAAGATATAATTTTTATCTCAAAAACTTAAGAGAGTATATGAGGTATACGTTAGGTTCAAGAGATGGAAGTTTTTCAATTTTCAATTTTCTTTCATGAGAAGTTCATCTCAAAAGGGTTTAACAAGTATGTTAGCAAAATGATTTCTCCCCCTAAGTTGGTGTTACCATTTTCTAATGCGATTTGTGTAAATATAACATTCATAGAACAATCACTATTATTCATTAAAAATACAGCACAAATCATTTCTTATCACAAACTCAAAAAGTGAAAAATAATTCAATGATCAAACAAGAGTTTGGAATGCTATTTTTCAGAATTTTCAAGTTGTAGCACATAGCATAATATGCATAAGAAAATAGTGTTATGCTCTTTGTTTTATTAAAAAGTGATGTAACAATCTCATTTAATTACATAACATTATCAAGATGCATTTTCATCAATTCAATCCACATACTCAAGTGTGATAAAATATTTTACTCAATGTGGAACACAACATGAATACTATAAACAATTAATTCAACAATTTATCAATCAAAAGCATTTCATGAGATGTATGCCAATATAATCCATATTCAAAAGATATTCAATAGGATAGATGTAATGTCTCTACAAACGTATGATACTTCTTTTCATTTAGACATTGTTAATGGATCATAATCAACGAATTTCATAACTCATTCAAATATTCCAATGTAAGGCGTATAAGCATAAAATTTTCATATTGAGCATATTCTTGATATCACAAATGTAGAATTCAAAATATAGATAGTATACATCTCAAAAACATGCTATGACATCAAAATTGATTCTACAAAGACATGACTCAAAAAGGAATTAACATATTAGTATGAAGTCATATATAAGATGTGAAAAGTATGCTCACAAAAAAAATTTATCACTTCTTATCTCTTTTTCATAGCAATGGATGACATGATATAAAATGTTAATGAATACATGAATCATTCATATTCTAATAGGCATTCATTAAAATAATATAATTCTTATTTTTTAGTTCAATGAATGTTTGAAAGAAACTAGTAGAACATGACTTAGCAAACTTAGTACAATTAGGTTACATCGAAGCAATGATTAGACACAACCTATTGTACAAAAATCACATCTTAAAGAATATAGAACTTTAAGCTTAAAGGTGTGTTAGGAGTTATACCTTCATTTACCTATTTGGAATCTTCACCCATACATTACCTCTATTGTTTATCTTGGTGATTTTCATTTTATCATTCTTCTTCTTGTAGGAGCTGATTTTGCTCTTTAGATTGAACGCTCTTATTGTGTATTTCCTCTCGAAGTCTTTGGTGTTCTTTGAGATTCCACATACAAAATATTTTGATTTCTTTCTTGGTATCCATACTTTCTTGGGTCCATAGGGATTAGTCTCAACAAACATTTAATCTCATAAAAGGTTTAGGAGGATCAAAACCAATACCTACTTTGTCAAAAACACATCTTTTATTTCCAAGAAGCTTGTTGAGGTTTTCTTTTTCTTTTACAAAATTTTCAAGAATTTTGTTTAAATTCTCAACATTGTTTTTCAAAACGTTTTTCTCATTGGCAACAAACGTAAAGTCATTTTTCAAAGTAGCATTTTCCTTTTTTAAAACACCCACATCATTTGAAAAAGAAGTAACTAATTTCTTTAATTTAGAATTCTTAACACAAACATTTCTAAATATGTCATGTAATTCATTGAAAGCACTTTCAAGTTCTACATAATTAGAAATTACCTCATCTTGAGTGGATTCTTCTTCTCCAAGAGCCATGAGACACATGTTGGCTACTCCATTATTTTCTCCCCAAATGGTTTCCTTTTTTGGCTGCCAGCCACCATTAAAAGTTCATGAGCCATGAGTGAGCCTAGGAGTTCTTCAATGCCTAATTTTGTTAGGTCTTTTGCTTCTTGGATAGCAGTAACCTTAGCTTCCCATTCATTTGGCAAAGACCTAAGTATTTTTCTTACAAGCTCATCATTAATATAAGATTTACTAAGAGATTTTACAGCATTAATAATATTAGTAAATTTATAAAACATCTCAGAAATATATTCAAATGATTCCATAGTAAAGAGTTCATAATCATGAATAAGCATATCAATCCGAGACTCTTTTATTTGGCTAGTTCCTTCATAGGTGATTTCAAGTTTATCCCAAATCTCTTTAGTAGTAATACACCTAGAAATTCTATTGTACTCATTTGCATTTAGTCCTCACACAAAAATAAGTTTGGCTTTAGTATTAGCTTGAAGGAGTTTATAATCACGTTCATAAAATTCATCCTCAAGCTTAGGTACACTGATATGGTCTACTACCTTGGTAGGGATTTTAGGATCTTTAGTGATAATGAGCCGCAAAGCATAATTGGTAGCTTGAAGATACAAAGTCATTCTTTTTTTCCAATGAATGTAATTACTACCATCAAAGAGAGGTGGCCTATTGTTAGCTTGTCCTATAGCAGAGTAAGTAGAATACATGGTTGCTATAGATCAAAAACTCAAGATTGTTAAATCTAAACAAGAGTCCCAGGCTCTGTTACCAATTGTTACCTAAAAAGCAACCTAAGAGGGGGGTGAATTAGGTTTCTACAAAATAAAATTAATAATACCACAATAAAATTAATTACTAGTACAACAAATTATTAACAAGCACAATGATGAACTTAGCAGTAAATGATCAAGCAAAATGACAATGAAGTATAACTAACATACAGGGTAACTCAAATGATTAACACATGAATATTAGATAGCCATAGTAGTAGTATGAAAGTAAAGAGATTAAGAGAGATGAGACAAACAGATTTATAGTGGTTCGACTTCAACCATGCCTACATCCACTCCTTAAGCTTCACTTGAGATTTTCTACTATCTTCTAGCTTCACAGGGGCACTAGCAACTTCTTTACAAATGGAGCAATCCTCCACGGATTTTACACAGACTTCACAAGCCCAAACCCTTGCAAATCTTAGGTGATTCACAATCACTCTCAAGATGTCAAGAACACAATATTTGCAACACTTTTATAAGATGAAATGGTATTTTTTCTTTCAAAGAAAGTTTACAATAAATATCTCTCAAAGATACGTATATAAAATGAAACTTTGATTTTTCTGTAAATCTCACACAGGAAAGATAGGCTTAAAGCTATAAGGCCCAGTGTATAATTTATGAGAAAAGATGTGAGTGATTATAGATCAAACAATATTTTTAGGTTTTTTGTAACTTGTTTACATTAGAGACTTTGGTAGATATAATGAAAATTATAGTCGTTTATAGCCGTTGTATTCATTTGAATTTATAGTCATTTATAACCGTTGTAATCATTTGAATTTATAGCCGTTTATAACCGTTGTACTTCCATCATTACCAATTTGAATATCTTCCACTCCACCATTACAAATTTGAATATCTTCCACTTGAACCTTTTGAATCTTTTGAAACTTTATAGCTGTTGCACTTCCATTATTACTAATTTGAATATCTTTCACTTGAACCTTTTGAACCTTTTTGCCTGTTGTTGTGCTAGGCTGTGTGAACCTTTATTTTGGGCTGTTTGAACTCCTGATTTAATCAAATATTAAATACATTTAACAACATTTAGGATAAAGGTTTAGGTGAGAAATAATGAGACAAAATAAATTTTGATTCTATTTTTCTCTTTCAAATAAATGATCAAAATAAATTTTGGATTCTATTTTTCTCTTTCAAATAAATTAAAACATAATTAAATAAATCATCAAAATAAATAAGTTTAACAAATTTTTTTTTTTTTTTTTTTTTTTTTTTTTGCATCTTTAGTATTTCTATCCTCCATGTGTATGGCTTGGTGTAGGATCGAAAAAACTTGAGATCCACTTATATTTTTTTCAACAATTGCCCCTATGATAAGACCCTTCAATTGTTTGGCATGAATCAACCTATCGGCAAAGACTTGAATATCCTTACTTGAAACTTCTAATTTTGATAAGGTTTCAAGAATTTCTTGTAGAGTAATTTATTTTGCTAATTCTGTCATGGTTCCAAAATCATTTGTCACACCACAAGTTTTTTTCTCAAGCTTATTCAAAAGTTTTGTAAGTTGAGTCTTTTGTTCTTGATCACATTTTGCAAGTGTTTCAACAGCTTTGGCCAATGCAACAATTTGTTCTTCAAAGGAAGATGATTGCACCATCATGACCAACATGACATCGTCGTCTTAATCAAAGTCGATATGCTTTATAAGCTTTCCAAGCATAGATTGCAGACTTTTAAAAGAAATTAGAGATATAGAACCTTTGCTTGTCATAAACTCTCGAGAGATGGTTGGGTGTGTTGACACTTGTTCAACTATAGAAGAAACGTCCTCCTTTACGCCCATTGAAGTTAAGAAGGTGATTGACTTATTTGATGACATGAGAGAAGTACTCTTATTTGCCCCTAACATGATGAAGAATATGTATATACTTCAAAGTTAATTTGGAGAGAGAAGAGATGAAAGGCAGAGATGGTCCCACAAAAGAGTAAATTACACTAATACCCCTTGAGGTTTCTATTTAATATAGACTCTCCTCTCACATTTGAAAAATTACATTCCCTTCCCTGAGGTTTGTAATCTCATTACAAATTGCCCCTAAATTGCCGATGTCATACCCTAAAATTTTTTAAATGACCATTTTGTCTTTTTTCCTACCAGTTTTTCTTTCTATTATCATGATTACATTTTACAACTTTCTATCATTAAATTCTACCATAACATATTCTCATTGAATGATGATATACAAACATAAATTTTATATAAAATTTTCAAACACAATGATATAGTTTAATGGTGACCTTTCACTTTAAAACAAAACAGACCATAAACATGATTTATATTTACAACAACATCACTAAAGAAGATGATTGTTATTTCCCTTGAAATAATATGAACAAAATATCAGCATTATTTTATTATTTTATATGTATAAAGGTTAAGAGACAAATATGTCATTTTAATCTAATATGAGATAAGTGTAATTTTTGAAACGTGAGGATGGATTTGTATTAAATAGAAATCTCAGGGGGTGTCAGTGTAATTTACCCAAATAAAAATAAAAAAATATAGTAACAAAATATAAATTTATTGATTTAAAATAAGGCAATTACAATCTCTAGGATATTCTTGTACAAAAGAATAATCCTCTAATTCTTCTCTTCAACAAGTTGATTCGAAGGCTTGATAGATTGTTCCCGAATTGAGCGGTGAAATCTCTTCCAACTAACACGAAGAAGATAACGAATTTGTAAGACTTTGACTTGAGAGTTTGACAGTTTTTTTTTTTTTTTTTCAAATCGGATTATAGAATCCTATCAAATTTAGTATAAGAAGATAAATTTGACGAACTTTGATTTAAATCTCCTAGCTTTATATTTTATGGAGATTGATAAACTTTGATGAAAAGACTTTCGAGGCTTTAGGCTTGAATCCAATGACGCTTTTTCCTTGGCTTGATGTAAATTTTTCTCTCTGCCCCTTGATTTATGTATGTAAAATTTGTATGGAGAATTCTAGTGGATATGACCTCTATTTATAGGAATGAATGGATGGATGAGAGACCTAATAGATTTCAACTTCTTAGATAATTATCTCTGATTTACTAAGAGATAAATAATAAAATATTACTGTAATGGTGTGCCATAATTTTATTGGCTTGACAATCTTAATGTGACATGTAACTTAATTTAATTAGTCAAAAACTTATTTGCTGCATTTAATTAACCAAAAATTTACTGTATCATTTTAACACGTGATAATATTTGATTTGACTATCATGTAATTTTTAATTTGAAATGAATTTGACATGTAATAATATTTAATTTGTCCATAATTATGTTATATTTTGTAGACTTCTATAATACGTGACAATTTATAATTGATTAAAAATTTTCATACTTACAATAAATTCATAGAGAAAGCTCAAGTTCATAAGATGAGACTAAAAATTGTAAATCCTACAAATAATATATAAAAATAAACAAAAATTAAAAATATTTCTTAAATTTTAAAACAAATAAAAATTCCATCCTACCCTGACGAAGTAGGCCGTGGTTTTGTGGGGAAAGGCTGCCAGTTATATGTTGCGTTGGCAGAAAATCAACCGATGCGGATGCTATCTGCACACTCGCTCTCAAGTTGACACGTGTCAACCTGTAACAAACTCATGCGGTGCTCTAATTTGATTGTTATTGGTTAATTAATAAGACTTATCACATTTCTATCTTGGAAAATATCTCGTAATTTAAATTTTGTGCTTCAAAAGTGGTTTAAATGGTCAAAACGACGTCGTTTTGGCTATTTTTATGTTGTTCTATACTCAAAACGACGTCATTTTGGTCATTTGAACCATTTTTGAGCCACAAAATTTGAACTACGTAGCATTATCATTCTATCTTTTTTAAGAGATAATGGGATACTTTTTCCTCAATGAATGATGTGAAGCAATATTTTAAAACCAGCCAATAACATTAGGGTTGAGCAAAGAATCTATGAAATTCGTAATCTGATCCAGTCTAGTCTAATCCGATAGGTTTGGATTAGTTTTTTGAATCTGTGGTTCGGTTCCGGATTGAAGAATTAAAAATCTGTAGTCCACGGATTGGTTTCGGATTGAACTCTACGGTTCCGGATTGGAACCGATCCGGACCATATAAAAATAGTCTATATTTTTATTATACATCCTCCCTCATAGTATCTTCTCTTATTTCATATAAAACCTAAACACAAACCTAAACCCGCATAATATGTTCTTTTATTACTTTTGTTTGTTAGTTTTTAATTTTAATTTGTAATGGTCTAAATACTTATGGTTGTTTAAATTCTAAAACAGCATGTCGCTATTATAGAAAGACATGTTACTATTGTGAAACTAATATAGCATTATAATTATATTTTTATGAAATTAAAGTATTATATATATATATATATATATATATTTTTTTGTTATTTAATTATGTGAATCCGTGGTCCTAAACCGATCAAATTCATGTTTAAATGGATTGATTCGGATTGGTTTCATGATTTAAACGGATTAAATTGGTTTCGATTTTTCAAGAACCGTAAATAATGAATTAATCTTAATTTTACCCCAATCCGATCCATGCTCACCCCTAAATAACAACTCTATTGATAGTAGACTGATAAAAAAATCAAAATGTAAAAATTTGTCCAATTCAAATCAAATCATATTACTAATTGATTTGGTTTCTGTGTATGTGTTGGCTTTTTGGCTTTTCGAAGGGTATATTTGTAAATGCAAGCGTGCCAGCAAGGATCAATCAGTCCTTACAGAAATTATAATTGCCTATCAATTATCAGGCGACTATGTTTTAGTTCTTTCAGCCTCAATGAAGAGGACTTTTACTGGTGGCTTGACTTTAGGAGAAATTAAGAGAAATAACAATTAATATGAAGAACAATTGAAGTATTTCATTAACATAAACACTTACAATAGTCCAAACTCAGCCTTGAGGAAGTTTACAGCAACAGTCTACTTGAATCTACTTGAAAACTACTCCTATGAATTGAAGTACAATGCAGGTATTTAAAGAACAAGTATTTAAAGTACAGGAAAGGTAAAACTGGAAAGGAAAATATGAAGTAAACCGTTTATATGATCCGAGTCCGGGGTCTTTTCGAACTCCCTTGCTATTTATACTTGTTAGAGATGACCTTCGAACTGTACTTCGAACCGTCGAACTGCTCCTCCATGATCGCTGATCATGTTACCTTAGAAATAGTTCCACTATGCCATCACTTGCAGTTGAACTTCCCTCCTGTATTTGAATTTGAATATAGGTAACCGTTGAAGCCACGTCACCTTGTATCTCATTACTGATCTAGTACTACTCTGACCACTTGAGATCCGATATTTATTGCCACGTATGATTGAGATTTAAGATTAAAATTATCTTCCAATAATACCCTCATTCGCCACGTGTCGAATTGTAATTGGCTTTACAAAATATGTAGCCAATATTATTCCCGCACTAATTTACCCAAACCTTGGAAATCTTAGTGAATCAAAAGCTTTTCCCTCCCTTTTTGGTATGTGCATAGGTTCTATTTTCAGGAAACACAACCGTCACCTATTTTGGTGATCATTTGCATTAACTCTTAACTTTGTTGGACGTTCCAATACCTTCAAGATTGAGCGGATTATGACTCAATCACCTTCTCACTCTATTGATCGAGCATACGAAGAGCCATTGAGTAATGCTGTTTCCCCTCAAAAGAATCTCCAGGCATTTATTAGCCACCTTTACCCGCCTTTCTATATTCAGGTCATGGAGGCTTTCGCAGATTATCAACCTTTGGACTACGAACACATTGCCCTCAATCCTTTGGTTTACAAACTCGTTGATACAAAAGTTCTTCCTCTAAACTCCTCACTTTGAACGAACAACTCTCAAGCCTTTGCTTCAACAAATTGCAAATATGGAATTGGGAAATTCTTCTTCACAAACTTCGCTTGGGATGAAGCTACAACTTCTTCATCTTCCGGTTTCGGATGGACGAACCGTTGCACTGAGTCCTCGGGACTTGAGGGAACGGATCAATCATCATTTTATTGAGTTCACTGACCCTTTAGATTTTCCTTCCTACGCTCGAAGCTCGGTGGTTTATCCTTATGTGCCCATCGACCTTCGACGTAGTTTAGAGGAGAATTTGCTTGTGGATTGGTATACATCCTCCATGCCCACAAGGATAATGCACACTGCCCGGTACTTGGAAGAATCACAAGGATATACCCCTTCATTTTTAGCCAAGAAAGCGCAGATTTGCTCTTCTGACTGGCTTGATTATATTAATGCCTTTGTTCCTCCCATCCCTGTGTCATCTCCCCTAACTGAAGCATCCACTTCTTCTTCTCCATCTTCTGGAATAGAAGCATCCACACCTTCTCCATCCTCTGGACTAGAGGCATCCACACCTTCTCTCTCTTCTGAAGCAGAACCATCTACTCCTTCTCCTCCTCACACTCTTTCTTGGACAGAGAAATTAAAGCTTGCTCTTCCAATGGACAAAATCTTCCCTCCTTACAAACCTCCATCATTCCCAACTCCATTTGAGCGGAAACAAGCCCAACTTCTGCTTGCAGCTTTTTCTCACCTACCCTTCAATGTTCTTGAGGATGACATTCCTCTCAAGAACTTTCGATGGGCTTGTGATATTCTGACTAGGGGCCATATCCTTAATCCCATCGCCCAAGCAGAACTTCACATGTTCCTGGATCAACTTCCAGTACTCCTCTATTGGCATCGAAATTCCAAAGTCACCATTCAATCTTTGGATCAACTTTCATCTCTTCAATTCATGCTCAAATCTGAGCGAAAACTTTATTGAAGACTTTGATGACTTCAAAAATAAAGATTCTGCGTATTGGGATGATTTAGTTATAGATGAGTTGGAACATAAATTGAGGGAGGAGCTTTTCGAAGCAAAGGTCAAGAGCTCTATTATGAAGTGAGAGCACACCAACTCATGCAGCCAACTTTAGAGGAGATGGAAGACATAATAAAGAAAGAACAAATATTCATTGATCATTGTTGGACGAAATTCCATGATCTTGTAATTTATTCTATTCCTTATTTTTATAAGCTTGAATTTGTACCCAAATAAGGTTACTTAATGTAATTGTCTTGGCTCTAATGAAAGCAAAGTCCTTCTGTACTTGACATTGTTTGACTCTGTTTCCTCTTACTTTTAAAAGCCAACTTATAGCCTTGAATTAAATAATCTCATCCTTTGAATTTGGACTCACTTATTTTCAATGAAACACTAAAGAAACCAATATGTCTTTTTCCAATTTATGGAGCAAAATTTGACAATTTTTGTTAGTATTATCTCAAACTAATGCTTCGGAGTTAACAACCTTACTTTTCAAAGCTAATTATAACCAACATATGGTTATGGTTAATATAGTCAGTCATTTTTAAATTGACCATTCTTACTTGGAAAAGCATCTTATGCTGTCTTAATTCAATGGACAATCTTCTTTTGCAAAAACCAATGATTGGTTTTGATGTTCTTTGCATCTTAGCATCTTCAAACATGTAGTATACTTCGAAGCCGGATTCTGTATTTCGAATCCGTTTTTATTTGATTTCTTGGAGCCAAAATTGGCTTCGAAGCCAAATATCTTTCTTCGAAGCTGACGTCAACATTCAGAATGTGTTCTTCCCTCCAAAACTATCAATATTGGAAGTGTCTCCTCATATTCGTACTTTTAGTACATAACGATTTACGCAATATTTTTCAGACATGAAACCTTTTAAAAGCCCTTTTGCTTTGTACTCTGAAATCACTTGCTCTTTTGACTCGCAAACCCTACCGATCTCCTGTTAAACCCCTCTTCCTTATTACTCGCTATCAATGGATCCTTCCTCACTAAAAGTGTTTACTGACGATCGTATCAGCCCTACCATGGCTTTGAAGCAATGTATCGATGAAAAAATCACCAAACTATCATCTGGTGAGTCAAGCCACATAGATAGACGTCTTTTCGTGCCTCGTCATAGCAACAAACAGGAATACGTCCTTGGCCCTATTTTTCGGGAAGCTCCTGCTCAACTCGCAGCCCTATATCCTCGCTTGGAGGACCATTTCCTTCTTTACGAAGAAGGGCTTGATTAGAAGCGGAGGGTGAATCGTCCTCACCGTTGTTGGCCGACAATGAGAACTGAATGGGAAGAATGGTATGACAGAGTTGTACCTGCGAGAGAAGATGACCTGCAAGAGCTCTGTATCCTCGATGCCCTTCGTCTTTCCAAGTTCATCATTCCTGAGGACCCTTTCTTGATACCTCTTATGTGTTTACGTTTGAATATGGCTTTTAATTTCTTCCAATTTCGGTGCGGCATGATGGCCCCCACCGTTCTTGATATTTGCCATCTCTTAGGACTTTCCCCCCATGGTTCTCCATTTACTCCCAACTACCCAGACCTTCCAATTAAGTTTTCTCTTCCATCTTTAAGCTCCTCTTATAGTGACTTCGTAAAGTCTGAAAATAAAAAGGAAGGTCCTGTGAAGGACAGAGAGCTATTTTCCTTCATTTTATATTGGTTATGCAAATTCCTCTTTTGCACCTCATCTCAGAGGATTATGCCTGAGTTTGTTCCTCTCGCGAAGGCACTTGTCTTGAAAAAACATATAGCTCTTGCTCCTTATCTTTTAGGTCATGTCTACAGAGTCTGCTCCCAATTTTGTGAGAAACCTCTTGATGCTAACCAAGGAGGTCCCCTCTGGGTGCTTCAACTTTGGCTCTTCGCCTATTTCACTGACCTACACCCCAAATGTCTAAAATTCCTTGTTCAGGATCCTAGTACTTATGGGAAAAGTATGCTAGGATTGCCCTTTACCTGCTTCTTTTACTACTTTACCTTCTTTTATCAACTCCCATTTCTCCATCCCTCTTTCTTTGTCCTTTTGAAGCCAATAAAGGACCAACTTGGCTGCAAGCTTTCCTGGCTGATAAAGAATGCTCCACTTCTCCTCATAAAGACATGTGGGCCTCTATACTACTACCAAGGGAATTGTTCATTGGTAGTTTAAACCCTCGAGCCTACAAATGCATATCTGAGGTGTACTGCCCTTCTCAATTTGCCAGGCAATTTGGACTCACTCAAGGGATACCAGTTCCTCTTTGCAGTCTCTCGAATGTTCATCTTACTGTCAGAGATTTGAGAATATCCAAATCCAGACTAGAGACGGCAATTCTCAAACTACTGAAAGAGTTGAATGAGTTCCAATTTATCCCATTTCTTCCGTATGGCTCAGTCTTGAAAAGATTCCAGAACTGGTGGACAGTCAATATGGAGGTGCGCCTATCTGAACATCCCCATGACTTGCTGGTAGGATTGGGAGTGCCTTCGAAGGCTAAGTCAGTGACATCTAGGGACATTTCCCCTCTTCATGAGACTGCCACAACTAATCCTACAACTTCATCCCCTCCAGCTAGAGTTACTAGAGCCACTTCGAAGAAAGGTAAATATTTTCAGACTTCTCCCATTTCTTTTGAATCTTTTGTTCCTTCTTTTTACACTTTTGTTCTTTGATGCAGGGCCCCTACACGAAGAATCTCCCAAGAGAGCTGAAACTTTAGCTGTTCTCAAAAAGAGACAACAACAACAAAAACAAAAAAGGAAGCTAGTCCTCCCTCCTGAGGAATCCGAATCTTTGGGAGAAGAAGAGGTTGAGCAAGAGCCAGAAGTGTCCTTGCAGAGAACAAAGAGACAAAAGGTAGTTGCCTCCCTTCCTGATACAATTAAGCATCCTTCTTTCGAAGCACCCACTATAGTAATGGAGAAAGCACTTACCTCTAAAACATCTGAAACCCAAATTGAAGAGGAGATTGAAAAAGAACAAGAGCATTATGCCAAGGAGAAAGAAAAGAAGATGATGACTGCTTGACTTGGTAGAAGATCCGGTTCATGAAGCCGCCAAAGCGAAGAAACAGAACATTCAAAGCAATAATCGTTTTGAGAGGGTTGAGAAGAAAGCAGCGAATAGCTTCGAGAGATGAAGCTGCTTCTTGATGTGTTACAAAGAGCGCTCGAAGACAACAAATTGTCGAACATTATTCTCTTCGTAGCTCTCCCATCAGTATCAACATTTCTGAAACAAGTAATTTCTTTCATACTTCTGCTGTTTTTCCTTCGTCAGCTTTAAATATTTGAAGTTTGACATTGCTTTACATTTCTTCCTTCTGCAGTAACAACCACTGCGCTTATCTTTCCTATGGGGCCTCTTCCAGTTTCAGTTAAAGTTGACCAGATGCAAAACGTGAAGACTATTCAAATACAACGTCCACTTCCTAAGCCTACGCTTCCTGTACCTTCCTTGAGTCCTAACATTCCTGCATCTCTTCTTCTTGGCCTAGAACCATACCTTCCTTTCCTGACTTTCAATCTACCTCAGTCCATTCCTTCTTCGAGCCTTGCTCTTCTTTCTTCCAAGGATATTTCAATTTATTACGCCAATCCCAGGCGGTTGATTCTTCTCTGAGGGTCTTTGGTAGTTCTCCAATTCATGGTTCATCACCTATGCCTATTTCCCCCTCTTCACTTGATTCATTGGTGGCTAAGACCATACAGCCGCCAAAGATGCTCCATCCATTTTTCCAATCCCATGCAACCCTCTGTGTCTTCCACCACAATACTTTCTATGCCCTTCATATCTAGTGATGAGGTAGACATCTTTGAAGGAAGACTTGCTAGTCTTTTCGATGTACCTTCTACCTCCCCAACATTTAGTCTTTGGTGAACCATTAGTTTTGGTGACTCCTTGCTGGAGATTTTTGAGAATTCTTCCTTCAGCAACAAACCTTACGTGCCTTCAATAGCGTAGACACATGTCTAGAACGCTAATTTCCTTTTCAAGGATTCCTTTGAGGCTCTACAAAGGCCTACTATCGTAAATGGGTTCCTTGATGTTGTAACATTGTTGAGCGATCCGCATGAATGTTTCAAGTCATCTATCTCGGTGACCACCATCGATTTTTATCTCAATATTTGTCATGCTGCTAATGCTGCAGATGAGAAACTAACTAGGGACCAGAGTTTTGTTTCTCAAGTGCATACTGAAGTATCAGAACTCAAGGAACAACATTCCTCTGTTTCCAAGTTTGAATCCAAGCGCTAGAAGAAGGCCCAATCGGAGGAGGAATTAGGCTGCGATGAACCGCCTTGGTTGAACAGACACCAAATTGCGGATCACTAACCAAGAACCGGCCGATCGGAAAAAGGACATGGCTGACTATCAAACTGCTCCCATCACTTAGTAATAGGAAATCATTGTACAAAAACAATTAAGACATTGTAATGATTTACAGGCCAATCATGGCATAATGTATTTAATTCTTTATAAAAGAACAAATTTTGTCCATCCTTTGAGTAGTCTCATGTTTTTGTATTCAATGTTTATTCTATTCCTTGTGTTTCCCAAATGGTTGGAAAATAAGGCTTCAAATATCTACCATTAATCTTTTTGGGATGTACATAACCATTCAAATTTCTTAAATGGTATGCTCCAAAAGGCAAAACTCTATGAACTTGATATGGTCCTTCCCAATTAGGTGACCATTTGCCAAACTTATGGCTTTTAATCCCTATTAGGAGTATTGTTTTCCATACCAAATCACCTTCATCAAAGCCAATATGCTTGACTTTCTTGTTATAATTCTTGGCTGCTTTCTTCTTTTGAAAAAGAATGCTATTTAACGCCAAAATCCTCGCTTCATCTATGTCTTCTAATTCCAAGCACATGCTTTGATGATATTGCTCAGATTCTAATTGATCTTGACATCTTACCCTCAGAGATTTAACATTAATTTCCACAGATAACACTGCATCATGCCCGTATACTAAGGCATAAGGGGTGACTCCTGTGCTCGACCTTGGGGAAGTGCCGTAAACGCATAAAACATCCAACAATAGGTTATGCCAATCCCTAGGATTATCTTCCACCAGCTATTCTATTCCATTTTACAAGGATTTATTGGACGATTCAGCTTGACCATTGGCTTGTGCATAATAGGGAGTGTAATTACTAAGGCTAATCGCAAATTCTGCCACAAAAGACTTCACCATTTTCCCATCAAACACAGTTCCATTATCAACTGTTATGGATTGTGGAATGCCAAACCTATGGATCAAATCTTTAATGAACCCAATGACCTCTGCGGTCTCTGACCTTATATGGCTTGGCCGACCTATTTAGTGAAGTAGTCAGAGCCACTAGAATGAAACAATGATGTTTCAAGAAGGTGGGTGAATTTTACCCATCATGTCCATGGCCCATCCTCCGAATGGCCAAGGCTTCACCTCTTGCATGTAAGTCGATTATGGGCACATGTCTTATTGTGCCATGTTTTTGGCATGCCTGGCAACCCTTTGCATATTCTATGCAATCTTTAAGAATAGTTGGCCAATAATAGGAATGCCTTCGAAGCAACCATCTCATCTTTACACCGGGCTGATGAGCACCACAAATGCCTTCATGAACCTCACCATAGTCATTAATGCTTCTTTTGGGCCTAAACATTCCAATAATAAGCCATCTCCTCCCTTTTGTAAAGAGCATTACCATATACCATGTATTGCATAGGCGCAATTTGATTTTTCTGGCGGCCTTCAAGATGGACCAAATCTTCATTATTGGATGCCTCCAATCTGTTCTTGTAAGTCGTTATGATTGACTTCCAAGATCACATTCCTTTATTCAAAGGTTGTATTAATCTCGATATGTTGTTTGGCTTATATCCCTTTGGGTATTATTCCTTCTCTTGAAGTTCAAGCTTTTTGAGCCACATCATTAGCTCTTGCTCAAGAATCTTGGAACATAGGTTACATTTGCTATTTGAAACCGAGAAAGCGGATGTAATGCAACAACATAATATGGTAGGATGCTTATGCTTTGACACTTGAAAATCCCTTTTACTTGGTTAACCACCAATTGAGAGTCCCCAAATATGTCAATCGCATGTACTTGTAATCCAATAAGGATTTCTAGTCCTACTATTAAGGCTTCATATTCACTGATTATTGGAACAAATAGCTTCATCCACTCAAACCATGTGTGGTTTCTACCCTTGTGGAGACTTAATCACAATACCAATTCCAATTAATCCATTGGCTTTCGATCCATCGAACCACATTTGCCATGGTTCAACACTAGCCATACCAAGTTCCATTACCTCTTGGTTCTCTGTCTGAGATGGATGATCGCGAGAAAATTGGCTAATACTTGCCCTTCTTTGCTCTTTGAGGGACATATTCTAAATGAAATTCGATAATGCTAATATCCATTTGCCAATTCTTCCCTCAACATAGGTCTAGATAACATGTATTTAACCAAATACGTGGTTGCAATTACCAAGACAGGTTGTAGGTAAAGATAATATCTTAATTTCATTGCAGCAAAATACAAAGCAAGACACAGCTTCTCAACAGCTGAATATTTACATTCACAAGAATTTAAAAACCTACTAAGGTAATAAACAGCTTGTTCCTTGCCTTCTTCATTGTCTTGGGCCAAGAAAGCTCCCAATGAATCTTCTGCTGCCGCTATGTATAACTTCAAGGGCTTATTTCCTTTTGGTGGCATCAGCACTGGAGGGTTGGCCAAGTAGGCTTTGATACCGTCGAAAGCAGTTTGATGCTCTGCTGTCCACACAAATTCCTCTTCATCTTTCAGCCTTAACAAGGAAGAGAATATTTTAGTTTTCCCTGCAGTGTTAGAAATAAACCTTCAAAGAAAGTTAACCTGCCCAAGGAACCTTTGTAATTCTTTCTTACTTGATGGAGGCCTAGCTTCGATGATGGCTTTGGCTTTATTCTGATCAATCTGTATTCCTTTCTTGTGCACTACATAACCCAAGAAATTTCCAGATGACACACCAAAAGCACATTTAAGAGGGTTGAGTTTCAACTTGAACTTCCTCATTCTTTCGAAAGCTGCTTTTAAATGAAGCAAATGCTTTTCCATGGACTGGGATTTTACCACGATGTCATCAATATAACATTCTAGATACCCTCCAATAAGGTCATGAAAGATAGTGTTCATAGCCCTCGATCGTAGCAAAGATTCTTCGCACCAAATGGCATCTTAACCCATTCGAAGGTGCCAATATTCCCGTGACATCTGAATCTTTGTCTTGTGGATGTCTTCCTCTGCAATGCATATTTGATTATAACCAGAGTGGCCATCCATCATTGATAAAACTTGATGTCCTGCTGAACTGTCCACCAAAAGATCCATTATAGGCATAGGATACTCATCTTTAGGAGTTGCTAGATTTAAATTTCTGAAATCGATGCATACCCTAATTTTGCCATTTTTCTTAACTACAAGCACAATATTAGATAGCCATTCAACATACCTGGCTGTCCTAATAAAGTCTGCCTTAAGTAGTCTAAGAATTTCTTCCTTGACCTTCTGAATTACATCTGGACTCATCCTTCTTGGTTTCTGTTTGTATGGCTTGAAATTAGGCTTCAAAGGGAGCCTATGTTCCACCAATGATCTATCCAATCCTGGTAGTTCATTATAGGACCATGCAAAACAATCTTTGTATTTCTTTAAAACAACCAACAACTGGTTTCTGTCCAGAGCATTCAACCAAGTACTTATATAAGTGGGCTACTGCACAGAACCTTCCCCTAAATTCACTTCTTCTAAGGGGTCCTGCGTCTGAGAATTCATTGAAGCTTTCTCTTTGGTTTCTTCAACCTTTAAAGCAACCTTCTCACCTTGTTCTGCTCCTAGGTTCTTTATCTCGACATCTCTGCCTTCTTCCTCATAGACAAAATCAGTCCATAAGGCGTCTTCTTCTTGTATTTCCTGGACTTTTGTTTCAATGTCCAATGCACAATATTTCCCAAAGGTCAAACTTCTGATCTGTTGTTGTTCTTGTTTACAGCCAATTATCATGGCTTCTCTCTCTTGTTTCTGTACCTTCTGGACTATTGCTTTTACATCCAATGATGAGAATTTAATCAAAGCCAATGAATTGGCTTCTCGTTCTTCACTTCTTTGCCTACAACCAGGCATCATTGTCATCTTTCACGACAACCTCTTCATCAGCACTTTCTTGGACTAAGTGCTTCAGATGTGTAACTTCCTCATCACCGCCACTTCGCCGAGCCATCGCTTTCCTCAATATCTTGAGTGGGGTTACCCTCAATATATAGTTTGGCCTCTGCAAAGTCTCGCAGCTATGAAGGGTTGAGGATCTGCATCAATCTCCTCTGTCTCTCCATTGCCCGAGCCATCATGATCTTCGATGCAAGAGGAAGGTACACACTTGTTGGTGTGAATCCAATCTCTTCCAAGTAAGGCATTATATTTAGCATTCTTTGTCGATCACGAAGAATCTTTGTCATACAATCCTGGTTCCCACACTCAAATTAATAGGCGAGAATACCTTGGGCCATCTGCTTATCTCCAAAAGCGGCAATGGTTGTCTTGGTTGGGATCAACACAGGATTCTTCTTCCTAATTTCTTCAAAGAAGATTTGACAATAAATTAACCGCTGCCCCATTGTCTACTAGGACTCGGTTTAACTGTATACCATCAAAGAAAGCCTTAATGTACAAAGGCTTGACATGTTGGGTCATGGAATTTGAGGGGTATTCAAAAGGATATGAGAGGTTGATGCTCACCTCCTCCTCGCTTTCACACTCAGTTTCCATTGGAATAGCCATTTCAGGAGCATCTGCCATACTCACTTGTGATTCCTCGCTAGAAAGCAGAATTGAATCCATGTCTTAGTACTCCTGATCCTCATTTTCAGCCTGGAATTCATGAGGTAGTATGTG
The DNA here is from genome assembly GCA_025200525.1 of Camellia lanceoleosa. Classification (NCBI taxonomy): domain Eukaryota; kingdom Viridiplantae; phylum Streptophyta; class Magnoliopsida; order Ericales; family Theaceae; genus Camellia; species Camellia lanceoleosa. The sequence continues at coordinate 89,066,277 of CM045770.1, forward strand.
TACCATGTTGACTGACACAGGTGGAAATGAGCCAAACTGGATGGCTGGTTGTACCTTCTTCCCGTCTTGGCTACCTTGCTCAGTGTCTTCAGCAGCGTCCTCCATCTTTGCATTACGGTATTTCATTGATAATCGATCCCTTCAAGGATCCTTCTCAACTAAGTTTTGATCGAAATGTTTGTTCACCATGAAGGCTTGAACATTTCTTCTTCTCGCCATGTCCTTCTTCTGCCTCATGCCAATCTCTTCTTCTATGTCAGTATCACTTTCCATCGAGCCTTCTCCACTACCTTAATCGACTTCTCTCGGCCTTTAGTTCGAGAATGAACTTGGGCCATTGTTCTCTGCTACAAACCACTTTACTTTGTAGCGTCGGTTTTGGAACATGGTGCGACTTGAAGCTTTCTTTTCTTGTCTTGACATGTGAAGAACTCTCTTCACTCTCTTTCGAGATCTTCTTTGATCGGGTATACTGCGCTGAATCTTCCTCCTTTGTGATTCGAAATAACCGAACCATATTTGGTTCCTTTGTCTTTGGTGCTTCAAAGAATACCCGTTGTTTGGGGGCCACCAAAGGAGGTTTGACCATTACTGCGTAATTCGATATCTCTCTGGCGAGAATTCCCTAGGTTTGTTTTGCATTACAAACCAATCTGGGACTCCAGGCACCCAAGAGCTTACTGATTCAGACGTTGAATCACCCTTTTCCACCTTCAAAGCCATCTTCGGAACCGGCTGTGGAGGTAAGTGCTTGGTTCTGGCCTCATACTTCGAACTTGTTTCTGCCCTTCGATGGGGATGGCCATTTTACATTACGTGTGAGGTTGGTGCGAGGCCAATCTCTGGCTTTAGTCCCATAACCTGAATTCCTCTCTAATCTTCTTTCAGAATGTTTGCCTTCCATTCTATGGTAGTTAAGTGGCCTAGACTCATACAAGGGCCTTTTACCTTTAGCATTTGTTCTGTCAACTGCAGGCTCAACCACCACTGGTCGCTGCCTATCACTAGCCGGGTACGGCCTTTTGTTGTAAGCGTTGGTTGTTCTAGGACGTCTCTGAACATCCTTATAGTATTGCTTCCCATCAATTGGAAGCCCCTTCAACCATTTGTAGCTTAGTCTACACCTTGGACACATCCTTTGTATTACAGCTGCTTCCAAAGAATCGTCGTCTAGTATTTCTTCATCAGAATGTTCCTTCTGATGTGAGAGACTCTGTTCAACAACTGGTGGATTTCTGGTCTCTTTCTTGGCAGCTGTTTGGTTGGCAATATGCATTTGCACATTGACCTCTTCCAATTCCTGCAGAGATAGATTCTGAAAATTTGGAACAACCACATTAGCCGCGCTTTCTCCAACTTCGGAAGCGAGTTCTTGTCAATTTCCATGGCTTTCTCTGTTTTGGTTGGGAACTTTACTTCCTTTCGGATTTGCTCTTGGATCTGTCTCGAAAAACAATGCGCTTTTAGTTGAGTGAGACCAAGAATTATGCCATTTACTGAGATACTTTTCCTTTAAGTTCATCAAGAAGCGGTTTACTCCTTTTGGTAACTTAAGGAAATTGGTACAAGCAAATGATCAAAAATGTCATCTGCTTTTGTTAAATCGAAAGAATACTTTACGTGAAAGTCTTTCTTTTTAAAGCTATTTGGTCGATAGTCGTATCCTTATGAATTAATGCTTCACAGACACGGGTTCTTTGCCCACAATCTCTGCATTAATCTCATAATTGGGATCTCTATAGTATGTCTTATATGAAGCATTGTTTCGATCTTGTTCTTCCTCTAGTAATGCTTCATATCGAGACACCTTATAGGTTAATTCGACCAAATCCCTGAATTCAGTTGAGTCAAACTTCTTTCGAAGCCTGAACTCTAAACCGTTTTGAGCCAATCGTACAAATTCTGGCTCTGGAAGGATGACTCTACATTTATTTCGAGCCCTTTTAAATCTGGCAATGAATTGAGTAGCCTTTTCTTCAGGCCTTTGACTCAATCTTGCCAAATCTGCCATGGACACCTCTGGCTCCGATTGGAAAAATTGGGCATGAAATGCCTCTTCCATTTGTTGCCAAGTTTGAATGGAGCCAGGTGTAAGGTTGATATACCATACAAACGCTCCCCCAGTTAGAGAGTTTGGAAATAATCTCAATTTTATGTAGTCATGATTAGCGAATTCACCACACTGAGCAGCGAATCTAGCAATATGCTCTACTGTTGATTGATTTCCAGTTCCATAGAATAGAGTGAAATCTGGTATTCTGAACCCTCTTGGGTATTCATGTACCCTATCCACCCACTCTGGGTATGGTTTTCTGTATACAAGAGTCTGGACCCCTCGAGCCATTGGTCCACATATCTCCCTAACAATATCAGCAATTTGGTCCCTAGGGATCATATTTTGGGCTTGCTGAACCACTACTGGAGGAGCAAACACAGGGTTTGGTGGACAAACTTGTGCCTGTGGTCCTCTTGGTCCATACAATGGTACATTTGGGATTGGTTGCCCCTGTGGTGCAGGTTGCTGTTGGGGGTATGGATAACCCCTTTGAGCCTGTCCTGCGAAAGGACCTGTGAAAGGTGTTAGAATAGGCATTGTGTCCCTTCCATTTGTAGGCAAACCTTCCAACCCCCCGGGTATAAATTCGAATAAGGGATTATTATAACCCCTGGTGCCAGGTATGGCTTCGAACATGGGATTTGCCACCATTCTTATGCCAGTTTCTTGTACTTGGCCAGATCTACCAACTGGTGTGGCTTCACTGTTGAGTACTGAGGCATTTTGGCCTACTACAGGCCTTGAAATGGGTTCATACCAAGACTGAGGCGATGGTCTTTCATAGTTACAGTAGTCGACCATTAGTTTGTCCATTAACTTGCATAGGCTGTTTTTCTCTAGCCAATCTTTGCTGAGGGACATTTAAAATTTCCTCTGTATGTCTTGTATTTGTTGGTTGGTGGTTGTTCATCCGATCCAAAAAGGATGTTGTCCACCTTTCCATTGTGTTCATTAATTGTTGTCCCATAGCATCCACCAAGCCATCCCATGGATTTGTTGGCTGAGAAGATGGAACGGTTGATGGTCCAATTCCTTGGTTTCGTCCAATATTATGAACATATGGTTCTTGTCGAAATCTTGATGCATTCGACCAAAGGTTCTGATAACATAGGAGTCTCCACAGGGTGTGTTACCACATTCTCATCTGGATTAGGTATTTCTACCTCTCCTTCTACGCCTTCTTCCAAGCGTTCTTGTCGTCTTCGTCTAGCCATTTTAATTAGTCCCACTGGGCGTGCCAAAAATATATGTTGGCTTTTTGGCTTTTCGAAGGGTATATTTGTAAATGCAAGCGTGCCAGCAAGGATCAATCGTCCTTCTGAAATTATAATTGCCAATCAATTATCGGCGACTATGTTTTAGTTCTTTCGATTTCAATGAAGAGGACTTTTCTTGGTGGCTTGACTTTAAGAGAAATTAAGAGAAATAACAATTAATATGAAGAACAATTGAAGTATTTCATTAACATAAACACTTACAATAGTCCAAACTTCGGCCTTGAGGAAGTTTCTGACAAGTCTACTTGAATCTACTTGAAAACTACTCCTATGAATTGAAGTACAATGCGGTATTTAAAGAACAAGTATTTAAAGTACAGAAAGGTAAAACCGAAAGGAAAATATGAAGTAAAAGCTGGTTTATATGATCCGAGTCTGGGGTCTTTTAGGAACTTCCTTGCTATTTATACTTGTTAGAGATGACCTTCGAATCAGTATTTCAACCGTCAATCGCTTCCTCTATGATCGCTGATCATGTTACCTTAGAAATAGTTCCACTATGCCATCACTTGCAGTTGAACTTCTCTCCTGTATTTGAATTTGAATATAGGTAACCGTTGAAGCCACGTCACCTTGTATCTCATTACTGATCTAGTGCTACTCAGACCACTTGAGAACCAATATTTATTGCCACGTGTATGATTGAGATTTAAGATTAAAATCATCTTCCAATAATACTCTCATTCTGCCACGTGTCGAATTGTAATTGGCTTTTACAAAATATATAGCCAACAGTATGATACGGTCTTAACTATTAAAATAAATAAATTATGTTTTACGATTTGATTCAATTTGTAATTTTATAATTATGATTCCAATTTAGAATTAAATTAGACAACCAACTGTACAGATATATAGATAAGTTGTTAAATATTTGTTTATATAATATAGTAGAGTTAGTTTTAAATAATAGTTTAAACAATTTTATTTGTAAAATAATAATATATTACTTGATATTTAAGCAAGTTGTAAAAATTATAATTTTAAATCAAACTGAACGATTTTTTTATTGTTTGATTTGATTTTAACCGTTTGATTTATTTTAAAATTGAACCAGGTTCAATTATCTTGGTTTATAAATTTGCTTTTTTTTCAACAAAACACAAATTTTAATTGATTTAGACAAATTAGACTTAAAATTTTGCATGGAATTAAATTTTTTTGAATGGGAAGTGCATTATTTTGAACCAAATACAATTTATAAATTATTTATACACTTTCAAAGTGTTGAATAAATTTATTTTATCCTTTGTGGTGGGGTAGGTCAGTACTTATGTCTTGTTTGTTTTCTCATAGACATGGGATTGGATTACCAATCCTGTCGAGCCCACAAAATTAATGTTTGTAACAGTTTAATGGAATTAAAAATACTTTCTAGTGACTAGTAATTTAGCAATCTCAATGGGAAGTGATATTCAATTCTAATCAATTTTTACACATTTAATTATTTTAATGTACACACTTAATGAAATATTATTTTAATAATAATTATATCTTAAATTAAAATAATCATGATAAACATTCACTAGCAACCATAATATTATATGAAAATATTTTTGTACATATCTTTTTAAAAAAAAAAATCTCAATGTACATATTTTGAGTAAAAAAAAAAAAAAAAAAGACTAAATCCTAATTTTTCCATTGTTGTTACGTTGCATGCTACACATTCTATACTCCTCTATTATTTGTAAATCAATACTCTCATAACAACTATTATATTTTTTTAATCACCAGACTTCTAAAATTTTTGTTAAGATTTTCTGTCGGAGAATTAGTACCGAATTATTTCATTATATTCGGATATCAATTGCCGAATTATTACATTATATTCGGACATCAATTGTCGATTTTTTTTTTTTTTTTGAACAAATTTGTCGAACTAATCACTTTTATTTGAAAATTAAGTTTTGAATTAAATGTGTAATTTTGAAAAATCGGTGCAAAATCTCCAAATCAAAAAACATAAAAATAAAATAAAATAAAATAAAAAGGTACGGAAAGGAGGGTTGAGTAATGTGTGTACAATGATTATGAGTGAGGGGTATAATTGTAACTTTTAGTGTGTGAATTGAGAAAATAAATTAATAATCAAATTAATAAATATATATATATATATATATAAGAAAAGATATATACTGAGATAATTAAATGTGTAGAAATAGAATTTTCCAACCTAATCACATGAGACTAGAGGTGAAATAATTGTTTTGTCCCTCATTTTACGAAAACAATCACATTCTACATAAGGAGAACTGACTTTTAAGTAATTTCATATATCCAATCTTAATGAACAAATACCATTTCCATTTTATAGTGTATAAACAAATATAATTTTTCTTACATCTTCAACTTAAGGTCCCGTTTGCTTTCAGAGATAAAATGGAGATGATTGATAGTGAAAGAATTAATAATGAAAGGATTGTTAGCGAGGGAATTGATAGTAAGATGATTAGTAAAATTGTATTTGTTTTGATGATAATTGGTAGTGCAGGAATTATTAAATTTTTTTTATAGAAAATAATAAAACAATTTAAATTATGATTTTTACTTAACAAAAAATATAAAATCATTAAACATTAATGTTTAAAAAAAATGCCTAACATGTAAAAAAAAAAAAAAAAAAATCAGTTGACCGATTGATCAACCAGACATCCTAGCGGACAACCGATAACTCACTAAGCTAATGGACTATTTTCCAATACCACCTCTTCGCTTAGACTACCAATCCGCTTGCCCAAGGCCTATCTTAATCCGAACAGACTATCAATTTGGAGGGCTACAAACAAAACAAACGTGAACTAAGCTCACTGTTCATTCATCACAGTCCGGAGTGGACTGCTACTCCGAAAAACAAACAGGGCCTAATATCATCATACTAGTAATCCCCTCACTAAAACAAACAAACACTACCCATTTTTGTCAAGTAATTTAGGTAGAGTTTAAAAAAATTAATACTAGGTTTGTTTTAAATTTTTTAATACAATTTTTTATGTCTTCAAAAAAAAAAAATTTTGGGTATTTTTATATATTTAGTAAGCCTTTTTAATATTTTAATTATTTTTTTACTTTTTAAATTTACCTAAAAAGTAAAATATTTGTGAATTTTTTTTAAAAAAATAAAATAAATAAATACATACAAAAATTTAGTATATTTTCATTTTTTTTATATTTATTTAATTTTATTTATAGATTTCTCCATAAATATTTTACTTTTTTAGTGCATATAAGTTAGATGCATTCAAAAGATTAAAAAAAATTACTAAAATATGAAAAAAAAGGTTTACTAAATATAACAAAACGTAAAAAATAAAAAATTCAAAAACTGTATTTGAAGATTCAAAACTAAACAAAGTGTAAGCATTGAAATTGTTGAATTTTTTAAGTTAAAAAATTATTTTGATAAAAAATTCAACTGTTGAATTAAAATAAATTGTTTAACAAGTGAAAAAAAGTTTAAAGTTAATAATTTAAAAAAAAAATTCTTCTAATTGTGATGGTGAGATGCAACTGCAGAAGTGGATGTACTTGTAAAATAACGATGGTAGCTATGGAAATAATAACGATGGTGGTGGAAAAGTGACACCAATGGCAATGGTGATCTTGATTGCGACATGGTGGTAATAGTAACAGGATAGTGGCATTTGAAACAATGATGACAATGGTGGTGGTATTGTAGCGGCGATGGTGATGACGATGGCGATGGTAGGGTATAATAGTGGAAGTGGTGGTGTCAGTGACAGTGAGGGTAGTGAAAATCATAATGGAACACATTAATATGTATGTATAAACAATATAAATTTAGTCAATATTAAATAAGAATCTTTATCCATAATTTTTTTATATATAACTTTTAGCCTACATTAGAGCATCACCAATGATGTTTGCTAAAATAGCATTGCCATTGCTATAATTTGACAAAGAATAGTGCTATTTTGCCAAATTATATCAATGGTGCTCCAATGGTCATATGTTATTTTGACAAATCTCATCCAACTTTCCTTCAAAGTTTGTAGATGTTGTTTAGATAGATTTTTTTACTATTTTTTTTTAATTATTGTTTTTGTCTTCTGTGACCTTTTTTTCAACTTATACTCGACTCGACAAATATGAAAAATTCAAAAAAAAAAAAATTAATATACCTCCACCAAAACACATACCACTAAAAAATAAAAAAATAAAAAAAATAACTACATTAAAAAAAACATTCTCCCATAATTATTCATTAGGAGACAAGGAAAAAATTTCTATATGTTTTGCATTTTTTTTTTGGTAGGAAAAAAAGTGCACAATGGCTCTTTTTGCATCCCAAGACACCATCCATACTGTTAATGTTTTCACAATCCAATGGCTTATATGAGAATTTTAGAATCATCGGCTGTTTTCTCAAGACAACCCACATTTTCTCTTTCTCATCTTCATTTTCATCAAACCAGTAGGCTGAGCATCTCTCTCTCTCTCTTTCTCTCTGTCTCTCTCTCTCTCTCTCTCTATGTTCATCTATCTCTCCATCTTTATCAAACCAAGTTGGCTGATCAACATTACCATCATCATCCTAGCTTTACACGGTTGAATCTCTAGCAAAACAACACAATCTTCACCATCTTTCTCTTTCTTTAGATCTCATCTCACCATTATCATCCTGTAAGGTTAGAGTCCATCCTCTTGTACTTGTTCTTAGCTTCCAAAGGAAAACCAGACAAACCCATTTCCCTATTACCATTTTCTTGGAGACCTACCAATCCCATTTCCTCTCTCTCTCTGATTTGTGTCTACTTCGGACCAAATTAGGTGAAAATAATACAATAGACCCAAAAATCTTTTATGAGATTTTCAAATATTGAAACTCAGTGCAAAACCCAGGAATTGGGTTTGGCTCTCATTTCATTCAAATCTGAAAATAAAAGATGGAAGACTATTAAACAAAAGTGGGACCCTTAATTTGTCATGTAAGCAACCCCCAACAAGCTTTAAAGGTCAATGGACGTTGAGATGAAGAACAAATTCATCAATCATGCTAGAATCTAGGTGTTTGTTTTCTAAATTTAAACTAGATTGCTTCAAAAATTTATATCAACTTGTGAAATTTGGATTGATTGATCATTCTGAAATTTGTTATTGACTAATTGCTCCGAATATTTGTGAAATAAATTCTTGACTAATCATTCTGAAATTTGAGAAATTTGTGTCTGGGAAATGCAGAAATTGGTGAAATTTGTTTTGAGAAAAAAAAAATTGAAGAAACAAATGCTATAATAAATAAATGAATTCTATTTGACAAAAACAAAAAAAAAAACAAAAACAAAAACAAAAAATAGTGAATTTTGTTTTTTAAAAAAAAACTTTAAACATTTTGGAATTTTTTTTTAGGAGAGGATAAACTGAGCTTTGGAGCCAAAATCTATTATTTTTGATGATGTGACATGTTTGGCAAATGCCAAACCTCCTACCAAATTTGACAACAGAAATGGCATTTGCTATATTTGGCAGAAGGAATAGCAGGCTATTGGAGACCCCATTTTTTCCCTCTTGCCAAATCATAGCTTTGGCAACTCCTTTAGCAACTCTATTGGAGTTGCTCTTATAAAAGTTGCTTAAAAAATTTAAATTATATGAATCATGATATTTTCATTAATTTTATGTGCCAATTTTAATTGTCTAAATAAGGTGGTGTTTGATAACAAAATTCAACAGTTAAAATTGAATTTATTAATTAAAAATCAATTAAACCTATTTGATAACCACAAATGGTATCCCTTAAAAATTTAAGTGACTCTTAAAATGCAAACTAAAATTAAAAAAATAATAATAATAAATGATAGAAAAATTAGTTAACTCTGTCTGAATTTATAAATACTTCTACATAAATATCAATATACACTATTATAACCTCACAACTGTCACCATCACCACTACCACCACGACCACTATCTTTATCACCATTGTCATTGTTATCATAAGCACCACCATCATTTCATTACTACCTGAATAGTTGTCGTTGTTATTACCACTACAACAACCCTTCATCTACACAATCATTACCATTATTGTCATAACCACCACCATCATTCCACCACAAAATAACCATCATCATTTTTTTTAATGATTAGGCGTTCAGGTCCACTTATACGCACCTCGACTAATCCCAAAACCTACATAAAGTGCCCCTCCACATGTTTTAGGAAAAATATGTGGGTGTAGCCTTAAGGAGTTGATAGCACCTAATGGAGGAAGCATACCCCCAAACCCCAAGCCGCATCCATTAGGCTAGCCTCATGGGGTTAATAACCACCATCATTACACCACCATTGCCACCCTCATTTTATCTCCACCGAAAGCACAATCTAGATCTCATAGTGCAAAGCAACACATCAGTGAAAAACAATTACTGAAACACTAATTCAGCATTTTTCAAAACATTGATCCAGAGCACAAAAGAAACAGAGATAAATCACAAACAAAACACAGAAGAAACACAAAAAAAGATGAGCAAAAAGAGATTCACAAACAGAGCACAGAAGAAACATCTAAGAAACAAACAACTAACCTCTGATCGAAGAAGACGAAAAGTTCCAAATCCACAAACAGAACACCATCACTGAGATAAATCACAAAGCTGAAGAAGATTTTGAAGGATTCGATTGGTTTTTCTAAGATTGTAGACGGTAGTGCTTAAAATTGTGAGAGAGAGAGAGAGAGAGAGAGAGAGAATGAGAGAGAGAGAGAGAGAACTTTCAAATCGCAATCGCTTTGAGATGAATCACCGAGCTAAAGAAGAATCGAGAGAGAGAACTTCATATTGATTCGATCCTCTAAGAGAAGGAGAGAGCAAAAGAGTGAGTGAGAGATTTGACTGAGTGATAGATTCAAACTTCATATTATAGACCACGATGCTCAAAATAGGGTTTTCAAAATAAAGGTTCGAAGAGACAAAATAGGGTGTGAAGAGAGACAGAATTTGGAGGCGTTTTCAAACGTCTTATATTCATAAAACGGGACCGTTTTAATTAATAACAAATGCGACATTTAAAAAACGTCGTTAATTATTAGAAAAAGTGACGTTTAATAAAACACCGCTAATTAAACGCCATTAAATCCTTGATTTTCTGTAGTGGTTTGAGATGATGATGACAATGGTGGTGGTAGCGTAGTGGCAATGACGATGACAATGGCAATGGTAGGGGTATAATAATAGTGGTGTCGGTTGAAGGCATGACAAATGATCACACCATAATATGGTGCACTCTCTCACACCAAATCTATATTATATGGTGGTCTACAAACCTTCTCACAAGATGAAACGAATAATTTGGAAGTTTGTTTGAATTTAAACACCAAGATAAGCATTATGTTTATTTGTAACAGATAATGACTATTGATAACGGAAGTCAAGGTTTGTATAAATAATTGGCAAAGAGGGTTCTATTTTGCATTGAATACCAACCTACATTAACACCAACTTTTTGTCTTCGGATTATTCCATCTTGCGTGATAAACACCCTCACGGGTATTCCGATCAATTGCCATTGTCAGGTAAACCTTACAGTGGTATTAGAGCTTGGATTACACATTATCGCAGATGTCAAAATACAATCCGGAAGAACAAAAAATTTTCGAATTCTTTTTACCAAAAATTTAGAAAATTATTAACTGTCAATCTTCGACATTGGTTAATTCTCTTTGTTTATTTAATCATCACCAACGTGTTGTATTCGCAGAAAACTATCCAAAGAAAATAACCGTTGGTGGTGCTATTGTTCCGGACCTTGCCAAAAGTGAGGCCGAATTGTACCGTTAGAAGCAATTTTTTTTAAATATTTTTTTGGTTCAAATTGCATCTCCAAATTAGCCCCATCTTGTTCTTCCTAGAATTTTGATCACAATGGTACAATTCATTGTGAAAAACAACAAAAAATTGACCCACAAAGTTCAATTTTTAGTGTTTGGTCTCCGACACTTGTCACCGGAGAAGATAATCGGAGCAATAAAGCCATTGCAGATTCTGTTTTGAAAGATCAGGCATTTGGGCTAAAGACAAAAGGGCTAAAACTTAGATTTACTACTAGGAAATCTGTCCCCTTGGGCTTGAAAATTAAAAATAAGTCAATTGGGCCAATTTTGCTAAAAGCCCAAACTAGCGAGGCGTAACCCACTAGCCCTAAGCAGTGGACAGAGCCCAGCAGCCCAAAGCCTGGCGTAGCCCGGGCCGAGACGCACTTACCAGCCAATACGTAGACTCGTGACTGACTGATCGGCTTAAATACGACCAGTGTTCCAACCAAGGTCTGCATGATTTCTACTCTTCCAGCCGTGCCTTGATCCACCGGTTCAGCCAAATTTGACCGATTGGTCCAAATGGTTTGCTTTGGCTGCACTCATTTCAAGGCGTTTGATCATTCAAAAGCCAAAATTTCCAAAATTCTTCTAAGAATTTATCCATGGGTAATTTTCCTAAATTTTCAAAAGAAATAATTAGACAATGAGGCTATCCAAGGGTGTTACACAGTAAAACATCCAAAGAAAAAATATTTAATAAGCACTATTGTGTTCCTTAGGCTCGTAACTATTTTTACAATACTTATAAGCGAAGTATTGGGTTTAATAGGCCATTGGGTTTTCATCATTGTTCTTACCCAAGGCAAGATGATCGATTTTTTACTTATCACAGGGGCCGACTCAACAACTACAAGGCTTATCCTTATTAAGACTTGCTGTTGTATTTAATTTTTCTTATTTTTTTATTTTAATTAGTAATATCCACATTTGAATTTTTATTGTAATACATTTTGTTTTTAGTATGGCTATTAAAAATGCCATGGATTCTTTAAGAATTGAGACGCTTAATGGAAATAATTTCCGAGCATGGAAACGCCACATTTATTATCTTCTTACACATGAAAAAAACATTGCACAATTTATCCACTTATAAATCAGATGATGATTCTAATTGGTTTCAAAATAAGTGGATAGAAGATGATGCAATGGCAAAGGCAACTATGTTACATAATATGAAAGACAACATTAGTCCACTTTTTGAAGAGCATGAAACTGCAAAACAATTAATGGAAGCACTAGAAAGTAAGTATGGAGTTCGATCGGACACTGAAATTCAATTGCTCTTGGACAAATATAATAACAGTCATATGAGTGATAATGATAGTGTTGGTAATCATGTTAATCAAATGGAATTAATTGCTAAAGAGTTATCCAACGCTGATCACCCTTTGTCGGACAAGATGCAAGTAATTACCATACTTAATAGTCTTCCATTGTCTTGGGATCATGTTATCACATCTCTAACTCATAGCAGACGAGAGATTTTAATGGTAACATTGCATGTACTCTTAGTTTGGAAGAAGAAAGAATGAAGCGTAGGCGTAAAGAAAGTTTGTCTTCTAACTTGTTGATGGCACAATCTTCACCACAACCATAGAATAATTCCCACACACCATTCAACAAGAAAAAGGCTACTTCTTTCAAGAAAAAATGAAAGAAGGGATTTCAGAAAGGATGGAAGAAACAACAAGAATGGCAAAAACAACAACATCACAAGCATCAGATTGGCGCATGTTACAAGTGCGGTCAAAAAGGTCATATCAAAACCACTTGTCCTTAGAAGAAGCAGAAAAAGGATCATAACCCTGTTGCCATGACAGTTTATGAAGCAATAATGCTTGAACTTTCATCAAATTCATGGTAGATTGATTCTGCTGCAACTAGGCATATTGTGCAAAATAAAGACATGTTCGTGAAGTTTACTGAAAAGAGGGTTGATGAACATAGAATCTACATGGGCAACAGCTCCTATAGTGATGTTTTGGGCATCGACAACTGTCAAATCTCTATTAATGGAACTTCCATTGTGCTTCATGATGTGCTTTGTGTACCTAACATTCGCCGAAATTTAATTTCAGTACCGGTGTTAACCCAAAAGAGTTTAAGATTAATTTTAGGTTTAACACAGTATTAATTAAAAAAGGAAATGTATCAGTGAAAGGTGTAAGAGTGAATGACATGTACTCTTTTCTTATTGATAATAATAAAGTATGTATTTTTGATTATTTACATGTTTCTACTAGTAATAGTTCTTATTTGTGGCATTTAAGGTTAGGTCACATTAATAAAAATAAAATGTCTCGAATGTTTAAAAGTGTCTTATTGCCTAAAGTATGTTCCGATAATTTTGATATATGTGAACCATGTATCAAAGGCAAAATGACTAGCAAGCCATTTTTCAAACATTAGAAATTATCGGAATTACTTAAAATAATTCATTTGGACATTTGTGGCCCTCTAAGAACTAAAACTCATCGAGGCATGGAATACTTTATTACTTTCACTAATGATTAATCAAGATATGGACATATCTACCTTCTTAAACACAAATAAGAGGCAATTGAAAAGTTTAAGGAACATAAATTAGAGGTAGAAAAGCAACTTGTTCGGTCCATTAAACACTTGAATAATGATAGAGGTGGCGAATATGAAGCTATGGATTCTTTCTGCAAGGACAATGGCATAAAACATTTGTTTCCAATGCCATACACACCACAACAAAATGGGGTTGTAGAAAGACAAAATCATACTCTAATGGAAATGACAAGGTCTATGATAGCTCATGCTGATCTTCCTATTCATTTTTGGGGGGAAGCTTTGCCCATCGCTTCGTACATATTAAATAGAGTCGAAACAAAAGCCAAACCTCTAACTCCTTACGAATGCTGGCATGGTACTAAACCTAATGTTCAAAATCTCAAAGTTTGGGGATGTAAAGAACATGCACTTATTCCTAAACCTTTAAGGGATAAATTGGAAAGTAAAACTTAGGATGCAAGTTTATTGGCTATGTTGAAAATATGAGTGGTTATCATTTTTACCATCCCGAACGTGGATTAATAGAAAGTAGAGATGCTATTTTTCTTGAATCCACTGATCTTGCTACTCCTATTGAACAAATTGAATTGCTCTCTGAAGTATCTCAGGACTTTTCTCTTCCTTCTTTGTCACATGATCCACATATTCTCCCAGAACCATCTAATAGTGGGAGGAAATGCAAATTACATTATGTTGTTTTACCTGTTTCGAATCCTGCGATAAGTGGGAGTAAGACAGTAAGACTTCCATCTACGTTTTTGAAAGATTATTATGTTTTTCAAGTTGAAGAACTTAATAAATTAGTAGATTATCCTACTAGTTATAATGAAACAATGAGTAGCAGTGATGCTACACAATGACTTGAGGGAATGAATGAAGAACTTGACACGATTAAGAAAAATGATGTTTGGGAATTAACCGATCTCCCGAATGGAAGAAAAGCCATTGGTTGTAAATGGGTTCTTAGAAAGAAATTCAAAGTAGATGGAAGTTTGGAGAAATACGAGGCTAGGTTAGTAGCCAAGGGATTACTCAATAGCCTGGAGTAGACTTTGTAGATGCATATTCTCCTATTGCAAATAAAGATTCTAATAGCGGTAGTAGCCATGATGGATTTGGAATTGCATCAATTAGATGTTAAAACAACTTTTCTCAATGGAGAATTAAAAGAGGAAATTTATATGATGCAACCTAATGGCTTCCAGAACCACGGCAATGAGGATAAAGTCTACAAGTTGAAGAAATCTCTGTATGGACTTAAACAATCTTCAAGACAATGGTACTTGAAATTCCACCAAGCCATTTTAGAAATGGGCTATGTTGTGAGTCCATTACATCAGTATTTATATTTGGAAAAATGATGACAAGTTAGCAATATTGTCTTTATACGTGGATGACATATTGTTAGCAGGAAATTGTCCAGATATGATTATAAAAACCAAAACTTTCTTGGCATCTAGATTTGAAATGAAAGACATGGGTCTTGCAACCTATGTTCTAGGAATTAGAATTTCAAGAGATAGAAATTCAAAATTATTATATCTAGATCAAGAGAAATATCTAGACAAGGTGCTCAAAAGATTTAATATGGATAATGTAATTCTTTAAGCACGCCTGCTTGCAAGGACAAAGTCTTAGTAAAAGTATGAGTCCTCAAACTAAGTCCGATATTGAAGAAATGAGAAATGTCCCATATGCTCAGCAAGAGGCGTTAGGCGCCTAATGTATGCTACGACAAGCACAAGACGACATCGGCATGCAGTCGGATTGGTAAGTAGGTTTCAATCCAATCTAGGAAAGGAACATTGGCAAGCAGTCAAAAAAATATTCAGATATTTAAAAGGCACTCAGAATTTGAAGTTATGTTTTGGTTTGTGTGATCTAGACATAAAAGGATACCGACGTAGATTTTTGCAGAGATGTAGATAATAGAAAATCTACTAGTAGTCATGTGTTCTTGTTTGGGGGAACAACAGTTTCTTGGTTAAGTAAGAACAGAGTTATGTTGCAAAGTACACTATGGAAGCTGAATACATAACTTGTAGCACAGCCGTGAGTAATACGGTCTGGATAAAACGATTTGTTGACAGTTTACAATTAGGTATGCTTGCCAGACCAGTCAATATATTTTATGATAATTAGTCCGCCATTTCATTAATAAAAAGTGGAGCGAATAGCTCTAAGGGAAAACATATTGATATAAGTTACCACTATATTCAGGACATAGTGGAAAGAGATGAAATTAAAGTTAACTATATACCCTCAAAAGAGATAGTGGCCGACCCTATGACTAAAGGGTTGTCTCTGGAAAAATTTAGAGAACATGTAGCTAATATGAGATTGAAAAATGCCTAGCTAGGTCGTTTAGCTATTTATATAAGAGCATAGTCGGATGACTCTAGAGATGCCTAGATAACCGATGTTTTGCAACTCTATCTTCCATAGAAACATGTGTTTGGTCAGGTAATAAGATAGAGAAACTGACAAGATACAGACATCATAGTTAGCATGAGATGTAAAGTCCATGATATGCAACATGCTGACTAGATGATGGTGTCTGCTTGATCAGCAAAAAGTCGTTGATAAGGTGTGTTAAGGAAAACCTTCAAGAATGGGCCTTAGAGGAAGTACTTAACAAAAATTTTGGCGCAGGTCGACAAATGAGGAATGTGTGTGGCTAAAGTCGTCAATGGTGATTGGGTATGGACTATGAACCCAGCACTGAAAATTGATGTTGTTTATTTGAAATATAGTGAATTGAAGTCATCTGGAATGTATTGTTAGTGAGAGAACACATTCGTACGCACGTATGGCCAAGTCACTATCGGATGTTGATCTATAAGGTACATTCATAGATGAAAGTTGGCATGGGGCAAAATTTTGGTACCGAGGTAAACATGCCCAACTCAGGTTTTATCACCAATATTATAATGTGATCAAGTGGGAGAAGAAGGCATGAGAGATGATCACACCATAATATGGTGCACTCTCTCACACCAAATCTATATTATATAGTGGTCTACAAACCTTCCCGCAAAATGAAACGAATAATTTGGAAGTTGGTTTGAATTTAAACACCAAGAAGCATTGTGTCTATTTGTAACAGATAATGACTCTTGGTAAAGGAAGTCAAGGTTTGTATAAATAGTTAGCAAAGAGGGTTCTATTTTGCATTGAATACCAACCTATATTGGGGATGTTTGGTAGGGCTTTTTTGAGCCAACTTATAGCTTCTGAATTTTAAAAAATTATTTTGGACTGTTTGGTTAAACTTATTTCAAATAGCTTTTGATTCTAACAACTTATTTTAAGTCAAAAAAGTTGATTCTGAGAAGTTAATCACCCCTTACTTTTAATTATCAGCTTCTGTTGTGGACATGTTAATTCACGGTTATACTCTTAGATTTTTTTATTTTTTATTTTTTTAAAAATAGAAAAAGATCTAAATGGACTATAGAATATTACTATTATTTTTTATGAGAAATGTAGACAAATAGTGAATAATAAAAAATAAAAGTTAATTAAAAAAGCTACTTCACAGCTTATTTAACAAACATTACTCAGCAACTTAAATCTATAATCCAACAGCTATACCAAACAGATTAACAACTTCTGATTAAAGTCGTAATCTATAATCTGTTAAGCTATAATTTATAATCTGTTTTAACAACTACACCAAACAGGACTATTAACACCAACTTTTTGTCTCTGGATTATTCCATCTTGCGTGATAAACACCCTCACGGGTATTTCGATCAATTGCCATTGTCAAGTAAACCTTACATCGGTGACAGTAAGGGTATTGAAAATCATAATGGAACACATTAATATCTACGTATAAATAATATAAATTTAGTCAACATTAAGTATGAACCTCTATCCATAATTTTTCTTTTTCTTTTTTTTAATAACTTTTAGCCTACATTAGAACATCTCCAATGGTGTTTGCTAAAATAGCATTGCCATTGCTACAATTTGGTAATGAATAGTATTATTTTTCCATTGAAAAATCTAGAAACCCTAGATGTTGATTTGTGATTATGTACCAATTTTAAGCAGAATATAACAATCCCAATCAAACAATAAAAGACAAATCGACACAACGATTTTACGTGAAAAAACCACAATTGGACACCTCCAATTGTGATTACAAAACCACGGGCAACAGCCACAAAACAATCCACTAAGAATATTTAAAGGAATTACACAGGTATACTCTCAATTACCTAGCGAATCCACGCCTAATTGAACCAACCTCTATGCGCCTCTTCCAACCCCATCTTCACCTCGGAATTGTCTTTACGATGAGCCACTCCAGAATCCACCGAAGTTTCAGGCTCGAATTTTTCAAAATCCACCGAAGAACAACTCTCTCTCTCTCTCTCTCTCTCTCTCTCTTGTATATAACAAACAAAACCTTTGATGTACTCTCTTTAAACCATGAATTGAATACTCAATAAAATATCAAAGAAAACTAACAAAATATCCCCAGATATAAACCTTAAGAACCAAAAAGAAGATCTGGAGGAATTAATTTAGTTTTGGGAGAAAACCAACTACTTATAGAAAACCAAAGTAATCCTAGTTTTGGAAGAAAACCAATTTCTTAAAGAACTCCAAAGTAATCCTAGTTTTGAAAGAAAACCAACTTCTTATAGAAATCCTTGTCAACCGGGATTGCCAAGAATAAAACCTAACAATCTCCCCCTTTGGCAATGCCGTGACAAAACACACCTAACAAATAAAATTCTAATCACCCTAACCCATTACAACCAACAAACACAAACTTCTTTCTCAAGATTAAGATCTGCAAAACAGCTATTAGTGCCACAATCTCCAAAACAACTATTAGTGCCACAAGAGTATATGAAAAAGCAATAAACATATGACAAGATTATCTTGAAGCATGAGTTGGAAAACATGAATAGATACGGCTTGAAGATTTTAAGAACATGTAGCATAGATAGATGAAAACTAAGACTTATGCACCCGACACATGACATAAATACATGAAATCCTAAGGCACATCGGACAACATTAATCCCCCTTTTTTTTTTAACGAATTGACAAAGGAAGCTCAAACAATAAAGAAGCCAATGCAAAGCAACATGCAAACCAACTAAAGCCAATCTTCCTTACCAAACAAATCAAAGTGATCATGCGAACAAACTTTTGTAACAATAAACCAAACTCCCCCTCACTAAAAACAACCACACACACTGAAAACAGTGAACAAGAAGAAAAGGACAAAAAATAATATGATGGAGCAGACAAGGAATTTCAGATTAGTACCTTAATACACACAAGACTATCTAGAAGCACAATTACTTAAAAACACAATGTGCACAGCCTCTAGAAAATTCCTCATAAAAGAAAGTGATGTATTATGTGAAAAACATAGATCCCATGATAAAAATGTGTGTGTGACTCTTGGAGTTCGACAAACATGAGATTCAAATCCTAGTAGTGATCTGATAGCTGGACCTCCAACAAGAGAATCTAAGCACAACTAAGGAAAGTCAAACCACTAGGAATCAAGGGGTATTTGGTGAGTAAAGATGGAGGCTCCCCCTCAATCAATGAATCTTTTATTTTTTTATTTTTTTTTTCACATCTTTTTCTTTTCTTTCTTTCGCACATCCCCTTTTTTTTTTTTCTTTCTTTTGCACACTCATTGGCGGCTGACACGCTCAAGAGTATGAAAACCGAACCAGAGAAGCATGGATATAATAAGGATAACCTGGTTGGTGACTCTGAGGTAGCCTTTTCCTCATGGCTGAACTGCAAAGAATAGAAGGGAAAGCCATGGAGATGCAAAAAGATGGAAGGTGGTTAAGAGACTCAACATCACCCATGATATGCTAGTATAGGTCAATTCCTCTAGAAAAGCAAAAGATACAATGCCAGAAGTCCATAGAAAAAAATGATCACTAAGATGGAAGACTCCAAAATTTGCTAATCCAAGAATGTGTAAAGAATGAGACATACTAATGAAAAAACACACACTCCGAAATGAGTAATGACCACAAAAAGCACACACATATTGACATGTAATGGATATTCTCATCAATTCCAATATGCACTAAGGACTACTGAAAACTTTCAAGCTTGCAAAACCATACTAAGAAAATCTTTTTGGATTTTTTTTTTCTTCAACCAAAGTAAGATAAAAAACAAACAGAAACCCAAAAACTAAAACAACTAAACAAATTAACACAAGTCAAGTTTTCTCACCCAAACCGCTTTAGTATGAACAAAGTTGTGAGAATGGCGGTTCTTGGGTGGTGTCTTGACGTTGTGGTTCCCTTTGCTTTCAATGGGAACCCGTCTCGACTTGGTTTCCAACTTCTTATTTTTAGATCTAGGCAAATACACTCTCCCATGCAACTTATAACAATTACGGCGAATATGACCATGCATACCACAATGATGACAAATAAAAACAGGGTGTACCTTATTTTCTTTTAACTTACCAACTCTAAGAAGTTTGAGAAGTCCATCCTTATGTTGAATTTTTTGTTCTCCCTTTCCTTGAGTTCATATATCATGAGATGTAGATGCACTCTGTTTTTGCTCTTTGTTATCACCAAAGCTAATGCCACTCTTGTCACAACACATTTGTTGAGACCCAATGATATTCTCCAAAGTCTTTGATCCTTTGTTCCAAAGACCAATGGTAGCCATAGCACACTTGAGTTCTTCTTCTTTCTTGATCATTAGTTCTTCCAAAGCAACTTGAGACATCTCGAGAGTTGCAATCTTTTCTTCATATGTTGCATAAATTTGCTGTAGCTCATTCCTCTCTGTCTCACAAGTCAAGAGTTTTGCACAAAGAGCTTGTCGATCATTAGAAATCTTAAGGGCATCATTCCTAGCCTCGGAAATCTCTTTTTTTAACTTGACATTCTCACTTTCACATGTTTTGAGTTTCTTTGTGAGTTTGTCATTCAATTTGAATAAGTTAAGAGACTCATTATACAACTTTTGATATGCTTGCTGAAGTTCTTCATCTTCACTTCCCGAGGATTCGTCAAGTAGGGGTGGTCGAACCATAGAATTTCCCTCACGAATTGAATCCATTATCACAAATCAAACAAGATCTCGTTCTAAAAGAATTTTTTTGAAAAAAAAAATTGAACGACCTGCTCTGATACCAATTGAAAAATCTAGAAACCCTAGATGTTGATTTGTGATTATGTACCAATTTTAAGCAGAATGTAACAATCCCAATCAAACAATAAAAGACAAATCGACACAACGATTTTACGTGGAAAAACCACAATTGGACACCTCCAACTCTGATTAAAAAACTACGGGCAACAGCCACAAAACAATCCCCTAAGAAAATTTAAAGGAATTATACAGGTATACTTTCAATTACCTAGCGAATCCACGCCTAATTGAACCAACCTCTTTGTGCCTCTTCCAACCCTGTCTTTACCTCGGAATTGTCATTACGATGAGCCACTCCAGAATCCACCAAAGTTTCAGGCTCAAATTCTTCAGAATCCACCGAAGAACAACTCTCTCTCTCTCTCTCTCTCTCTCTCTCTCTCTCTTGTATATAACAAACAAAACTTTTGATGTACTCTCTTTAAACCATGAGTTGAATACTCAATAAAACATCAAAGAAAACTAACAAAATATCCCCAGATATAAACCTTAAGAACCAAAAAGAAGATCTGGAGGAATTAATTTAGTTTTGGGAGAAAACCAAAGTAATCCTAGTTTTGAAAGAAAACCAACTTCTTATAGAAATCCTTGTCAACCAGAATTGCCAAGAATAAAACCTAACACAAATTATAGCAATGGTGCTCCAATGGTCACATGCTATTTTGGAAAATTTCAACCAAATTTCTCACCAAGTTTGTAGGTGTTGTTTGGATATAGATTTTCTAGTAATTTATTTATTTAGCCTTCATGACCTTTTTCAACTATTTGTAATAAATAAATAAATAAAAGTTATATATTCACATTATACCCAACTAGAAAAATATAAAAATTGAAAAAAAAAATTGAAAAAAAATAAAATTAATATAAGTCACTCCACCAAAAAACATACCACTAAAAAAAAATTATTAACTACATTAAAAAAATACATTCTCCCATAATTATTTATCAAGAAACAAGGACAAATTTCTTTTTGTTTTGTAATTTTTTTCCTTTTTTTTTTGTAGGAAAAAAAGAGCACAACAGCTCTTTTTGCATTCCAAGACACCATCCACACCATTAATGTTTTTACAATCCAACGGTTGATATGAGAATTCTAGAATCATCGGCTGCTTTCTCAAGACAACCCACCTTCTCTCTTTCTCATCTTTATTTTCATCAAGCCAGTAGGCTAAGCATCTCTCTCTCTCTCTCTCTCTATGTCATCCATCTCTCCATCTTTATCAAACCCAATCGGCTGATCAATATTACCATCATCATCCTAGCTTTACACGGTTGAATCTCTAGCAAAACAACACAATCTTCACCCTCTTTCTCTTTCTTTAGATCTTATCTCACCATTATCATCCTACAAGCTTAGAGTCCATCCTCATGTACTTGTTCTTAGCTCCCAAAGGAAAACTAGACAAAGCTATTTCCCTATTACCATTTTCTTGGAGACCTACCAGTCTCATTTCTCCTCTCTCTGATCTGTGTCTATTTCAGACCAAATTAGGTGAAAATAATACAACAAATCCAAAAATCTTTTGAGTTTTTTAAATATTGAAACTTAGTGCAAAACCCAGGAATTGGTAGCACCGAATGGAGGGAGCACACCCCCAGACCCCAAGTGAAACCCGCTAAGCTAGCCTCTTAGGGTTAATAACCACCATCATTACACCACCACTGCCATCCTCATTTTATCTCCACTACTTTATCCTTTTACCATTACCACGACCACTATCTCTATATCTCCACCACCACCACCAACTCACTAAAACAATATAAAATTAAAAAATTACAATTTAAAAATAATAAATTTATGATGACATATGCTAATGAGTATTGAGAGTTGAAATTTTTTAAATAATTTTTTGAAAAGAGGTTACAAAAGAGATTATACTAATGAAAAAAAAATTAAACATGCGATAACAAAATCTCCTTTTATAGGAGACTATACCAATGAAAAACAGATTAAACATATGAGATAACATATGCTGATGAGTATTGAGAGTTGGAAAAAAAAAAGAAAAAAAGAAAAAGAGAAGGGATGGTAAAATTACCTGATCCAATCGTATTTGTCTCCACTTGATTTTAATAAAACAAATAGACAAAATAATTAATAAGTCCTATTTTGCTCTTAATATTACTGACGCGTCCTATTAACTGTAAATATGGATAACTAAAAGGTTCCCAAAAAATTCATTGATCCATAATGGTGTGTCTTATCGCAATCTCACCCTTCATATTTAATATAAACAACAATTTTATAAATAATTTTAGCTTAATTAAAATTTAAAATTTTAATTGTAAAAATTATTAATCTTATACTTATAATTTTGTTTATGAAAAATCACTTAATTTGAAGAATTAAAAATAATTTAATTATAAATTTTATAATAATTAAATTTATTTATGAACTTTTTTGTTCATATTTTAATGAAAAATATAAAATGAAAATAAAATATTACTATACTATTATGAACAATTGAATTTTTTTTTTATGTATAATAATTTATAAAAGAAGAAGAAGATATATTTGTTAATACTGAAATTTGATATAACTCAATAATAATTTTCAAAACAAAATAAAACTTTTGGATAATTTTTTCATTGTGATTTATGATTTTTTTAATTCTATATTATAATTTTTATAATTAAAAAATATTATTTTACTTAGATTAAAAATATTTTCATATTAAATGAGGGGTAAATTTGAGATAACTTTCACCATTATGGGGCAATGAACTTTTTCAAAATATGTTACGAAAAATGGGACTTAGTTGTCTATATTGAAACTTGATAAGATTTGATAGTAACCTTAAAAGCAAAATAAGACTTATTGGTTATTTTTTCTAAAAAATATTTGAGAGGGCATTGATAGAGTAGGATTAAGTATAGAGGTAAGTAAATCAAAACTGTCAAAGTTAGGATAAAGTTCGAAATTGTATCATTAAAATAGTTGAGTTTAAAATTAAAAATTCACAAGTAAAATTTGAAAACCCGATCTGTTGCCATCCAAAGAAGAGAGGGAGAGGGGTAAAAAATGAAATATGTATATATATGAATATTTTTTTTATTTTAATCTTATTATATTTAACAAATTAAATTATACCTTGATGTATGTATATATAATAAGATTTTTATTAACATGTGCCCTAAAGGCATATGTTAAGAAGATATTAAATGAATGCATTTATATCAATTTATATAGAAAATAACCCAACTTTAAAAGTTGTCTTCACTTTTTTATTTATTTTTTATTATATATATATATATATATCTATAATGAGACAAAAATACCCTTTTGCTTTGCACCCTTCTCTTCCATTTTTTTGTATGCCCCTTCACCTTCCTTTAATTTCGATGTTGTATATTATTATTTTTTTTTAAAAAATTAAATTTTAGATTGATGATTTTTAAAAAAAATCAAATACTAATAATTTTCATATTTTTAGAACATAAAATAATATTTAAAAATTCAAATATATATTTATATTCGTTTTTTCAAAAATAGATTCTAAATACAAATTCTAAAAATTAGAGAATCTTTGTCTTACAAAAACAGGGATACTTATGTCCATATGAAAATATATATATATATCTATATAATAAAGCAGAACGGATTTTGAAAATATCCTAGAGACATTTGTCCTACTAGGAC
The DNA here is from genome assembly GCA_025200525.1 of Camellia lanceoleosa. Classification (NCBI taxonomy): domain Eukaryota; kingdom Viridiplantae; phylum Streptophyta; class Magnoliopsida; order Ericales; family Theaceae; genus Camellia; species Camellia lanceoleosa. Next base: position 89,090,797 of record CM045770.1, read on the forward strand.
ATTTTAAGGGTGAAGATTCATTTGCCTATTTAGATAGATGGTTGAGATTACCCCTTAAACATATATTAGTATATCCCTACACTTGCTTCCCGCCCAAAGAAAGAGTAAACTTCTACTTACCCACGTCTCCCGCTATTCTATCTTTATCTCTCTGTACTCAGCTTCCCAATTGCCCATGTCTCCCCTCCCTTCTATCTTTATCCCTCTCCCTTCTCTGTTCTCATCAGTTTGTTCTTGCACTCCTCTTCATCACAAGGTATTCCTGTCCTCCTCCCTCTCTCTGTTGTATTTTTTTCCCCAAATCTGTTCTCATCAGTTTGTTCTTGCGATCAGTTTCTGAATGATCAGATTGTAGAACCTTGCGATCTGTTACTGATCAGTTTGTTCTTGCGATTAGATTGCGCTGCTGCTCATCATCACCACTCGCAAGGTTCCCTCTCTCCCACCTTTGGTTGTTCCCTTTGCAAGGTAATTTTGGTCTCTCTCTGTTTAGGGTTTTTCTCTGTCAATTTTCTTCGAGCTTTGACAATTTCCCTTCAAATTGAAATTCTGTTTTCTCCTCTTCATAACGTTTTCTCCAGTTTACAAATGTTCATTTTTTGAGGTAACAGGTCATTTTTTGGAGGTTGATTTCTGGGTTTGTGATCTATTTTCCTAATTGGGTCTGTCATTAGTTCTTAATACTGTTTATCTGTGATCAAATTCAATTATAGCAAGAATATTATCTTTCAATCGTCTCTGAAAGGCTTGGCTGTACTATAAGCTTTTCAGAGTGTGGAGGTATTGAAATTGAAGAGAACTGGGACAAGGTATTTCAAGGCATAAAATGTTACTTGCATATTGATCTACGATATTTGAATGTCTTCTGCAGTGGTGCATTTACTGTATTTTGAACTCTTGGTTCATATAGGTTAAGGCAATATTTCTCCCAACTGAAAAGCCTATGACAACTGAGGCAATTGCCCCATTGATTGCCACACTTCCCTTAGAGGTCAGTCCTGTTTCATTTACAATTTACCTACCGTGACAACTAGGATGGAATTCATTCTTTGCAGGATAACTATGTAAATTCTTCATTTCGATCCATACCCACTTTTCCTTTCTTTTCTCTCTCTTTCTCTCTCTCTCTCTCTCTCTCTCTCTCTCTCTCTAGCGATGTCTATCTCTAAAATTTTGGCAGAGGAGTCTCTTCTGGTTGGGTACCGATTTCGCCCTACCGACGAAGTACTCATCAATCACTATCTGAAGTTAAAGATCAACGGCGATGAGAAGCAAGTCAGTGTTATTCGAGAGATCGATGTCTGCAAATGCGAACCCTGGGATTTGTCTGGTAAAACTACCCACATAAAAAATTAAAAAATTAAAATTTTGGGTTTTTTGCTTTGATTATTGATATATACTTGATTAAAAGCCCTAATTTTGGGTTTGATTTGATCTATTTTTGTGCAGATAAATGGGTTTGTTGCATTTTTTGTTTGTTTGTTGGTAATGCTTGGTTTTGATTCCTGTGAAATTGTATAAAAAAGAAAAAAAGAAGAGGTTTTAAATCTCATGCATAGGATTGTTCATTATTTAGTAGTAATGAAATGAAAACATAAATCTCTAGGTTGAGCTCTGATAGTGTCTACATGTGTATTTAATGATTCTGCAATATTTTAGTGCAATTCAAATATAGGAGTGTTCAATACTTATCTCATAGAGTCATGGGATTCTGAATTCAAACATGTTTTGAACATAGCACCCACCCACCCACTTCAACCTCCACTTTATCTGACTTGAAATTTTGATTTTTAAATATTTTTATTGGTGGGATATTTCCAGGATGGAAAAATATTTACAAGTAGCCCAATCCAAGATTTTTTCATCTTTTGGAATTGTTAGTTGATTGCATTATTCTTAGTACATAAATTGTGGCATTAATTAAATTTGTTTAGCCTTCAGCTCCAGAGATTTGAACTAATGATTTTTTAACTATCATGTTTAGTAATATACCTGCGGATTCATTTTGCAGTTACGTTTCCATCTACAATCATCTTTTTCAAGGAAATTCTTGAAATATTTTAGAAGAATGATCAGGCATAGTCAACCTCCAAGAAGCAATAAACCTTCAATAAAATATAGGTGTAGCTCACTGGAGGGGGCTTCCTTTGAGCTTAGTGATTTTGATGACGGAAATTACGCCCCCACCTCCTCTGGTAATTGTAAGCAAAATTGCAGAAAATCTAAACCAAAGTCTTCTGAGATGCTAAGCACGGCTGAACTCATCTCAGCAGTTGACCAGATATGGAATTGTGCAAGTCGTTCCCTGGATTTTTTCCAACATAAATCAAATTTGAGACACAGTGATGGTATTTTCAGGAAGAGAATGTATTTTGTTATTCAGGTGGGAAAGGAAATGGCTGGTCATCTACCTCATCTGAGGAGGTCAACATTTCCCAGTTAATTTGATGACTACTGGCCATTCTTCTTCACCCATGGTACAGGAAAACTTAAGAGTGTCTGAAAGATGGTGAACCGAAAGTTTTACTTTTGCTCAAATAAATGTAAGTAATTTGGTTTTGGTTTGATTTATGTATTCCATTTTGGTTTGATTGGCCATAAATGTTTATACATTTGAAGTGTTGTTGGCATGGATAATAAATAGTTAATTATGATTTTAGATTTATTTTTTAATTTTTATAATTTTTTCCAGGTGTGATTTTGTAATTTTAGATTATGATTTGGTTTATATATATTTTTTATTTTTGTAATTTTTTTTTAGGTGTTATTTTTTTCAATGCTGGTTAAGTTTTGTTTTATCTCACATACATTGTTTTATTATTATTCGAGTTAATTGCAATGTCATCCTTTCATGTTTGTGCAATCTAATTCCGCATTAATGTCTTTCCTTGATTTTTTTAGTTAGGTCAGGGTGTTGCTTTTACCAGTTAAAATAATTGCCTTCTACTGATTTATAAGGTTCAGAATTTTTTGTTACTGTTGAAATATCTAACTCTGACATAATTGCAGCATTATTGGAGAAGAGCACAAATGGGGTCGTTTTGGTTGTTCAGTTGTTATACTAACTTGCTAGCTTTAAACAGTTGAGCAAAAATATTTTCTTTGCCAGTTAAAGGTAGAAAGTGTTCAGTGCCATAGGCCCCAAAAATAATGAACAAAATTAGATCCAAGTGGAGGCACAATAAGTAGTTTGAATAATTAGAGTTGATTGCCCACATCATGTTAGGTTGTCATAACTCAGATATTTATCCATCTCTGTGGAGTTCCATTAATTATGAGAACTTCAGCTCAAGTCAACCCAACAAAACTTTTTTTGAATTTTTTGGAGAACTTTTAAAAGAAACCTCACAACAATAGTAGAGACTTTATCCTTTTGTATTGCTTGAGCAGTTGGGCTTCAGGAAGTTGTTACAAGATGGTTCAAACTCCGATTGGATTGATTTACTGATGTAACTCCAATTATGTAATTACTTTTTTTCTTTTTAGGTCATTTGACGAGGTACATCTGTCTAACTAGTTATATATTATATAAGTAAAAGTGAGTTTTCGTGAAGAGTTCTGTGAATTTATCTAATTAAAATATATATATATTTTTTAATCCTAACATTATTTATACCGTGCTTTCAGGCACGGGCATACACTAGTATATATATATATTCAAAAACATCATAATTAATTTTCCTTCTCTTTATATTCTCCATACAAGTGGAGGAAGTTAACATCATTTAATAATTAACCGAGGAAAAAAATACATTTTCTTCATTTTGTTTTCGGGATAGGAAATATTTGCACTAATCGTGACAGGACCAAGTCATTAAAAAAAATACTGCAAACCCCACCTTAAACTATCCCGAATTTATCCCGAAAGAGATTGAGTGATTGGGATTGAATTGGTGTAGTGTGAGGTTCATGTATAAAATAAATCTAAACCACAAGATGATAATTTCAGATAATTTCTAAATTGTTAAATCTAAATTTGTAATATTACCGAGCCATTAATACCACCAAGTTATTAATGATATTGATTAAATCAACAAAAGCTGGCTTCAGAATTTACTCATTCTTTCAGGGGAGACAACACAATATATAAGTGGTAAATTACAACAATCTTATTTGAGATTTAAAGAAAATAAATTGAATTTTACAAATTTAGTTTTATTATATTGAATTTTTTCTTAAAATTTTAATTCATTTAATAGCTTGTTTCCTTTTCATTAATAATTCATTAATTTTGTGAGTGATATTATCATCCTTTTATATTGAAATACTATATATTTTATCTTAATTTATTGATGTGTTTACATGTCACCTATATTAATTTTGATAATTTTAGAGTGCTGCTATTAACACCTCCCTTTCTTCTTTGGACCCCTCACTTCTCTGAACCCCCATCCAGTTAAATGAGGCCCCTTTATTTTCTCTTTGAACCCCTCACCTTAATTCCAACTATATCCTCACCCTAACCCACCTTTCCAACCCAACCATTGTCAGCTCTGGCCATAACCTCCACCGCCGGCGCCACTCTTCGGTCAACTCCAATCCATAGCCACTTTTCGATCAACTTCATCGCAACCCCCACAGTCGACCACCCCTAACAACTTCAGACAACCTCAATCCAGAGCCACCGCCGCAAGCCCCCCTTCTCTCTCTCGCCACCATCGCCTAGCCACCATCGTCGATCACTGCTCATCCCAACTTAAATCGCAACGGCAATGAAGGTGACTAGGGTTTGAGGTCATAGATCACGTTGACAGCTAGGGTTGAGATCTCAGATCGTGACAGTGATAGAGGTGGCTAGGGTTTGAGGTCGCAGATCGTTGTCCCGTCACCATCGCGCTCCCAAACCTTATCTGTCACGACCCAAACCTACCCCTGTAGGTCTAGCATCGTAACTGGCCAGTAATCATTGGATTACCAAAGGTCTCTTGACAAATTAGCAAATAATAAGGGGTTGCGGAAGCAAATATATAAAATAGACAAGGTCCAATGAATTGTGGTAACGTACATGAGACAGTAGATTTCAAAACTTATATATATATACGTGAGCATGCCAGTCAAGGACGCCAATATTTACAAAGGATTTACAGAAGTGTACATCCTAAGACCTGACTTTACAAAGCAGTCACAGAGACTAGCGTAAATACAAAAACAGCCATGGCATTAGACTTCGGTCGAAACCTCCTCAGGAGGCACAACGGTTGGCTGACAAAAACAGACCAAAAGGTCGTCAACTCTGGCCCTAGTTACATGCCGGCTCACCTACATACATAATATAAACTGTGAGCGAAAACTCAGTGAATAGTAACAGAGTAAAGGGGTTTTATGAATGATGTTCAGCACAAGTTAGGATCCAGTATTTCAATCAGAACATACTCAGACTTCAAAACAGAAATAGATTTAGATACACACTCATGTTCATATTCAGATTTTGCATAAGATCATACGTGGTACACCCATTAGCTATCAGATTAATTTGGTCCAGAGACCCACATGCATAGTTGGTACCAACGACCATAAAGGTACATATCTTGCAGGCAAGTAGCCATGGTATTGTTACCCCCAGGCAACGGCCACGTGCAGATTGGCCGCGATATTGTTAGCCCCGGGTGAGGGCCACGTGAGCTAAGGGTGCCACAAATACTTTTCAAAAAATTGGACATTCATTCATAATTTGTAAGATAGCATTTCAGAAAACAGATCATACCATACCAGTCATAAAATACTTAAGTTAAACATAACCTTATAGAGTTATTACTCACAGCGGGCCTTGAGACAGACAAACGGAGTAAACTTGGTCAAACGGTACGTGGCACGTGACCTACACAACACATAACAGATATACACTTGAAACACACGTTCTAATTGTACAAAACTTATTTCGTTGGCTCTTAGTGTGTTTCTAATCTCTTATCCTCATTATGGGGTCTTAAACATGGCCTAGGAATGCCTAGGATGGAATGAGAATACAAAAATGCATTGAAAACCATTTCTCAAATTTTGCTGAAGATAAGGTCCACGCTCGAGCGTGGCTTATCCCACTCGAGCGGACATGCAGATATTGAAGCTCCGCTCGAGCGTGGACTTCCCCGCTCGAGCGGACTGCAAACTTATGAAAAAGTGCTAGATGCATGAAATTCATGCTCGACGGGCGCTCGACCCCCGCTCGAGCGTGTGACACAGACCCTCGCTCGAGCGTGGATTCCCCCGCTCGAGCGGACTGCAAAACACACAAACTTCTGGGTATACGCATTTCACGTTTGAGCGTGACTCTCGCCGCTCGAGCGGAAGTGCATGTACTCAGGCTTTACGCTTGAGCGTGAAAGTCCCCGCTCGAGCGTGGGTCAAATTTCTGGAAAATCCAGATTGACCTCCAAGCATGAAACTTAACCCTTAAGCCTTCAAAACTCATTTTTCTGAGCCAATATTTGAGGAAACATATAATAACTCATAAAACAACATGTATTAAAAATCATTTTAAGAAATCGTGGCCCAAGAGCAACGCAATTTGTGCAAAATCAACATGAACTCTATGAACATGCCATTAATACAACATGCAAGAACCTTGTTGAATCCAAACCCTCCAAAGCATGACCAAACTTGATAATTTGATGGACAACAAGGTGAATGACCATAATGTGAGTGAAATTAACACATGCATGGAAGAAATCTTAGAATTCAAACTCAAAGCATGGAAATTTATGCATGCATGCATGGATTAATCCTCAATTCAACATTTAAAACCCAATTCCTAGCTTTAGACACTAATTAACCATAAACCATGAAAGAAACAATTCACATTCAAGTTTAAGGGGATGAATTCTCTACCTTAGGTCTTGAATTCTAGGTGTAGGAGCTCAAATATGCAATTTTGCTTTAATTTCTTCTAAGTCCCCAAGCTAAATCTCTTGTTGAACTCAAATTCTCCTACTCTCCCTCTCTCTCTCTCTCTCGAATTGGTCTAAGAAGAAATGAAGGAATGATGTAAAAAGATATAAAATCTATTAATGGCCTAAAGTGCCCACTAGTGGCAAAAATGCAATTAACTCAAGTTGATGTAAATTAATTTTATTTAATCATACCAAATCAAATTTAAATTATCTACCATAAAATCACATAAATTCTAGTTAACACATAACACTAATCAATTTCGGAATTGGGTGCCTATAGGGCTTTCAATTCACAGTTCAAAGTCAAAACATGAATAGATCGTTCTACACCGAACAGATAGAACACAAAATTCAAACAACACATGCAAATTAATTCCAAATTCCTCCTAAGCTACTGTTAGGCATAATTAAATGCGAATTAACATTAATCAGAGGTCGGGGTTATTACAATCTTCCCTCCTTAAAAGAGTTTGGTCCTCCAAACTCGAAGTACCTTCATTCTGGAACAACATTGGGTCCAATGGGAATAAATCTGGATATCTCTTCATCATGTCTTCCTCGGTTTCCCAGGTTGCATAGGTTCCTCCATAGTTTTGCCAATCAACTTTTACCAACAGTATCTCTTTATTTCTTAGTCTTTTGATCCTCCGATTCACAATCTGGATAGGTCTTTCCTCGTAGGTATAATTATCTTTCAAAAATACATGTGTTGGCTCAATGACATGGAGTGGATCCCTCAAGTATTCTCGTAGCATCGATACATGAAAGACGTTATGCATATGTTCCATTACTGGGGCTAAGGCTACCCGATACAATACCGGATTGATCTTTTCGAGGACTTCATAAGGTCCAACATATCTTGGCGCCAACTTGCCCTTAACACCAAACTGAGTTTGACCCTTCATCGAGGTCACCTTTATGAACACATGGTCCCCAACTTCATATTCTCTATCTCTTCTTCGGACATCAACATAGCTTTTCTGCCAACTTTGTGTAGTTTTCAGCGTTCGATCGGGCTTCACTTTCTCAGTTGTTTCTTGCATAAGTTCCAGTCCCTACAAAGGTCTATCACTTACTTCAGCCCAACATATCAGAGAACGACATTTTCTTCCATACAAAGCTTCGTAAGGAGCTATTTCAATGCTTGAATGGTAACTGTTGTTGTACACAAATTCAGCTAATAGCAAGTAGGTCTCCCAATTCCCCTGGAAGTCTAACACACACATTTTGAGCATGTCCCCTAAAGTTTGGTTAGTTCGTTCAGTTTGTCCATCTGTCTGTGGGTGATAGGCACTACTCAGCCTTAGTTCAGTTCCCAAAGCCTGTTGCAAACTCTGCCAAAATCTCGATACAAACTTTGAGTCCCTGTCAGACACAATAGATACTGGCACTCCATGCAGTCTCACAATTTTAGTCATATAGATATTGGCCAATTTATCAGCATTATAAATAGTTTTGACAGGCAGAAAATGGACAGACTTAGTTAAACGATCAACTATAACCCAGATAGAGTCCATACCTTGAGAAGAACGAGGCAATTCCACAACGAAGTCCATGGTAATGTACTCCTACTTCCATTCCGGTATTGGGAGTGGTTGCAGCAAACCAGCGGGTCGTTGATGTTCAGCTTTAACCTGTTGGCAATGTAGACATCTAGCCACAAAGTCTGCAATACTCTTTTTCATTCTAGGCCACCAAAAATTATGTTTCAAATTATGGTTCATTTTCGTGTTCCCCGGGTGCATAGCAAACTTACTACTGTGAGCTTCGGTCATAACACATTTTCTTAAATCATAACAATCGGGTACACAAAGTCGGCTTTGAAAATTTAGCACATCATTCTCAAACACAAATCCTGGCCTCGGCTTTGAATCAAATTCCTTTATGATCTTTTTCAAGTATTCATCTTCACATTGTTTCTGTTTGATCTCGTCAAGAATTGTAGGTTGAGCGAAAATAGCAGTTAACAGCCCATCTTGTTCTAGGTCAATCAGCAATTCTTTTCGATTGGATAACATACATGACAAATTTCCCATTGATTTTCGGCTCAAGGCATCCGCTACGGTATTAGCTTTCCCTGGGTGGTACAAGATCTGTAAATCATAATCTTTGATTAATTCTAACCACCGCCTCTGCCTCATGTTCAATTCCTTTTGGGTGAAGAGATATTTCAAGCTTTTATGATCGGTATACACCTCACAAGTTACCCCATACAAGTAGTGATGCCAGATTTTCAAAGCAAACACCACCGCTGCTAATTCAAGATCGTGTGTTGGGTAATTCTTTTCATGAGGTCGGAATTGTCTAGAAGCATAGGCAATTACTTTTCCGTTTTACATCAAGACACACCCCAAACCTTTGTGGGAAGCATCATCAGAATTTGAAACCCATCAGTACCATTGGGCAAAGTTAAAATTGGTGCGATCACTAACCCGGTCTTCAACTCTTGAAGGTCTCTCTGTTAGTCCAAATTCAAATGGCACATTTTTTCTCGAGTTAACTAGGTCAATGGCATGGCAAGCTTGGAAAAGTCTTTTACAAATCTTCTAGTAACTCGCAAGTCCCAGAAAACTTCTAACTTCTGTTACATTTGTCGGTCTAGGCCAATCTACAATAGCTTCAATTTCTGAGGGTCAATAGAAACACCATCCTTATTGATTACATGGCCCAAGAATGTTATACCGCTGCCGAATTCACATTTAGACAATTTAGCATACAACCTCTTCTCTCTCAAAATCTGCAAGGTAGTCCTCAGGTGGTTCTCATGTTCCTGTCTGTCTTTAGAATAAATCAGAATGTCATCAATAAACACAACAATGAATTCATCAAGATATTGTTTGAAAACCTTATTCATTAGGTCCATAAAAGCCGTAGGTGCATTTGTTACTCCAAAAGGCATTACCAAGAATTCGTAATGTCCATATCTAGTTCTGAATGCGCTTTCACGCCTTCGCCTTAACTTTTAACTGGTGATAACCTGACCTGAGATCAATTTTAGAGAACACTTTGGCTCCTTGGAGTTGATCAAACAAGTCATCTATTCGGGATAATGAATATTTGTTCTTAATGGTCACTTTGTTCAATTCCCGGTAATCGATACATAACCTCAAAGACCCGTCTTTCTTTTTGACAAATAATACTGGAGCACCCCAAGGTGAGGTACTCGGACAAATGAATTTCTTGTCTAAGAGTTCCTGTAGTTGAGCTTTCAGTTCAGAAGTTGACATCCTATATGGAGTCTTGGAAATGGGCTGTGTTCCAGGTGTTACATCAATGGTGAATTCTATTTCCCTATCAATTAAGTCCCCAGGTAGGCCATTTGGAAACACATCGGGAAATTCACAAGCAACCGGGATAGTTTCTACCATAGTTCCGTCCAATGGTGCAATCAGTATACAACACAAGTAACCTCTACATCCCTTTCTAAGCAGTTTTATGGCTTTCAAAGCTGAAATCAGATATGGGAGAGAAACTACCCCATCCCCAGTAAAAGTAAATTCAGGCATATCCGGTGGTCTAAACACAACAGATTTACTTGTATAGTCAATGGTAGCACAATATTTAGTCAACCAGTCCATTCCCAAAATACAATCAAAGTGATCAATGTTCAAGGGTAATAAATCAACATATAATATCACATCGCCAATCATAATATCACATACTGGATAAACATGAGCGCACATCATAGAATCCCCAGACGGTGTGGATACAGATAACATATATGTCATACGTTCTAGTGGTCTAGTCAATTTTCGAGAGAAAGCATGCAATACAAAGGAATGTGTAGAACCAGAATCTATCAGTACACATGCATTTTGAGAACATACAGAGAGTGTACCTGACACCACAGTATAGATGTTTGGTACATCACCAGGCACTAAGGCGAACACTCTCTCTTGCCTCAATGTTTCATTATTTGCATTCCCTCTAACATCGGTCCTTGCATTTGGTCTTGCTGTGGAAACAGACCCGGTGGAACTTGTCATAGGACGGTTAACCTCGTTGGATCTCATTGGGCAATCCCTCACCATGTGGCCAGTCTTGCCACAGCGAAAACACGCTCCTGATGCTCAATAACAAGCACCTCTGTGCTTCTTTCCGCAGTTAGGGCAATTTTGAGTAGATCCGCTACTTTGGCTAGAGCTGCTGGACAATCTTGTATTTTGCCTCTTCGAAACTGACCGGCCTTTCTTGAAATTGAATCCGGTCATCTTTCCTCTCCATTCTGTTGTTAGTGTTGTAGTTTGTTTCTTAGCTGCTATTGTGGCTTTTGCCATCAATGCCCTATCGAGTACCTCCACATAAGTAGGTAATTTTAGGACACCCACTCGGTCAAAGATTTCTAGGTCCAGCCCTCCCTCAAACTTCTGTGCTTTCTTGTAATCAGTATCCACCATATGTGGAGCAAAACGTGCCAATTCGGTGAATTTGGCTTCATACTTTGCTACAGACATTCTTCCCTGTTTAAGTTCTTGAAACTCGGACACCTTCCGATCCCTGAAGCATTGGGGAAAATATTATCATAAAAGATTGCATTAAACTGTACCCATGTCATATTCCCATTGCCACTTCAAATCAGTAACCACCACATTCGGGCTTCATCTTTCAGAGTATAGGTGGCTAGGAGGACTTTCTGAGTTTCAGAACAAAGAAACACTTCATATAACTTCTCCATTTCAAGTAGCCACGTCTCTGCTTTCAATGGTTTAATTCCGCCATAGAACGTTGGCGGTTTCATCTTCATGAATTTCTGTGTCAGATTGATGATGTCATTATTATCTGCTTCGGCCTGTGCTAGTGGAGGCGAAGGGGGTAAAGGTTGTTGTCTCTATTGTTGTGTCAAGGTTTCAGTCAATGCTACTAACATCTGTTCCATTCGGCCCATGCGAGCCTCTGAAGATTCACTTTCATCACTTCCCCTTGCATTCTCCATGTTGCTATAGAGACATCAAACGATAATAAACACAGGCACAAACTTATTCATTTCCTTCAATTCATTTGCCCAAAATTACGTTCAGTTTTCATATTCAGTTGAATTACCACACACTCACATATGCAGATGGAATGCCCCTAATGCTTACTAGGACATCCTAAGCTCATACAGACCTGTGTGTGCGGTAAAACACATGCTCTGATACCACTCTGTCACGACCCAAACCTGCCCCTATAGGTCTAGCATCGTAACCAGCCAGTAATCCTTAGATTACCAAAGGCCTCTTGACATATTAGCAAATAATAAGGGGCTGCGGAAGTAAATATATAAAATAGATAAGGTCCAATGAGCTGTGGTAACGTACATGAGATAGTAGATTTCAAAACTTATATATATATATATATATATGTGTGAACATGCCAGTCAAGGACGCCGATATTTACAAAGGATTTACAAAAGTGTACATACCAAGACCTGACTTTACAAAGCAGTCACAGAGACTAGCGTGAATAGAAAAACAACCATGGCATTAGACTTCGATCGGAACCTCCTCGGAAGGCACAACGGTTGGCTGACAAAAACATAACAAAAGGCCGTCAACTCTGGCCCTGGTCACACGCCGGCTCACCTACATACATAATATAAACTGTGAGCGGAAGCCCAGTGAATAGTAACAGAGTAAAGGGATTTTATAAATGATGTCCAGCACAAGTTAGGGTCCAGTATTTTAATCAGAACATACTCATACTTCAAAATAGAAATAGAATTAGATACACACTCATGTTCATATTCAGATTTTGCATAAGATCATACGTGGTACACCCATTAGCTATCAGATTAATTTGGTCCAGAGACCCACATGCATAGTTGGTACCAACAACCATAAAGGTCCATATCTTGCGAGCAAGTAGCCATGGTATTGTTACCCCCAGGCAACGGCCATGTGCAGATTGGCCGCGGTATTGTTACCCCCGGGCGAGGGCCACGTGAGCTAAAGGTGCCACAAATACTTTTCAGAAAATTGGACATTCATTCATAATTTGTAAGATAGCATTTTAGAAAACAGATCATACCATACCAGTCATAAAATACTTAAGTTAAACATAACTTTACAGAGTTATTACTTACAGCGGGCCTTGAGACAAACAAACGGAGTAAACTTGGTCAAACGGTACGTGGCACGTGACCTACACAACACATAACAGATGCACACTTGAAACACACGTTCTAATTGTACAAAACTTATTTCGTTGGATTTTAGTGTGTTTCTAATCTCTTATCCTCATTATGGGGTCTTAAACATAGCCTAGGAATGCTTAGGATGGAATGAGGATACAAAAATGCATTGAAAACCATTTCTCAAATTTTGTTGAAGATAAGGTCCACGCTCGAGCGTGGCTTATCTCGCTCAAGCGAACATGCAGATATTGAAGCTCCGCTCGAGCGTGGACTTCCCCGCTCGAGCGGACTGCAAACTTATGAAAAAGTGCTAGATGCATGAAATTCATGCTCGACGGGCGCCGACTTCGCTCGAGGACAGACCCTCGCCGGCGTGGATTCCCCGAGCGGACTACAAAAACACACAAATTCAGGTATACGCATTTCACGCTCGAGCGTGACTCTCGCCGCTCGAGCGGAAGTGCATGTACTCAGGCTTCATGCTCGAGCATGAAAGTCTCCGCTCGAGCGTGGGTCAAATTTCTGGAAAATCCAGATTGACCTCCAAGTATGAAACTCAACCCTTAAGCCTTCAAAACTCATTTTTCTGAGCCAATATTTGAGGAAACATATAATAACTCATAAAACAACATGTATTAAAAATCATTTTAAGAAATCGTGGCCCAAGAGCAACCCAATTTGTGCAAAATCAACATGAACTCTATGAACATGCCATTAATACAACATGCAAGAACCTTGTTGAATCCAAACCCTCCAAAGCATGACCAAACTTGATAATTTGATGGACAACAAGGTGAATGACCATAATGTGAGTGAAATTAACACATGCATGGAAGAAATCTTAGAATTCAAACTCAAAGCATGGAAATTTATGCATGCATGCATGGATTAATCCTCAATTCAACATTTAAAACCCAATTCCTAGCTTTAGACACTAATTAACCATGAACCATGAAAGAAACAATTCACATTCAAGTTCAAGGGGATGAAATCTCTACCTTAGGTCTTGAATTCTAGGTGTAAGAGCTCAAATATGCAATTTTGCTTTAATTTCTTCTAAGTCTCCAAGCTAAATCTCTTGTTGAACTCAAATTCTCCTACTCTCCCTCTCTCTCTCTCTCGAATTGGTCTAAGAAGAAATGAAGGAATGATGCAAAAAGATATAAAATCTATTAATGGCCTAAAGTGCCCACTAGTGGCAAAGATGCAATTAACTCAAGTTGACGTAAATTAACTTTATTTAATCATACCAAATCAAATTTAAATTATCTACCATAAAATTACATAAATTCTAGTTAACACATAACACTAATCAATTTCGGAATTGGGCGTCGATAGGGCTTTCAATTCGCAATTCAAAGTCAAAACATGAACAGATCGTTCTACACCGAACAGATAGAACACAAAATTCAAACAACACACATGCAAATTAATTCCAAATTCCTCCTAATCTACTGTTAGGCATAATTAAATGCGAATTAACATTAATCAAAGGTCGGGGTTATTACATTATCGATCTAACCATGCGCACATAGAAAGAGAGAGAGATTGCAGTGGCGGTGGGGTTCGTGATTGGTAGGGGTGGAGATCACGATTGCAGTGGAGATCGCAATGTCAGAAGAAGAAGAAGAAGAAGAAGAAGAAGAAGAAGAGGGAGATAGAGGTGGCGACTAGAGGTGAGGGGCTGGTCGGCGGTCGGTGAAGGTGGTAGCCGGAGTTGAGAGGGGTTAGTGTTAGGGTTAGAGTTAGGGTTAGGGTTTGAAAAATTAGGGTTAGAATATGAGGGATAAGGGTAAAAGTGAAATTTTATGTTGGGATAAAATTGAAAAAAAAAATAAAAAATAAAAGAGGTGGGGGTCCAATGGAAAATGGTAAGTGTTAATAGCAGCACTCTAATTTTAATCTCACTAAAAAAGATATGAGTATAATTATTCCAACCCTATAGATGTTATTGTATTTTGTTTAAACTTGAAGAATGTAATTTAGTTAGGGGAACGACCTGCTCAACCCAACCCAACCCAACCAGAAAGGTTTTGGGCAGGTGGATGGTGTGATTTTCTGCTTTTCGTAAGTGCAGGTCGAATGGTGGATTATCCACCTCTAAGCTGTACCAACCTAACTTTTTATGGGTGTGGGTTTGAGGGCAGATTACCCACCTCTTTAAGCCACACTAAGGAAATGCATGTGTGATTTTCTACTTTTTTTTAGTATGGGTTGGATGACAAATTATCCACCTTTCAATCAACCCGACTTTTTGTGGGTGCAAATTAGATGGTAGATTACCCATCTCTTTGAGCCACACCAACCCAGCCCGCCTGTATTAAGAGATTGTTTGGGGGTGTCCTAAATAAGTACACTTTTTGACTTTTTGGACTAAAAAGTGAAGGAAAAAAATATGGTTATTTAGGATAACTTTTTGACTTTTTATGAAAAAATGTGTAATATAATATTATTATAAATGCTAAAATGACTCTTTTACCCTTCCAAACTAATACAGCAGCAGGAAGAGATGTTACGTGCTTGTTGGGTAGCGTGCCTGTGAATAAGTGGCTCCCATTGGTCCACGTAATTGGACAATGGAAAACACTGTGCAACAGTCATATTTTAGTGCTGTTATTGAACATTATTTTTTTATTTTTTATTCATTTTCTTTTTTATTAGCTGGACAATGGGAAACACTATGCAACGGTCATGCACAGTGCTGTTGTTGAACATTAATTTTTTTTTTTATTCTTTTCCTTTTTTATTAGCTGGTCTTGCTTGATATGTGAGACCAATAACAACAAACCAAAACCCTGTACCATAAACAAATAAAAAAAATTGTAATTTTTTTTTTTATTTTTTTGAACAATGTTTTTGTGAACATATGTAACATAAAAGGGCATAGAAAAGTATATAAAGTTCCTGCTTAAAAGTATTAAAAATTCACACAAGCAAAACAAATTTATTGCGTTATTTTTGTGTTATGTGTTTTTTCAAATTTCTTCGACATAGATTTTTCTTTATAGAAGGTGCATCTAAAAAAAATATTGCTAGTATCACAAAATTATTGGACATATGTCCTTCATGTATTTCATATGTTAATGTTTGGACATACTTCTTTTATAAATAAAATTCGTTCATAATCTATTTTACCGAAGACATCAAAATATTAAAACCAAACGTTTTTATAAATATATGATAATATAAATTTGAATCTCAGTTACACACATTAAAAATTTAACCAACATTATTGTTTCAAATATTTGCCCTTACCGCTGCGCTTGCCGTCTGAGTTGGTACGTAATGTTCGTTCTTACAGCAGCCATTGCGATATCGGAGTCCCCTTCCTCAATCACATTGGCAACTCGTGTGTATTCATCGTGGTTGGGCATTTCCGAGGCCACGTATTCGTCGCTGTCTGGGATAGCCAACGTGACCTCATCAATTTGACTATGTCGGCGTATGAAGTTATGTAACGCCATCGATGCACATACAAAGGTCACCTGATTAGAGAAACTCAACTTCTAAATATTCCGCAATGCCCCCCATCTCGACTTCCAGGCACCGAATGTCCGCTCGATACAATTACGCAATGACAAATGTGCCTTATTGAACAGTTCAAACTCATTCTGTGGTGTTCAATTCCGATGGGCATTTTGGTGATACATATACCCCTTGTACGGGGCTAGGTACCCTGTCTTGTTGCTATAGCCGCTATTCACCAAATAGTACTTTCCTGCAACGAACACAGAAATGTTATTCACTGTGGCCTGTTTGGTAACCATTTCATTGTCAGTTTGCAGTTTATAATTACAAAACTCAAAATTACTGCCAATAAAACGTTGTTCGAAAATAGTTTTTTTGGTTTATAAATGGTTGTCACCTACAATAATTTGAGGAAAAAATGTAGTGTCAAAAAATGAGTTTAGGTTGTTTTTAAACTGACATTTAAAATTTTTAGTAACAAAATTTTTTTTTTTCAAGTAAGTTTTTTGTTTCAAATAATTTTTCTTGCAAGTAATTGTTTTTCAATTAATTTTGACTTTCAAATAATGATTTTCCAATTACATTTTTTTGTGAAATAATTTTTCTTTCCATTTTTTTTTTTTTCCAAATAAATAATTTTTCAATTATTGTGTTACTAATTATTTTGTTTTCAACTACTTTTTTTGTCAATAAATTTTCTTGTCAAATACAACAATTTTCAATTACATTTCTGTTTTTAGTAAATTGTAGTTTCAAATATTTTGTTTCGAAATAAATTTTTTTCAAATTAATTTATTTTCTCATTTGTTTATTTACAATTTTTTTTTTTTTTGAAATGATACTGTGTATAATCGCATTATCATGTGGACATATTGGATGTTGAAACTTGCAATTTGATGATGATGAAATTTTGATACAAATATGTTCTGTACATGCAAGCAAAATATGTGACCATTAGTGAAGGCAATTATTTGAGGGAAGAAACTACATTGCACTTGCATGACTAAACTGAGCACATTTTTTAGCAGTAGCACTACCAACACTTACGAATTTTGTTTGTATTACCAGTATTGAAATGTTATTCATTGTATCAAATAAAATATATACAAAAAGTGCACACTTGAAGAAAATATGAAATCAATCCTACCGATATGTTTATAATATTCATAATCTTTCCAATCAGCAACTGAAAATAGTAATTTTATCAATTTTTTGTACGAGAGCAAGTATGATGTCGTAAATTGTCTACTATTATTTTTAAATTATACTATTTTATTAAATTTTTAATAATTTTTACTAGGTGCGAGGTGCGGGAAGCGATGTTTAGGCTCGGTTGTGACATAATACAACACCCTATTGTCATGCATGCTCCTGTCCCAACTGGCTGAGACAAACGTGAAGCACAAATCGAAGTCACATACGACCAGTATATTTTGTGTTGGCATGCCTTTCTGGCCATAGTACGAAGTGGCGTACTCTTGCGAGACACGAGCTATCTTGCGCGTGTCGTCTAGTGCACCGATGCAGTCCTACACAACGCACCATTTTTAGGAAAGTATAAATAAAAAAATCCATGGTATATGTCGGCACTATATTCACTAAAATTTTATGGAAAGTGTCACCTTGAATGGCCGGTACTGCCCAGTACCGCCGTTGCGATTGTAAATGTGGATGGCCCCTTTGTTACACTTGCTCGGGCGTAAGACTCCTACTATGAACCGATGTGAACGATATCATAGCTTGCATAACCTCATGGAAATTGCGTGACAATGTCTCCTTTGAGTGTTAGAACCGTTGTTGCAAATTTTTCCAAGACATTCCCTGCAATGCACAAATAAAAATGGCTACCTTCTCTTCCAACGGAACGCCATGCTCCCGCTGCAGCAGTGTCAACCCAAAACTATGAAGCGCGTCACATAACAACAGGAAGCCTGGTTTGGACTTACTGACAGCATCTTCAAACTGGCCTTGGTGCCAATTAAACAACTCATACATCCATAAACGTCTCGAAAGTATTGATGTATTTCGAGGGACTTTGTGATAATGATTGTAATAATATCTAGATGCATTGTTCCACACCTCTATTAAATTGTGATCAGTTTCGACCACCATTTCCTACGCAATTTCAACGATAGTTTCTCGGGATGTACAATTATGTACGGTGTGACTAGGACCAGCGTCGTCTGCCATTTGTAAAAAATGGAACGCAAAATATGCAAAAATTGAAGGCAATATGACAGCTGCTACAAGTTTGACTTACAAGAATTTTCCACAATCTGAATAAGTGATAAGTAAAAATGTAAGCACACACCTTTTGCAAATACTATAGAAAGTGAAAGAGTTTAAGGGAGAGGGAGTGTGAGAGAGAACCATACTGTTAACAAACAAGAATATAAACAAATAAAAAGGGAAAGAAAAGATGGGACAAGGTGGTGGTGGGTACATTTTCTTGCATGTGCTGTGTACACTTGCTTGTGAGAGTTAGGACAAGGAGGAAGGGGCCTACGTCTATGATTCCCTTTTTTTGGTTCACCCAAAAAACTTATCTGTGTCAAAAAAGTCGATGTTATGCACCCAAAAAAAAATAGACACCTTGTTTTGGTATAATTTTTTAAAAACAGTGTTCAGAAAATTCTATTTTGTTCCGTTGCGTAATTTTTGTGTTCTCTACCTTTCGTTCATATTTTATAGTCAACTTTTTAGATTGGTAGACACATGTAACATAAATTTACAAAAATAGTAGAACAGTTTTACAAAAAAAGTTTTGAAAAAAAAAAAGTAAAATAATTGGGAACAAAATTACGCTTGAAAAAAAAAACCCCAATTTGGAGGACTCCAGTCATCAAAACAGTTGAAGAAGAAAAATGTAATGGCAAAAAGGAAAATTGTAAACTGTGAAAAGAGGGAATGGAAGCATAGTGTAGTGTGGGCAACTCCATAATAGGCTTCCTAAATTTACAATTGTAACCGTTTATAAGTAATTAAAAAAAATAAGTACATATATATATAATTATCTTTAATGATCATTGAAAAAATCTGGAGGACTCCAGTTTAGTGTGGGCAACTCCAGTTTTTTCCTTGATTTTTTTTTTAATCTTTAATGATCTTTTTTTCAAAATTATATAAATTTTTTGTTTACTTTTCAGCTTTGTTGCAAATCTAAAAAATAATAAAATAATAAAAGATAAAAAAATAAAAAATAGAAATGCACAACCAAACAGAGGAGTTCTAGTTTGACACACTATATTTTTTAGCTAAAAATTCTGTGAAGTGGATTTAAAAAAATTAATAAATAATATAATCATTCAAAAATCTAGAGGAATATGCAGAAACCTGTTGAAGAAACTTGAGATTTGAAGTAGTAGCAGTGAGAGGTGAAGCATCAACTCACGTTCAAACTTTTTATGAATCTGTAATTAGAGGAATATGCAGTTTTAAAATTCACTACAAACAACAACCGAATACACTCCTACTACTCAGCTTTCAAACAAATTCTGTGAAAAAGATAGAGTGTACGAACAATATTCACTGAAAAAGTATTCACTAAGAAAGTAGTAAAACAGGTCGAGATTCCCATAATGCAAATTAGACAATTTGCAACTCAAGTAGCTAAAGAAAACCTGTTTCAGCAAACAGCTGCAAGCATGTACTACAACATCAACGTCATCACACAAACAAACCCATTGATAATAACGAAAAATTCCATGTACAATGTCACAATTTTTGGGAAGGAAGAAAAAAATGCACACTGTCATAGTTTTGGTAAGGAAAAAAAAAAGACACACTGTCATAGTTTGTTCAAAAGGAAAAAAAAAAATAACAACAAACAAAGGAGGTTGCAACATGATACAAATACTGGACAGTCGTTACAACCAGCCACTCATTCTTGAGTTTGCCGCTAATGGGCCACCCATACTTTGGGACTTCTTCATTCGCAACCAACTAATGATAGCCGCGTCTGTCAGAATCCGCACCATTATGGCTTGATTTGCTAGGTTGTCCAGTACCATAAAACCAAAAACAATTAGCAGGCCTTGCAGATCCAGCCCTTCCAGCGAGTACAACCTTGTCATACACTTGTCAATGAGCTCCTGTATCGAATCTCCATAATCACGATGCATGCAGACTTCTTGTTGTTGTAATTTAACTGAAGATGCAAGGTTTTCCATGCTACTCACCAACAGCGAAGCTCCTTCACTCTACCATTTTTTTCGTTGTGGGTGTGTTGTGTGACTAAATTTGCGTTTGCTCCTACCACTTATAGGTGTGTCATCAATGTGAATTGCCGACAATGCAGCGCATACGGTCACCAGCGTGTCATCCTCTGACGTAGAAGTGTGGTGGACAGTGTCTTCACGCTGCGCAGCAGGATAAAAAGGGGGCAAACCACTGCTATCCTCACAATCTTCTTCATCAATCGGCGAAGTACCATCATCGGTTACGACAGGTTCGAACCCTGCACCTGGTGTCCATGCATATTTTCCGGTTGCCGTAGCGCTTTCATACACTCTTTGCATGAGGTCCATGTGCTCCAACGGTTTCATTTTGAACTTTATTGCATTCTTGTCAACTTGGAAAAAAACCCAAAAAATTGTACAGGATTAGATGCCAATGGTTGCAAAATCTATAGCACAAGATTTGAAATAAATATTTGTATTTCATGGTGTGTGAGTGAACCTGCTGCTAAGTCATACCCAAAAAAAAAAAACCTAAGCTTGTTATTAAATAATCAATGACAACAAACAAGGGAACCATTTAATTAAATTGTAAAATTATCTTCAACATCTTTATGTGTTGCAATTGGAAGGTTCTTTCCTTATACTAATTATCTGAGGCTGAGAGTTAAGACCGTAGTTAGCTACATTTTAAATTCACGTTCAACAGTGTTAACTAAGGAGATGCACGTTTTGGTTAGTAATCGTTACTGAACTTGCAGACAAATGATGCTCCATTCCTCCCAATTACAAATATAGTAACTTTCTTTCATAATTTAGATTGCAAACATTTTGGTTGCAACATCCTGAAATGTTTCCTTCTTGAAACATCTATCACCCAAAAGTTTAAAATTTTAAAATCCTAGGGTTGAATGGGGTGACACCTACAAGTGTGTATGCCACATGTTCTGTGTGCCTGTTGGTGTTTTAATTGAAGTTCCTATGTCTGATATCTAGCTGATATTTCATTTTCAATGTTCTAGTCAAATTAAACCAATGAAGTCAATAATAAATTTTGTTAGATACAATCATAACTATATTTCCTCTATTCAATTGTGCTATAGAATTGAGTAAGGAAGACAAAAGAGAGAAGAAATTTATAGAAGTGAAGTGACAAAGCATGACTCGTTTATATTTAAATTTTGCTATGCGGACTAAAATATATATGACTTTGAAGTCCAATTTATTTATCTACCCAAAGTAGAAAGGGATAAACGCTCTGAGGTTTATTTAGAGAACTTCTATTCTAATATGTATAAATCAAAATGAAGGGGTTAAAATGTTGAAAAAGTTAAAGATGCAGCACATTTTTCAAAAATCACAAAAGGGAAAAACCAAGGGAAAAACCTACACAAGTCATGAACTTATTTTCTTATTTATGAACTTTTTAATAAAAAAAAGCCTTACCGAGTTGCTTTAGATCACGAAGTCTGAAATATGTGAAAAACACTACTCGTACATGCCCATTCACATTCACAACCACGAAAACCCCCAAACAGAAGTACCAGAGACAGAGAGAGTTTTTGAATGAAACTAGCTTGGCAACTTTCCAATGTCAATAATATAATAAAGCTGTTTGGAGTCCAAAATAGGTCCCAATTTAACCACATACGTGCATGCACACTCACACCCATAACAATGCAATTTGGAGTACAAACTGGAAGTCTAACAGAAATACTTGCCCACATAAGCTCACAAAACACTTTAAAAAATTCACAAAATAGTCAGACATTGAGGAGGGGATAGAGAGACGGAGAGCTAAGTTGGCAAGTATAACAAAGCTACTTGGGGTGAAAAATAGGTGTCTAACATTAGTCATACAACAATAGTACATGGCCATTGAAACTCATAAAGCTCCCCCCCAAAAAATTGAAATTTTCAATCTATCTTACATTAATTTGTCTGTCCAACCAAGTGACACTGCGTTTTATTGAATATAATGACTAACAAGCTTTCATCATTTTTGCCCAAATAAAAATATTAATCAATAGTTACATAAAATAATGCTTCTAATATATGCATGAGTATCACGTTGGACGTAAGTAAAACAATTTGGAAATGTTACCTTTTCATAATGCGCCCACCAATCGTCAGATGCGTGTATCAAACCCATCGCTTCATTGTAACTTATGTCGGTTGGCCTATGTGCCTGCTGTCCATCAACTGTGACCACGATTGCCAATCCTTTTTTAGCAAGTGTACTTGTTTTGCAGTTGCTTGACGTCATGGACCTTATTTGTACAATCCTGGAAGGCCTTGCAGACAGCTCTAAATCCATGCATTGTCATTGTATGGAAGCTCCCCTTGAAACCAGAGTCCAACTCTTTGATAACAAGTTACAAGAAAATCTGCATTGCGTCGGAGTCCCAAGCTACTTTATGCACGTTTGCGAACTGCTGTTGTGTCTGTTTACTACCACGCTTATGCAAAGTTTTAGAAGGCGTCGACTGCATTTAAGACTGCTCCATTTAGCTACTACAATGCAACAATAATTGTGGTATACGTGGAAAAGCAAGTATTTGATAAATGTAAAATGGGCATTCATAACATGGCAACATAATGGACAAGAATATAGCAAATAATATAAAATAGCATATTGCTTAACCATTTGAAATGCAGATTGGATACATTGTACGAAAACGACAAACAAATATGCAGATGGGTAATACATACAACCTAACAACCGCAGCAAATCAACTACAGCTGTGGAACCACAACATTACAACAACAATAGACAAGACGAACGTCACAATTTGTAAGAAATGCAATGTGTGCTACAAGTTGACGATGTCAGCTTTCAGTTGGAAGACCATGTTCAACATTGAGTGCTACTGGTATATGATGAACGTCATAATTAGAAGGCCATGTCGGTTACCTAAAAAAAAATGCGTAGGACTGTCGTAACGCATGTCATGTTGAAGTTGTGTTACTCGTGTATGATGATCAGTTAAGGAACATGTGAACAAGTGTGTGTACCGAAAATGTGAAAATACTGCTTAGCTATTTGTAACAAATTCAATTGGGACAATTAAATTTCATTTAAATAAACTAAATAAGTCAATAACATAAATCATAATTGTTTTATTTTTTTCTCTCAAAAAAAAAGCAAAAAAAAAAATAAAAAACATATAAAAAAATTCTCAAATAGAGCTAATTATATTAGACAAAAGGCCAAAAAATTAGACTACAAACGTTCTTCCCAAACTAACCTTAAAATATTATATTTTTTTTAAAAAAAATGTAAAAACTATTTAAAAATAATAATAATAAAATACCCAATTGAAGTACAGTTACATACAGCCAAACATGAGCTATGTATCATAAATGTATGACCCAATATCAATTGCAATGAAATTAAGAAACAAGACTCAATTGCAGACCAAATGAACAAGTGGTCAGATCAAATATCAAAGAAAAAACATAGAAATTGCAATAGAGAAAGTACGAAAAATATCGGACACAATAAGGATCCCAAGCTTCAAATTAGGGAAACCAGATATCTAGGTCCTGAGGCCTCAAAAATCCTCCACATACCCTGCTCTACAGCTTGCACCGAAGAGGGTCGGAGCATTCTTGCAACACTGAGCACTTGCCATATCAATTTTCACTCTCCAAACAACAATTTAGGAAATCATAGCTAGTGTAGGTACACTGTATGTATGTTAGTGTGTGTATACATATATATACATAAACTAGCAGTGGTTGCAACATAACTTTATATATATATACTACCACACCTTCTCTAGTTGTGTGAGATTGATTTTCATCAACACTTCATACATGGAGATTCTCTAGCTGATTGGTGCAAGCATCCTAGAATGAGTCATGTTAATGAATTTTTCAGGAATAAGATGTAAGTTTTTTAATGTTTACATGAATTGCATTATTAAAGTCCCTGAGAATGTCAAATATGCTATAATAAAAATCTATATTTCAGTTTGTATTCCTGTATTTTTTATTTACCTGTCTATATCTTATCAAATTTCTTCTACAGTACTAAACATTCTATGTAGAAAACAAATCGTGAGTGAGGACAGTGGATATCTGGTCATGTTCCTATCTCCCAAAGTCAGCTATCTGTTGATGGTGCTTCAAAGGTATTTTATAATAAGTAAAGAAAAATAACAGGTTATTTTCATTTGTTATGTACTGATTTTATTTTCTTAGACAAAAAGGGGATTTGTACGGTATTGATTCAAATGCGAAAATTCATTGGCGTAGAAGAGATGTTACCTTGTAGTTTGAAGGAAACGGGCCGGAGTGGTGTAGATCTAGTTAGCAATAGTGTAGATCTGGGCGACGGATGGTCCGATAGCCATCAGTTACTGTTGTCACGCGATCGAGTCGAGGTACGACTTTCCCACGGCTATGGCGGTGCTGCAAGATAAAGGGTGCGACAGATCTACGGCAGTCACTGGTGTGAGCGTGATGGAGTGGACTTGTTTCTTTGACTGAGGGACTGTCTTGCTTGTTCAACGACGAATGTAGGTTGGAGAAGGAAAAGGGAACTTTGGGTAAGAGGATATATTATTGTGATATATCTGTCTCAGAGAAAACAATAAAAAGCAGGGGCAGAATTGTATTTTTACCCTCTGCAGATTCAGACACATTTTTGTCACCCAATGCATGAAGGTAGGATAACTTTTTGACCTTTTTTGTAACTTTTTGGCTTTTTATCTTTTTTTGAAGATGCCAAACCAAGCCTAAATTTTTGTTCACCCAAAAAGGTTTCCAATTAAAATTAAGCCACACCAACCCGATCCGCCCGTATTAAATTTCTTTCACCCAAGAAGAAAAATGTTAGAGACCCCAAATGTTTTACCAAATGTCTCACATAGATGTGGACCCCACACTTATGTGGGACCCACCCCATGTGAGACATTTGGTAAAAATTTTGATATCCCTAGCATTACTCTTGAAAAAATACTAAAATTTTGTAAAGTTTAAACTGCCAAATCGATTGCACATATCGGTTAATTCTTTCGATCCACATAGTTTTAGGTGGATGATAGATGTGATGCCACCCGACATAACCCAAACCATGAGCACCCCTAAATTTAGTCATATATATTTCTAACCTAAAGGATAAGGGATACCCTCTGTCGGTTAAATCTCATTTAAGTGTAGTTCGACAAATGTTTTTGATAACATCCTTTTTTTTTTAGAAAAAATAATAATAATAAATAAATTATTATTATTAAAATAGTTAATGTATTATTTTTTAAAAAAATTTGAGCGAAAAAGTTTTTTTTTTCAACTAATAACTAAGCTATTGCCAAACAAGCAAGACTTTTTTTTATTGAAATAGTTAAAAGCAATTATTTTAGCTAAAATTAAACGAGATTCTGTTGTGTTGGAACTCATTTTTTTAAGTTAATTAATCGTGAATATAATGATATAGTAATCTCAGAATAAGTTTTCCTGTATATTTCATCTCTTTATATTTTTCTATATCTTTTTTATGGATTTCAATTCGAATCTGCATTGATGATTCAAATCATTTATCTCATAAGTCTTGCAATGAAGGTCATCCATGCAAAAAATTAGATTCATCGAATAACTATAACTAAGAAAACAAATCACATTTTGTTTTATAAAAATGATGGTGTAAATTTAATTATATTTCCTATTCATTTTATAAAAAAAAATGCTATTTTTTCTTGTATTTATAATTGTCTAATGAAGTTGATTTTTTGTATCGATGACCTTTATTGTGGGCTTACGAGATAGGCGGTTTGGATTATTAAAACGGGTCCAAATTGAAATCTATAAAATGGGTATAGAGAAGTATAGAGAGATGAGATATGGAGGGAAACTTATCTCGATAATCTCAAAGAAAAATGCTATTTATATATAAAATTCATAAAAAAAGTATTACAAGAATGATATAGCAATGTTATTTTGATAAATAAATGTTATCTTTGTGTGTGTCTTGATTTAAAGTGAATGGCATACATTAAGTCATATCATTATATATAAAAATTATGTATAAATTTTTTGTTGATATATTATTACTCCAATTTCAAATTACCAAAATGTCTTTTTGGTTAGAGTGGCATTAAAAATAGTTTGGAACATGTTAGGGGAAACAAAAAGGATTAGATGGTGCTTTTGGTTTCTGGTATTCTACTTTTATGATAGGTTTGGTTTATCTTTTGAAAGAGTGTCATGTACGTAATTGGACTGGAGAATTTAATTTTTTAAGTTTATTCAAGAGTGATGTTACATCTCCTAATATATCACTCATATTTTAACCTCTAATGAGGTAGTAGAGAGAGCAAATAGAGAGAGATAGAGAGAAATGATGAGAATTGAGGAATGGAGTCCATTCTACATCATTAGGGGTAGATTAGAGGTGCTCAATTAAAGTTCCCAAGTATTTTTCTTATTTCGATAATCCAAACTATTCAATGGATAAGATTCATCGAGTACATCATTTTTTTTAAAAATTACGTTGATCAAATATCGATTAGCGACTTGATCAGATCATAATTTGATCAGATTATAATTGTGATCCGATTATGATTCAATCAAATTACTATTTCATGTCCGATCAAAGTAATGTGATCCAATCAATCAATTATCAATATTCAATCAAAATGATTAGACCTTTGACACAAATGTGATCCGATTAGGTAGTTATTAATGTTCGATTAACATGATTTTTTTACAAAGATCATAAACTCGACATGCCTTATACATTGACTGGTTTGGATCATTAAATTGGGCCCAGAGTAATGCCCACCATGCACTAATAGCACCTTTCAGTCTAATTATAGACCAAAGAGAAGCCATATTCCTTTGGAAAATAGGATACAATTTGGAAGGTTTCAGATAGACAGAGTAGTTGTTCGAGTCTAAAAGTAAGGCTGAGCAAGGAATTCGTACAATCCGTAATCCAATCCGGTCCAGTCTAATCCGGATGAATTAGATTGGTTTTTTGAATCCATGGTTCGGTTCCGGATTAGAAATTTAAAAATCAGGCCATCGATTCAGGATTGAACCGATCTAAACCGTATACATTAATTCTATATCTATACCATATACCCTCCCACATAATATCATTTCTTGTTTCATATAAAAGCTAAACACTAACCCTAATTCACTTCACACGCCGCTCAGCTCACCCACCCACTCACTCACTCATTGATGTCTCTTACACTCTCATCTCTCTCTCTTTCGGTACTCTCTCTCTCTGTATCTCCTCTTTCTCATCCATCTCCGACCATCATTTATCTCAGATTTTCAACCTCACACGCCACTCACTCACTGCCTCTCACACTCTCATCTGTTGGAAAATTTGAATTACAATTTACTCCAATGGTTATGTCTCTTGAGATGGAATGGTGTGTCCTTTTGAAGGGTCACAACCTTTCTAAAGAGTCATGGAGGAATCTATAAATTCTATCCCCTTCACTTCAATTTGATATAGAGAATTGCAATTTTCTTCTTCACTTTGCATTTTTTCTTCATATTTTATAAGTCTAATTTTTCTATAAAGAGAGTACATGCACAGTGAAGTTCGCTAAGCTTGCAATAGTAGTCATGCT